>LR990053.1:16294542-17498828 GCA_905147135.1 Blastobasis lacticolella | reverse complement strand
ATTTTCTTGGTCTATGGAGGACCTAGCCGATAGCCTCTACAGACATTATTATACAATACTTATCCATTGCTATGCCCACTGAGGACTAAATTTATACGCTCCACGCCTATGATTACGCTACATTTTGTGGCAAATGGATCTCTTTGTAACCATCGACATTATCTCATTGAAATTGGAACACAACATTGCAAGCTTTATTGCTTGACAGCAGAAGAGACTCTTCAAGCTCGGCATACTAACTTTGTGAGCTTGACAATCCAACCACCAGCCAAACACCAAAAATCTGACCATATCTTCTTCTAGTCCCTTTATATCACATAACTGGCTGGCGGCGTGGGCCGAAGGGGGGTGTCCCCCCAACCAAGGGGGTGGGGGAGGGGGCAAGACTTTCGGAAGCAATTAGGCGGCGCGCAGGCGCGGGTTTCCTGTCGGGCCCTAATTGGCATATCTATCGCTCGACGTGCTCCGACGTAATTGGCGGGCGATGTTATCGCAACGATGTTATGTCGATATGTCGGGATGGGTGACGTTGTGTTTGTTTAGGATATTGTTGTTGCTATGTGCGTGTATAGGTGCGTTAGTACATGTATGTGGGGGGGGGGGGTATATAAATACATGGATGTGTGTACCCATGTAGGTACATAAATAAAGATAATTTTTTAGAGGCCGAGAACTTTAAATTGAAATAAAACAAAGAAAAAGTATTTCATATCAGTGAAACTAGCTTTATTGGAAAGATCATTTTTTGGCATTTAAATTTGAATACAATTTACCCAAATACTGCCGCAACCCCTGCCTGCGAAAATTGAATGACAACAGGACATCTAGATTGGGCCATCTTCGCGCCAGTCACGGCAGTCACATTGCCGAAATTATATTCAAACATAAATGCCATAAAATTATCTTTCCAACAAAGCTAGATTCACAGATACTTAGTACCTTTTTCTTTATTTTATTTCAATTTAAAGCCCTAATAAAATACCCTTTACATGGACGTGTGAAGGTACCCATGTACGTACATAAATAAATGGACCTGTTAATAGGTAGATAATGTCGCGTACATTCAAGTTACACAGCGATAAGGCTGCCTCATTTTCATGGTTTCTCGTTTATGTTCTTGTAAGTGATATGACCTAACGATATGAGGGGTTCAGTTGGTTTAACACGCTGGTCTGCCACGCAGAGGTCCCGGGTTCGATTACCGGCCGGGAAGAACAAGAAATGATGAATTTTAATTTCTGTTATGGGTCTGGGTATGTATAATGAGTATGTTTTAAAAAAATATATAAGTTGTTTATCAGTTTTCTGGCATCCATACCACAGGCTTTGCTTACTTTGGGGCTAGATGGCGCTGTGTGAATTGTTCAAGCATATTTATTTATTTATTATTTCTTGTAAGTAACTACACTTATCGTAAAAAGTTTATTATTTTTCCCGGTCAGCTCAACTATAGATTTAACACTTAATAATATTTGGTGAAATTGGCGTTTATTTTTTCGCAATTACACATTTGCTTAAATATTGTTAATTTTACTCAACATATCATACTTTATTTTATAAAATACTACCCGTTACTTTCCACAACTTCATCTCTCCCAATACAAACAAAGCGTCCGCCATTCGATTCGAATAACATATTCCTAGCTACGCGGCCGGCTCATTAGCAAAACAAATGAACGACACGCGTCCCCCGTTGTTGGTCCCGAACGTCCCAAAACGGTGCTTTGCGGGCGAAATCTATTTATTCATATCGTATTGCTAATACAGGGATTAGCTGGCGCGTTCCATTGGTTATTGAATTATCCATTCCGTTTGTTCGGGCCCCGGGGACGCCTGATGGCGGCGGGTAGTCGGGTTGCTGACGCAGTTAGTTTATGAGCGGATTTGAATTTACTTGGAGCTTGTAGGAAAGCTAGGGCTGGAGTATGAGACGTGTTTTATAGGTTCTTAGAGTCATCGAGTGTTATATTTCAAGATAGACCGAGATTTTCTTAAAGGTGAAATACAAGTACTGAAAATATTCAATCTCCCAAATGTCTAAGTTATTTTAATTAGCCTTAGAAGCAAAATGTCGTTATCGGGAAGGTAAATATTTATTCTAAGGCTTTGAAATGAGAAAAAAAAGATATGTTAAGAGAAGAGGACATAATGTCACGGATATCGCTCATGTATTATTCACCTTTATAACACGTTGCTTTGTCAGCAAAAAGTTGAATGCCCTTCCACTGGCAAAACTAACTCAAATCCCCACCCCATGAAGTACTGGAGACCATACTCACCGACAGGAACACAATTCTGTCGAGGTTCTTCCCCAGAGGATAGGCTACAATTCAACCAGGATACCGCTATGCCCTACCTATCTCAGGCGCACGGCCGGTCATCGCCACAGAAAATGAACCATATTGTCGGTGGTCCTTACCTCCGTAAGGAGTTGTTTTCGTCATTGCATTACTCGAATTAAAACTGTACATTATGACAAAATCATCAAAAAAATGTACGAAAGGCGATCCGCCCCCCGATACTGTTTACAAAGTAATAAATAATAATTTCACAATGCCAAAACTGTTCTTAATTTCACAAATACCTAATCCTGTTGCTGCTTGGAGCCGACGTACACTATCACCACCAACTACCCCCGATAGGGTGTTTCACGCTGAGAGTTTTAAAGCTATTGAATGTGAAGTGACTCTATTGTAGAGCATTCAGGATGCTCTGTTTGCAGTGGTAGAGACGTCGAGAGCCCTCATTGGCTAGCCCTGTCTGGGAGGGGACTCCCCTTCGCACTACAGTCGAGTTATTGTTGCTGAACTCAAGATTCTAATAAAACAGTCTAGGAAGAGTATGTGTCTTGTTTTTTAACGAAATTGTTTTTTGAGTTCGTTTAAGAAATTTGTAAAGTTGTGCATGTACAGATTGACTCTCGATCATGTGTACTAACGGAAATGTTTATACCTTGCCTTCATCACTGCTAAATTTTGTTAAAACTTGTTAAAACTTGTCCGGATACCAAGTACAGTTGTCAAGCGGAAGATTTTCAGTCCCTTTCGGCCGAAGCTCTCGCCTACTTGACGAAATGTAAATTGAAAATTTAAGTAGCAGTAGGAACTTAAAAGCCATACGATAAATAAAAATAAATTACTGCTAAACATAGCCTACATAGGCTTCCCCACACCTTCCACGCCTGTCGATTCTGCATCCATCGGCTTCCTACGACCTTCACGAGGTCGTCCGTCCATCTCATGGGAGCCGTCCTACGCTGCGATTTCAAACATCGTTACAATGCCACTCGAAAACCTGTCTGTGTTTTGCGAGCTACGCGACCTGCCCATTCCCACTTCAGTTATGCGATTTTGTAACCTAAGTCGATGACCTCAGGATACCTTCATTTCTGATCATATCATGTGGAAAAACTCCGAGAATAGCTCTATCCATCGCACGCCTGGTGATCCTGAGCCATCTTATGGCCGATAGGTATAATATATAGGTAGTTAGTTCTATAGTAATTTTTGTTAAACTTATCTATCTTTCTTCGAATCTGCGTCTGTTACTCCGGCTGAGATGCGAAACAGTCTGGAAAATAATATTCCGATTGATTAAAATAGCTTGTTATTAATGTAAGAAGATAAAATAACACAAATTATCAGTACTAAAATCCCAAAAAGTAGGTACTGTTTTAGGTATCTTTATTTTCTTGTAAACCACGAGGATCACAGTCATGACGTCACTACCCTTAGATTCTTATTTCAAGTAAATTGTGTCTCGTAGTCCATAAAGAGTTACCGAGTTGACTTCCATTTGAGTACCGAATTGTCTCCATCCATCCATATATCAACATTGCGCTCGAAATCCACATTAATCTGTCAACCCCGAGGGGAGACTGGGCCGCGGCGTACCCGCATTAATGTTATTATTTGGCAACATTTAGTAAATAATTCGCTCGTTAAACGGCCGCGGGGCGACCCTAGCCCCTAACTACCGTATTGTGCGTCGCCGATTTGGCCGAGTCTCCCCCTAGGGTTGCCAGCTTATTAGTCTCGGCTCGTTGGTAACGCACACAAAATGTGTTAAGCCGTGACAGTGGCTGCATGCTCTCGGGCTTTTTTAACGAAGTCGAGTGTGGATACTCGACGTGGTAATGTTTTTTGTACTTATTTATATCCGAAATAAAGTTTTGATATTGAGATTTTCTTAAGTTCCATTGTGTTTTTGGTTTTAGTCGTGGTCTGGATGAATGGATGGTGTCTGGAGTAGTTGAAGCAACAATAATAGAATAGGTCTAGTCTAATAGTCACAACAACTACTTTAAGTTGTACATATCAAAACTGCATTTCACTATAACCTGCTGGAAGAAATTTCTACATAGAAATAAGTAGGCATATTATGCCTGTAAAAAAATAGTAAAATAAAAATAAATAAAGGTGCCATTGTTGCTGGCCTACTTCTATATGCATTAACGTCTAGAATAAACGTTTTTTACTGTATAAGAGGTAGGCAACAACAGCAACTTAGGCCTTACATTGTTCTTTTCTTTCTTCCCAAAACCCAGGCGAGGCTTTGGATTAGATGTGTCAAATTCCTTTAGTTATGAACGAGAAACATGTCCAATGGCCGGAGCTAAGTACTATCTATTAATCTGCAGAACACGTTTACACGTATATTTTTATTTTTTTACTTGATATGTTTTCACTTCAATGGTTTAAAACAAAAATAGTCGTAATAATGAGGAGTTTTCAAATAGGTATCTAAAGCATTCGTAACCACTCACTAGGTGGCGGCCCGACAGTTTTGGTAATTGATAATCGCTTGAAAAAGGTTCTTAGCAAAGAGGATATAAACACTGGGTACGTTGTTTTGGATCATATTGTATTTATCAATAGTTTTCAACCATTTTAAAGGTTGTAATAAAATGAAACATAGTGCCTATTCTTAAAAACATGTCTTTGTACATTTCATTCAACCTTTAAAAGTTATGTTTATATTAATAAACATTTTATTTTTAGGTTTAGTATTAGATGGCTGCATGATATCACTGCCAAAATAATACAGATTTTTAAAAAATTACCAGTATTGTAGGAGTGCCATCTATTAATGCTTTTTGAAACCAACTGACAATACCTACTGGAAAACTCCTCATTGTAGTAGATCGCGTTGGTTAGACATGATCCTTAAAAATAAATGAAAATTAGACCGTTAAATGTATAAAAATGTACACATTTTGAGCTTGCTTCTCAGAAAAGATATCTACTAAAAATTAAGTATATTATCACGAAACACCTTTCCGAGTAACTTCAGTTACCAAATACAATACTTGAGAAAGAGGCACGACGAACTACACTTTTTACTTTTAAAGTAGCTGTCTAAAAACCCCCCATTGTAAGGCAACTACTTAGAACTTCTCTGCAGTCAGTAGACAAATTCAAAAAGGACTTGTAGAAATGGCTATTGGAGCACTCCTTTTACTCTGACCAGGATATTTTAATGTTTAAGGTAGTATTAGGTTCATGTTCATTAACACTGAACAAGTTTGCATGCCTGTTACTACTGGCTGAACATGTGTGAGCCACTCTGACGACCTGAGTGGTTCAATGGTCAATAAGTCTGCCACGCAAGAGGTCCCGGGTTCGATTCCCGGCCGGGCAGAAATTTAAATGATGAATTTTAATTTCTGTTACGGGTCTGGGTGTTCTATGTATAATAAGTATGTATTTAAAAAAAAGTATGTTAGTAGTATATCAGTTATCTAGCACCCATAGTACAAGCTTTGCTTAGTTTGGGGCTAGATTTCGCTGTGTGAATTAGTCCACGAATATTTATTTATTACTATTTATTATGTGATATTAAGCAAATAAATATTCTATTCAGCAATCGCGTTTCCACGCATAACCATCACCGCCACCCCACAACATAAGCGACGTTGATTACTTCTCTGCTATTGTCCAGATATTTGTTACAACATGCTCTTTTGTGTAGCGTGTGTAATTAATAGGCCGGTACAGGGCCGCAGCTAGGGGGCCCTAATCCAGCCCGATTGAGCCGCAGTTCCGGAGGGGCCGTTAAAAGGACCGTGGAATGATAATTGCGCATCATTTTTCCTCTCGTCTCAGTCGGAAAATGGAATAAATTATTGGAATATTTAATCTTTAAAAATTCCTCTTAAATTAATCTTTAAAAATGTTGGGGTCCTCAGATTAATGTGTAACGCTATTTACTTACATGTGTGATTTACTAATTTTACTGTGACTTAGAAGTCGGCCAACTGTAAACTACATAGATAAGTTTTCTTTTGACTGTTTTCGATACATACATTCGCCTTACGGCCAAAGGCCAAAGGCCTGTAGGTGGTGGCTAGATGCTATTAATCTAATGAAAAAACAAATACCTTTTGTGCACGTCGTGTCTGCGTATATTGATCACATCTCCTTTTTGTAATCCTGTTGGAAGAGATTCCTTTTTAGAGATAAGTAGTGCATGTTGTTTAATCTCTAATTTATACTATATCTTTAATTTTCATGTGTATAACAAATTGTAAAATAAATAAATAAATGACTATCAGTATCATTAAGATATTGGACAGTGACAGTCCTCTCCCTGATAATCTTATCCCACCATTTTCACCTTTTTAACCTTTCTGTGATCGTATGACCTTGAAATACGGTCCTACCACTGTACGAAATATAACCACGAGTGAAAGAGGTGGCCCTTGCACCTGTCGGATGCCAACCAGCCAGTAAACAGGTATACAGAATAAGATAAATTAGAAATACTAACCTAAATCCCTCTCTGTGGTGTTGTATGGGCGGATTAGGAAACTATCGCTCGGTACGTCCCGACCCACGCCGTACAAGTTGGGTTTTGATGAGTTTCCACTAAGCCATATTGCTTTGCTGCCCGCCTATTTTGATTTGTATGGCATCGAAACGTTTCAATGAAATTAGTTCCCGACCGCTATTGTGTTGTGCGCTTCGATAAACGTTGATTTATTTATTCGTTACGGATAATTCGGAGAACCTTGTTATTTCGTGATTTCTTGGAAGCGTGTATTTTGATCGAATTTATTAATACCTAGTTCTTATAATCAATCAACTAACACGCTTCCGAGAAACACCTCCAGCCGCAATTGCAATCAAGTTGCCTGCGTTGGAAGAATTACTATTTTTTGTACGTAACTTAATTGGCTCTAACTTACCTGGACTTGCATTAAATGAGTATGTAGTTGGGCTTTCACGTCGAGAAAAGCTTATATTCTCAAAAGGACATGTTTTTATTCAGATATTTAAATATCGTTTTGAATATTGCTACAGCGACGATTTTCATTCATTCTATCAGAGGCAGGTATTCTCTGTAATTGCAAAAAAACCAATTGCTAATTATGTTCTAGTTTTTCATTGGCGGATGTAAGTCTAACGTCCAGTTTCCGAAACGCATTAAAACTCTTTCCAACTCTGTCTATAACTCACCATAGATAAGAATGGTAATTTTTAATTGAAGGTTAACAATAGATTACCATACGAGAAATTGGCCGTAAGTGTAGGTAAGGTAAAATTACATTAGCAGATTTCACTCAAGATTCGATGAAACACGTGTGCAAAACTTCTCCACAAATCGGATGGATCTTTCAAAGATAACTCAAGTTGCCATTGTGAACGTGGGAGTCTAGCTAGTCAGCCATTCAGCAGTAGGCTTTTGTGCCTCTTAGGTGGCGAGCCCATCACTGTGGATAACGCACTATTCAGTCACATCCACAAAGGACTACACTTCTCTAATCCCGGATTTAGATCGTATCTGCACCAGGGCCCATAAACACTCCACATACAAATATAATCATGAACAGTTATATTTTGAGCGAGTCATTGGACGGTATAAAAACTGACCACGCATCGCCGTCGTGTCCGAGTGGTTTTTGCCGAAATATACAGTTATTGTTGGCAAAACAAACGCATTGTTATCGGCTCAAGAGCAAAAACTGGTGGCACAATAATGTTGTAATTGAATTAAGTCCACTCACAGGCATGTTGGTTCAGCAATAATGGGCTCGATTCCTGGAAAGGCGCCGGGAGTATTTCCCGTCTTGTCTAAAGGCAGCTGTCATCTAGTGGTCACATCCTGAAATATTACACTGATTTCCTTTTTTTGATTGATTTGTCAGTGATCCGCCCCTAACGAAACGATCACGACCATTCCGGTCTGTCAAGGTATGTTTAACAGCTTCCAGACTTTTGTAGGTATTGATTCCAACTCAGACGAGACGAGTAACGTCCTTTCATTAGTATCGTCATCAGCTATGCCTTGGGGTAGGTGCTTTTTGACTTTTGACGACGAAGAAGAGAGAAGTGGGACTTCATTTCAAGGCATTGTCTACATATTGCAGTGAAGCGTGCTCTACATCTTCAAATTTTCTCCTTGGTATTTAGCAATGGTTCTCTCTCTCTTTTTCTTAAAACAAGCAATACTACTTTTGGAGGGATCTTAAAACATCCAAAGTTAACTAACTAAAATAGAACACATCTAAGAACCATTTCGTCCAAACTATCTTTCATATAAAAACCGAGTTCGAGACTACGATGCCACAGACAGACACATACACATTTTTTCATTGTTATAAACCACCACAACGGAAGTCCGAATAATCTATGCGCTTCTTGAAATGACAAAAGCCATTGTTACATTACGGAAAAGCCCAAGGGTTAAGCTGTTTAAATGTTTATGCTCTATTTACGTATTGACACAACAGTATGGCGTTTTACAATGAGGGAAGATCTACTACAATGGGTGGTGATTTACTTCGCAAAGCGTGGTACTCAAATTCACTTCATTGACCAATCGTCGAGTGCATCCCGTGGAGTACGTAGTTAAATGGTGGAAAAATAAAGTTTCACTGGTTTTATTGTATTGAGAGTTGTTGATTAGATTCCATTTTTACATAACATGTGTTTGTTGGTTATCTAATAAGAGTTTTTATAAATTACAAATTTTGTTTAGAGCAAATTTAAAGTTTGCTCTTCCAAACTATGTAATTACCAAGAGAGCAAAACGGGTTTGACAAATCGGAGTCAGTCTAAAAATGTACATACAAAATTTATTTGTGGATTAATACTAATTTTATTTAAGAAAGAAATTTTATAAATTATGTTTAAAAGAAATATTTACCATACAAAATTGATTACCTACTTATAATATTGTTCTATCAACAATGGAGTATTGACAGCTAAGAAACAATATTCACCATAGCAGCAGCAGCCCATACAACAATGAGTTCCACTACTGTACCTATTTGACCATAAAACCATCTTCCCGAACCACCAAATAAAAAGCATCCAAAAAACAAAATTGGACCACAATACGAATCACATTTGAATAAATCAAATCAACCTATTCTCAAATCCTACATCCCCAACGTTTATTTTGTCGTTCGCAAAGCCACATGTCGCGAATAAAAAACGGTACGACAGCTCCTTGGTGGAATCACTGCGGCCATGGCAACAATGGCACTCGATCGGAAGGGCCACATGGGCCTCTAATCCACTTAAAAGCCCTTAATCCGCGCCTGGTTACACTTGACGGCCAGTCTAACTTGAACTGCGACACTCGTAACGAGTGCTCCTCAATTTCATGGGTTTATTTTGTGTGGTTAAACTTAAAGCCCCCACTAAGTGTGAAAGTAAGTGAAATTATATAATTAGTCAGAGTTTAATTTTTTGCTTTATCTTAACAAATTTCTCTTCATAAAATCTTCAAACCTTGATCCACTGTATATTCAAATTCTAAAATAAAGAAATCAAATTGATAATCCGGGAGACTACACCCCGTGTTTATAAAACAAGTACCTAATTTCTGTTGCTATGAACTTGGCTAATTCACCAACAATAAAAAACTTCGCTCAAGTAATGTAATCACATCAACACGTTTGTAAATACGGGTGTTAACCTACATACTCGCATAAAATCTAAGCATAAAATTAAGTAAATTATTGAATCCCTTCAGGCTCAGACTGTTAATTTTGTTACTTTAATAACTAAAACCTTATTGTTTATTCGTAGACTAAAGCTGGTTTTTGTAAGCTCGTTTCATCCAACGGGAAGAAGGAATACCTATTTACTACAGAGTGCCACACCATTTTCCCCTCATTATAGAAATAGAAACATTATAACACATTACATTATAACCCCAAACTCCCAGTTTAATGGCGAATATTCCGCAGTTCTATGAGAACTGGTAATCCGGTCAGGAAGTGCACCACTCGATAATTCAATCATAACACACTACCGGTCCAATATGGCGACCTATCAGGCGAATGAATCTGTCGATTGAGCTTGGAACTCGATTAGCAGTAGATTTATACCTTATATATGTTGTATGTCTTTCAAATAAATATAGATTTTTACTTAAAATGGTAAACGAAGGACTTACTCAATTTGACAAATTCTATTAATCATTTCTAAATTTAAAATCTATCTAAAAGTAAAAAAAAAAAGTGTAAGTTTATTTTAATTTATTTTTTTATTATGCACTTTGTGCATGAACTTTCGCAGGTATCTACTTATAATTAGATTTAATTTATTTCACTCATATCACAGCTACGGCACACAGGGCAATGCAATTTTTTGTTTAGCTTTTCTGTAACTTCGATTGGTTGGGATCTGTCAGCCCGTAGCTAGGGTCACGATGCAGGGATGCATAGATGTTATGGAATCCATAAATCATAACTAGGTATAAGCTTGGAAAAATTCATTAGAGTGTTTGAGTAAACAAAATAAAATACGCAAATGGTCAGATTTGGTGGTCAGTTGGTTCTGACGGATGCCCATATCCTTAACATCTCCCATGATTTGAACGCTCAACTCATGATTTCTGGTATTTATGTATTTAAAATTCTGTGTCCGCTTTATAAATACTACAACCATTAGTCAGCGCAAACGAAACAGACATTACCATAGCAGATCCTGTGAGCGATAGGATTAAATCGAGACCCTTGTTTTAATAGTCACGGGAAAGCTTCCGAGAAATGGCGAAAGTACTGCTCGAGTTACCACCCTGACGAGTTATGACAAGCAATCTTACGCCGTATCTCCACAAGAGTATCTCCACTTAGTATCTCAAATCGACACTCGGTACAAAGGGACGCCCCAA
Source organism: Blastobasis lacticolella (assembly GCA_905147135.1). Lineage (NCBI taxonomy): Eukaryota > Metazoa > Arthropoda > Insecta > Lepidoptera > Blastobasidae > Blastobasis > Blastobasis lacticolella. Next base: position 17,487,701 of record LR990053.1, on the reverse strand, counting down.
AAAATATTTATTGTGTTTACACAAATACGTAGGTGGTAATCCGAGAGAACGCTTAACCTATTCAAAATAAGGCGCAAGACCTTGCCCCTAAAAAAACACTAATAATATTATTGGGCTCTAATTTCGATTGTGTCAGTTAATCGGCCCCCTGTGGAAGTGTCAACCAGCGTCAATGGCTGCGCCAATTTGTATAGAGTTACAACGCATGAATAGGCGTCCACGTGAGGCGCTCGGTTTAATGTTACCTGGGTTACGCAAAAAGTGAATAATAATGATGCCCTAATAAAATAAGTTATTATTCAAGTGTTGGATTTGATATATCTTTATAAGTGGAGAGGTTCTCCGAAATAATATTGGCTCAAGTGGGCATTGATAAGTTACCAGCGAGCTACTTTGCTTTTTATAAGGAACTTTTGATCGAGATTTGTAAGCCTTATTTGTGTTTTTCAGCAAATTTCCCTTGCCTTCAAGGTATCTCCACAAGACCTTTGTGGACATCTCTGGGGGGCGCAGCAGTGGGCGTCATTCGGCTGATATGATGAGGATGATGATGATGAAGGATATTCTTGCACTTGCAGTCAGGGTTTCTTGTTGTCCATTAAAGAGATTAGAGCTAAAAAGCCTTTGAGCCTAAATGTATATAAATACTTAATTACCATAGTTTGGATAAGGATAATAACCACATTTGGAGTTCTTCAAGCAAGAAGGGTGTTAAGTAAAACGGGAGTTGGTAACAAACACGCTACTACCTAATACTCCTAATAGGTGTAAGTCTGAAGAAACTTAGACTTTTGAAGGGAGCTGGGCTCACTTGATCCTACAGCTGGGCTAGCTAAATTAACACTTCTTAATTACGTACCTAAAAGTAGACCGTAGACCTAAAAGCCCCTGTAGAGGTAGTCCATATGCTATGGGCCATATCTACGCTTGTATTACACCGTAGTAGTATAATAAAAATAACTAGCTCTCCAAAATCTGCTACATTAACGTTGGCGATCTCTGTTTTGATAAATACCCAAGAGAAAACGCTTTTCTACTCTCTCTCTACTCTAAGACTACTCTACTCCTCCACCATCTACCAGTACAACAGTTGCTGATACATTCAACCAACAAACGATCAATTTCACTTCAGATACAACAATCTACAATAGAGATAATATTACAATACAACAGAACCAACGTTTACATAACTTGGTCAGACAGTGATACGTACCTATACGACGTCTGTGGAGGGGTATTGAGGGGTATGGAGGGGGCGTTCCCCCCTTCCGTTAATTAGCCTCCCCTCCCCCCTCACCCTCCGAAAACAGAGGCAAGCCGAACAACAAGCTAACGCCGTGTGTGCGGCTTTTACGTTACATTAGGTATGTTGGGAGGAAGTTTGGGTCAGAATTAGGTGCATTTACTTATAAAATGTTTTCCTTCTCTACTTGTTAGTTATTTGGTACTGAACTAGAGACACGTTCTGGCTTCGAACGGGTTTTGTCGGTTATACTTTACTATTAGATATAAATTTATGTGTCATACAAATAAACCTTCAGGAAGAAATACTCTAACATATGGTGAAACCCGCAACAAAATCCGTTGCATAGTACAATACCTACTTACCTATAGAAGATTAAAAGAAAATCTATGTACAAAATCTTTTTAGTAACAAATAGCGCCAGTTGTGTCATTTATAATCTGGGCGAATATTGTTGTAATATACCTATTTATTGTGGTAATACAAGAAATAAATAGGTATTAATAAGACCACGCTAAGTCCGAATAGCATATTAAAAAAGAAAAATCTCTATATGGCAACTTATGCCAAGTTTTTTATCCGACATAGAACGTCATTCATAAAAGTCATAACAAACAAATTGATTTCTGTAGGACTGTTCATTTTCGTAAGTTAAGAACAATATTATTCAATAATGAGCAAAACTATTATTAAGGAAGCGCGGAAGATAATTTTCAGCATGATTAATAATTTAGACTAAAGTTCAAGATAATCGTGACCAAATAACTGAATGTTTACAAGAACTGACAAGGACAGATTATCCCCAGATTATTGCCATATCCACACTTAATCATTTGTACTACTATCAGTTGTTTCGGACTTACCGTGGTCCTATATAGTACACACTTCTATTGTATCTACACATTATTTGAGTAATAAAGCAAGTATAAGAAACAATAACTTAATCTCTATCTACTACCCAGCATCAAAACTCATGTTTCATGTACCGAATTATTGCAAAAATCTAGATATTGCGGGTTTAAAATTAAGGTCGCTCAACTACGAGCAAGTATGTAACAACATCTCGGATATTACAGCCTATATAGACTTTGAGGGCGCCGTAGATTTTCCTATGACATAAAGTTCAAGAAAAATTCCACTTTGTAACGATAAACCCACAAAACATTGGTCTGCACGTGCACAAGGTGGAACAAAAATAATTTTTCAGGCACTTAATCGTCGATTTTTCAGCGTTATTTTTCCTTCATCAGGTTGGCTGTTAGCTCCATATTACTAATTTCTAGATTGCTCTATTTTATGTTTTTACTTTATTTTTATAGTTTATTACTTATAATAAAACTTATAAAAGTAACATATACAAGACAAATGTTTATACGACACAGAAGATACTACTTATTTCTGTGAAGAAATTTTGATATATTTCAAAATTCAAGCAAAATAAGATAATTCCTCTAATTTAACTAAATAAGACAAAAGCGTCATAAATAATCACGCATCGTCACTTACCAACAGGTGAGATGGCGGTCAAATGCCTGTCTTGTCTATTTATATATTAAAAATTACCAATTACATCTTTTAAATACATACATACCAATACAATAATATATACAATATAGAAAAGAAAGAAAGATAAAAAAGGTAATGCTCTTTAACTCAGTCATACAATGATAACACAATACACTTATATTAATAACGTACTTCATATAGCAGAGAATTCCAGAACCTTGCTGCAAGCGCAGTAGATAAAAGTGTAGGAGAAAAACTCGAACTATGTTTGCGTAGCATTCGTTAAAACTAACTGAGATCAGTAAGAACAAATCACTTACAACTTTTCAAGTTGATCCAACAGATCTACAAGCAAGTAAGTAGACATGCCTGTAAAGCATACCTACGAGTACATCACAGCCCCACACACACATATACACAGAGCCACATCTAGTGGCATCACGAACTATACACTCGCGGGGGCCGGGATTATCTTCAAATAAGCGTATTACAACCCGCTACATGCTTTGTGAGCCAAATAACTACGGCTTCCTGTCCCACTGATATTCTTAACATAGAGCAAATTATCTTTTTGGAACTCCGTTTCTCACTGAACTTCGTAGCGCGATTGAAAAGGAGTCTCGTTACGCTGTGGCGGCGAAATGCTGCTCATCCAAACCCGCCTTGTTGGCAAAACCCCAGGGACCTGTATAGGAAGACAGGGTTTATTTGCAGATTTAACGAATGACTAAGGTTTCGCGATACTTTTCATCTTTTCCGCCGACCGAATCATTTGGGATTACGGCCGCTGTGCGGCTTCGGGAGACGTTCTTTCTCTTCGCCGCATAACTTGGGTTATTGGATGTAATACGGTTAGGGGTCTCGGTGAATAGTCGGTTTAGTTTGCTATTTGATGTCTATATATCTGTAATCTGTATTACCCGTAGTGCGGACTGCGGGCACTATGTGTAGGTACTATTTCAATACAATTGTGTTTTCTATGGGTAAGTTCAATAGGTATTACAGTTTAATTAACTGATTGTCGTTGTACTTCACCGGTAGGAAAAAGGATTTACAATAAATGGCTGTACAAAAAGAGCAATCAGACTCTATATTTAAAGTAAAATAAAATTGGAATTTTAAATCTGAAAATTTATTCGCTATTAGTGGATCAATGATTTAGGTAAGTACTTGTAGCAAATCGAAGTGCAACAATTTGACTTACAAACCGTTGTGGCACCTAGAAAGGGAGATTGAAATAATTATGATGTACCTAACTAAATATTTGATCATACGCTCTAAGTTAACAGTTGGATTTCAGCCAATAGAACGGCGTTATTTTGACAGTAACAAGACCTCAATCGACTGTGGCACCCACTGGTAAGCACTAAAATGGTTGAAAACGGACATAGAGCCTAGATGAAACCTTGACCAAAGACTGAATGTCAAACAAAAAGCTAGAACATTAGGAGACCAAGGCCACCTGACAATAACAGGGGTTATTGAGGGATATTTGACAACTTATAACCGTCGTTTTTGGACGTTATATGCACCATTAAAAAGGAAACAAAATATAGATTGTGACTTTAGCTGTAAGTAAGCTCCTTCTATGTCCTCTCTTTGTCCAATTTCTTTACCATAGGTACACCAATAAAATTTCCTCTTCCGTAGTTCTTCAAGAGGGCGTCTTGAAATGTAGCCTCCAGGGACTCAGTCAATGGTGGCCCTCGCTAACGAGTGTCTATAGCCAATCCAGTTACCCACGTTGCCAGCCGATACATTTCGCTAATATCGGGAGAGACGTGGATCAAATAAATAATACTTCGTGCTGCTGTGGTCAGTGGTGGCAGGCGTTCTGTTTTTCTTATTTTGTGTAGGCTGTTTATAGTTCTTTAGACTTGTTGTCTTGATAGATGTCGATAAAGATTGTAATGATGTCTCCTAAAGTTATAAATACAATAGATGAGAGAAAATGTTCACCTCTCTCGAGGTAAATTTCGACTATCAAGATAACGGGCCCACTATCTTACGCCCAAAACTCACCTCGTCATCTTAAAGTCGCTGGTGTTGGTACAATGCCGGTTGCTGTTGGTTCCTGTACAATCCGGATTTCAAGTTGGCCTGTGGCAAGAGACCTATTAATGAGATGTAATTTCTGAACTAGGTACAACATGGATCACCTTGAAATATTTACGGGCCAATCTTTTAAGTACCTCCCGTGTAACAAAAGGAGAATGAATGAAATCGGACTACACGTTAATGAATTACAACTAAGTACACTTTGACTTCCATCCCTCTCCCAAGAGAACCATTATGTATTTCGGGATAGAAAGATTGAATGTCCTACCTCGTAGTATGAGCTCAAATCATACCAACTGTCATTTGCATTCAAGCCGGCGGACTACTCAAGTAAATTGGAAAAAGTTCAACCACCGCTTCAAAAACACCGGTGAATTAGAAACTACATCATTAGAGAAGGCTCATGAAATATATCATCATAATATTACATAATTACATTCAGTCATATACTTATTATAATTTATTGTAGGTACAGATACATGTCAGTCATTATTTTAACATAAAACTTACAGAATTATTTAATAACAGTTATTAAAATAACGATATTTATTAACAATTTCTCTCTTTTCAATCTTCTCTCTATATAATGAATGATTACCTTTATATCAGACCATACAGAAAATGAATTATCCATATTTTGTTAGTAAATCTTAACACTAAGGGTTAGTACACTAATTAAAATTTTCTTAATTAGTAGTCACAGTAAAAGCCCAGGGGTATGCTGGAACCACTACGATAATGTTAGTATAGATTTCCTCACGACGTTTTAAAGCTAGAGTGAATAGCCTGCGTGATGTTTATCACTTGCATCAGGCTAGAATTAATTTAAAATATCGCTGTAAATTTACGTGTCATACGTAATATACCCATAGGTAAGATTCGAATCCTACGTCATTAACTCCCAACGTTCCACCAAACAAGTTTCTAATTAGCACCATCGCTCTATTTAACTTTATTTACCAAACTTCCACCGGCAGCCGCACACGGACAGGTAATTGGGAGCGTACTCCCGGAATGTTTCAGGCGAGAAGTTGTAAATAATTATGAGTTGATGCCGGGAAATTGCTTGATTGCAAACCCCCCACCTGGCCACGGATTTGTGGAACGTTCCTCCAGAAGGCACGTACCAGAATGTTCCGAGGAACTGTTTGGTGCCCGAATTTGGTGCCATCAGAGAGATTCACGTACATAATACAGTCGCCTGCCGGGTGACCGGAAGCTCCTGGCATATACTAGTAAGAACGTAAAGTTTCAAACTATTATGGTACACTTTAATTAGAAATGGCATAAAAGAGTTTGTTTACTCTGCTGGGTTTCTTTGGATGCCACGTCACTTTTCCGCAATCGCAGCCTTCGGCGACGAGTCGATAGATTTTATCTACATAATACATCCCAGCTACAGTGTTTCCTTTGGACTATGACATGGGATTGTTCCAGAGGTATATTTATATGTCTCCTTAGAGGCGGGCAACGCATTGGTAGCGCCCCTGGTGTTGCTGATGTCCATAGGCGGCGGTAACGACTTTCCATCAGGTCCGCTTGCCTGTTTGTCTGCCGTGTTACATAAAATATCATGAAGTAACTATCAAACTAACGTACATGCATCACGCGTGTTCGCGAGCCTTTTTACCGATCAATATAGCGTAAAGACTTTGCGTGGTGATAAAACCCCAGCCGTCAACTTGAAGTTATTCAAAAGACATGTCTACCGGTATCTCAAAGGTTGCCGCATCCACTACCGATGACAGTTGTTCGGGCGCGACGGTTACTGCTTTTCGTTAGGCGATACCTCTTGTTTCCATAGTCAGGTTCAAAAGTTACCCAACACGGCTGGCCCAGTTAAGGCGCGACATAGATCCTGATACCCTTTCATCTATGGCCCTGTAACTTGTATTAGTCGTGCAGCGTGCTGTTTTGGACCCTATATCGATCATTGCAAACGAGAGATATAAATTTAGGTGTGAGCTTTTTCTGAATCTTTCGTTCCCTTGGTAGATACCAAGAGGGAAAAAAGAAAAAGCTCACAGATGCAATCGGCTGTTCAAGCCGTAATCGGATAGTCTCACGGTTAGTATTGTCTTTCTCACAGTATCACAGTCTTAGTATCATATAGGTAAGTGTGAGTATAAATAAAATTGGTACCTACCCAGGCAGCACCCGGCTGAGACCGTTGGTTAGAGTACGAAACTAACAACAGCAAACTCCTTCCTTCTTCCTTCTTGGGCGATGCGCTCTTGAGATAGCGGTCGTGGTCGTTAAGTGTTGTGGGCAGCTGTCACTCACGAAACAGCAAAATGTCATTCCAAACATTCATACCTCAAATTGTCATCTCCTTCCTTCAGTAACTAATTCGAATTATCCTCCAATCCTCGCTTAGAACCCTGTCTCTTCAGCCTACTCCGCTGGAACGCCGCCTCAAGTCGACCGAGCAAGTTGTTTCCCGATAGACATAAACAAATTGTGTAACTCGTGAAACTCAGCCGGCGGCGAGGACCGATTTGCATGGAATTACCGCATCCCCTCCCCTCGTACAGCCCCCCTTGACTGACACCCCGTAGAGTGCGGTCTGGCCTCAGCAATGGGATTGGTATATCGTACTCTATGGGTCTGAGAGATAATAATAGCACAAAATAAAAAACGGCCCGTAAGTTTTCTATTTTGTGATAATAGCTTGGACAATTCACACAGCGCCATCTAGCCCCAAAGTAAGCAAATACCTTCTGTTATGGGTGCCAGAAAAATGATAAACTTATTATATTTTTTTAAATACATACTTATTATACATGTAACACCCAAACCCGTAACAGAAATAAAAATTCAAGATTTCAATTTCTGCCCGGCCGTGAATCGAACCCGGGTGGGTGAAGTGACGAAGTGATGAACTGCGTAGCAAACCGGTGTTGACAATCTGAACCACTCAGGTCGTAAAAAGAGATATTATACTGGTTAGAGCCACCGAGGTTGTTCGACACTTGGACCAACTACAATTGCATTACATGCGTCCTTCGGACAGCATGCTTGAAACAATCAAAGTAGATACTTACCTATAGTCATCCTTGACAAAGAACATTCATAATAGTCATCACAGTACTTACATAAGAGTCCACTGCGGGATTTAGGGCCTCTCCCACGAAAGGGGAGGTTATTGCCATAATATCTACGCTTGGTTGGTATTTGGCTGATCTATCCCAGAAGTGACAGCATGGCATGAAGATGCAGGTACGGACTTGTGCTTGATATAACTGAAGAGTCCTTTTAAAATATGCTACTCACAAACGCTCTGGTCTCAAATTCCAGCCTCTCTGCAACCGCGACGCGCCCCTACGCGCCTAATACCTCTTTTGTGTGGAGGCAATATTTTGCGAACAGTTTTGCACACAAAGTCTATTGGATCTAATTCAATATTCCCGACGCGCCGTTAATATGCGGTGGGGCGTCGGCGAAGCGTCTGAGACACATTTAACTCAGAAATTCGGAATATATTTAACTAGCGACACGCCCCGGGTTCGCACAGGTCTTTTTTGGGTTACTTTATTATAATCATCACCATCATAGATAGATAAATTGTTTGTTGCTCACAGAAGAGTAATTACATTAAAAAGTTCCGACAAAATCCATAACTAGCTGTCATAATCATATCCCGGTCTTTGCCAGGGTCCGCTTTCCTACACATTTTTCTCCACTCACTTCGCCCGACCTTCGGCATCCTCGCGTCGTAAGCCGTTGGCTCTCGCATCCGACTCAGCGATGTCAATCCATCGCTTCTTGAATCGTTCCAAGGCTGTCACGGGTGTACTCGGTCGAGTCTCATAACTCCGCACCACCGTAGCATTTTCATATATTGTTATTTTATTTTTATTTATTTATTGTATACATAAGTCATTATTGTATTGTTAACTCTTCGTTGCGGCCAATACATCCATACATTAAATTACACATTACACTAAACACGTATTTACACTCTACACGTTGTATTTATTTATTTATAACGTCTTCGTCCGTGCCTCACTCAGCAGGTCTCACTGAAAACCAGCGCCCTGGTCTCCGCCAGGGCATGAAGCTGAGTGAGGTCCCTTTTACACACCACACCACATCCACATGCAACGGCTCTGTTCTTCAATTTTCTTCTCTTTTGTTTGTCTAGTTGTTGTTTCCTCATGTCATGTTGTTTTGTTATTAATAATTTTGTTTGTGCATTTTTTTAATTTTTTTATGTCACTTATTTTTAGTACTTTTTTTTTTTAATTTTTTGTTTTACGGCTCTGGAGTCGAGCCACTGACCTCAAAAAATACCTATTTGGAGGTCAGTGATTCTACCCCTTTGAGCCATTTGTAATGTGTTTGTGGTGTTATTGTGTGTGAATAAATGTATTCTATTCTATTTATTTTCGGAAGACTTACAGCTATAACATTGCAATTGATATTTTATACAGTTAACAGGAAGCCAATTACAAGTCTCCGCCTGTAGGTAACAAAATTATGTGTAATGCGGAAAGCATTCATAACACTTCGTTGTATTTACTTAGTAAACTAGCTTAGAGAGAGAAATACATAATATAAAATATCTACAATTTGAATATTTTATATTTTGTATGTATGTAAATAAAATACATGTGGTTAAAGTTCAGAGTCAACGAAATAATCTTTTATAACTAATTGTTTAATTTTGTGGGCTCGGGTACAGAATAGGTCGACATCAAAATCAAAAGTGAGTAGAGTCATATATGGTCAATATGCTTTGCATATAAACCTTCCGGAAGAAATGGTCTAAACATATAGTAGAACCGCATTACAATCTGTTGTGTTGTTTAGGTTTAATAATTACGCTTATTAAATTATTAAATGAGTGTCGGTAGCCTAATGGTTAAGGGGTCCGACTCGTACCCCGATGTTTGAAACACAATGCCGCCATGTAAGTACATCGTGCTGGATGAAACCTGCCTGAAGTCGCCTGAATGTGTAACAATGATCCAATCTGGTCCGGTTCCCTTGTTAACAGGCTCACAGATATGAGATGGCAGTCGCTCCACTGTAATTACCTAATCTGAAAAATCCGGGATCATGGTTAAGGTGGATCCAGGACACAACCGAGACGTTAACGCCAAGATTAAGGTAAGATTAAAAGGATGAGCGTAGGATAGCCTATTGACAATATTTATTTAATATTGGAAGTACTTTCACGGCTTATTTTGATATTTTTGACTGCACTTTTACAGTTTGCACTACGATATTACAGACGAGCTAGGACTTGGCTGCTTTTTGTCGAAGTTACAGCTGCCTATAACAAAAAGTTTATGACTATTATGTATTTTAGAGGGGAGACCTTTTAAATACTGAAACTGTGGTTGTAGATTCTGTGATGGTATTAGACATAGGATTGGAGAATAGGCTGAGAACTCAATGACTCTCAATGGTACAAACACAATCAAAATTTCACGCAAATATGTGGTAATTTCGCGCTTTAGATATTTTGCTACTCGTATCTTCCAAACGGGTGGATGGATTTTGACAGTTGAAGGTATTGTTAGATTCGTCTGAAAACCTAAGTGTTTAAAAAAATAGGCGCCATATTGTCTCTTCTTCTTCCTTGCACTATTCCACGTTATGTGGGGTCGGCTCTCCTTATTTTCTGTCTAGGATTGTCGGGTCCGGTAGATTTTCATTGTTTATTTGGGTGGTCATGCTAGTGTACCATGCATATGGAGTTCGTCCTCTGCCTCTCTTTTCTCTGGCAGATACAATTCTCTCTTTACAATGTAGTCCCATCTCGTCTCATGAAGTGTCCGTACCAACTGAGACGGCTTTCTTTGAGCTTTAGTCGTGAAATAAATAAAAAATTGTCAGATACCCTTTGTCTGTCATTAAGTGAGGTATCAAAATGAAGGGCTTAAAGAGCTTATTTAAAAAATATATAACTTATATATACTTAAAGTAGTTTATAAGGCATCAAAAGTAAAGGTTTAACAAAATGTTGTATTACGTCGAACAATGGTACCTACCGATCATAAACATAAAACAAGGAAAATAAAAAAGGTTTCAAGAACTAAAAACCCCGACTGCTATTAAAAAACTAAAAAGTTAATAACAAGCCGCATGTTGCAAATGTTAGTTTAATTCGAACTTGAAAGCAGGCGGATATTCTCCATTCTAAATATTTCTATTCTAAATATTAGGTACTTATATCAACTGCTTTTTTAGCAACTTGAGGTGAGTATCAAGTTACCATTACAATTTCAGCACTTCAGTTGTCCTCTTATTGCTGATGCTGAGCATAATGGCCACTGAATAACTTTGATGCCATAATAATATGTATCTCCCGTAATTACATAATACCGTTGTAGAAGCATTTCCAGCATTGGAAGATGGCAGTGTAAAAAACAAACGGTCAAATCCCCGAAACTGTTAAACGCTTTCGGGGACCGAACTCAGAGAAACAACCTAAACATAATCGCGCCATAGCTAACATTTAACAAATTATTATTAACAAAAACACAATGAGCCCAGCCTGCACATTAGGTGCCGTTACATAAACAACGCAAACACTCAAGCACATTCTGTGGGGAGTACAATCGCCTGCACAAATATTAGCGAGCGGAGTACAGCCGCGAACAAAAGAGTCTGGAGAGCGGTGGGCGGGGTGGCCCGCCTTCGACTTGCTAGCAATTAACACCGCAGTGTGCCAGGTAGAAATAAATAAATCTACATAAATAAATTCGGTAGGGTTGAGAACAGACATCTTATGGAGATTTTTTTTTTTTTTTTTGAGTTTTCATTATGGAAGTGGGATGGTGAATTGGCATGGTATTACGGTAGGTATCTGACCTCTGTGGCCCTAGCACAAGTGTATTTATGATAAAGCTCGCGCCGCGAAAGAGCGTTTGTCTCTTTCTCTCAATACTAAGACGAAAGAGATATCAATACCTATGTCGCGCTTTTTCTCGCTTATCGCGCGCGAGAGCAACTTGTGCTAGGCCTACAGGGGCCTAATTCTTTCTCGCGCTGTGCCATATCAAATTCGACATTGTTTTCTAGATACATTACATTATTATTAAAACGAACTGCGACAATAAAGGATTAGCAAAAATCGTTGAGAATGATTTTTTTGCTTGCAATAGAGATTTAGTGACTTTTTGATGTCGAATTCTAAAGTCGAAAGCCCGAGAATCGCCCCTGTCAGAAAAATATGTCATAGTAAATGTCATTCATCAATCCGTATGGACTTCATCATTTTCTTAAACTGTACTGTCTCTTAAATTGAAGTAATGAAAATCAGCCGTTATAATCGTATGTATAGGTAAAAAAGTTTCAACTACTTTATTTGTAAGAGGGATGTTGCAGAGGTCATCAAATAATTATACAAGGGTTTCTCCATCATTCATTTGTTCGCGTACTGAGGCGTACTTACACTACTTATATAAACATTGATCTTTCAATTTTCACGAAGAGCTTAGTTAATAAAACAATCATTTAGTAGGTACTTAAGAATATTAAAATATTCGGTCATTGAGCCATTACCATTACTTATATCGTATTTAATTTTAAATGTCACATTGGCGTGAGGTAATTAGCAATTTATTAAAATACCTTATTAATTTTTTTTCTTTACTAATATAAAGAAACTTTTCTCAAACACACCATGGACAAATTTTAAAGAGCGTGCCGAGTATTTTAGTATATACCTAGTATTATTTTTTTTGCCATCGCTTAATATTGGCAATGTAGAGTCATTGTTATAGTGACTGTTTCTCCTATGTTCTAATTTTAAACTTTGTGATTTTTGTTTCATCTAATTAAAGCAATATTTCAATATTTTTAAACTTTTGGTTTTTATGATAGTATCATTGTAAGTAGCTCACATTAGGCATGTCACTTAATAGGTCCATAGGCTGAGGTTACTGATTTACCATAAGGCAGGCCATAAGCTTGTTTTCCACCTTAGTTGCATAAAAAAAGGTACACCAAAAAAGTAGTGGCCTGAGGAACACCATAACGGACTGTCTAAGCTCAGATTGATAAACGTTCAGATGGATTTTAAACAGACCATAGTAAAACAAACCTAACAACGTCGTTCAGAATCCGATTAAAAATAATCTCAAAAACTTCTCCAAATTTATGCAAAACGCGTAAACGGTATAAAAACGCTGCGTTACAAACTGTGCACAAGTACAAAATGCAACAGCGAATTTAAATAAAAACATTGCGGTGATGATGGCAGTCCGTTTAAATTGCCTTTGTGTCCGCAATGTTTTTAAACTGATGCGGCGGAGCGCGGGAAACAATCGACCACCGCGCGGCAAACACCGCGCGCTTTATTCATTTTACGAATGTAGGTACTTACCTACCTACCAGGTTTTTGACGGTAGGTGGATGAGTAATCCGTTTTGATGATTTTCCATTTATTGTTCCTCGATCTAAGGTTTTTTAACCGCCGACGGAAAAAAGGGTGGTTATTAATTTGACGTGTGTATCTGTGGATTTGTGTATCTGGCATCGTAGCCCCCGAACAGATGGACAGATTTGGATGCACTTTTCTCTAGATATTTGAAAGCCAATTCAATCGAGATGGGTCTTGTTTGATAAAAATATTTAGAAAAGATTTGAGTTTAAATAGCAAGTCTATTTAAACTCAAATATTTTTTAAATATTGGGGGTTATCCGACTTTTTCTATAGGTTAGATTAGTTAAAGTCTAAGTTAGATAGGTAAAGTTTATTTGTATTTTGATTACAGAACAACGTAATACCAATACCAGTAGGACTTGTTAATTCCGCACCTATGTTACCATCATTTAAGCGAGTTCCTAAGTAGTATCCAATGTTACTAAAATTTTGAAATAAAATTAATAAAAACTAATGCGGATGATAAAGAAATGGTGTTTGCCGACAAGAGAAATTAAAATAAATATTTATTAAGTGGAGTGGCAACTCCAGTTCCTGTAGACTTTATAACTTCCACCTAGTCGGTAGAGAGACTGGATATAAAAAATCGATTATTAGTTACGTGGTATCTATATATTTTTGGAGCTAATATTATCATTATTCGATATTATCCAACATCGAGCTCATTGTCTGAAATCTAGATAGAAAACTCAGTAAACAAAGCTACGCCGTCGGCGCGGCTCCTATCTCCGTCGCTTTGTCTTCTACGCTACAAATAGGTAAATATTTCCTGTAATTTCGTTATTCCCCGGGAACACTGCTTTCTGTTTTAAACACAAAGGGAATGCGGAGACACTAAACAAAATGGCGTATTTAAATGGGCGGCGACTGCATTGTTGGCACATCGATACGCCTTATGTCCTGCTCGCACACGCGCCGATTCCGCTCTTTATTTTCGCGTCTCATTCATGGAGAGAACAATGCATTCGGAGCTAGCTATCCACCATTAGAATCTCAACCTTATCTTGTCAATCATAGAAATCAAAATACCCTGGCGTGTTGTAGGGGGTATCACGTCCGTGACAAATGTGTAACTGTTGCACGATAAGACATCCTTGTCTCGCGCGTGGGGAGGCGTATTTTTGTGAGGGCGTCCCTCTCACACTCGCGCGTCCCCAAGTAATGTGTTGTTGCGTGTTGTGATATCTCTGAAATAACAGGGAAGCACTCGGTACGAAGTTGTCATTTGTAACGGTTTTATCGTGTAAGGTCGGCAAAGTAATTGGAGTAAATAATTAAAATATTGTTAGTTACATGCCTCATACAGGTGGCGCGTTGGTAGGCATGGTGATTATGTAAGGTAAAAATTAAGAGAAAACAGCAAAAATACCGATTGAAATTAGTAAATAAAAAGTTTTCGTAAGACTTGACTATTTAGAACGAAAATATTCTGAAATGTGTCGGTTTGCAACTTAGCGCTACAAAATGGTTTTCAGATTATATCCTTCACTTGTGCTATAAAATCTCCCTTGTCCAATTTCACGATTCTAGACCTATTGGCAGTGTTCTATGAAAAATATTACCTATAAGTACCTATGTATCGTGTCATATTAAAAAAATAGATTCAAGTTTCTAAAATTTTTTTTTTATACATGTTCTATGAGATTTCCCTTTTTACCAACTTTAAAAACTCTATATCGGTGAAGTGCCCTACTTTATAGGTTTTGATGGGTGACTTTACGAGGATCAAAATAGTTATGACTTAAATGGCCAATAAACCTAAACTTCATTCCTTTACCCGTTCCTGAGAAAAAGCGCCTTGAGTGTCCGACAGAGACATAGATAGCGGACAACAAAGTGATCCTATAAGGGTTACGTTTTAACCTTTAGAGGTTCGAATGCCCAAAGCACACCAATAAATAAATAAAAAGTTTATTAAATCTTGTGAAATACATTTCAAATTAAGATGTAAAAAACACGTAAAAGGTAAAAATAAAACTTTTTTTTTGCCTGAGCTAGGATAATATGATACCCTGTGTTTCAGGCGAGAAATTACAGATCTTAAATTAACAAAGAATGGTTTTCTATCCATATCCATATCAATAGTAAGCCCATGAGACCAGTCAGCTTTAACAACCGCAAAGCTCTTGGCCACGAACCTTCTTTTCAAAACGCCTGACTCCGCTTTTGTAATCGGTACCTCCGAGGCTGGACGCACACCGGCCGGAGTGGGGCGTCGCTAAACAAAAACAGAGCCGCGGGGTGCGGGGCGGGGCCGGGGCGCGGGGCGCGGGGCGCGCGGCGATTGGCCCGCGGGTGCGCCGCCCCTGACTCGCTCGGCGGTGGGCTGCGAGCATTCCTCGCCGCGACCTCATCCCGGCAACATGTGCAGCGGGCCCGACGGATCGCCGTGGCCGCCCAAGGACGCGCCCGCCGTGACGGCCGCCGCGCTCGACCACTACCGCCTGCAACTCTACCACTACGCGGTGGCGGAGCGGCTGCGCCTCTATCCCTCCGCCGCCGTGCCCTGCTACGCGCCCTACGCACCCCGCCTCGCACTCTCCATGTCCCTGCTCCAGCAGCGGGCCCTGGCACCCGAAGAACCGAAACCGCAGCACAGCTACATCGGCCTCATCGCCATGGCCATCCTCAGCGTGCCCGACCGAAAACTAGTACTCTCCGATATCTACCAGCACATCCTGGATAATTACCCGTACTTCCGCTCGCGGGGGCCCGGCTGGCGGAACTCGATACGGCACAACCTGTCGCTGAACGACTGCTTCGTGAAGGCCGGGCGGTCGGCCAACGGGAAAGGCCACTACTGGGCGATTCATCCGGCCAACGTGGAGGATTTCCGGAAAGGGGACTTTAGGCGGCGCAAGGCGCAGCGGAAGGTGCGGAAGCACATGGGGTTGGCCGTCGACGACGACGGGGAGGACTCGCCGTCGCCGCCGCCCGCGTCGCCGCCGCCGACGGCGCTGCCGCTGCCGTTCTGGGGCGGCGCGCGGCTGGCGGCGGCGCCCCGCAAGCGGCAGTTCGACGTCGCCTCGCTGCTGGCGCCGGACGACGCGCCGGCGAAGCGCGAGCGCCGCGACAGCAGCGGCGAGGAGGAGCCCGAGGAAGACATCGACGTGGTGGCCAGCGACGCGGAGGACGCTCCCCCGCCGCCGCACCCGCTGCTGGGCGCCTGGTGGCCGCTGGAGCCTGCGCTGCTGCAGGGGCTGCGCCGGCCCGCGCCCCAGGTCCCGCGCCCGCCGGACACCTAGGCCGCGGTCGCCAGTGCCAAACTCTCGCGTGATGACGTTTAGTAGTGAAAATACTCGTAGATCCCGAAGCTGTAAAATACTTTTTTCCTGTCCTAAAGTTCTTGCCATCCTCCTTCGAGCAGCTTGATAGCCGTGCGTTGTGTAGTGTCACACATATTTCTTAGAGATAAATACAAATTAAAATATTAGTAATAGTTATATATTTAAGATGTGTAAATTATTGTATATTCGAGTTTGACGCTAACGGTGTAACTACTTAAACTGTACGTAGGGCAGTGATCGTTCAAGAAATAACTAAACTTAAAGCTGATAAAGTCTGAAAGCGACCAATCAAGTGTAGATAAACTTCTAGTTCTATTTGTAAATAATTTAAATGGTGTCTACTTATTGTTATGAAATGTAAACATAGGTACTGTTGTTTATTTACTAGATACCATTATGGTATGATTAAAATTATGATGCGTCTATAAAATCTTAAAATAAATAGAAATTATAAAATTACAACATTTTTCATTTGCATTCAAATGTTTTAAGACCCACCGTTTACCTGCCCTCTGTTGGAAAAGGATAAGCTTCAGTTCTCTTTAGTTAGTCATTTCAAGAAAGAGTTTTTTATCCACAACAAAAGAGTAGAATAACAAAAGTAAATAGCCCCAGTCCGTGGCCACAAAGCACTATCATTTAAAAAGAAATTTCCTGGGATATTGGTGATTACTCGTTAATTAGCGTGGGAAAGTTGGTTACAAGGTAGTAAATCTTGATTTTTGTGACAAAATCTCGATTAAAGTTTACAATTCTTACAATTTCATTGCTTTGGTCATTTCATGTCATTTACATTCAGATAAATATCTAATTTGTCAAATAGCATTCGGTGATGGCTAAATACCTTCCGACCAACAACGTTCAATGAATGTAATGAAGTTAAATTTATACCTTTTGATGTCCACACGTTTATTGAGGTCCAGATTAGGTACAGCTACAGTATTCAGTTGAGCATACCTAATTCATATTTGCGTAAAGACGTAATAATTTAACCTAATTACAGTTTTGAAACCGAAAAAAGCGTTTAAATGGGTATCTTAACTAAAAATATACTTCATAAGCAGTGTAGATGCATTGTGAGGGGTATAAAACTTTGATTGATCATAGGGGTAAGAGTTAAATCTCTTGAAAACATTCATAAATATATCACATAGCAAAGAATCAAAAGAGTTACAAAGTCTAATCTAATCGATGAACCATCATTTGACGATCGTAGATAACAACACAAAACATTTTTTCTTCACAATTTTTCCACAAATACCTATAACACGTTCTCACGGTCGGATTCATTGAGGTTTATTGAGGTCCATATTAGGTTTTTATTTATTTATTCGTATGGCGAAAATACAATTACCAGAAACACATTCAACTACAAATTTAAATCAAACGAAGCCATTTAATTGTTAGGTATAGTTACAGTATTCTATTTGACAACCTTTGATTAAAAACATAATAATTTGACCTAATTACAGTCTGAAATAAAAAAGGCATTTAAATACGTATCTAAAATAGACTTAATAAGCAGTGTAGATGTATTATAAACTTTGATTAATCATACGGGTAAAAGTTGAATCTCTTGTAAACATTCATAAATATCGCACATAGCAAAAAATCAAAAGAGTTACAAAGTCTAATCTAATCGATGAACCATCATTTAACGATCGTAGATAACAACACAAAACATTTTTTCCTCAAAAATTTTCCAGAAATACTTTTACCACGTTCTCACGGTCGGATTTGAAGCTATTATACTTACTGTAGTAACGTTATCAAGATTTCCTGGGAACTTATAGAAAACAATTTTTAAATGAGTAGGTTATACTTTTCATAGATTAGTAATCGTTTCCGGATAGAAAGAAGGAAGAATAGGTCCGTATAGAGAATGACTGCTTAATTAGGTAGTCAGTTGACCACCTGTGCTTATACTAATAGTTGGTTTTGGTTTGGCATATTTCTTGCATTAGTTATTTACCTAATTACAAGATGACTTGGTCACTTTAGCGAAGCTTTTTTTCTTATTTTATTATGAAATGTGTGAATATCGTCAAGTTATGCACCGAGTTTACATATAAAAGAATTTCTATTGTTATAAAATATAGACAATTAACTTTTTCAAAATTAATCATTCTTATTTCTTAAATATGCGAGACGTAACTCGCGATTACCTGACATTTTACTACTTATTGCATATTTTTGTTATATTTAATCGTTAAGCAAGCAAAAACGTCCGGTACTTAAATGTCTGACACAAAAGACCAGCTAAAACTTCTGCGGTCCAGTAAATAGGCATCAACGTAATCCGTTGCAGATTTTAGCACCGCTACCACCAAGTTCCAACCAGTCTAACAAACGTGGAGATTATGGCAAAGCCCTCCATTGAAAGTTTCTCCAAGGTGAAGGAGATCCAAGAGCACTGTTGTGGTCTGCTATAGATAAAAGGCTTCTTATCATTATGGTCGAGATTACTATCATGATTATTATGAATTCGAAAAACAATTATTTCTTTATTTATTATTTATTTAAACTTCATGCTTAATACAATGTACAATGGCGGACTTAAAGGTATGTAGCTTTTTATACCAGTCAACCAAAGTGCAATTATAACATAACTATCATCAATTATTCTTCTTAAAATTTAATTGATTACAATACTAGACTTTTACAGACCGCCATATTTTTAGCACATATCGTAATTGTTATACAGCGTGCAGCGGTTGTCATTCCTTTGTCACGTGTTCCGTGTCTTTGTTGCAATCAGAGTCCTTCCAAAGACCCGTACTAGGACCAGAGGAATCTTAGGGCCACTCTTGTTGCTGAAATATATTGTATTGTGCATTTAATATAATATATATGACGGATCACGGTCAATAGTATGGACTCATGTGGTCAATAGTACGGACTCATGACGATGAAAACGGAAGTGGGAGTGCGCCCTCTGGTGGGGCGTGCTGACAGAGTCTCGACGGCACGACTCGGGCCGAGTGGCGGCCATTCTTGGCGCGACCGCCGCCGAGGAGTGACGCGTCTTGAAACTGTCTCCACATTTCGTTTGTTTACGTTTGAAGTTCGTTAATAGAAAGTGTTATTTACGTTTAAAAATAAAGTAATTTTAAAATCACCTTTGAAATAAGAAAGTAAATTACCTCAACTGCCTACATTTGTAATACCGCTCTGAATTCTAGTGAAATTATAAGTGATGTGCAAAAATGAAATGGAATAAATACAGTGGAGTAAATGTGAACCTTTTCTTTAATTTATCTGGACGAATACGACCTTATACTGATATCACCACCCTGATGACAATGATCCTGATACACCCCTTTCCTTCACGCAACGACATCAGAAGCGGTGATGACGAACGCAACGCCCAAGAGATGGTATGATGAAAAGCAACAAAGAAAATGCAGATACGCTACGTGAAAGCGTAATAATAAAAGAAAGGTGATTACTCGATCCAGTTGAGTTGCCTACATTAAAATGTAAAATGATTTAACATGTTCAAAGCGCAGCCAAGAGTCCAAACACCCCGAGATATAAGACAAAGACTTCGTCAGAAAGATTGGGGGATTCATAAAGTAAACAGCAGATCATCTGTACCAAATGGGTCATGGTCAAAGCAGACCCCGGGCCTTCGAGAGCACCACTGGGATATCGACAACATTATTAAAAATCTAGTGAAACTTACTATGGACGGCACTTTGGTATGGCTTCTTTGTTTTTGTTAAATTTAATTTAGATTACTCATGTAAAATATTTTCCTTTTTAAATATAAAATTGAATTAGTTAAATAATTTGCGTAGTTCTAAATTAGCCAGCTAAAGTTTATTCAATGACTTTAAAGTAAACACTTACATTTAGATTCATTTAGCAGTGTGGTTTGACACCACAAGTAAATTAATTGCTTAGATTTCTGCAGATTAAATAAAATCAAACAATTAAAAACGGTGTATATTAATTTTTTATTTTTGTTTTACTAATACAATTATTTTCTTCTATTGCATAACAATGGTGCACAACGGTTCGCTTCACCTACGAGAACAACATTGGAATGCAACGCTGGACTGGTAGCCTCAACGTGATTGTTTCAACATGGGACGACGATGGTAGACAATCTGCGAGTGTACATGACTGAGAAATGATGTGATATTAACAGTTCCTCTCTATCTGGTGAGTCCTATACATAATTATTATTTAGTAAAAACCTGTGCTGAAGAGGCTCCCTAGCGGATTTTAGGAGTTATTTACTTTGACAATTAAGAAAAGTATTCTGATAGAAACACTATTGATACCCTTAGTAGAGAGAATGGCAGGTTTATTTGTATCTTTAGTGAAACTACAAATAGAAAGAATGTAAACAAAACATAAACAACGTCAGTTACGTCAGTGTTACAATTTGTTGGTAAAAATGTCAAAAACTACTGCTAAGTTTAAAAATGTTAGCTTTTGCGGGTACCTATGTCAATTAATGTAGGCTGTCTGATAGAAAGTTACTAAGAAAAAAAATCACTCCACAAAAATAGTAAGAATTATGTTAAATCCGTCCCAATGTCAAACAGTGTTTATAGTAAAAAAAGTGTTATTTAATCTAAGATTATTTTACCATCTTGAAACATGGTGCGCTATGATTTTACGTATTACCAACATCACGTCAGTTATCAGAAAACAAGAATAAGAAATACTTGGAAAGCATAGTGCTATTATTTTTATAAATTGAGTACGTAAGCATAGTTATGGTGGTGCTGCTGCTGACTGACTTCTTCTTCTTGATCGTTGCCTCACTGCTGAGGATCCTGACATCTTCAGTAAACTGCATGTCTCCATCGGTTTCGATGAATCGTTCGGATATTTGGTCCACCCATCTCTTCGGACTTCGGCCTCTGGGTCTCTTGCCTTCGACTTTTCCCGTCACCATAAATCGTTCCAGATTGCTGATTAAGTAAATATTTGATAATAACAGTGTGGCAGGGATGCCGTAGCAGTGAGTTTGTGGAACAATTAGCTGGTGTACTTTAGGATGTTGTCTTAGAGATAGGATAGGCTTCACATAGGCTTCGAATGTGCAAATTCATTAACGACCCCGCGATCTCCGCGATTTCTATGCGAGCGGGAGGGTGCAAACATGTATCGAGAGAAAAAAAAGAGAAAAAATATTAGCGTGTTTGTTTACATTTAACAGGAGAAATTCGAACGAAATTTTCCATATTTCAGTATAATGTTTGTTATTGTGGTCGTAGTTTCCCAATGTTGTAGAATAGAGAGATAAGATATCCGCGGTAAAAATGGGATCACCGATATACGTTTCTTTTAATACTACAAAAAAAAGGTAGTTTGGTTAGTAACGTAATTTTATATTAGTATCAAGTTATTTAACGAAAAAAAAAGTAAACACGAGTAAGTGAACTGATTGACGGTAGATAATTTCGAATTATGTTTTGAGTAACTAAAGATAAACCTGTGACTTAGTTCGACCGAAAACCATGTGTACTAAGTCAATGTGACTTAGTTTGACCTGGATAAAGACTTTGTTAGACGGATCAATCTAAGACGCTAACCCAATACGTGACGACAATCGAGCCGAGGTTTTTATGAGATTTATGTGATCGTTTTGTTTTCTCAAAATTTGTTGCATCATCGGATGAAGGTGATCGTGTTTTATCAGTGATGGTGGGCTAATGGAGCCTATGGGAGAGTTTTATGGTTGCTTACCGGCCTGATGGAGGCTATGGGAGCGTGGCTAATAGCAAGTAGTTGTTTTAAGCTTTGTGAGAAAGTGTTGAACGATAACGATGATGAGAAAGTCCAGATATTTTGGTGATAGTTCAATAGCCGGTTTTATAAATTATTTTTAGCTTCGAGTACTGAAATTTCCTTGATTACTGATATAAAGTAACTATTTTGAGTTCTGTTGTTGTGCCAGTAAGATGAGACAGTGTAAGCAAGGGTGAGATTTCATATCCTTCTGCCAGTACAAGTTTTTAAGTACCTGAATTGTTGTTGAGGTCAAACATCCAGATTTATTTGGCTGACTTGGAGTGACCCGGGAGTCATGTGTGTGACTCATTGGGCTAAGAGCCCCGAAAGTCTCGGATGTTGTGGCTGTAGATAGCAAATTTTATTTTGTAATTTTTTTAGAAGGCGGCTTGATATGGGATGCCTTCGTTATTACAAACATTGTTAAATGGTTTCAAAATGGGAGCTTAAACGTAACGTAAAGTCTAGATAGAGTATACTCGTTCGAACAGTTAAAATCGATGACGATGATTATTGCTTGTTTAGTTTTGGTGTGGCAACAAATGGACTATTGTTACCTATAACTGGCGTATCAAATAGACGTGAGAGCTTCTTATTATTAAACTTCTGATTTAGTTTTGATATTGGGCAGTAGAAATAATGTTTATTTTGATTTTATTTTATTTTGTTGTTTTTGTAGAGATGACACCGTAAACAGTTGTTCGGATCTGTGACGATTACTTGTTGTGTAACTCGTAGACCGTTATTGACCGGGTTATGATAGCAGATAGACTGTTACCTATCACTGACTTAGTACAGATTTGGTCGAAGGATTGACCACGGGCTGAGAATCTATAGACAGCTTCTATTTATTTGTCCCGCCTGTGTGGCTCCCGTCTGTGTGGCTCCCGCCTGTGTGGCTCCCGCCTGTGTGGCTCCCGTCTGTGTGGCTCCCGACTGTGTGGCTCCCGCCTGTGTGGCTCCCGCCTGTGTGGCTCCCGCTTGTGTGGCTCCCGCCTGTGTGGCTCCCGCCTGTGTGGCTCCCGCCTGTGTGGCTCCCGCCTGTGTGGCATCCCGCCTGTTTGGCATTTCGCCTGTGTGGCATAGTCTGTGTGACATTAAGTCTGTGTGGTATTTAGCCTGTGAGGCGTTCTACCTGTATGGCATTTCGCCGGTGTGGCATTTTTATGTGTGGCATTTTGCCTCTGTGATATTTACCCGTGTGTGACATCTTACCTGTATCGTGCTTTGGTAGACGTGACACAGGATATATGATGAATAAACTCATAGTTTGACGATTAGAGTGGCACTGACCAGAGTGACACCCAACCTGTGTGGCACCTAGTCTGTGTGGTATTTCGCTTGTGTGCAGGTCCAGTTGCGTGGCGGCCTGGTTGCGTGGCGGCCCGACTGATGGCGTGGCGGCCCGACTGATGGCGTCCGTCGTGTGGTGGTTCGTCGCCTGTGTGTCATTTCTCCTGTATGGTAACATTACTTATTCTTTTTAAATTAGGATGGCGCTGACGGATGACCAAAAATCATATGGCATTTAATGAAGGAGTGTTTCAATCCCACTCGAAGTAACATTGGGTCTTTTGCTGAGTACTGAAAATTTTATGTAGGTATGTCACATATTTGTAGTGAATCTAAGTACCTACAGTAATGGACGTCGGGGACGATACGCGAGCTCTGTGATTGGGGCTTGTTTCCCACTCAACAAGAGCATCAAGGGGAAAACACTGGTGACGATGATTAAACCTTCTTCATTGGTGGTAATTGTGATACGGTTTATGAACCGTCTGGTGTTATACCTTGTCACGCCTCTCTAATGAACTGAAGTCGTAGCTGAATTTATGTCGGCAACTTATAAAGAATAATTTATGTACAAGATGATGTTGTCATCTCTCAATCTACAGAAGTTTAGTATGATAAATGATAATGGACGTATGTTTTATGTGAAGAATTGGTGGGTTAATGCAGTCGTGATAGATCCAATCACATGATTGTGGTCAGAAGTGACCGAGCGAATATAGTACTGTGCTATGGTTTTCATGTTTCAGATTCCACACGAGGACGTGTGTACAGCAGGACGGCCGTGACGGATCACGGTCAATAGTATGGACTCATGTGGTCAATAGTACGGACTCATGACGATGAAAACGGAAGTGGGAGTGCGCCCTCTGGTGGGGCGTGCTGACAGAGTCTCGACGGCACGACTCGGGCCGAGTGGCGGCCATTCTTGGCGCGACCGCCGCCGAGGAGTGACGCGTCTTGAAACTGTCTCCACATTTCGTTTGTTTACGTTTGAAGTTCGTTAATAGAAAGTGTTATTTACGTTTAAAAATAAAGTAATTTTAAAATCACCTTTGAAATAAGAAAGTAAATTACCTCAACTGCCTACATTTGTAATACCGCTCTGAATTCTAGTGAAATTATAAGTGATGTGCAAAAATGAAATGGAATAAATACAGTGGAGTAAATGTGAACCTTTTCTTTAATTTATCTGGACGAATACGACCTTATACTGATATCACCACCCTGATGACAATGATCCTGATACACCCCTTTCCTTCACGCAACGACATATATTATGATATTACAGCGTCTGAAGCTGTTCTCTACCCTTCTGGATGAGGACTATAATTGTTCGTGCAGGTTATTTTCATTAATATGTATGGCAAATTGAGAGCTCCGCAGTTGTCCTACTTGCTTGAAGGTTTATGGCGCCTTCATATTTGTATAATTTTGTAGGCTTTTCTTTTTATTCTCAAAAGAAACAACTGTCAAAAGTTTATAACTTTGAGAATTGCTTTTAAGGGTTATTACTTTTTGAAAATTGTTTAGTTTTAAGGTTTTACTAATAACACTAGTGGACCCGGCGCGACTTCGTTCGTCTACAGCAACTTTACCCCTACCTACCCTTCTTTCTTGCTAATAAACCTTCCTCTTGAACCACTCTATCTATTGTATCACGGAAGTCAGATGCTCGAACCAGTCTTTCAAATCCTAGATCATGGTTGAGGCGGACCCCAGGGCCTCGCACGCGAGTGCACAACCGTGATATTGCCGCTATGGTGTTAATTTTTTTTATCGGCGATTTATCAGTGATATCAAAGTCAAGGTCGACCTTGGGCACTCGTGCACGAGAGCACAACCGGGACATTAACGCCAAGATGATGATTATGATGATCAGACGGTTGAGTTGAGAGTTGGAAAGGAAAACTGAATGTACGCCGATGACGCCGATGTCCACCAGAAGCGCTACTGAGGTATTCGCCCAAAGGTACGTAAACTACTTGCGTTATCGGTATTCTAAGAATTTGGTGCTTAGGGTATAAAAAAATAAATTCCGCAAAGCGCCACATGGTATTTTACTTATTTGGCATTTGCGTCGAAAAGGCTATTGAGTTAGTGCGAGATGAGCTTGTCAAAAGTGCTATTAATCAGAAACCACAAAATAATATATATGTACTACGTTGTACGTAGTAGGTACTTATTAGTTAGATGTCAGAAACAGCTAATGAAAATTGACGGGTTCATTTTGCAGATGACCGAAAAGTGAGAATCGCTTTAAGCGATAAGGCCGCCGGTTGCTTTTTTTTTTCCTCTGTTTTTGTTTTATTCTATGTATGAGCAATAAATAAATTTTCTTTAACTTATTCATGTGAGTAGAGAAGTTAGAAACGAGTCAGTGAGATTAGTAGCGAGGCGTCAAAAACCTACATTCCTGCACAACCTTGCACTTACAACACTTACAACGTATTCTATCTAAATAATCATTTTAGCGATCAATAATGTCCCTCGGGCTGTTGTGCTCTCAGACACGAGGGCCCGAGGTTTGCCTTGACCATGATCCTTGATTACGCAGATCAGATAATTATGCCGTCTGACCTCCGTGACCCTGCTACCAGGGGAACCAGACCAGATTGGATCATGGTTTTACATTCAGTCGCCTGAACGTGCAGGTTTCATCACGATGTTTTCCCTCACCGTAAGAGCACTTGAAGGCACGTGGATACCTTCTAAGAACCGGCATCATTAACTAAATTCCTTCCTTAATAAATTAGTATTGCTGCAGTAGCGTAATAAATACATACATATTTAGGTACTTACATCGTTTTCCCACGTTCAATTTGGTAATTATTCAATTGGCAAATTAATTAATTACCTTCTCAGTCATTTAAAAAGTATGACATAATTGTTTCGTTTGATCTTCGTTTTATACTATCATTATCACAGCCCATAACAGCCCACTGCAGGACTAAAGGCCTCCTACACGAAAGGGCAGGTTATTGCCATAATCTCCACGCTTGGCACACGGGTTGGAGATCGCAGTGTCATAAATATGACAATGGATAACGCTGCTGCCCATTTTCCAGCCTACGGAAAGTCTAGAGCTTTTGCCTCGAAAACATTAGTCGCCTTGTACGACATCCACGAGTGTAAGGGGCTCTAATCTACTCTGTCGGACACCACACGGGTTTTTGATATTTTTTCATGAATACTAATTAAACCTTAAACTGCAAAGGAATATGACTCTTAAGGTGGCAATACACTTATGCTGATAAGTATCGGCGATCGATACGATACGAGTCAATCAAAGCGCGCCCTCTAATCCGCGGGCGCCGGCGCCGGCGCATCTCATCTTGCCGCTTAACTTTTCTTTTTATTCACTGTGTGGATAACGAAAGCGGTTTGATATATGTCTACAGTATGTCCTTGTGGTACCGGGGCCGAACACCATTGCCGCCACGTGGAGTTCTTCAAGAAAGGTTTTTACGGGGTCGGCAACGCGTGGGTGATGCCCCTGGTATTGCAAACGTCCATAGGCTGCGGTGACTGCTTATCATCAGGCAGGCCGCAAGCTTGTTTGCCACCTTAGTAAAAAAAAGGAACAATGACTCTTTTCTGCGTTATTTAAGGGAAACTTCGTGCATTCTGTTCAGGTTCTGCCAGTTACATCTGCCAAGTCCTGGCGAACCTTGAGCTTTCGTGCGCGAGAACAGAACCGGGACATTAACGCCGAGATGACCAAGCACCAACGGTATGCACCTCGGCTAGTTCAGTTTCGTAGAGCGGCGTCTCTGTCTCACGCGTGTGAGTAAATACGAAGCCGGAACTAGCCCATGTGCATTATTTACCGCCGTAAAGATAGGTGAGGAACTACAAGCGAAACTTTGATGTTTTTTTATTTTACCACATTCGAGCAGACTGCCCACAACTAACGGTCGCCCATGCCTTATGACTATCTTACGTATAACTTTATTGTTGATATCTATGTAAATTAATAATAAATTAAATTATAATAATAATGATGTTGTGATGCACTGATGGGTGTTATGAAGGCATATAATCATGTAACTTTAGCTTGAATGCTTAGGTTTTATTTACTAGTTAGTTAAGTACTTACTGAAATATAATTGAATCAAAAGTAATCAAATCAAATAGACTTCATAGTCTTATTTATATTTATATTTAAATAATCGCATTACAAGTCGTAGTCGACTAGCTTTTGCCCGCGATCTCGTCCACGTGGACTACTTTTTACGTTTTCCCGTTCATTTCAATAGCAATTCCTTTTCAACCCGCTCTCGTTCAAGTTATATTCACATATTACTTACTTTATTCCTGAATCGTTTTTAAAAAAAGAGCATAACACAAAAATAGTAAACCAAATAAATGAACTTAATTATCTTACTAAAATTAAAATAAACCTACAACCCTATTACTCATTGTTAGTTATTTATCATAATTTATATGTTCAATTAGTTTGTTTTGTTAATTTAAGAATGTATTGTTTTGCATACAAAAGAGTTCAACGAGAGAGGCGCGCGTTGATGTCTTTTATATGAATGAATTGCCCGCTGTTTATATAAAATGACAGAGTTGCGGTCGGGTACAGTTGTCTACAACAATCTTTTATTCAGCCTTAGGTATATTTTACAGATTTTAATTATAGAAATACCTACACTTCAATCTTGCCATTTATAGTCAAACCTTTCAGTCGCCGAATCGTCTGTTAGGGATATTTGCATCTTTTCTTTTCAAACAATCGCCCCATCTTATCACCGGTTATCTGTCGAATAAAGCCTTCACCGGTATAGTGCCACAAACTTATCTGAAGCAGTGACGGCGTCGCTGTTGTTGACAACAAGGTGACATTTGAAAATGGTAACATCTAGTTCCAGAATCGGCCACCTGGCCAGATAAGTTCGTGGCTGTTATTAATCCTCTAGTCGCAAACAAACCAGCGCCAGGAAGGGCCCATGCGTCAACTTCCTGACGACCCTTCGCGTCTTTGTCACGCCATTATCGCCCCTAATCCCGGATTAGTCCACGCTCAAACATTGTTGAGTTTGTAATGCCATTTCAGAGTGATGTTTGGACAGGTATTTAGTGGCTACTGGTCATGGGCCGTTTTAAAAAGGTTCCTTTTGTCAGTCTCTCTGTTCGCCATGAATGGACGGTTGAAAGAGTTTAGTACGAAACAAGGAGCTTGTGGCTTTGATGATTATAACACAATAATTGACTATTTTTCTTTACGGAAAGGGTGTTCAATGTGATAAACCATCTTAACACTGGGGCGCCATTTCTCAGTCGATCGCTTTTCAATGTTGATTTTCTATGTCCGCCTTGACCATACTCCTGGATTTGGCAGTATACATAATTACATTGGAGCGACTGTCATAATAAATAAATAATCCATTTATTTCTCCACAACAATGTATACATAATATTTTTATATTTGTGGCGACTGGTGCCTGAACTAGGGAAACCTGTGCTACAGGTCACCAGGTCTCCACCCCAGAGCAAACTATCTTATTATTATAGAGAACAATTACAAATATGCAAAATAGAAACAGGAAGTATATCCATTTGATAGAAGATATTTTGGAAACTATAAACAATGAGTAATCCATTTACAAATTTGTACTCCATCAAATGAGGAGAAAAAAAAAACAATCTCATGTCATCTGACTTCCGTACTCCCTGTTAACAGAGGAACCAATTCAATCGCCTAAATGTGCAGGTTTCCTCACGGAGTTCTTTTTTCCCTCACCGTAAAAGTATCAGTTAGTGTTCAGCTAATGTCCACAGAAAATTAGTATATAGCGGCACTAGGAATCAAACTCGGTACCGCTCACGTACGAGTCCGACGCTCTAACCATTAGGCCAACACTTCGCTGCAAGAAATCTTACACATAGGTAAGAGGTAGAGAGTAGGTCTTACATATTGAGTACTACAACTTAAATTTAATTTCAATTGCACGTTTTACACCCCGACATTATTCTCTGAGCTGAATGTAGGGTGGCTGAAAGAGATCTCTTCTAGGGATAAGCTCACCTTTGTCCATTGTATTTTGACTATATTTCTACCTATATGTGTTTTTGTGCAATAATGAGTGTTAATAATATATAATATCATCATCAAATCATCATCACAGCCCATAACAGTCCACTGCAGGACTTTGGGCCTCTCCCACAAAAGGGGAGGTTATTGCCATAATCTCCACGCTCGGCAGGCGGGTTGGAGATCGCAGTGTCGCAAACATAACAATGGAAAACGCTGCTGCCCATTTTCCAGTTTACGGAGACTCTAGATCTTTTGTCTCTAAACATTAGTCGTCTTGTCCGACACCCACGAGTGTAAGGGGTTGGTGCTATTCTACTCTGCCGGACACCACACGGCTGATATATATAATATACTTACCATTATTTTTTATTGCAATGGAATTTATACAAAAGAGTAACACCCCCATGACTCCAAATCACTCAGCCCGTTTCTGTTACTTCTCCAGCGCAAAATACCATTTGTCGCATATTAATTCGTTGACTCACTCCATTCAGTAATAGCATTATCTTACAGTCACCCTACACTGCGTTTAGCATCGAGCGTCCACGCCGCAGTACCTATCTAAGTATACAGGGTGGTAACTGCATCAACAAAGTCTAGGGGCTTTATTTTTTAATAGCTCGCCTCTTTTATTTTCGGTATGAAGAATTTAATACATGTTAGAAACAACGAAAGAATATGGTTTAAAAATAAGGAAAATCATTATGAAAAGCAAGGAAAGACATTATGCATAAAAATATCGAATTTTTCATGCCGAAAATCAAAATTGAAAACCGATCCAATCGAGGCGAGCCATTCAAAAATTGGGTCCCAGGTAACTTCAAGTGATCTTAATGTTTAAATCTTTAAAGTCCCTTAAATCGAATAATGGTTATAGTTGAAATATATTTTCGATGCACGGTACGGCGATAGATCTATAGCAATGTTGTTGTTATAGCGCATGAGCGAAGGCGCATTAGGTTAGGTTCACAACGTAACGAGGAAGCGCGGTAGGCCCAGACGGAGATAGCGAGACGAGTAGGACGCCTTTTCTAAGGATTGGCTGAGGAAAGCATCCGGCCGCAAGTCGTGGAAGATGGATAGGGAGGCCTTTGCCCTGCAGTAGGACAGAAATTGCTAAAATAATAGTAATTATAATTATTCATACCCCGTGGACGTGGTAAGTTAGATAACCAACATGTTCATTTTAGATGTTACAGGCAACGCCTGTATACTTAGCTACATAGTCAGTACAGCGCAGTCTATTTTTCAACCCACGTGGACAGGAAAGAGGTATATCAGAGGCTCATTGCAATTTTTGGAAAAACATTGCAATTTTAAGTCAATTTTCTTTTTTGTGACTGTAGTGTGGCTGAAAAGCGAGACTGCCTAGAGGATGTGAGGCAGACTAGTTTCTTTTACTTATCTGTAGAACCCACACAATAGGATGTTTACTTATTACTTTTGCTAAAAAAAGGGTAACAAAAAAAAGTATTTTTTTGTCCCAGTTTATGCACAGTCAGAGCAAAGTTTTGTGGGTCTCTCAAACGCTACAAAGTGGAATGTTTCTTGTAGTCGATGACGTAGAATAACCCATATAGATCTCCTGCAGTGACAAATTGCTGCAATTTTTTTATCACACGAAACCTAAATGCATGAAGCGTAGATGTTAAGGGCGACAGTTACCGCTCTCCATCAGATGGGCTGTCAATTCTCAGATAAAACGTAACAGTCCGATAAGTTATAAGTGACTTAAATGAAATCGTATAGTTACTTCTTAATTATGTGGAATTATTGTTTGTTTTAATTTGGTAGTATATAACTTTATCGGGCAGATAAATTGTATGTGACAGTTGAAAAATCAGCTCTAAGACAACCTATATTTTCGCTATTACCACCCTGTACACCCAGCTACAGTCGCCGCAGTCAGTATTTCGCAACGGCGGGCTGGAAGCGGTGTTTGAGTGTGTTAGTAATCAAGGCTGCAGCTGGAAGGCAGGCGTCGGGCCGTAATCAAATGAGTGCCGGCTGGAGGAGCGGAGGGCAGTGCGCTTTAGCGCTTTTCAGGATGGATCTAGCGCTTTTTTACTTTTCAAAGAACTTTATCAGGTGGTAGGACTCTGTCAAGCCTGAGCAGCTCGACTTGGTTAGTACCACTGGCCGTATTAATGCATGCATTCATGGGTCCAGCTCTTGGAATCAAGCCAAGAACGTACGTTCAACTTGTTCGTGGCGTTGGTTCCCACCGCAGATTTGGATTTCTTCATGAGGGAAGTATATTGGCCGAAGGGTGTGGTGTACCGGTGATTCCGTGGGCGACCCAGAATTTCCGGTGCCGCCGAACGACATTAAGTGACAGTTATTTTTTTAAGATATTAATAAATTATATTTTTATATATTAGTTTACAATTTATAATAATTTGTATGTAGGCATAGGTTTTATCTGTGTCTGTATTTTGTATCAGTTTATTTTGTATTTTTGTTGTTTGTGTATTTATAAATACGGGCCTCAGTTGCCTGAAATAAATGAATAAATAAATAAATTTTTGTGTTCCGGTTTGAAGGATAAGGTAGTCAGCGAAATTACAGGCATGAGGCAACCTCTCAGTGAGAAAGCATTCGCGGTTCTGCATGTTTGTTACCTGCAACGTAAGTGTATGAATCATAAATCATAAAAATCTTTATTGTTTTTACTGTGTGTTACATAGGTGGAAAAATATGTATTTGACATTCGATCAGCAGTAAATATCTGTCTCATACAGATATACAATAGGTTTATTACTACACTAATATATTTAATTAAAGAACAATAACAATGACTCGTAACAATTACTAATTTAAATTATAATTATAAAATTCTTGCAGTGTATAAAAGGTTTTACTAATTAACCAACTATGCAGCCCATTATTAAATGTAAAGCCTTTTAAGGATTTTAGGTCACGCGGCAGTTTGTTATAAATTTTGAGACACATATGGCTACAATTATTTACAAATAGACTGGTATTGGGACAATGCATGTATATTTTGCGTTCGGGATCTCTCACTGAGCGTGTTGATAGGCTACTGTATTGAGCAAATATATTGGGGTTGTGTTTGACGAATTTACATATTTCCATGATGTACATATTGGTAAGGGTTAACAAGTTGTGTTTTTGGAAGAAAGGTCGACAAGATTCTAAGGGTCCTAAGCCACATAATGCTCGAACGCACTTTTTTTGTGCAATAAATGCTTTTCGAATGAAAGAGCTATTACCCCAGATTATTAGCCCATATCTTAAGATGGATGCTATGTAGCCGTGATAAGCGGATAGGGCTACATTTTGAGACACTATTTGTCTGAGTCTGCGGAGAACATAAACAAACTTATTGATCTTAGCACATACATTATCTACATGGTTCATAAAATTAAGGTTTTTGTCAATTTGTAGCCCAAGGAACGGAGCGCTGTCAACTTCATTAATGGGTGCGCCTTTATAATTAATATTGAGCTTTACATTTTTCCGCCCTTTAGTAGTAAATTGTATAAACCGTGTTTTTAAAAGATTAACTTGTAAATTATTAGCTGATAGCCAGTCTATCACAGAATTAATAATGCGGTTTATATTTGATTCGTAGTTTTGTAAATTTTCTTTATCAGATGTAACTATTATGGAAATATCATCGGCAAAAAGTATACATTCGTTATTAGGAGTAAGGTTAGGTAGATCATTGATATATAAAAGGAATAACAACGGCCCCAAGACGCTACCTTGTGGAACGCCAAATCGGTAAAATTTGTATAAAGAGGTATAGCGTGTGAGAACATTATTACTACTTATTTTATTTATTTGTGTGCATTGTTGTCTGTTTACTAGGTATGATTTTATCCAAGATAACGCTGGACCTCGAATTCCGTATTTTTCTAATTTAGAGAGCAGGATGTTATGGGACACAAAGTCAAATGCTTTGGACATATCAAAGAACAACACGGTCACGAGTTCTCTTTTGTCTAAATGTTTTAGTATACTTTTAACTAGGTTAAATCCAGCTAAAGCAGTAGACTTGCCTTTTTGAAATCCATGCTGTTCTTCTTTTATAATGTTAAACTTGTTACAAAATTCCGTTAATCTTAAATGCATACATTTTTCAAATATCTTCGATAATATTGGAATCAGTGCAATAGGTCTGTAATTTGGTAATTCTGATTGATCTCCTTTCTTGAATAGTGGTTTAACAATAGAAATTTTTAGGTCGTTTGGAAAAACGCCTTGTTCAAATGATAGATTAACTAAATATGTCAGAATAGGTGCTAGTTCAACTCTACATTCTTTTAGTATTTTTGTGGATATTCCATCGTATCCACAAGCATTTGTGTTATTAAGTGATAAAATTACTTTAATAATCTCAGGCTCATTAAAAGGGCTCAAAAATATGGAGTTATTTAAGTATTCAATATTTGTATTTATTTTGTTTTGGTTTGTGTTATCATTATTTGTAAGATTTATGAAGTAGTTATTAAATGCGTTAGCAATATCAGTAGGATCAGAAATAATTTGTCCGTCGAGGTTTATTTCGTCGATATTATTGTCAAAGTTTTTAATGCCTGTTTCTTCGTTTATAACTTTCCAGGATGCTTTACATCTGAATTGTAGATGTTATGAGCGACAGCTACCACTTACTATCTGATAGCTTTCTGATCGTTCGTCAGTGAGTAGCATAAAAGAAATATGTTCACGATCTTGTTTCCGATTTTCGGTTGTTTTTCTTTACTAACAAGGTGACAGACAATAAATAATTACGTATTTGTTCTCGACTTCTCTAGTTTTAGGCCGGCAATATTCGTTTTCATAATTAGATTTCAGTATATGAATTTCAAATTCGACAAACAGAATCCGCGAATTTTCAAGCTGACTTTTGATTGGTTTTCGATGATTTGATTGATTCTGATTGGTTGAGTCAAAAATTCCAATTCAGAAACCTGACCAGGAAAACGAACGTATGCGGAACGTATAAGCTCACGAAACGGAGTACGTCCTACTTAAGTAATACGAAAGATTTTTCTAAAATCGAACTCTCAACAAAAAGGTTAAGCCTTTTTTCTTTTCACCTACCTACCAAAATCCAGCACATCGACCGTACAGCAGAATCCAGCGCTTCTCCCTTGCTAATTCAACTCCGTACCGAGGTGGCAGTAGCGCCCCTGGCCGGGCCGGGGCGCCGAAACGCATGTAAATGCGCCCTAATGGCTCGTGGCGGGCGCCTAATGAGCGTGAGCGTACTTCGCTAAACATTTGTATTGTTTCAAGCTGTTTCAGGGGCAGTATGTATCTGTATGCTGTTTTGTACATAACTATATTTTATAGAACTGCTTACATGTGAATCTGCCACTTCGATATTTTGAAATAACTGCATACATTGGCATCTAACAAAAAACTATATGAAAAAAAAAAAATTGGACATCCAATACACTCCATACATACACACATACATGAATACAGCTCCATTTAGGACCTAACGTAAATTGCTTAATAAATAATATTAAATCACCGAGAAAAGAAACTAATTTATACCTTAAATTTCTGCCGGGCCAGAACCACCGAGCTGAGGTTGGGATATATCATCTATGCCTTGTCTCATAAGCCTGGTTATTCTTAGTTTCTGCCGACATACAACAATGCTCGCGATGTTAAGTTCCAGAATGAAAAATAAGCTATCATTACGTTAGCAAGTGATTGAATTATAGAACGTAATTGCATTCATGTGTGAAGATGTGAAAATAAGAAAGTGGATTTTGTTAATAAGAAATTTGCTTTTCCAACATTTAGTGATTTTTCACATGCCTATTCTCTAAATCATCATCAAGTATCCAAAAAGGCGACTAAAAGTCGTTTCTTAGACAAAAGCGAGAACCTAAAAGCGACGCCGTTTAAGGAACGCACCTATTTTCGCGGCGATTACAAAAGAAAAAGTCGGAAAATCTTTTGAAAACACGCTCTGAAAGCGTCCATTAGCGCGGGAATGGCCGGTCCGAGCTAAACGCGTCCACTCCCGCGAATTGCCCCAGCCCCGATCTAAACGCTCCCAATAACGTCAAGTGTCGACAAAGGCTGACTTTTAGCGCCAACGAATCGGTTGAATGAGGCAAATTACCGCGTTTCGGCACTTGAAAGCGCGCGTCGGGCCGCACCGTCGCGCGCATTGTGCCCGGTTTGCGCTCCGAAACAAGCTACAACAATAAACAAAACGGAGGCAAGGAAAGTGCAGTATTTTGCAGCACAAAGGCTGGTAATAGGCGGTAATGCGCGGAGTCGGTGCGCGCGATGAAAGCCGCCCCGCTGCGCGCAAGACCTATTTTTATAACATTTTGTAATTGTATTCAACTCGTCGCCTCGCTGATTGACAACGTTGTTTCGCGTTGGGTTCGCAATGCGTCGCCGCTAAGGGCTATTGTGACGTTTGTTTCGATGATTCTGAAAAGATTTACGGTCGACGATTTCGATAATTGATGCTTTTTAACGAATACTTTTATAGTGTTTACAAAGTTGTTAGTAAATATCCGATAGACGCAAAATTTTTTCACAACTTTCTTTACTATATAATTCACCGACGGAATACCTAAGATGAATTAGATTAAGGACCTGTATTAAAAAGATACGATACGTGTTTATGTACTACAAACTGATTTTATTAGCAACCAGAGAGTATACATGTAATAAGTCATTTGTACTAGTATAGTACCGCTTTAAGATTTTTACTTTATCTTTTTATATGGAATGACTTTTATACCAGACACCTTTTACAGTGACAACTCTTGCGAAAATAAAATCAGCGATTTCATACAAAAACAAAACGACCGTTTTGAATACGGTTTACCAAAATGTATTCAAAAACAGCTGATTATTTTATTTCAGAGTTGGTGCGACAGAGGTTTACACGCGCATATCCTTTATCAATAACTGATTCGAAGTCAAAAAAACACAGAGACAATAGCCAAACCAAACCAATTCCGCAAAATCGTAACCGAACTCCCACTCGACCACGGAAGGGCGTGAACACGCCGCACCAAGCACCAACAGCGTCTGTACACATAGTAAAACAAACAGCCCAAGTGGACCGCCCGTCGCTTTTCGCACTCGGGAACGGGAAGGGTTCACGGAACGAAGCCACCCGACACCGGCCACCTGGAGGGTGCGTACAACCGCGGCACCAGATCGCATTCACAACGCTTGCAACAGTACCCAAAGACCTGAGCAAGCTGGTTGCAAGACCGTACCAGAGCCAATAAAGGAGTCACGATTGCGTGAATTTCGTCTTTAATTGCGAGTTTGGCCAGTCCAAGTGTCTCTGAGGGCCCTTGGCGTGTTTGTTTATGGGTGTGCTGGGTACAATGGGAACCAAAATATGGCGAACTAGTTTTAGCAGGATTGCAACACTTATGATTTATCATTAAAATATAGTTATCATTAAAATATTTAACCTGGTGTGTGTAGGATTAAATAGTTTAATGATGTATTAAAACCTCATTTAAATCCATTGCGTAGTTTAAAAGATATATAGGTATACAAATAGACAGGCGGCGGGAAGAGACGACTTTGTTTACTTTGGGAAGACAATACATACTGCGGCTGAGATGATACCGATCATATTGATTGCTGCTAAATCATCAAGTTTTCACGATCCAAATACACTCTACAAATGGATTTTATCCTCCTCCGCAGTGGAAGTAGTATATTATAGAAGAGTTTGTCTGCCATAACCTCCACGCTTGCGGATGGCGTTCGCAGTGTGGAATATATGCCACAGAAAATGCTGATGTTTTTTCCCGGGCACCTGGCACTAGTTGATCAGCCTAGATGACCGTGAGAGGAAGGGGTTGATTTACATGCCTACAATGCCATTTCAAGAAGTATTAGGTACCACATAATATGTTTGTGCACTTTTTAAACTTTTTTTTACTTTTTTATTTTTTTCACTGCTCTGAATTCGAGTCGCTGATCTCAAATAATACCTGTATTGTTGGAGGTCAGTGATTCAAACTCTTTTTAAGCCATTATGATATGTGTTAGTAGTTTTATTGTGTCAAAATAAATGTATCCTATATTAACTAAACATATTTTAAATTAATCCCCTGAATTTCCGTTAAGGTCCAACACCTATGCATACACATACACCTAAAACACCCATCCCATCACATCCCGTATCCCGCCGAACAACAATTGTCGCGACCATATTGCTTTAACAGTCTCGATAAACGCGCACAATAAAGTCACGCGCGGGATCCGCTGGGGTTCCCATAAAATGTTGGCGAAATACAACGGTGGCGATTTGTCGCGGCCAAGCGGTGCGTGAGCGCATTCAGAGCCAGCGACGTGGACACATTTAATTGTGGCGGGAGAGGGCAGGGGCGGCTCTAGGACGGGGGTCTGCGGTCGTCGGTATATTTTGAGTTGCAGTCAAATCAGCAGCTCTTTAAGTAAAACGCAAAAGTGAGAATATTGAAATAAAATCTCTTCTAATGCCTACTGATATTGTAAATACTAAAGTAACTGCTTGTCTGACTGATTGTTATGCTTTCTTCAAATAAAATTACTGAAATTTGGTATGAAAATGGTTTTATTCCCCTCCACTCGCGCGATATAACCTATAGTCCACGCAGGAGTCGCAGGCGGAAACCTAATATGTCATATTTCAGTTCCTATGCTTTGATATAAACTGTAATAGAAGTTATAGCAGAGGTTATACATTTCTTTCAAACCTAGTCAAATACACACAGCGAAACTACTGCAGTGTAATTTTTAATTACATTTTTGAATACCCAGTTTTCCAGCTATGCAGGTTTGATAGACATAGACATAGACATTATTTATTGGTAACTTTTCATTACACGTCATAAAATTATGATAATATTCAAATTATTTAACTTAATTAAATGAATTAACATTTTAAGTTACATAATCAATAAAATGTGATACAAAATTGTATTAATTAATGGAATTACTCATACAAATTAATAAATGTCAAGATTATAAATAAGCATATTAATCAAAATGTCAATAGTAGTTCTATCTAGCTAATAATAGTAGATACAAGATGTCATTCAATAATAATCATAATGTCATTAATTATTTACTTATAGTAAATAAATAATAAATAAATAATAACAATTAAAGTATGAAATGCATTGTAGGATTTCTCTATTTAATGTTTAGCGCGTAAAATTCGTCCAAACTATAAAACGCCTGCTCGATTAGCCAACGCCGTAATTTGTTTTTAAACGAACCAATACTAGGCGCATCGGTTATTTCCGCTGGAAGTCTGTTGTAGACTGCGGGGCCCATAACACGTACTGTTTTTGCAGTTTTTGCGAGCTTATGTGTAATTGGCAACAACCGGTTGCCAAAAAGGAACCTGACGTATCTGTGCATTTGACCTCTGGGTATAATCATGTAAGTGCTCCCTTACAAATACACCCACATGCAGGATTAGCAGGCACGGCAAAGTTAAAATACCCAGAGAGACAAAGTATGGTTTCGCAGACGTATCGTGCGCCAGCCATGCAATCGCTCTCACAGCGCGCTTTTGCATTCGGAAGACACGCTCCCAATCGGCAGCGCGCCCCCAGAACTCCACGCCGTACTGGAGCAGCGACTGCACGGCGGCGAAATAACACGACCGTACCGCATGCGAAGGCAAGGTAGAGCTCATGCGATTCAACGCGAAACATGCACCTCCCAGTTTACCACAAAGATGTTCTATGTGGGACTCCCATGATAGTGACTGATCCAATTGGAAGCCCAGGAATGATACGACAGGTACACGTTCGATTGTCACTCCATCCACATTCACCGAAAGCGACTGCTGACTACGCCCTGACAGGGTGAACTGGACAAATTGAGTTTTTGTCAGATTTA
The DNA here is from genome assembly GCA_905147135.1 of Blastobasis lacticolella. Lineage (NCBI taxonomy): Eukaryota > Metazoa > Arthropoda > Insecta > Lepidoptera > Blastobasidae > Blastobasis > Blastobasis lacticolella. The sequence continues at coordinate 17,448,255 of LR990053.1, read as the reverse complement.
GCATCAGTCCGTTTATTTTAAACCAGTTCAGCAACTTACTCGCTACCACGTTTAGTTTGTGTTGGAGCATTTCGAGCGTTGGGGCTGTCACGACTACACCTACGTCATCAGCAAACATAAACGCGTCTGCTTCCGTTATATGGATAGGCAAATCATTGAGGAGCATCGAGAAAGCAACGTTCGAGAGAGAAGATCCCTGGGGAACTCCCTTCTCGGTGGTCATTCCCTCTGACGCTACCTCGCCGCACCTAGCCACTACATACTGACGCCTAGCATTCATGAAGTCCGTCAGCAGTGACAGCGCTGGGCCATCGATGCCGTAGTGCCTCAGCTTACAGGCGAGGGCGTTGTGGTCTGCTACATCGAAAGCTTTTGAGAGATCGCAGCACAGAAGGGCTACGTGTTGTTTACTCTCTCTAGCCTTTAACACAGACTCAACGACTTCCCGCACCAACATCGTAGTCGAATGACCCGCGCGATAGGCAAACTGTCGATCCGAAATTGCGTTAGTCTGCTGGAGGAAGCATGTGAGTCTCGTGGTAAGCCCATATTCAAATACCTTGGCGACAGCTGGGATAATTGATATTGGACGGTAGCAGCCAGGGTCTTTCTTTTTGCCTTTCCCTTTATACAAGGGGCATACTTTTACTTCTTTGAAAGACTTTGGGTACACGCCTTTATCCAAGCACTCGTTGAATAAGTCAGCTAGAGGAGCCGCAATGCCGTCCGCCATCCGTACAAGCAACTCTATTGATAACCCGTACATGTCTTTGGTTGGCTTTTTTGCAACGTGTTTGGTTATTATATTAAATACTTCCATTGGTGAAAACCTAGGGAATCGCAGAGACCTGTCTGCCGGCGGGCGCGCGGCCGAAAGCTCTTCGCGCAGGCGCGCTATGTTGGCGTTAGGGGCACCGCAGTTGGACGCGGCGGAGACGAACTGTTTGTTTAGGTAGTTTACCAGGCTTTTGTCGCAGTCAAATGGGCGTCCCTCCGGTGTCTTAATAAGATCGGTAACGTCGGTTTTATTTTTGTGGGATTTGCCATTTTCCGTATTAATTACTTGCCACATAGATCGGACAACATTTGAGCCGCCTAAAATTAACTTATTCATGAAGTTTAGTCTTTCGGTTTGTATTAACTTATTGTAGTGATCACTTGCGGCGTCAAGTTTAGTTTCAATATCTTTATTGCTTGGGAAAAGACGATAAATTTCTTTTAAATCAAACAAGTAACTTTTTACGTTTAAGATTTCCTCAGTGACCCATGTTTTTTTACGAGGCACGTTCGGCTTACGTTTTATACGGAGGCAGTTATTAATTTGGTTAACTAATATGTTGATGATAGCTTCAGCGCGCTCATTAACAGTACGGTAGCGGTCGCGCACCGCGGCCCAGTCCACGCTGTGCACGGCGGCGGCGAGCGCGGATATTATAGTCCCTTCAAAATATGTCGTTTCCGTAACAAAGAGTAATTTACCGTTTTTCATTAATAGAATTGAAAATGTTAAAACGGCATATTTTCATGCCGTTCATTTTTTTTAAAAGTCTTACATTATCAGGTACAAGCATATGTACTTCAGTGCTACTAGCTTCAAGGTATTTCTCAATTACTTAAACTGTTAAAACCCGTTCAAATACCAAAATTAGCAAACAAAACACCACTCGAGTCCCCCACTGGCTCCATCCCTGCCTCGCGCGGGCACGCGGCCAGGAAGTCGGCAACAGATGCTGATCAGCCGAGGGGCCTTGCGATTGTTTCGCTAACAATGACAAGTCTTACAAGTGATCGCTGATTTGAATTAATACCGGAGACCATTAATACCAATTTGGTTCGCGATTCGAATTCGCGTTCGAATCGTTCGAATCGCATCCCCTTTGTATTCGCCGTCGCCTCCGATAACGAGGTGGGCTCGCTAATTGCTCGAGCTAGAGCTAGTGTCTTATAAGTACTGATGTAAATACATTTAGTGCTTAAGTCAGTAGTTCAATGCGGTATGCGCGGGAGCGGATGGCGTAATCATTTATTTATTTATTTATTTATTTAATATACCAACAGAGTACACATGTAACAGTTACAATTTACTTTAGACAAGGTAAAAGACTTATATGCACCCCAATTACAGGTATATACAACATTCACTTTAACCTAAGTACTTACTCAAAATAACAATGGAATATTCAAGGAAATTTCAGTTTTCCAAATACAAAAAAATAAAAAACCTATACAAAAATAACTTAATATTACTTAACATATAATTCTAACCTTTACAAAAAGTAAAAGCAAAAACATCATCATCACATCACATCACATAATCACAGCCCACAACAGTCCACTACAGGACTTAGGCGGATGGCATAAGGTGGTATATATTTTTTTATGTTATTGGTACGGCAGGCAAACAGGCATGCATCGTCACTTGCCACCAGGTGAAATGGCGGTCAAATGCCTGGCTAGTTTAATTAAAAATAAATAAATAAGCGAGGTTGCGCAAAATTTTACGTATTTGTTGACGTTGCTCATCAATATCGACAGAGTAATATTGATGAGATACTGGACTCGTTGTAGAGTAAACAGTCACTCGCCACTCTCCTTGACCAATGTAAATCGATGCCCACTCTGATGACCTTATAAAGATTCTAGTTAGCTTATGGCTATGGATGCAATGGAAGACACGAACTCTGAGGTTATGGAAGATTTGATAGGAGGCCCAATCCAGTGGACCTCCTCATGCGTCATGCCCATCAGCACAACCTCCTCTTTAAAATGGCTGTAAAACATCTAAAATAATGTTTATTTGGTTGATGTTGAGATATCTCCAAGAATATTTTTAGTTACAGTTAGGTACAAAGGGCACAACCTTAACAGTAGATCACAAGACCGACATAAGAAAGCGTCTCTAGATAGTAATAAGAGCATACTCTTACCACATTTCTCAATAAGGAGATCTAGAAAGGTACAAGACAATTTTCAGAGCAGTATTTAATATTCTAAATAGTTTTAGATGATGATAATACCGTGGTAGCTGTAATATTTTAAAACCAAAGTTACGAAAGCGTTACAAAATTATAAAATAGTTTTAAGTGTGTTCTTTTATAAATATTTAAGTTTAAGTTTTATAAAACTTAACACTTACATCCCGATAAGTCGACCTATAGATTCAATTAATTTATACCTTACAATAGGTGCTACTTGGATGGTGATTGTCAGATGATATCCGCTGTGTCACCTGTGTTTCGATTTCTACTTCTACTCAGTTTTGATTCGATTTCTACTCAGCTCAAAATCGAAGCCGGCGCTAGAGAATAAGCAGGACACATAGCAAAAAAGAATTTGTGCTGCACAAATCCTCAAACAACCTTATCTTTTCGTTTAAAAAGAACATTCTTCGTTGTAATTTACCTGCAACCAACAATCACAGCTTTTCGGCGTCTAAACAAACAGCTCTCTATTCTGTGTGATTTTTTAGGCCCTTTTTGTTACAATCTTATCACGGGTTAAGATTGCATTTCGCAAGAAAACAATCGTTTAGGTTTTTACAAAGATTATCCGCATCCGCAAAGTATTCTGTTTCCTTACAACAAATTATTTCTTAATAATTACCCGTTCCTTCTTAGCATAGGCACCTGCTCGGTTTTTTGGGACAAACCAAAATACATAAATAGTGAATCACCGACCAAATGTGAATTGTGTCATAGCACTAAAATGAACATCAGATAACGTATCGATCGATTGACTAAAACCAGAATCCGAGAAATGAAAGCAGTAAAATGTAGTAGGAGGAAGCTACTATTTCTGTGACAGAGAGCTATGCACTAAATATCTATCTTCTATTCGAGTTTTCTACTTCAGACATAAGTTGTACCGTGGCATGAAAACGAACTATTTTTAATAATTCTACTACACCGCCTTATACAGACGAAGTACTTCAGTAGGAGGCGCCATAACTGAAATATAAACTTAAACTTATATATCTCTATTTTTTCACTAACCCGACGCTAACATGCTCATAAACATTTTACTGATTAATTTCATCTGCATACGTAAGCCACTGAATGTGTAACCATGATCCAATCAGGTTCCACTGCTAACAGGGTGACGGAGGTCAGATGACAATCGCTCTATCTATATAGGATGCCAAATCCTGAATAATTTACAACCAGGATATTGACGCAAAGATGATAATGATGATTTCCTCCTCCTCCTCATATGTATGTATGTAAACTCTTTATTGCTTAATAAATACAGGAGTTACATCGTATTCCTCGTTGCTAATGGCGGTATCGCCAACGGTATCTCCTTCCGCCACATGCAGAATATCGAATTGTTTAGAGAGCAGTGGAAACCTGATTCGACCAACCGATTGTAAACTAAGCCTCTTCCAAGTTAATTTAAAATTTTGCCGTAATCTTCACGTTCAGCAAGCGGGTCGGTGCACGTAGGTGTGTGGATAAGGTTGATGCGATATTCTACACCTAGGTAGGGGTAGGGTAAGGGTAGAGTAGGCCAGGAGGTAGGACACCACGCGAACGATGTCACGACGGGCCAGCTAGTAGATAATTTTAAAAACACAAATAAACTTCCTTACTGCCTTAAGCACCCTGCGAATACAATATGTTTTCATGATGCTGACGGGGCTTCTCTTGTGCGTCGACAACGTTCTGTGATACAAGATTGGATGGCTTTCATGCTATCCCGCGAACGACGTCGGCGATTCTGGGTAGGATCCGGGACAGCTGTGACAGTATCCTGAAATCCATTAGCGAAAGATACGATTCGCCCATCATTGGATACTTCATCAAGCGGGGCAAACATTATAGATGCTTTGTCTTGAGCCTTATTTTAAATAATAATTAAGATTTTACTAACGAAATTTGGAACGGATTTTAAATATTCTGATCAATAAAGATTTATTTATTTTATTTCAACAAGATCGATAGCAACGCTTTAAGCATTTTAAACGAATCCAAGACAGTTTTCATAGCAAGCACTAGACAGCGGATAAAATTCCCGAGTGTTTGCCGTCAACACCGGACCACCGTCACGGAGGTGCTTGAAAAAAATCGTTTTATAACATCCACAACGTTTCTATGGACGCTGTGTTATTTTGTCCGAGTGCCACCAACTTATATGGTCAGTGGACAAAATCGGAACTAACGCATTATTGTACTAGAGTGGGTAAATGACACGCCTACTAGCGACGCCGTCAACTGAACAGTTGATCGCATTGTAAACATAAGATATGGCTCTTTATGTCGCGATCAAAACTCGTATAGCTACGCGCCCGGATCGCCCCGCGACCGCTTAAGGGCCCAATCTGTTTGTTTTACCATGAATACTGTCAATAGACCCACGCTTGAGTCGTGATACCCATTTTATTGATAGAGGATGTACTCTAAGGTGGCGTTAAAGGGTTTAGAGAAGTTTGTTTTAACCTCCGGAGTAAAATAAGGGGTTTTATAAGTTTAACATGTGTATCTGTGACTCTGTGGCTCTGTCTATCTCTGCGTCTGTCTGTGGCATCGTAGCTCCCGAAGGGATGGATCGATTTGGATTCAATTTTCTCTATTCGAAAGCAGGTTTAATTGAGATGGTTTTTAGCTTTGTTTCATTAAAATGAGTTCAGTACAGTGGCGTAGCATGGGGGGGGCGGAGGGTGCGGTCCGCACCGGGCGACACTTTGCCGGGGGCGGCGCTGCGGAGGTGGCAGATAGAAAAAAAAATTAAAATATAAAAAAAAGTTAATTTCTTTCAGTGTTTTTTTCGTCATTTTTTTTTGTTGTTGCCTAGCTGCGAGCGCCGGTGCGCGCAGGACTTCGAAGTTTTGCCATTGCTACTGGAGATCTTGATAAATTAGGCAAAGCTAATGTAGGTCCACTTGAATTATTGAAGTTCATTGTCGAATCTAAGCTCGAAATCTCCGTGCCTAACATTTTCATAATGCTCAGAATATTTTTGACAACTGCTATAAGTAATGCTAGTTGTGAAAGGAGCTTTTCGAAACTGAAGTTGATAAAGAATTATTTGCGATCTACAATGAGTACGCTGAGATTAACTAATCTAGCTATATTGTCGATTGAACAAGACCTCACTGATGCAATCGATATTGAAAGTGTGATCAAAAACTTTGCTGAAAGGAAGACTAGAAAAGTTAAATTTGAATCTTTCAGTTGAGGAGTTGAGGTTAGAATGATACTCGTGCGCAAAAGAGCGTTCGTGAAGTAGGCGATTTCTCCATTATTGTATTACGTTTTCTCTGTAATTTTTCCAAGTGATATTCTACCTTCTACTCTATGTCAAAAAATGTTAATTTCACTTTTCAGGTTAGTGTTAATCAATAAAAGTACTCTTTTTACCATGCCCCAAATTTTTTATAATGGATTACAAAAATAAGAGGGCGGCAAATTTGGAATTCGCACCGGGTGCTAGTGACCTATGCTACGCCACTGGTTCAGTAGTTTAAAAAATATTTGAGTTTAAGTAAACTTGGTCGGGGGTTATTCGACTTTTTCTGTTAGATTATGTGACCGTAAGTTTCAAATCGAGATCGGATTTGTGAAGGCTTTCGAATGAAATATGTTTTGTACAAATAACAATGAAGTCGCAACTATTTATAAATTTTTCTCAACTGGCATTTAGTAACTCGATGATTGCTAACGAATTATCAGTTGAAAAGAAATCACAATAAGTGAAGCGGCCGCTTGGCCGTTTGCTTTTTAATTTACACCAATACATGTCTTTTGTTCTCCTGAGCAACAAAACATTTTCATTATTTCAATAATATTTAATAAAACTAAGAAAAGAGCAAATTAAACACGTACTTACTTAAAATATTTCTGTAACGGGTCTGGGTGTTCTATGTATAATAAGTATGTATTTAAAAGTATTTAAGTAGTTTATCAGTTATCTAGCACCCATAGCACAAGCTTTCCTTAGTTTGGGGCTAGATGGCGCTGTGTGAATATGTCCACGAATATTTATTATTATATTTTTTTTAGTCTATACAGGCATTTGACCGCCATCTCACCTGTTGGTAAGTAACGATGCGGCCGATGATATTTTGAAGATGATGCATTAAATACATCCAGAATCCTCAAATCCCAAACACCCTGTATATCGTGAAGGATGATTTTTGTCATAGCCACAAGCACAAGTGATTCGGGGAAATCCGTGCGTTGTTGACGCAGCAGACAATGCGGCCAAACCGTACGCAAGGGCCGCGATGACGGGCGGAAAGCGAGCTTTACATTCTTCAGGGATTGTCTGCGCTGACATTTAAATCGATTGTTTGGAGAGTTTGAAAATAATCGGTGTTTTGCGTTGGTATTTGTAGTAACCAGTGGAGAGAGATTGCGGGGGAATAGAGTTTTCAAAATAGACTGTGAAGGTGATAAGAAAACCGGACATATCCACTTGGCAGTTTCGCTTTTCAGCCACATTATGTCTCTAAAAATGTCTCTGACTTTAATGTCTCTAAAAAGCAAAACTGCCCACACTAGAGGATAACCTAGGTTATATTTCGTCGCTTCATTCTTCAGATATAATAACATGTAGTCCTTTTATCCTGCAGGCAACTTCGCACGTTTTTTAGCTTGTGAGTGGGTATCACTCAACTTTTTTTTTTTTTCCTTCTTACTTGTGGGTACACATCCCGAGAACCCGTCATTCTTTTTTCGTGCGAGGCAACAAGCACACGCTTCATAGAAAAAAAAAAAAGTTTAAAATGCCGAAGCGAACGGCTAGCGAGAAAATTGAATATTACGCGTCTAAACTTAAAAAGTTAAAGCGTAAACAACGACGACGTGTTATTTCTTCCTCTTCATCGGAATCCGAAAAAATTACGGGTGAGTAAAAATTCATTGTAAAAGTGCTATAGTGAATGAGGCGAATAAAGTGCATTGCATTGGGGACACGTCTGTAAGCTAACTTGGAGGTTCACTGCGAGTGAACACGATGGTTTAGCATGACGTAGCTAACGTCTGTAAGCTAACTTGGAGGCTGACCATGGGTCAACACGATGGTTTAGTATGACGTAAACATCAACCTGGAGGTTGGACTGTGGGCCAACACGAAGGTATTAAACCGAAGTAACTTCGGCACCAAAGGAGTTTGAGTAAACTTTGTTATCAATCTGCACAGTAGGTACCTTAACATTTACAAATACCCTCAAAATCCTAATGAAAATTTTGTCCGTACAACAAACGGAATAATAATGGAGGGACACAATGACGCGCCGTCGTCGGTACTGTATCCCCCGGCGTCACCCCCACCGACGCCACCGCCATTGACGTCGCCGCCGCCGCCGCTCCCGCCGCTGGCACCGCCCTCGCCGCCGTTGCCAGCCGCGCCTCAGGTATCCTCCGACGAGAATATACCTCTACAACCGTTGCAAGACGCAACTGAACAGGCCACTCCGGAACTCGATCCCGAGCTCTTGCAAGCTCTTGGAGAGGCTAACGAGGACGTACCAGTTTACGGCCCAGAAATACACACAAATTTGGCCCAAAGGTGGCTTCCTCTGCTTAAAAAAGGCTTACCAACTGAAACAAAACAAAAACTATTGAAAGATTATGCATTCCCTGAAAATTGCAAATTATTAAAAGCACCTACCTTAAACCCGGAGATCTCTGCGGCTACCGTCGAGATCGTAAGGGCCCGTGATAAGAAAATTCAATTACAACAAAACCAGTTGGGCCTAGGTATCACGGCTATTAATAAAGCAATGTCTTTATTACTGACTGGGAACGACAAGGTGCAGTCCATAAAAATTTTATCGGATGGCTGTAGGTTACTTTCCGACCTACATTTTACCCAGACACGACTACGGGCGAAACTTATCACCCCAGGACTAGACAAGTCCTTCCTTACAGTGATTCAAGATCATGAGAGAGATGAAACTCTTTTCGGAAATTCCTTACCGGAGAAGATCAAGGCCTCCAAGGCAATCGTTAGGCAAGGGCATCAAATCAAAAAACCCCAACTGCCGAAACCACCATCATCAAGTGGTGCTTCGACCACTGCTCGTCCTCGCCAGGGAAACTGGCCGGGCCCTCCTCGTTTCCATTCGGCGAACAGGGGGGGGCGCACAGTACCATACCGACCCCAGTATCGCCAGGCCGCTACGTCGACGCCGTCGTATTCGACGCGCCCGTCGCCGTCGACCTCGATGACCAGCAACAAACGTGCCCCAACACGTCAGTGACACAGGTACACGCCGGAAGGCTACAATATTACTACGATTGTTGGCAAAATGTTACAAAAAATTCTGTAATTTTGGACTGGATCCAAAACGGCTACGATATACCTTTCACTCGAGAAATAAGACAGTTTCATGTACATCATAATACATTTTCTTTAAAAGAACAACACGAGATGTCATTGGCTATTACTAAATTATTACAATTAGGGGCAATTACTCAATGTGAACCCAGTAATGATCAATACATTTCAAATATATTTTTGGCGCCAAAAACCAATGGAGGTTATAGATTTATATTAAACTTGAAACAACTAAATAAATACGTCTCTAGTTCTCATTTTAAGATGGAAGACTACAGAACGGCATGTAAATTAATACCCGAAAATGGTTTCATGGCTACAATAGATCTTAAGGAATCTTATCTACTCGTACCTATAGCTACTCATTGTCGTAAATATTTAAGATTTCAATTCGAAAACACAGATGCACAAACCTTAACCTACGAGTTTCGCGCCATGCCCTACGGCTTGTCCTCGGCCCCTCGAACTTTTACGAAAATTATGAAGGAAGTAATGCGTAATTTAAGATCTCGTGGTTACAGATCTGTTATTTATCTGGACGATATTTTGTGCATAGGTGATAGTTTCGATGAGTGCCTACAAAATGTAAATGAAACACTTTCATTACTCGAATGTTTGGGCCTGATAGTCAATCGAGAAAAAAGTTGTTTATACCCTCAACAAACTTGTAAGTTTTTAGGTTTCTTATATGACTCGGTGGGTATGACAATATCACTTCCCTTAGAGAAACGTAACAATATATTGCAGTTAGTACAAACATTTTCTCATTTACGAGTTTGTACGATTCGCGATTTTGCACACCTAATAGGTACCCTTACCGCAGCATGTCCAGCCGTGAATTACGGCTGGATGTATACAAAGAAAATCGAAAGACAAAAATACCTGGCTCTTAACGTAAACCAAAGTTATGACGCAAAGTTCCAACCTGATGCAGACATCTTGTCAGATTTAAAATGGTGGACTCGTAACGTTCTAACAACCTCTAATCCTCTAACTGTTCCTAATTTCTGTTTAGAAATTTTTTCGGATGCATCAGGTACAGGTTGGGGCGCTTATTGTAACAACAAGCGGGTAAACGGCGGATGGAAAGATACCGAGCGTACCTTTCACATAAACTATCTCGAGCTACTCGCTGTTTTTCTGGGATTGAAATGCTTTGCTCGCGAGCTGTTTAACTGTAATATATTGTTACGTGTCGATAATACGACAGCCATAAGCTATATTAACCGGATGGGGGCAATTCAGTTTCCTCATCTAAATGAATTGACAAGATCAATTTGGCAGTGGTGCGAGGAGCGAAGTATTTGGATTTATGCATCGTATATTAACACCAAGGATAACGTGGAAGCTGACCAAGAGTCGCGAAGGAAAAATCCCGATATTGAATGGCAGTTAACTGACAATGAATATCGGCGAATAGTACGAGCATTTGGGGAACCTATAATTGATCTCTTCGCTTCTCGCACCAATGCAAAATGCGATACTTACGTTTCTTGGAAACCCGATCCGGATGCAATGATAGTAGACGCATTTACTTTAAATTGGAAATCTATGTATTTCTATGCATTTCCTCCATTTACATTGATCTTGAAATGCATACAAAAGATTATCAGTGAAGAAGCCGAGGGTATCTTCATTTTTCCCAATTGGCCATCACAGCCGTGGTTCCCACTGCTCCATAGCATTGTTAGATCCAAAATTATATATTTTGCCCCTGACTTTAAACTGCCATCGTCCTCTTCCAGGACATATCAACACCACACGAAGTTTACCCTGGGTGCTGCAGTGCTGTCAAGTCGGCGTTCACATCAAGAGGAACTCCAAGCCAGGCCCTCGATTTAATTATGGCATCTCTTTCAAAAAACACGTTAATGCAGTATAATGGGACCTATAAAATATGGTGGCAATTTTGCCTTACTAATAATGTTAACCCTTACCAGTGCACACTATCGTCCGTTATACTGTTTCTAACCGAACAATTTGACAAAGGCGCTGCATACGGCACCCTTAATAGCCATCGGTCAGCTTTGTCTCTTTTGATAGGAAGTGATTTAACGGTAAATGATCAGGTCAAGCGGCTTCTCAAAGGAGCCTATAAATTACGACCTGCATTACCTAAATACCTAGTTACCTGGGACCCGCAGATCGTGCTTAATTTTGTAGAGAAATGGATCCCAAATAGAGAACTTCCTCTCGAAAAGATCACAAAGAAACTGGTGATACTACTGGCATTATGTACAGCGCATAGGGTACAAACATTTTCGTTAATTAAGTTATCAAATGTTATCATTAGTACCTCTGGAGTGACGATAGGTATCACAGATATTATAAAGACTTCCGCTGCCGGACGTGATCAACCGGTTTTGTCTTTAAATTATTACAAAGAAAATAGGGCTATCTGCCCCGCTTTAGTCATACAAGACTATATGTTTCTGACCAAACACATTAGACCTAGGTCGACGAGTAATCTAATACTGACCTATAGAAAACCGCACAAACCAGCAACCTCTCAGACCATCAGCAGATGGATCAAGCAGGTACTGAGTGAGAGTGGCGTGGACGTGGCGAGGTTCGGCGCTCATAGCACGCGGCACGCCGCCACGTCCGCGGCTCACTCCTCCGGCCTGTCGCTGGACACCATCAGAAAAACGGCCGGTTGGACTGACAAGTCGCAGTCCTTTGCCAAGTTTTATCATCGCCAAGTAATGGACACGAATGATTTTGTTAGATCGATTTTAAAACCTAATACCTCATAGGTAAGATACAATCGTAGATGAAGAATATCTGTTTTCGTTATATAAAAATTATGTTAGTAATTATAAATGCTGATTTAAGTATGATTTAAGTATGTACATAAGTACCTACCTATTGTTCTAAAATTATTACCGAAGTAAAATTATTTTCTTTAGAAATACGGTTTAATTTCACAAAATGTTCCTCTCTAAACATCTACATGTTATTATATCTGAAGAATGAAGCGACGAAATATAATATATGATCAAACGAACTTGCAAAGTGAAGTTCGATCGATATTATATGAGTAAGCTTCATTCGAAGATATAGGACTCCCACCCACCCGTCAAACCCAATGCTGAAAATTTTGTTCATTCCTCTCTGAAAAGAATGACGGGTTCTCGGGATGTGTACCCACAAGTAAGAAGGAAAAAAAAAAAAGTTGAGTGATACCCACTCACAAGCTAAAAAACGTGCGAAGTTGCCTGCAGGATAAAAGGACTACATGTTATTATATCTTCGAATGAAGCTTACTCATATAATATCGATCGAACTTCACTTTGCAAGTTCGTTTGATCATATATTATGTCTTACTCTTTAAACTGATTTAAGTATGGTGATCGACAACTATAATAAACAATAATTTACAAAAGAAGAAAAAGAACAAAGAGGGTGTGTAAGTACTATAGCTGTGAATAGTCAAAGTTTGGGTCACAGTTAAAACTTTTTTGTGCCAGTTTGTCCACTGGCAGACCAACGTTTTGTGGATCTCCTAACCTCTACTATCTCTCGATCACGTAGAATAACCTACGGCGATTAACGCTAAATGCTCTAGTAAAAGTACCATTTAAAATTACGTACAATATCTATTTAAATTCTTGACTATGGCGCCACAAAGAATCCAGTGGTGTAGAACTACGACCATCAGGCAGGCAGGCGTCAAGTATTTTTTCATCGTCTGAAAAAGCTTAACGTTTACATTGTATGTTGTGGATGTTCTTGACCAAAGGTTGAATCATTACTTCGAAACATAAATATCGCCATGTTTACCTAAAAGAAAGCCCACGATCAGCGCACAAAGCGATAACATAAGTAAGCAAAATGGAGAAATATCTGTCGAGAATATATTAAAAATATTTACTCTATAATATTTGTTCGGCAGCAAACTGGTAAATTACACAAATGTCGAGTGTCTGGGAGACAGTGCGAATGCTTCAAAGTTTACTTTTTTAAATGTTTACTTTCCCAACCGTTGGGATGTTATTGTTAGGCGAATTCCCGAATTGGAATGCAGGTACAATATCAATAAGAGCTCTGCATTCACAATACACGCAAGGCTATCTCTATCCTTCACTCGATAATATACAAATACTACCAAAAATTCTGTGAAAAATATCATAAAATACGATAAAATCACCTTAGCGTTAATGTCCCGGTTATGCTCTGGCGCACGAGGGCCGGGGCCTTGAACATGATCTAAGATTTGGAAGATCAAGTACTTACAGTGGAGCAACTGCCATCTAACCTCCGTGACCCTGCTTCCAGGGGAACTTGACCAGATTGGATCATGGTTACGCATTATGTCGCCTGAATGTGCAGGTGTCATCACGATGTTTCCATCACCATAAGAGCATCGGTTAGTATTTAACTACTGTACATAACTCAGGAAAGACTCATTGGTACATGGCATGGTATTTAATGTATGTAATCGCAATATACCCAATAAATATCATAAATAAATTATAAATCATTTATTCAAACAAAATCTTAATAAATTACAATTGAGCATAGTTACTATATTACCAACTTACGATAAATGAGTACAAATAAAATCGAGGTTACTTCCAAGTATTTACAATTTCAGCGCAAATTAAATTAATATATGTCTGTTATGAAACTTGCGCGAAAGCCTTCAACCTATGCTCTACTTTTAGGCCTACCCCATGGACTCCTTAGTCATTCACGTTTAACTTTCCAATCGTTTATCTGTGTTTTCCATCGCCAGCGCCAGCGGCCACCTAAAACCAGGCAGCGGGTAATAGCGACTCAAAGATTTGGAGGCCGCTAACATCGATCGAGAGTACAAATATTGTCTACGGACTCTATATTCATTTAACTCGTTATTGTACACAATGGAACATCCGTTCCCTTCCGTTCCGTTTCGTTCCGTTCAGGTACAACACCAGCCAGAAATGCTTCTGCAAGGGTGTATGTAGGTCATATTAGCAAGAATTAAGTATGGCGTGGCCCTCATCGGTGGTTCCGTCGTCTGTACTTGTATTTTGAGCAACCAAGCCCAGTGGTTGTCACGGGTCTCACCCAAAGAGCTGGTTTGCTCCGGATACCGTATCAGACGTGGGAGTTATTGATTTTAAGCGACACTACACCTCGTCCTCCACTGATTTGCGCTACCTCCAGCCCGAGATACCAGTGCGTACGTAGATGCGAAGGGGAGTGTAGGGCTGTCGCAGTCAGGATGGGAGCGAAAGGATTTGGAGCCGACAAGAATACTAGCATCGAGTCAGTGTGAGGGAGGATAGATAAGAACATAAAGAAAAAACACAATTATAAACAACACAAAAGGCACTACTTATTTCTATCAAGAAATTTCTTCCAGCAGAAATCAGCCTTCACCTATCATAACAATCCTAACATCAAATGGGCCGTCTCCGCTCCCAACCCGTTCCCTAAACCGCAAGCAACAACAAACGAATCCAAACACAAACATCAAACTCATTATTGGGAATCTTTTTTTCATAAAACTCATTATGAATACTCCTTTCTTGTTTTCTGTCGCGTTAGCAAACATGAAGTTAAGCTTCCCAGGCTATCGACTATCGGTAGCTCATAATGGTCGAAAGTTTAGGACAAATATTGGGTTTAGAGTGGGCCGATTGGACCTAATTGGTTTTATAGTTGGACAAGTAAACTGAAAACTAAAAATATGATGTGAAAAATATACTTAAGTAAATGTATTTATGGACTTTTGCCCTCTAGCTCTAAACTTGTGCTATGGATACTTGATAACAGAACTGGTATACTATCTACGTAGATGCTAAAGTATAACATAAGCACAACCAAAATATTAAGATTCATTACTTTAATTTCTGCCCGGCCGAGATGTGAACCCTGGACTCGAGCATTGAAACAGCTGTTAGGTACCCTAATTAATTGGTAATTTGTGTCTGTATTAGTGTTTCAAATCACTCTATTGTCCGACGATTCATGATTTAGGTTTCATTGCGTAAAACGAAAATGCAACACCGCAGGTACACAGCATCACATTTCAGTTCGACACCCAAAATACCTTCATTTGGTTGGCGGCAGTAGCAAATAAGGCGGCGGTGTTAAATTATTGAATTATCTTTGTATCTCCTATTAGAGTTGGCCGTGCGCATTATAAAGGTCGAACGGCTCATGGATAGCTGGAAGATCCACGACATAAGGATGAAGCGCTCGCCCGGATCGCGTCTCCCGATGGCGGAAAGGGGCCGGCGGAATAAGGTCGCGCAGCTGCTTCGCACACTCTCCGAAATACAACCCGTAGAAGACCGACAGACGCGAACCTGCGCCGATGCTCGAGGCTCTGAAGCTTAGCTTCAATCAATTGAGGGTCACAATCAATGGTTGAACAATATCGAGAGCTGATTAGCACATACAGTAGGTTTTATTATTACTTATTAGTGTATGTAACCTTCTTCTTCTTCTTCGGCCTTGCTTTATTATTCCCATATTGTGCAGTGTGTGGTTGGGCTAGGATAATATTTAGCCATGGCAGAATAACAGCGGCTGTCGGTCTCACTGGCAGCCATAGCTGAGCCATGGACCATTTTGTTTTGTATAATTAGTTATTATTTTTTGTTTCTTATGGTCGACACTAGTCGATTTTATTTAAATTGTTAATTATTATGCAAAGCAAATATATATTTTCATTTCATTTCATTCACCAAAACTTAAACTAAACCCAGTGCGTCTTTGGTCCGGCCTCAAGCCCATCCCTAATAACCAAAACACGATCAGTTCGATGTTTAAATATTTGAGCATACCGGCACAATCGTAATTACTGGGCAACCGCAATACATAAAGACTGGTAGTTGGCGCTCTGTTTGTAGAGGGAGCCGGCCTGGTAGGGATGTGGAAGGTTGCTGTTGAATCGAATAATCAGAAGAATTCAGATTTAAAAGAGTAGTTCGAAAGGGGTGATGAGTAAATAAAACCAATAATTTATAATTAATTTCTTACATCTCGTATGGGTTAGAGCATTTTTAGTCTCAGTCAGTTCTTTACTAACGTTCTAATAATAAGATATCCCAAAAAAAAAATCCGATGAACTGCCCTTTATAGCCACCGCACACTATTATCTTGAGTCTAGATGCTTGGCGTCCGACAAACGTACGGGCATCGCCAGCCTATTTACCGCGCATGATATGAAATGAGTTTCCTCTGGAAAACATTGCACTATAACTTGTGGTTCTTTAACAGCCCATTGTCCATTGCTACAGGAAGCATATAGTCTTCGCCGAGGTCGAGATAATAAATGGGTGTATGAAACGACTTCATTGCATCCATACGCTATACAGTACCTGCAATAACGGTAGCAAGTGTAGCAACAGGCGGCCAGATGAAGACCTACCTATGCTTCTGGTTTCGGTCGTCGTTGCACAACCGGGACATTATCGCGAAGATGGCGCGCGAGGGCCCAAGATCCGCAACAACTATGATCCAGGATTTGGCCAGATTGGTTAATGGTTATACATTCAATCGCGTGAACTCAGATAAGAGTCATTGGTATGACGGCACTGGGATTCGAACCCAGAATCTCTCGCTTACGAATCAGACCCTTCAACCATTAGGCCACCTACACTCCCGATTCAAGGCCCGGTTAAAGGCCGCCCCTTGGCGGCCTTTAACCTTGCCGCCAAGTCTAGCAAAAGGACGCTACGCAGGGCTCGATTCGACCACATAAGCCGGATTGGCGCCAAACTGGCCTCTTACCCTCCTGGGAGTAAGGCGTTTTGGTCTTTGGCAAAAGCGGTTGAATCCAATTTTAGCCAATCCTCGTTACCACCGTTGCTGAAGCCAGACGGAACATTGGCACATGCTGCGGAGGAAAAAGCGAATTTACTTGCTTCTCATTTCGCGGCGAGTTCGCGTTTAGATACTGCAGGAAAAACTCCACCCGTCTCACCCCGCGCTGACTGCACTATGGCAGACGTGCGAATACATCAAAAAGAGATTTTAAAAATCCTGCAGAGTCTGGACGTGGACAAGGCTAGTGGACCTGATGGTATACCAGTGACGGTCTTGCGTAGATGTGCCCCTGAGTTGTCTCCTATTCTCACACGCCTGTTTCGTCTCTCACTAAAGACTGGTATTGTACCTAGGTCGTGGAAGCTTGCCAATGTGCAGCCCGTGCCTAAGAAGGGCAGCCGCGCAGACCCTGCCAACTACCGCCCTATTTCAGTCACCTCCATTCTCTGTAAGATTATGGAGCGTGCACTGAACAACAAACTCCTTGCGCATCTCGAAGGTAACGATCTCCTCAGCGATTACCAGTACGGATTCCGCCGTGGTCGGTCGACTGGGGACCTTCTGGTGTATGCCATTCATATATGGAGTGAGGCCATTGAGAAGCATGGCGAGGCCCTTGCTGTGTCGCTCGATATCTCCAAGGCCTTTGATAGGATTTGGCACGCAGCCCTACTAAGCAAGCTTCCCTCATTTGGCATTCCTGTTGGCTTTTGCACCTGGATTTCGGACTTTCTGAGTGGACGTTCAATCCGGGTAGTTCTCGATGGTTACTCGTCTGATCTTCAGGCTATCGACGCGGGAGTTCCTCAGGGGTCGGTTCTGTCCGCGACTCTTTTCTTGCTGCATATCAACGATCTTCTAGTACCCGGTACCCTTGGGTACGCTGACGACAGCACAGTAACGGATAGATATCTGTCAGAGGCAAAAGCTAACAGGGACGACATTCAGTCTTGTCGAGAGGCCATGGTTAGGCGTTTGAACGAAGCTCTCAAGGCAGTTTCCGACTGGGGCGAAGCCAATCTAGTGGCGTTCAACGCTACCAAAACACAGGCGTATTTGTTTTCCGCCAAACGGAGTCCATTCCATCTAACTCCGGCTTTCCGGGATGTAGCTGTGGAAATTACCGACAATTTACAGCTCCTTGGTGTTGAGCTATCAACCAATCTTAACTTTGGACAGTACATCGAATCCAAAGCCAAGACTGCAGCCAAGAAACTTGGTATCCTCTCGAAGGTCAGGCGGTACTTCACTTCAAAGCAGTTGCTTCAATTATATCAAGCACAAGTTCGTTCATGCATGGAGTACTGCTGCCATCTCTGGGATGGATCAGCCAAATACCAACTGGCCGCTTTGGATTCGGTGGAAAAACGTGCAAAGAAGATAATTTGTGATCCGCAATTAATTGAGGCTAAGCTGCAGAGCCTCGAGCATCGGCGTAGGGTTGCGTGTCTATCGGTATTCTATAGGTTGCATTTCGGAGAGTGTGCGAAACAGTTGCAAGACCTCATTCCGCCGGCCCCTTTCCGCCATCGGGAAACGCGATCCGGGCGAGCGCTTCATTCAGCGAGCGAATAGGCTGTTCCTAGACAGGCATGCTCCATCTTCGACCGCATCGTCACTTACCACCAGGTGAGATAGCGGTCAAATGCCTGGATAGTCTAAAATTAAAAAAAAAAAAAAAATTACGCTTCCGATTCTATCTTCAATCAATCGAATCGAATCGGATGGGAGCATCTCTAGCGGGGTCGAACGCGGGGCGGGGTGCGGGGCGAGGGGGTCTCATTAGAAACACATCGGGGTACATGTGTAAATAAATACGCGCGGAGACAAACATCTTCAGCGGTCGATGTGCGGACAGCGATGATGGCGGGCATTCACACTCCGCTGTGGCGGACAGGTGGATTTATTTATTTATTTATTTTTATCATTACATCATTTTTTATGGGGTCAGCAACGCGTAAGAGTAAGAGAGGTAGGGCATAGCGGCAACTGCAATAGCAACTGTGTCGAAATATTGAGCTACTCGCCGTTTTTCGGGAAGTAATTAGGAGACGTGACCTATCCAACACCTATCCTTAGTCTTCGCACCAGCATCCCATTTTATCCTGTAATTTTGTGTCTGTAAGGTCATCGACCGGTCGACGACCTGAGTGGTTCAGTGGTCAACATGCCGGTCTACCACAAGAGGTCCCGGGTTCGATTCCCGGCCGGCCAGAAATTGAAATGAAGAATTTTAATTTCTGAAAAGGGTATGCATTTGAAAAAAAAGTATATAAGTAGTTTATCAGTTATCTAGCCCCAAAGTAAGCAAAGCTTGTGTTATGGGTGCTAGATGGTGCTGTGTGAATTTGTCTACGATTATTAATTATATTATTTATTTATCTTGGCTGTCGCGTGCACGTTATGACAGTAGACCGACTACCATCTGACCTCCGTGAACCTATTAACAGGGAAATCTCTCCAAAGTGGATAATGGTTACACATTATTTGGCAACCGACTCTCTATCCCGTAATTTTGTGTAATAAGTAATAAGTCTAATATCTATCTATCTCTAACAATTATAAGCGAATTATGGGCTTTACTAAATGACCAACTTGCTCTTATGTGCGGCTCATCGCATCGGGTAAACGCGCTTGCGCCTAACCACTGAGTCGCTGCCGTTTAATACGATACGCCACCAACTAACTACATACACGTTGCTAACCTAATATTGTGCAATCATCATCAAGACCCCGTACATGACACACCACTGTCGAGCCTCCTCCATGGTGCAGTACAGCCACCGTCCTGGACTACGGAAGAAAATTATACCATGAAAAAAAGCATTGTCCTATATTAAGAGAAAAGGCTGCGCCATTATTTTCATGCAAAATAGAGATTTCATAGTCCCCATTTTTCTCCCTGTTTTTGATACTAGAATCATGATTTTCATTCACAGAGTAGATTTCGGACCATTGTACGTTTGGTTTTTTGAATAGAAGTCATGAACCTTTATGTACTGAAAAAAAAAATACCAAGACACCTCAATTACAAAACTTTGGTTTTTTTACTACGTTATTCCAAAAAAGCAATATAAAACGTAGATAATTTTATTGTTTTTTATTATACCTACCTTGAGGCGGGTTGGAGATAACTGTGTCGACATGAAAGAAAACGCTGCTATCCTTTTTCTTAACAACGGAGGCTTCAGCTAGGCTGCCTCTTAACTATAGTTGTCATGTCCGGAGTCTATTAACAGCTGACCTCCTTGACCCTGTTAACAGGGGAACCTGACTGATCATGGTTACACCTGGGGCACTATTTTTAAACCGCTTGGCTCGAATCAACCAGTTTTCAGTTTTGATTTTCAGCATGAAAAATTCAATATTTTGGTTATTGGCAACACCGAAAGCGAACAAATAAAATCAGCTCGAATATATCCTTTAGCACTTAATCCAGCTAGCGGTATGTAAGACGTTCCACTGGATGTTTCACATTTGGACGTTCAAAGTAGGCTCTCTTCACGGCACGATCTTCTTCCATCCTCTCCACGTGACCGAGCCAGCGCAGTCTTGCGGCCTTGGTCTCCCTGGTAATATAGGGCTTGCGCACTAAATAATCATCTTGACGTTAATGTCCCGGTTGTGCTCTCAAATACGAAGGCCCGGGGTCCGCCTTAACCATGATCCAGGATTTGGCGATGTAATTACAGTGGAGCGACTACCATCTCAGGGGAACCTGGCTAGATTGGATAATGGTTACAAATTCAGTTGTCTGAATTTGGCCTGAATAGGGCTTGCGCACTAGCTCCTCTATATCCTCGTATCCTCCAGCTGCCGTCGTAACGTTTGGTGGTTCCCAGAATTTTCGGCAACACTTTTCGTTCAGCCACCAAGAGTTTATTTTCCTCTTTTAGCGTTAGTGTCCGATCTCGCCGCCATACATTAAAATCGGTTTATTAACATGCATATTATAATAGAGAAGGCAAAAACACCCGTGCAATGAATGGTCCTAGATTGATAAAATAATAAAATCACCGAGAATAGCCGAGTTCAGTATTCATCGTCACATTGGACGTGTCAGAATCGAAGCATCGGACAATGAAGGCCTTTGTCCGAGACATTATGCCCAAAAGTAAAAAGCTAAGAAAAGCTAAGAGACGATATCGAAAACGCAAAGCAAACCACTCGATCTCCACTCTCGAGTGCAAGGTTCGTTCCCCGATCTCCGGCCGAGTAGTTTCGATGACTGTTTGTTTGTTGCGAGAATGGTTCCGGGTTATTGGAGGCTCATTTTTGTGTGCATTTTCATCAAATACATTTTTATTCAATAGACGTGCCCTGTGGCATAATGGATCGATGCCCTTAAAAAGGTGGCGGGCAGGATGGATGCCGATCACCCATGATCGGGATGTAGGGCCTACGTTCAGCAGTGGACGGCAATAGCTGATAAATAATAAATAAATCGATTTTTATTGGAATTTTCCTATTTAATTTGAAAGAAAGAAAACATTTATTACACGTAGACACCACATATTTTCTTTTCACTCCTAAACCTCTACTATGGCTACAAAGTGGAATTTTTCTTGTACTCGATGATGTAGGATAACCTACGGCGCTCTCACAGTCTAAATATTTTAAACGGTAATCTAATTTTTTTTTCTAAGTTATATAGTTATGATAATGATCCAGTATCCATTATCATCCAGTATTAGTGGGACAGGAGTAGCTAAAATAATAATAATAATTAGTTAGTCTGACCACAAAGTACGAAATCAGGCCTGCCCGTTGGACTTGAACCACCTCAAAATTACTGATTGGCAATGCTATCCACTCCACGCTTAGTTGGGAAAACGCTGCGGCCTATTTTCTGAACTACGAACATCCCAGCAGATCGGTCTCTAACACATCTTTTGTAAGTGAGTTATCTCCAACAGAGAGATACATTTCTCGGCACACTCTCTTGACACCACTGTTTACTGAGCATTCTCCCATCGGCCTGACCTCTTCAACCCACGACCAACGAAATTAGTCCCCTGTTTAGAAACGCTATGTTTTTGTTTTAGAAGACCACCGTGGTGTGACTGGCATACATGAAATTTGGGAGCCACAGAACAACATATACCAATATCATATTCGTTTGTGTAACTTAAGAACAGGTAGTCATATTCGGTGTCCATTTCTTAGTACACTCGTCTAAGAAATGGTCACCTTTCGACTGGAGTCGAGTTTTGAAATGATACTCCGGCTAGATCTGATGTCTATTTCGAGATCTTATTATTTGACGACCTGAGTGGTTTAGTGGTCAACATGCCGGTCTGCCACGCAAGAGGTCCCGGGTTCGATTCTCGGCCGGGCAGAAATTGAAATTATTAATTTTAATTTCTGTTACGGGTCTGGGTGTTCTATGTATAATAAGTATGTATTTAAAGGTATTTAAGTAGTATATCAATTATCTAGCACCCATAGTTTGTACTACGGACAAATTCACACAGCGCCATCTAGCCCCAAAGTAAGCAAAGCTTGTGTTATGGGTGCTAGATAACTGATAAAGTACTTATATACTTTTAAATACATACTTATTATATATAGAACACCCAGACCCGTAACAGAAATTAAAATTCATCATATCAATTTCTGCCCGGCCGGGATCGAACCCGGGACCTCTTTCGTGGCATACTGGCATATTGATCACTGAACCACTCAGGTCGTCAAAATTTTGGAAACCGTTCGACTCGAGGCGAGCGATTAAAAAATAGAGCCCCTGGAGTGACGTTAGGACGATGATGATAATGAATCGATGACGACGATATTATATGATACCTCGTCGTATCATATAATATCATAGGTCGACCAGCTAAAATTACCATACACCAGAACATAAGCAACCGTGTTCTCGTACGTACATGCTACTCTATCGGACACCACAAGGTGTCTAACTTAGCTTTTGAGCGTAACTATCCACTACGTACGAAAAATGGCTAAAAACTAACCACACAGCCAAAACTCTCTTCCACTCCCAACTGAAACACGATGCACGATATTAGGTTACCAGTACAGCACAGGCGTCGCACGGCGGGGCATGCAAATTGCGGGGGTGGGGGGTGCAAGCCGCCTCAGCCTGGGGCGCTGTTTGTGCTCCCGTGTTTATGTACCGTCTACCTTTTCCTACCCGCACATTTTATCTTTGCACCTGGGAACGACATGCAAAAAGCAACCTTATATGTATAATGTTATGATTTAATTTTGTAGTAATAAGTGTGGTATTGCAGCACGACGAGGTGCAGAGATATTGTAGCCGACTAGTACATATTAAGGGACCGGGCGCCGAAGCAAATGTAGGGAGGGTGAATAAATTTGGAGGTTTTGCCGCGTGAGCAGCTCCTTCGGTGTTGTCGTTCGTGGTTTTCGCGAGTTTGATGGTGCGGAATTTGTGTTTGTTGGATGTTTCTATCAGTGTATGTAGATAGGTATGTGTTAGATTTACAGGATCCATTGGTTCGGGCACGAAGATTGACGAAAGGAAGGTAGGTAGATAGGAAGATGACCATCTTCTGGGCTATTAGAGGACGTAACTGGTTTGCCTCTTGAAAAAATTAACTTTTAGGACACTAATAATGTCTACAGAACCACAAACTTATCTAACCCGGTGGCCAAAATCTGGATCTAACTATAGCCATTTTAAAATATATGTTATTCAGTAAATCTAACAACCGCGACGCCGTCACCGTGTCAGGTAAGTTTGTGGATCAGTTAGCATCTGTCTTGCTTTTACCGAGTTGAAAATTTCATCTCGGTCATAAATGGAACTCGCTTGTTACTCGACGCAAATTAACTATAGTATAATAGTCACACTGGTGTGGTATAGCAATTCGGAATGTCTACGAATCGGTTGGGCGAATTTTCGAGCTACAAATGCCCTATTTGCTCTACCTCTAGAGCTGAGAGAGAAACAAGAGACCACACGTTCAAGTAGTGTATAGAGTGGTTGAACGGACCTACGGAACCTTTCATCATCATCAGGACTTAGGGCCTCCCCCACGAGAGGGGAGATTACTGCCATAATCGCTTGGCAGGCAGATTGGAAATCACAGTGTTATAAATATAACAATGGAAAACGCTGCTGCCCATTTTCCAGCCTACGGAGACTCTAGATCTTTTGCCACGAAAATATTAAATGACACACACGAGTGTACGGGGTTGGTGCTATTCTACTCTGCCAGACACCACACGGCCAGTCACAGAGATATTACGCGCCATCAAACATTCTATTATATTTTGTTGCGATCCTTTTTTGGGTCTTTCGACTAAAATTCGACTAACGAATTAGCGATGATGTAACGACATCATCACGGTGTTGATCTGCAAAGCGCTATAACAAACAAAGGAAAGATTTCCTAACCGCATTTATCGCCAAGCCTTTGTTTCGATAACATGATCGTAGTCGACGTCACTCTATTTAGGCACATTGTTGTAACCGCCCACTAGCGACCAAAGTTGTAGATCTCCGTCTCAATACACGGCGTATTGGAATATGGGTCTGTATCGGTTGGTCGGAGGCTGTGATAGGGCTTTTGTGGTCTTACCGAAAGCGATACGTGCATTGTTTGGCCGATTTTTACATAACGAGCCGGTAAACGCGTGGTCTTTGAGATGTGATGGGCGAGGGAGGGGCGGAGGAAGCATTCGGCGTGCGTTTGAGACGCGGATTGAAAGGCGCCGCGCGATGACGAGGCGCGAGCCGGAGTGTGCCGCAAGGCAGGAGATTGGGGCCTAAACATTTTTGTTGTTGTTATTGGCCATTTTTAGCCATTGCAAGACTCAGACCATTACATGGTTTAAATATGCAAGTCTCTGTAGCCTTCTTCTATTCCTAATTATCCTGATAGTTGATTGGCTTCTTGGAAAAGAATAGAAAGAGAGTAGTACTTTTATTGATGGTTTGCTATGGGCCTTGTCAAGATTTGTTCCATGGTAATTCTCGTAATCAAAAATTGTTTATTTTATTACATTATTAATGTAGCTATGATAATCTGTGAATTAGAAAAGCAATAACATTTCGTTACATTGATACCTCACTATCATCATCGTCATCTCTGCCGCAGGACATCTCCTGCTGGACACAGGCCTCGCCCGCACCGATCGACTCTATAGCCCAGTATACCACGCATTTGTATTAATTCTGATTGGTTGATCTAATAATAAAAATCCCATCGTTGCTTCCCTCTCGCCGCCCAAGTCTTGGTCCACGATGCGCCCGCGCCGTGATCCGCGCCGCTCTTTGAACTGTCCAAATGATTGTTTTATATTTGTAAAGCGTCGAACAGTGCCCCTATTCCGGCGCTGGCGCAACCTATCAACTAGAAGCGGGCAGGGCCGCTTTTGGGGTCGAATTAATTTTTTTTATCATATGGTTAGTCTGTCCACCTTATGGAACTATTTTAATTATTTTTCACAAAGTAGTGGGACATTTATAGATGTACCGCATATACGCATTCTATAGAACGCATTCTATAGAAAATTCTAATTGAAAAGTAGTTAAAAATGAAAACACGAGATATCTGGAGAAATTTTTGACAGCTAAATCATCATCATCCTCTTCACCCGAGCGATCAGTCCGGCTTCTGCCAGGGTTCGCTTTCTAACTTTTTTTCCTCCATTCCGCCCGGTCTTGGGCATCCTCGCGTCGTAAGCCTTTATTTGGTTTTCCGCTCATAACTTCAATATGACTAATCCTAGTAAAAAATTACTTAAAATTAAATTAAAAAGTTTTACAAAAAAAAAAATTTTACATCTAATGAAGGCCATACCATAGCTTAAAAATTCTATTAATATAGTAAAAAACCATGGCCAAAAACCCAAGATTTTCCCTAACTTCGTAAGAAACTGAAATTGTTTTAAACGTTTGTAATTGGGCTCAAAATGCAGTAGTTGAAAATAGTTATTTTATAAATATCTCTAACTATTGGGACTGTTTGAAAACTTTGAAACAGTCAGCATACCAATGGCTATTATTGCTCTTTAAATAAACAGATTTTTCGAGACATAAAATTTAAAAATATGTGTAACATATTTTAAGAGACGTAAAATTTAAAAATATGCATATTCCATACGATATAATAAATATTTAATTTTATATCAAATTATGTCCCAAGTTGGAACTCCCAAGTCCGTCCCAGCCAAGTTTTATTTTCCAACAATAGCAGCTGGGGCGTCAGCGACTAGCATAATTGATATAAAAGGAATGTTTCTGTTAATCCTCTTTCAATCCGACATTGTGCGGTACCATAATGAGTCCAACACAACACGACCGGCGTTTTTGATACTTTGAAACCATCGCATTGTTAGACCATCATTGAACCATCAAACTATCATAGAATTGAGTCGGGAAATCACGTCTGATTATTATAATCATTTAAATAAACTATTATTTTTAATGATATTGGACTTTGTGGGGTTTTTGTTCGGTTGTTTCGGATGTTTTGGAGTTTTTGCTCGCGTATAGAGTAATGGTTTTAGTTTGACTATTTAAACCTAGGTTCACTTCGTCCGCTGTGTTAAAATGTATACTTTACCAAAATGTATATTCTACCAACTGTACAGCAACATCCACCATTGAATGACCATTGCGCAATAAATCTACTTAGTTCTACCGTAAATTAAGGAATATACCATCACGAGCTGTCCATCGACTCCAGAGACAGTTCAGCCAGTCTGAGATTCGAAGCAAGGGTAACCAAGCTCTTACGCTGGGAAAGACCTTGGTGAACCTTGCTTCACCGCCGGTATTACGAGGCACACCCAATGACTGGAACTCATCATCATCACAGCCCGTAACAGTCCACTGCAGGACTTAGGGCCTCTCCCACGAAAGGGGAGGTTATTGCCATAATCTCCACGCTTGGCAGGCGGGTTGGAGATCGCAGTGTTTAAATAATACAATGGAAAATGCTGCTGCCCATTTTCCAGACTACGGAGACTCTTGATCTTATGCCTCGAAAACATTAGTCGCCTTGTACGACACCCATGAGTGTAAGGGGTTGGTGCTATTCTACTCTGCCGGACACCACACGGCCATCTGGAACTCATTGCACAATAAAGACTAATATAACAATACAACAAAATGTTACATCACCGTAGCGCGTAGCGGCCCGTAGAGCTCGTAGACCTAGGCTCGTAGACGTACAAAAGACATCAACGGGAGCGTTCCGGTACAGTCGTCAATATGACAAACCATCCTGCGGACACGTTGTTTAATGGTCATGAAGTAAAAGCGGTTAAAGTACACATTATTTACTTGTTCGTTTATTATTAACCAATAGATTACAGCAACATCCGACAGAATCCAACTGTAAGCGAGAGGTAACGGGTTCGAATCCCTCTGCGGCCATGTACCAATGACTCTGTTCTGAGTTATGTACATTAGTCGAATACTAACTGATGCTCTTACGATGAGGGAAAACATCGTGATGAAACCTGCACATTCAGGTGACTGAATGTGTAACCATGATCCAATCTTGTCAGGTTCCCCTTTTAACAGGGTCACGCAGATCAGATGACAGTCGCTCCACTATAATTACCTGATCTGCCATATCCTGGATCATGGTCAAGGCGCACACCGGGTCCTCGTGCGCGTGAGCTCAACCGGGACATTAATGCCGAGATGATGATAATTACAACATATATTATCTGCATATATTATAATTATTATCTGCATTTAATTGTCACGATCTCTCTGCTGTAGGCCTGCTGGAAAAAATTTCTTTATAGAAATAAGTTGGCCTGTTGTGTCCGATATTATTATTGGTACAAAAGTATATTACATCTAATATGCTTTTGTAACAATCTTGTGTACAATAAATAGTTAAATAAAATAAAATAAATAAATAAATATATTGGAAAATCGTTACACATTCAGTCACTTGAATGTGCAATATTTATCACGATGTTTTCCCTCACTCGGTTCCACAGCTCACTTCCACAACTCTGAAAAGAGTCATTGGTAGGTACATGGTGGCACTGGGGTCGAACCCGGTACTTCGGGGTACAAGTCGGACCCCTTATCCGTTAGGCCACCGACGCTCCAATCTAGTACTGGCTAGTATTAGTACATGAAAAAAAAAATAAGCTTTTCTCTGAGATTTTTACATTAATATCATTAACTCTTAATGTAGACAGAATTAAGGTCAGCTACTTACGCTAGTGAAACCATATGAACCTAACTACTATTACTGCTAGCTGCAATTATGGGCACTTTTTGGTCGCTACTTAGGGAGGACTATTCGAATAGTTATCGACTTTATTTAATTGTGTCCTATCACAGTTGGCCGTGTGGTGTCTGGCAGAGTAGAATAGCACCAACCCATTAGACTCGTGGGTGTCGTACAAGGCGACTTACGTTTTCGAGACAAAAGATCTAGAGTCTCCGTAGACTGGAAAATGGGCAGCAGCGTTTTCCATTGTTATATTTATAACACTGCGATCTCCAACCCGCCTGCAAAGCGTGGAGATTATGGTAATAACCTCCCCTTTAGTGGGAGAGGCCCGAAGTCCTGCAGTGGAATGTTATGGGCTGTGATTATGACAGTTGATTATATTTATATTGCTGGTTTCTTATTCCATTTCTTTGGCCTTCACTGGTTACCTTCATTTTAGACGAAGCATGATTGTGAATTACTTTGTGTTGACAGTCGTGTTATTGACATTAATTTAACGTAGCATGTATTTAAATTGCTTAATGATTAACTACTATTTAAAACTACACCTAACACACTATTTTTGCCACGAGTGTGAAAGAGAGGTAACACAAAGCTAGCGCGGCCAGCGGTATGCATTAGCTGGTCTGTAATCAACGCGCCGGTCTCTCTCTAATCATGTCGCGCCGCTTTTCGGGAGTACTTAGTCTGGCCCCATGTCATAGTTACTTGTAGATACGTATAGATAGTATTCTGTGCTCGTGTTTACTGTGAGAGCGTTTACGTACCACATTGCATCCATGTCCAATCAGAGAAGAGAAGTTTTCGAGTGTTGACAAAGCACTAAATACGTAAAAGTCCCGACCAAGTACCTGTACATAGTTACTGAAATATTTCCTATACAACTTAACCGATTGTTATGAAAGAAAGCCAAGTGTTAACTCAATTAAACTGGCTTTCAAATAAAGAAACCCGTATCTAAATCGGTCAATCCGTTCGGGAGCCACGAAGACACACCCAGACACAGGGAAGTGAATCCAACTTACCTATGTCACACTTCTCTTTTAGGGGGGGGGTTACATATGTAGTCATCATCATCACAGCCCATAACAGTCCACTACAGGACTACCTTAGGAGATATTTTGCCTCTAAACGTTAGTCGCCTTGTACGACACCCACGAGTGTAAGGGGTTGGTGCTATTCTACTCTACCGGTCACCACACGGCTAATACATATGTAGTAGTAGATATTATTTTAGACGATCTAGAACGTAATATAACTTGTTCTTAACCGAAACTATATCAGTTCTGTGACAATGCATGTTTTGATACCATCGATCTGATCTGATGATGCAGACGGAAGGTGGCCATAGGGACTCCTAAACTACGCATCCCCAAGGTAGACCCATCGAGTTTGGACTCGTTTGATTCATCATCATCATCATATCAGCCAGAAGACGCCCACTGCTGGGCATAGGCCTCCCCCAGAGATCTCCACAAAGGCCGATCCTGTACTTTCCGCATCCAGCTGGTACCTGCGATCCTTACCAGGTCGTCTGTCCACCCTGTGGGAGACTCACGCTGCGTCTTCCGGTACGTGGTCGCCACTCGAGAACTTTACTGCCCCATCGGCCATCTGTTCTTTGAGCTATGTGCCCTGCCCACTGCCACTTCAGTCTGGCAATCCTTAGAGCTATGTCGGTGACCTTGGTTCGCTTGCGGATCTCCTCATTTCTGACTCGATCGCGCAAAGAAACTCCGAGCATAGCTCTTTCCATTGCCCTTTGGGTAACAGTGAGCTATCATAGGGCCTATGTCGGTAACCTTGGTTCGCTTGCTCGTTGTCAAATACTCTGACAGATCATAGAGAACTTGCGATAACAGCTTGCTATTAAAAAATATTTTTGTTTTCACTTGTTTTTAGTCTTCGTTAGATCGTACCCCTATGGAATACGGGCACAAGTGTGAGTAAATTGTCTTAGATCAAAACCGTATACCTTTTCCATCTCACATTCTTTTATTTTTAGTCGTATTTATCAAAACATTACGTTATCTTGATCGATACACTCTATTCGATGTGCCATTCGGAAATTCGGCACACAAACAAACTAAAGCTACGTAGATATGTTACATACGTTTCAACAAGAAAGGAGACTCGATTTAAAGCGAGACAAGAAATCCTGTAAACCAGATTAATTGATTAGACAACAACCAACGCCGATTAGATCACTATCAGAGTTGCTGAGTCAGCACCGCCGGCGCCCACAGATCTCTGATGAAATAATTGACACCAAGCTCCATCAGCCAAACAAAAACTATTGACAAAAAAACTCCCCCGAAACTTGGAGGGGAACGAAAAAATTAAGTGCAAAGTGTTGATTGGATGATACGTTTTTTGTCTAGTGTTAATGGTATGCTATGCGGCATATGTTAGCTGTTGAGTTATTGCGATGTTTGTCAGATCGTTTGGCTGAATATATTAGGTTGCTGAGAAGTATGTAGGTGCACGAGTACCTAATCGTGTGGCTTCTGAAATGCATTCAAGGTTAATTTTACTTTAAAAATTAATTTTGTCTCTACTTTTAAACATCCGTAATAGCCATTACTTAAAAATAAATAATATTTAAATATATAATTAAGAATTTTGGAATTCAAAAATACAAAAGGGAATTTTTACTTTAGGTATAGGTAGCATGGGTAGGCCTCCCACTAGGGGGACCGACGATCTGGTAAAGATCGCAGATATCAGCTGGATGCGGAAGGCAAGGATTTGTGGAGATCTCTAAGGGAAGGCCTATGCCCAGTAGTGGGCGTCTTCCGGCTGATATGATGATGGTGATAGGTATCTACCTCTAATCTAGTAATACCTATTATAAAAAGTAAAGTTTTAAATTATGAATGTTCTAAGATTTTCTAAATACGCGAGATAAGTAGTTGAATATTCACAGAGTTTCGAAATGGGTGTAGAAACGCGCAGCCATGGCATATGGGACCATAATTCGTATCGTGGCTAATGCATGAATCCGAAAATACCGCTACCGAAAAGTGCCGAAAAATAGTTGCATTAAACAAAATTGCGGCAACAGCCAATTTTTGTGTAAAAACTAACACGCCGCAGTTATTTTCCTTTCACCTCGCACTGGCCGGTAAAAAACAAATAATAAATCTCTTTGGTGGAAAAAACGAAAAAATTAAAAGCCTCCAGCCAGTCCACGCTGGGATTGTTATAGAAAGTGTGATTTCGGATTTGGAAGCGGTAATTTTGTGTGGAAACTAGACGATTACTGTGAGTGGTGTCGGCGTGACTATTAGCTGGTTACGACCGCCCCGAGAAGCCGTTTCCTAAAACATTCGGCAGCCGAAACTGGCGAATCATTCCTTCCATTTACGCCTCAAACTGCGGTCGCGGTGTCGTCAACTATTGGCTTTAACTAAAATGTTTTATTTTTTAGTTCGATTAATATTTTGAAAATAAGTTTTGGTGGTGTGGTTTCCGATAGATCAAATGTATAATATTAGCCCGTTCCATTTGCCTACAGGGTGTCAGGAACACCAAGAAGCGACGGATTGACACACCGAGTCGGATGCGAGAGCCAATGGCTTACGACGCGAGGATGCCCGACTACAAATGGAGCAGAAAAAGTCGGAAAGCGGCCTTTGGCAGAAGCCGGGACTATTTTGGATGGTGATAATGTCCTAGAAGGCAACTAATGGCAACAGCTACGATAGCGACTTCCCGGGTGCTGCAAGTGTTTATAGGTAGTAGTTTATCAGTTATGTAACACCTATAACACTAACTTTGTTTACATTCGGGCTAAATGGCGCTGTGTCAATTTGTCCCAGTATATAAAAAAAATAGTGAAGGACGGTATTTAAAACCGTACAGCCAATGAAAAACATAATATAAACAGTTGCCAAAGGTTTACCGCCACTGCCAAATTGCGCTCGGCGGCACAACAAAAATGTTTGGTTGTTTACCGCTGCCACAACACGCAACCGCAGATACCATCTCACACCACACCGAGCTTTTGTGTCGAAAGTTTTTAACTCGCGATATCAATCTTTTTGTTCGATAATCAAATGGCTTTGTTTTCCACTTTTCCTTCCTTTTCGAAGCCTTGAAGGTAACCTCAGAGGAAGGAAGGAATGAAACGTCCTAGACCTTTTATTTAGTTTTACATGTTCCCATGTTTGTTCGTAATGAAATCTTGCAAGTTTTTTATTATATACCACTACGGTGGCAAACAAGCATACGGCCTGCCTAATGGTAAGCAGTCACCGCAACCTATGGACATCACCCACGCATTGCAGACCCCATAAAAACATTGCACCCTTTCAAGATAAATTTGACCCTTTTCCCGAATTCCGATTGAGATGACATTTTGCACACTCATGTAAGTTCGGTGACAAAGCAATGTTATGATACCATCGAACTAATGTGATGATGGAGACGGAAAATGGAAGGAACTCCTGAGCTACGCATGGTAAACCAATCAAGTTTGGGCTCGTTTGATTAGACTAGACAAATACAGAAATACTCTGCCTGATCATAGAGAACGCGCAATAAACGCTTGCTATGAAAAAATATTTTTCATTCGAACTTTTTTTTTTAAGTATATCTACAGACTCTGGCAGGTAGCAGGGTGACAACCAGAATCGAATATGCCTGCGGTAAGACTCTTTCGAATATGAAAAGTCTGCCTGCGTTTGTGTTCCGGTTTGTAGGATAAGGTAGCCAGCGTAATCACAGACAAGAAGCATATTAGTTCTCACACTGATAACGCACATGCAAGAGTATGTCCAAAGAGTCAAGCGACTTGCATAACTATTAGGGTGAATGAAATAATGATGTAAACAATACGATATGTCCTACATCGTAGAGTTCAATAGAAAGTCACTATAGCTACGCGACCTCCCGAAAAAAACTATAGGAAGAACGTGTTGCTTCCTTCAGATTTTAATCACCCTATAATTACCCTAATTTTCTTTATATTAAACCTAATATAATAACAATAAAATTACTAATCAAAGCTTATACACGCTGGTTGCACGCCGCCCCCGCACAAAGGTGACTATAGAATAACAATAATTGTACCTACTAATATAGTTTAAGCTCTTACTAACATATTTCTATGGATTGTTGTCCGAAATAAATATATTTGATTTGATTATTAAATGCTATGGGTGCAAGACAACTACTTACTTACTTTCACTTACGCCACAGATATTTTTTTTCTCTACGACTTACACGTACTTTAAATATACATGCTCATTAAAACCTAGACCCGGAATTGTAATTAAAATTCATCACTTAAATATCTGCCCGGCCGGGAATCTAATCCGGGACCTCTGCGCCCACTGTGAATCTTTTGGGAATCTATTGCATCTGAGCAGATAAGCTTTTACCAGCAGCCATTTGGAACAGTATACCCACTTAAAAATCTAGCAGGAACTCAGGAACTCAGGAACAGGAGTAGGTATGGTAAGTAAGCTTCATGTAATTAAATAATCAGGTGAAATCAGGTAGGAGGACTCTGTGAAACTGAAGAGTCCGCCTGGGTGAGTACCACCGCCTTATCTATTCCTGCCGCCAAGCAACAATGCTTGCATTGTTGTGTTCCGTGTGCTCCGTTTGCAAGATATGGTAGGTAGCGAAATTACAGGCATGAGGCATTTCATCTTAGTCCTCAGAATGACAACTGCATTTTCTGGTTCTGCATTTGGGTTACCTGCAACTAAAATGCATGAATTGTAGATGTTATGGGCGACAGTTGCCGCTTACCGTCAGGTGGGCTATCTGGAGAGTCACTGACTAGCATAAAAAATCAACATCTAGAAAAACGCCCATTACACCAACCGTGCAACACGTTACTACATCAATGACAAAAGCACACGGATACAGCGGTTATTAAAGTTTTTACCTCGCCCTGAATATTTATAGAGCAATTTCACTAAAAGCAACGAATTATTATGAGCAGGGGAACGCCGGGAAGTGGTTTTGTTACACAAGTTGTCGGTTACAAGTTTCGTACTGCACGCTAAGGTTGCGAAAAAATTTAAAGAAAATAGACTTGTAATTAATCTACCTACCTCGAGAGCCGGTACGATAAAAAGTACTGCAAGGTTTATGTTTTTTTTCAATAGTCTAGGGAGGAACATGGGCGAACGGAACCACCTGGAACATAAGGGGAGTCACCGTGTCACCTGGAACATGTCTACAGATAGGTAGACATTCCTTATTTATGTCGCAAGTTTCCAGCTATAATCTAACTATGTATATCTAAACATAGTATTAAACAAACACGCTTCCCGCCATCTGTCCCTATGTATCTATGTACGCTTCAATATTTTAAACTACGCAACGGATTTTAATGCGGATTTCAACAATAGATAAAGTGATTCAAGAGGCAGGTTTATAAGCATGAAAGAAAGGGTAGGTAGGGGTAAAGTAGGTGTATGGTAGGTTTAGAGTAGATAAAGGGTAGGGTAGGTGAAGGGTAGGTGTAAGGTAGGTGTAGGGGAGGTGTAGGGGAGGTACAGGGTAGGTGTTGAGCAGATGTAGGGCAGGGGTAGGGCTAGGGTAGGGGTAGGAACGAAGTCGCGCCGGCTCCACTAGTTATAAATATAATGAAAGACTGTTTTATTAAAAATCCAGTACCCTCGCCGTATGTCCTCGATGCGCAATATAAATACTGATTCGCGCATCCTTCTAAATTATATTACATAGGATAAAATAAAGTCGGTTTTTGGCACCAAAAACCATCGATATTTTTTTTTGGAAATCGATCTTTTTCTTTCGACATTAATCGAACGTCGATACTTGAACAGATGTTCCACCGATCATCCCTACTAAAGCTAGGACGTAAAAGCCTGGCCATCACTATACTACACCGCATTACACCGGCGCATTTCACATTGGTCCGCCCGATTGGCCGCGCCGCACATAACGTGCACATAACGCCGGCCGGTGTGTGTTTAAGTGGCGAACGCGGCCGGAGCGGCGGCGACCGCCCTGTAATTACGAGATCACTGCGATAGCGATGCTTTTATCTCAGACACTCTTCCATTAAGCAAATATACAGCTTCGTGGCCGTAATTATAGACCACACTATTTTCCAACTCCAGAAACAATTAGACATATTTTCGATAAGGCGCAAAATAATAATTACTCACGCCCCAGACGCCATTTTTGGACGGTGTGTACGGGAGTACTAATGGCCGGTGTGTGAGAGGCAAATATTTTCGCTTCCGCAACCGACGTTTTATCTCAGTTTTATAATGTAGGAGCCATTGTGCCGCACAGAGAGGCGGAAACAACAGACAATTTGGTGCGTAATTATGTTTGAACAGATAAAAACACTAAGATTAACCGATTGTTATCGGTACAACATAAAGTGACTAACTTTGGGGGCCGTTCGAATAACTTAACTGCGTAGCACTTGCTTGTGAATTGTTTGAGGTGGCTTCGATTCGATTTCTTTTAAAAAGCAGGAATATTACTATTCCGTAGATTTCTACGGATAGCTATCTATGTGTTTGGCATCTAATTATTGTAGGGCATCGCGAGTATTTTTACCGCTCACGTCCAAGATATGGAGTGAGCTGTCTCCCGAAGACTTTCCTCCGCACGGGGTTCTTCAAAATGCATGTCTTCAGATACCTCAAAAATGGCACTGCATCCGCTCTCTTAGGTTGCAGAAATCCTGGACGATTGTGGCCACTTTCTATTAGGTGGACCGTGCGTCCATATGCCTCGCTAGGCAATAAAAAAATCGATGATAGAACCTGGACTCTTTCAAGGCCAGATTGAATGGTGTTTCAAGACAAGCATGCTCTACCTTCGACCGCATTGTCGCTTCCCATTAGGCGAGATGGCGATAAAACACCTGCGTAATCCATTATTTTAAAATATTATATCAAGGAAGACAGCATAACCTCATTACAATGCAACCTACTTCCGAATCCTGTGAAATTGGGGCGAATAATCCAAAATTAACGGTGTCATTAAGGGGAATCATGTGCCAAAGCGGCGGGCGCTGCGACGCTGCAGCCAGCGCTTTGTTGGCTAATTTCCGAATTAGCCATGCGCGATGAGAGCGCAGCCCACTCAAGCGCGGTAATCCAATTCATTAGCCTCGCTGTGCCGCAGTCTAACTTGACCGTTGTGCTTGACTCCACTTAGAGACCTACTGGGGAGACCGGGAGCGAAGTTGTTATGGTTTCAAAAATTAAACTTTAGTACATAAGTAGATTTCTACACAGTACAGACGCCGTAGACTAGCATTCATCAGGGAGTCGCAACAATTTAGTGTTACAAGCTACAAGACACACCTCTACCTTTAGCTTTTACCACTTTCATATCTTCCTATTGATACGTTCACGCCAGTTAAAGGGATACTTGATATTCACCAAACTTACTTAATTACCTGGGGCCACGGGCGTAGCCAGGTTTTGGTTTTTCGGAGGGTTCAAGATCAAAACATATAAATATCGATCCGACCCCCCCACGTTTTTCCACCGAATTCAAAGCCGCCAGTTGATATTTGGCTGATCCATCCCAGAGGTGGCAGCGAAACTCCATGCAGGATCGCACTTTTGCTTGGTATAGCTAAAGCAACTGCTTTGAACTGAAGTTCCACTTTGAGTAGGTAAGTATCGTATAAATAAATAACACCTAATACAAACGTCTTCTTCATCAACAAACAACACTTTCGTGCTATAAATTTTAAAATTTCTATAACACCTACCCCGATGGTATGACTTCTTATCGATACCCATCATAAAGTGTCAAAAAGAGCGAAACACCCGCCCCGTTAATTAGCTTAGCCGGTATTCGCGGAGGTGTGGGGCGCAGCGTATCGGTGTCACCATTATACCTTGCTCGGCACACAACACTAACGTTATTTGGACGCTGCTAATGGAGTAAGTGCTTCGCAAATGGCGCCGGCCACGTAGCTTTTAATGCAATCTCGCGCCCTTTGTGCCGGGAATTGGCGCAATCAATCTATTTAGACGCTACACTTTGTTTCGCCAACACAGGCACTAGCCGCGCGCTACCGCATAGGGGCTTTTAGTGCCGGCGAAATTGCTCCCGGCCTTTTTACTGCGGAGCGCTGATTTTATACCTCCATTTTGTATCGGACCATACCTACGTGTCCTGGTTTCGGTGAGTTCATGTTCAAGTGTAGTTTGTGAGTGATGATCACGTCAAACTTTATTAGATAATTTTGTTATGGTACTACTGTACTAAAAAGCACCTGAATAACATAAAAAAATATTATACTCGGCTACTTATTATTATTATTTAGGTATTTTAATAAATCGTAGAAGATATTGGGTTAAACCTGAATAACACAGCCGAAAGACATCCACTATTGGAGATAATGCTTTACTCAAATAAATAAGATAAAATTTCAAAAAAGAATTTAATAAGAAAGGTAGGTACATGTATAGGGTCGCAATACAGGTATTGGAAGAGGAAGGTGGCTACCTCCACGATGAGGCGATATTGCAGAAGAAGGCCGCTGGGCCAAAAGGTGGCCAAAGAAAAGACGTTTCAATTGTCTCCTTCCTATGTCCTAGTCACTAGGACCTATAGGAACCAGAATGGGTAAGTCTGGCGGAGGCCTTAGAGGCGTTCAGGCATAATCCTGCAGATGGTAGCTTCGCGCCACTGGCCGCTCGGCCGAGTGCAGGAACCAAATGTCTGAAACTGCGGTTCCTCTCGTACTGCGCAGTATTAAGTACTATCGCAACGACAAGCCATCATAACTGAACGTTGCTTGGGCATCCGCCAGGACGCCACAGCTTAAACTATCCATGAGGTCTTGTGGTGTTCCCCGATAAAAGCAACTTAGAAATTGGACGTGTACGGTAGGGTCCATTATTGGATAATCCCACATGGCCAGCCACGTCACTCCCCCTCCCTGAGGGCTTACCATGAACTCTTAAGACCTAAACAATGAACGAGACAAGCTTATGTGACACGTATAGTGCTGTCTCTTTCTAAGCAGGGCAGTTCTGTTTAGGTCCTGCTATAAGAGTTCATGGTAAGGCCCCTGGCATGGTATATTTTGAAGGTAATAAGGTATAGGAAAAGGTATAGGATCCTTAAAAAGGTATAGGATCGCCACAGGTCGCTATAAGATTTCATCTATCCTCCGTTGACGAAACAGGAGGCTGACATTGGCCTGACAATGTAATTTGTCATCAAGTCGTCAATACAAATGGCTCTATGGCAAATAGCATGTCGGGCCAACTAGTTTTTAGTAAACTATTAAATAAACATAGGAATACAATAATTATTAAGTAAAGAAAAAGATAGCGAGTTATAATAATGAAAAGGTCATTTTACTTTGATCCCGAATTATTGCCGCGTAAGTTAATTATCCTTCAAAGACACAAAATTTCTAAATCCGTACGTTTTTGAACATATTTTCATAGTTTCTACGTACGTGGAATAGAGATCACTATCAACCCCTTACGGGGAAAGGCTTAATATTATTTATGTATGGATAGGTATACCCTCAGTTTAGGGCACGATAGTGATGGTTAAGTATACATTCACACTGACTGACTGTAGAAAGACAGGTACAAAGCCCCTCTGATTTCCACCAACGCTACAACAGTTTACCCAGCCAGGTTCTATAATGGCACCTGAAAAGTATGCTGGTTGCGTGATTGTCAAAACTATCTCATACGTATCTACTCGCATAGCAAAATAATATGATTACCTTTCAGATTTGACCGATCAACCGCTGCCCAACAGTAACAATGCCGATTTAAATGCGGCACCAATGTGGATGACGGAAGACGATGTCACTCCTGGGGTCCGAATCATCGAGCTCAACTCTTCCGGGAATCCACAGACACCGGACGACGAAGACTCTTGGAGCCACGTATACCCTGAACCAGAG
Source organism: Blastobasis lacticolella (assembly GCA_905147135.1). Classification (NCBI taxonomy): domain Eukaryota; kingdom Metazoa; phylum Arthropoda; class Insecta; order Lepidoptera; family Blastobasidae; genus Blastobasis; species Blastobasis lacticolella. The sequence continues at coordinate 17,409,123 of LR990053.1, read as the reverse complement.
GGATTCCAAGCGAACGAGGCGGCAAGGGAAAGACACCGCTTAGGAAACGACACGAAAGAATACCCCGATTATTCCTTCAGCTTCTACGACAACGGAACTCAAGAAGTCCAAGACAGCACTTCCAGTCCCCGTATGAAATGCTTCACGATAATAGACAAGCGATTCACGGAGAGCTCGGATGAGAGCGAGGACTACGCGCGCACCGGTACGCCGCGCGACAGTATAGTACACGATTGGGAAGAAAACGAGGACCAAAGCGTTCTCTACAACCTTGACCCTCAGCCAGATAAGCACACGATATGGATATACTCCTTCAAAAACAAACATCTTTTATCTGACGACGATCATATGCTAGTCAACATACCTAGTGAGGAACCTAGCTCCACTTCTGGGGTAGAGGAGCTCGAGCAACCGAGAAACGAGCGGCTAGCGACACCAATTCGGCCCTCGTACGTGCCGAGGCTCATGCTTCCCTTATCGCCCGTGCTGCCCACGCTCGCAGAAGAAGCGAGCGAGCCCAAACCGCCGTCACCCGTGTACACGGACCACTCAAAAGAAACTCTCAAGCCAAAGTCTGTCAACAACTGGTGCAGAGAAGCGAACGACAGCGGCGTTTCGGTTTGCGACCGCAAGAAGTATAGCTCCAAGCACGTGACGCAGTGGTTATCGCTCTCGCCCAGGGACAAGAAGAGGATATTCAAGAACGTGGCACCCGTCCACTTGTTCGTGGACACCCCTCGGAGTCCCGCGATGAGTAGCAACGATCGAGCGCGGAGCAAAGTCGAGACCCGAGAGCAGAGCACCGAGACCTCGGACTGCGTGGAAGCAAACGTGACGCAGAAGAGGAAAGCTATGGTGAAGCAGCTGCGGGCGGTGCTGAATGGGGAAAGCGGGTCGAGGCCCGAGACGCAAAGCACTTCCACGCGGCCCCCGAGTGCCTCACGATGCAGGGACAAAGCCACAGAGACGGGCATCCAGCAGGAGCTCGAGGACCGAGGAGACTACAGGAGATTGGACGAGTACTACCACCGGCCCCAGATACGGTTCAGCCCAAAGCCCATCTCTAAGCAGTCTATGACGCAGCCAGTACGCAACTTCTCCCGGTCGAATTGGATGGGGGAAGATCCGGAGTTAGCTGACGATGGGGAGCAGCGGGTGCGAGGCCGGCCGAGGGTCGGGTATACTGGGGAGAATATGGTGATCCGGAATACGTCGCTTCTCCAGCCCACGCGATGGGCTCCCTATCTGCCCATATCTGGGTCCCTGCCATCCATGTGCCTGTCCCTGGCGTCCGAAGCGACCACCGCCACCTCCCAGTCCTGGCTTGTCCGTCTCGCCACCTGCTTCCGATGCTGCAAGTGATATAGAACCAACGGGTGTAGCGTAGAAAGAAATAAAACGAATCGTCTCTTAGAGAATTGGCGAATTTATTAAATTCAATCACTATCGACTTCCAGTAATTGAAGTAATTACACAAAATAAACCTGCTCAGGTAGGTAGGTACTTTGCGAAAGAGAACTTGTTCACGACACAATACATCAGCATAGTTATGTACATTGTTTTATACTATCACATTATGTTTGCGGCCGCGCGGCCTTGGGCAGCTCTCGCTGAGGCTCGGTCGGAATGTATGGCCGCTGGCGCCTCCGCGGCCGCACTAAAAACTAACCATAAATTATTGTAAAATGCATCAACATATGCCACTCAGGATCCGTTGTAAAGACATTATCACACTATAGTACATGTAGGTATAAATATATTACCAATATTTTTTCAAGCTTCAAAAATACATAATTAAATTGAATTGTCAACAACTGCGGTAAATATTTCAATATGAGTATTAATAATCCTATACGTAACAGTTTTTATTCATTTCTCAAAGGCAAATTGAATACTATTATTAAGTAGAATATGCATCGGCTCGATACGCCGTTGAGCGTTAATGATTTGAGTTCATTAGATTTTATTTAAATTATTGGTGCAAAAATCCATGTTGTACTACAACAAAAAAATACTAGCTTCAGCCCGCAACTGCCGCGGTTTCAACCGCAAAACCATTCAAAAATCTTACTCCAGCCCTCTACACAAATTGCATCAAAATAAGCGCAACAATTGCCCAGACAGACAAATATACAAACACAAGTTATCATAATAAAGCAGGCTTGACACATTTCATTAAAAGTTCAGTTAAAATAAATAAAAGTAGGCACGATATTTCTTCACATATAGACTATTAAAAACTAGGCACACTAAATTTGAGACCAGCTCAATTAAAAACCTAGGAATGCTGTTATTTAAAGTTATTACTGAAATGGTACTGTTCACATTATACAGTTTCGAGACTACAAGTTGCACGAACTAAATAGCGACGTGGAATACAACGACTTTGAAACATGATGGCAGCTTTTACACATTTGATACAATTTAATTGGATTGATCATTTTATAATCTAATCTTGACTGAGGTAAAAATGGGCCACAAATCAATACATACAAAGAAAAAAGACTCCAACGCCTACTTTCAAGTCCTGTTTAGAACATATCAGTCTATTACAGCCCATTTTCAAACCAACTCTGTATCTAAATCGTTATCAACTATATAGCTCTCGTCAATGTTCGAAAAATAAAGGTGACCACTCTACTGCTCTGCTGTCAAAATAAGGCAAAAATTCAGCGTCGTCATAGATATTTCCTTGATTTTCTCCGTTTGACTCGTCCAATCATATTCACAATTCATTTTATCAGCACTTTCAAGTCTGACAACTACCGCCGTCTAGTGGTAAAACTCTGGAGCTTACACACGTTACCGCCGACGCACGATCGCGGGCTCCACAATAGCTTCGCCGATGCCATCGCCAAATACGTCTAATATTGCAACCATTTCAAAAGGGGTACTTCAATTAAAACCCATAATAAAAACAATCGATCAAAAACTAGACAATCACCGAAACTAATAACAGCGCCATCTGTGTCAAACTCGGCGTACTAGGGAGAAACTGGAAACATCATCGTGTGTCCGCAGCATCCCGGTAGTAGCACAGGTAGTTCGGTGGTAGGTCGGTAGGTGGCGTTCCTTCGGTAGTCACGAGTCTGTGGGCATGGCGGGCTCGCGTCTGATGTAGAATAGTATGTAGGGCTTGCAGGACGCCACGGCCTCGGCGTCGGTAGCGCGTACTGTCTGGTCGTTGAAGTGGAACCACTGGCCCTCGTTGATCGCGAACGCTGTGTAGTGGCCGGAGCCGGCGCTGGAAATATAATTTTTAATTAAAAAAAAAGGAAGAATCATTTTCTTCCTTCTTAGAAATAAAGTACAGTGAAACAAAAGAGTAATTTAAAAAGAGGCGATTTTTAACGGAGAGATGGCTAACATTTTTTTCGCTAAACGGAGTCATCCTACGCAGCTTAGGCACTGTCCTAATTGGCAACGGTCGGGCGACCATGGTTGGAAACATCTAAGCCGCCCGTCGGACGACCATGGCCGCACAATCGTTTCCGATTAGCACAGCTGTACTGCGCGTCGGACAACGACATCAGCGACCCTTACTCCCCCCGCCACAAAACAGTCACAAATATTTCGAACAAAAACGTGCTGATTCGGTCTCCACTGAAAGTTGCTCTATAGTGAGGCCAAATAAGGAAAATATCCTTCATGACCCCTTTCAACACGTCAACATCGTCTCCCAAGCCCACTCACCCAGATCCATGATGCACGATCACAGCAGCCAAGTCGTAAAGTTGTCCCCCGCGGGCCCCCGCGCCCCCCGCGCCCGCGCTGCCCCCGCGCGGCACGAACCGGGACATGTCCAGCGCACGAACCGGGAACGACACGCTAGTGTCCACTTTGGTCCTGGAGGTGGGAGAATATAGGTTACTCATACGTCACCACCTCACATGCCACTCATGAGGGTGAACCGACATCTATCGCTCCAATGGGGAAACTCAGAGTCTACAGCCCATTACAGTCCACTGCAGGACTAAGGGCCTCTCCCAAGAAAGGGGAGGTTAATGCCATAATCTCCACGCTCGGCAGGCGGGTTGGAGATCGCAGTGTTATAAATATAACAATGGAAAACGCTGCTGCCCATCTTCCAGCCTACGGAGATTCTTAGATCTTCTGCCTCGAAAACATTGGTGGCCTTGTACGACACCCACGAGTGTAAAGTGTTGGTGCTATTCTACTCTGTCGGACACCACACGGCCAACTCCAGAGTACAAGTACACAAATTGGCAAAGAATTGTTGAGATGAATGTTGAGACCGTCCTACAAAGCGCTAGAGAAGTGTTCCAACTTCCGGGATATATCCCGGAATACTACTTGCGAGGATTCTCTGTTAAACCCTCGGTCGCTTGGTCGCAACACCAGAGCCTCGATCCGCTAATTTAGTTGGCTTGATTGAAATGTCATTGGATCGCAATACAAGCTAAACAGCAGTGTTAATTGTAGCAGTATACAAAGATCCAATTACAATTGAATCGAGCCACTAGTAGCAATAACAAAATACTACGTCTCAAACTGCCATTGCGCTGCGATTGCAATTCAATTACTAACGAGGCTTTTCGCAATTTTTGATGGCGCTACGCGTAAAAGCTGTTGTCAAAATACTGTCGTGCTATTACACATAAACATCCGCTGTACAACGACGAATCTGTTCCAGCCAATGACAGGGCTTTATTTTGATATCAGGCCTCACGTTGCAGTAGCGCCATCTGGTAGGCAAGTCCCGAAAACCTTAATTAACCTCTCACGTCCCAGAGACACACTGGTTGGTCGCTATACTGCACTCGAGTTTTTACCATATCTCAACGGGAATAGAGATGTTATTGTTATATTATTATATTGTTAAAAGAATGAGTAGATATTAATATTATGTTTCTATTAGTATAATAATTCATTACTGGTGCATTAGTTCATTCAAAATGGCCAGTTGATATTATGGATTTCTAGGCTTTGTCAGTGTTACAGTTTACAAGTTAATTTATTGGATTACTTCTTAAGTACCTGTTATTGTATGCCTTTTAACAGGTAACAATAGCAACAGTCCGCTACATTTACATACGGGTTCGGTCCCAAACCTAGCTTAAACAAAAAAACTCACCGGAAATAGTTATGCCAGCGGAACCGTTTCAGATGCAAGCAGAGAACGTTGGGCAGACGGCGGATCCAGAACTGTTTCGTGGACTTCTGCTTGCATTTGCAGCTGTTGCAGAAGTAACGCTCCGTGTCTGCCAGCTCCTCCACCTGGGGGGAATAGCGAGGCGTGTCATCATCATCAACATCTTGGCTTAAAGTCCACCTTTGTACTATTTTATGCATAAAGTGTTAAATGAATGAATGAATAAATAATACCTGTACGAAGCTGTGCAGGCAGTCCATGAGCTCGGTGGGCGCGTCGTGGCGGCCGCAGTCGGGCAGTTCCAAAGACAAGTCCAGGAAAGGGTCCAGCTTCTTGCTCTCCGCACCGCACGCCAGGCAACGCACCTGGGGGAAACACAGCATAAACAGTCATGGTTAGAATGAGAGTCCTCACTGATATAATGTATATGTCACAGCCGGGTGGTTAAATGAACCGGTAAATTAAACGGGTAACGTTAATTAACGGGTTTGTGAACAATTACTTAATTGATAATTTGCCAAATTTATGGACTTTGAAAGTAACGTTTAACGAAAGATTTTGGTCCGAGGTTACGGAGCTCATCTAGGCATTATCACAACGCTAGTTATTATCCTATCCAAAATAAAACTATATCAAATCATTATTATTTTTTGAGATTATTGTATTTAGGTTAGCATTGTGACAATATTTGGTGAAGCTCCGTAAATTCGGGGCAAAGTCGTTTTTTAAATATTACTTTAAAATTTAATGCAATTTGCAAATTTTAAACTAAATAATCGCTTAAAAAGCTAGCCGTTTAATGAACCGACTAATTTAACCATCCGGCTGCGACATATCCACCATCCCAGCAGTGGGTACGTACCTCGCTCTGTAGCATTCCCCCGAAGACCGCAGTGACTATAGACGCTGGCGGCCGCGCACCAGTGCCCGCCACGCCTGGCATCAATTGCACCAATTCCGTGTGTAACCTGTATACAAAACAATACATTAGAACATTGGAATGGTTATTTTTTATGTAATACGGCAGACAGGCATGCGGGCCGCCTGATGGGAAGTGGTCACCGCCGCCTATGGACATCAGCAACACCAGCGGCCTTAGCCAAGACGTTTCGTTAATCTACAATCGTTTCTGGTAGAAAAAATGTATGGGATTTGACATAAGCTAACGTTATCTGCCATAAGCTAACGTTATCTGACATAAGCTAACGTTTGTGGTAGAAATTCTTGATCCATAGACAATTCACGTACTTTCGGTGTACAAAGGAGGCAGATTGGCGGATGATCCTTCACATCCATCCATCAGAGTCAATGTAGATGTTGGTAAATATAGTCGAACTTCGACCTGTCAATTTTCTACCATACACGCATCACGCAAGCGGAGCTGTCAAAGATGGCTAGACCGGCTGGGGTGCTACCAATGCGTTGCCCGCCTCTGTATAGACCTCTAACATTACTCCTACCATGTCATAGTCCAAAGGAACCATAGAGCTAATTCCACATCCGAATTAATGGGACACAAGGGAATTAATATTAAGTTTTGCCCCTTCCGCCAATAGCTCAGCTCAGCACACTACGACCACTATAGTATGTCTCAATTCTCGAACCAATTTTCCATCGATGTAAACAAGTGGAAAATTATTTTATTATTTAGATTAGAAGCCAAAGCCAAAGGTCTAAAAGCTCTAAGAAACTTTGTTCAAAATTGACTACAAGCTACCATTATTCATATAAATGATTAAAAAATTTTAATTGATTTTTTATAAAATAAAGGTTTATAAAAAAATCATCTTGGCGTTTATGTCCCGTTCGTGCTCTCGAGAACGAGGGCCCGGGGTCTGCGTTGACCATGATCCAGGATTTAGCGATCAGGTAATTACAATGGAGCGACTGCCATCTGACCTCCGTGACCCTGCTACCAGAAAACCTAACCAGGTTGGATTATGGTCAATATTGAAGGTTTATATTGACTGTATAAGATAGGAAGGTAAAATCATCTCTGGAAAACCATAACTTCTCATCGCTTTTATTTTGCATTTGGACGACTGAATTTAGCCAAATACAATAAGCATTTAAACGCGAATCTGGCACGGCGCGTCATGCATAAACCAAACAGGCAACGGCATCCTGTCAACCCTGTCACAAAGCGCTCACCTATCCAGCATGTATCTGAGGAACTCGTGAGCGTCCTGTTGCTGGTACCCTCGGAAGCGCGGCACCACCTTCCAGATCACGAGGAACAGGCACTCTGGCGAGATCGCGCCCTTGCCACCACACCCGCCCGCGTTTAGCGATATCAGCACCTGGAAACGGTTTCGACTTATATTAGAGATCACATTAGAGCTAAAGTAAAGAGCGGCAGCTTACTTTATAGATAGGGTTAAGCAACGTAAAAACTAGATGGATGACCGTTTTGTAATTTGAGGGTTATACTATTGGCGAAGCGAGGTTGATCAAGAGTTTTCGCTGGGATCCGGTGACTAGTTTGGCACCCTGTGACGGTATATCTTACATCAGTCTCAGTAAATGTGGGCAATGTATTGGTGACCGCATCTGAATGCCATCTCACTTGATGATAAGTGGCTTGTCTAGAAGCAGAATATTTACTCTGACCTTGAAGGAATTCAGAATGTACTGCACTGTTCAAAGGACACATTCGCAAAGTGTCATAGCGGCGGTGACCTCTGGCCAACGTTCCCAACAAAGTAAGAATGTCATTTCAATTAATTTTTTTTTATTATTATACTAGCCAGGCATTTGAGCTTTAGATTGCAAAGATTTAAAGATTTATTTGTGATGGGTATTACAGAGGTTTTTAATAGTTTATCCATCCTTTACCCGCATGCTGAACCACGACGACGAGTAATATTACAAACTTACAGTGCATAACAACAAACTTATAAACCGCTTTTGACTGTTTTCATTAGCAGTTAACTACCATGAAGAATATGAAAGTCTATGAGAATGTTCAGATAATTTAGTTAACTAAATTGTGTAACTTTAGATGTTAACCCTGAATAACCTAAAACTTTCGTGGCTAAAGCTTTACCTTTCTCAATTCCTCGGCCATGACCACCTCTGTGACCTCTTGCCGTGTGTAGCTGCGCGAATGGTAGACCTTCCGTCCATTACTCTTCACTTCTAACGAAGGCAACTGGCTGAAGTAACAACTAAACTCCTGGATATTGTTCAAACTCTGCAGCACGGCATTCATGAAACACGTATTCCCTAGATTCTTCAAGCCGACTATCTTCTTCTCTCGTTGGGTCTTTCCGTTGATCGGGGATGTTTTCTTCTCTTTCCTTCCCTGTGACGTGTTCTCCGTAGAACTACTGTCCTCGGAGTGGGACCGTTTCCGTGACCGAGGTCTTAAACTGCGCACTGGCTCGTCTGTATTCTGAAAATTTATGTATGAATTTGTGCATTGAAATACTGAAATTATTATATTTATGAAGTTTAAAAGATGATATTGTGTATGCTAAATAAAGATATATAGAATTGAAATGTTACTAACAGTAATCAGCAGAGCGAATACACTTTCGTTTTAAACTTCATTCGAAATCTATTTAGAGATATAAATAAATTATAGTGTCACGGGGCCCAAAAACTGTCTCTGAGTCCCCAGCGGAAATATATTGTCTACATAACATTAATTATTAGTTATAAAATATTATGTTAATCAGGACAAAAGCAATACAGTATCTTCATGATCAAATCAGCAACTCTCGATGAGGTGTCAAAACACAGATGTTGTATGAAATTTGTATGCCATTGTCAAATGTGTACATCTTAACGTTTTGTGTGGCTTAAAAAATATAAATAATTGGCCTTTCTTTATTTGGCCAGTTTTTTTGTAAGTTCGCCAATTTTAACGTTGTTTAACAATTTATTTTACACCAAGGGAAGTACCGTATTAGGTTATGTAACACTCAATCGCAATCCCTAATTTATTTATATAATAACTGAATAAAAACTACCAATATACCAACCTTGGAATTTTTCGATGATTTGCTATCACTGGTCTCAGGCAAACTGTTAGCTGCTGGTACGTCACTGGAACTGCTGGGGTCGCCGTTTGTTCTGTCATCCACGTTGCCAGTGGACGGGTAATTTTGCACTGAAGAGCTTGACACACTGCACCCGCCGTCACTGCCATCTTTACTGTGTTCCTCACTTTGTTCTATATTACTACTTACGTCGTTGTCCACATTAAGCTTTATAATACTTTGTCTTATTTTATCTATCGCCTGGTTCTCCGTGTCATTTGTAACGTAGTCGTCGCATTTGTAACTGTGGACAGAAAACAATAATAATAAGAATAGTGTTGTAACACAAGGGTAGTGGCATACAAGCATCAGCACTATGTGCTGCTAGTGTATTACACAATCATAATAATTAAGAAACAAAGTAAATAAAGAGAATAATAATAATAAAGAATGGAAAGATTGGCTGGGTGGTAGTATTCACAGAAATAAAATAGCTATTTGCTAATTTGAGGTTTTGCGATGATTATGATATTTGAGAGTTAAAAATGTTAATTTATTATTTCCAATATATTTTTTAGTTTATAATGTAACATTATGTGCCTAATCTGTATATGGACGTGTTGTTAGGCTATTGAAGTATCAGTTCTAACCAGATACGTACCAATAAACCGAGTACACATCGCAGCTGATGCAGAGCTGGTGGCCCGTGTGGTGTGCGTGCTGCTTCGCGTGGCCGCCCGCGTAGCGCCCGCAGCCCACTGCGCCGCATTGCAGACACAGCCAGTTCTGATCCTGCGTTGAGCATTCTGAAATAGGAATTTTATTCATTTCTTTATTTAACTATTTATTGCACACAATAAAGAAATTTATTTATTTATTTATCATATGGCTTTTAAGTTCCTACTGCTACTTAAATTTCAATTTTCATTTCTTAAAGTAGGAGAGAGCTTCTAAAGAAATACAGATATATAACATAGATATAACTGACACAACAAGTACTACTTATTTCCAAACGAAAATTCTTCTAGCAGGCCTACAGAAGGGAAATGTTCAGCTAAGAAATGCAGATACGACGTGCACAATTAATGTATAATTATAAAATACATATGAATATGATTAATTTTTATACAGTGTGTGGCCTAGAACCGGGGCTAATAATGAAAATAGAGACTGTCTAGAGTATTGGTATTTTTTCTGAAGAGATTCTAGTTAATCAAAACCCATGCATTACACACAATAAGAATTTAAAGTTAAGATTCATAATCAGTGATTATTGCAAAACAATATCACAAACATTGTCAATGTCATGGTATAGGTGATATAAGATAATATCAGCCGACACAACCCATAAAATGTCACAAATATTCCGAGGAGCTCCGAATAATGCAACCACTGCAGCAGATCAATTTGTATAATTTGATTTTTTAACTTTAAATAAATTTCATTTATATTACAATATCACAGTTTTTTAAGTTTTTCAATGTACTAAACTCTAACGAGAGGTAAACAGATTGAATGTAGTTTTATCTACTGACTTTAAAAAGTACTACACTGTAAGAAATTTCAATAAGTTCTTTTTATGCATTTGACTGCCATTACCTCTATGCAGTATTGTTGCAGTTTGTAGGTAGAGTATACCTGCACAAGTTAACCCACTTGCTACTAAATAAAATATTGTTGTAGCAGGCTTGAAATTTTGGTCTCATCTAAAGAGCGACAAAAATATATTTTTTCTTTTTTAATATGTTGAAAATTACTGTCATAAAAGACACAGTAGGAGAATCCACTATTATTACCTTTTTAAAATATTTGATGTACATTTTGTAGGTGTTAACGACACAGTAGTATTGTGTATAATGTCAATTATCCCTACAGTGACAACAACAACAAACAATCCAATTAAAAATATACTGTGTAAGTATAAGTTTATTCAATCATTCAAGGATTTTTATAATAGGAGCACCTGTTTAAAGAATAATCTCGAAAGCCAAAGATAAAAATACATACTTTGTTACAAAATGTATTACACTACTGAGTGCTGACATCAGGCTATCATGTTTTATTAATATGTTTTCATAATGACTAGGTAGGAATCACTAGAATAGGCAACTTAAGGAAAATAACATGTTTTTGGTCAGCTTGGAGTTTGGACGTAAAAACGATATATAACCTAAACTATTCAACAACTTAGATGTTAGTGTTCAATTTTGCCTTGGGCAGAATATGTATGTGATGTGGCCACAAATGGAAAGACAGAAACAAGGTGTTTGATTTGGCAATCATCATCTAGATTGCACAATGGAAGAAACCTCTTGCCTAAGAGCCTATGTGTATGGTGTGATGTGATTTGCTCAATGACTCATTTAGTGCAGACTTGCGTGTGGCGACGCTACGTAGATAAATTATGTTCTACTACGACTACAGCGCTAGCATTCGTCTACGACAGCACATATGTATAGTATACTGTAGTATTAGTTCGAAAATAGTTTTATTGGGAATAATCATGAAGTTATTGCGTTATTATTGCATGATATATAAAAGTGAGGCGTCAGGAACGCGACGACATTCACGGTCACACATGTCGCCTCCCACCCGCCCCGCGCCCCCGGAACAGCTGATTATATAGTTCGCTGTATTGATTTTCTAAAACTAACCTCCCATTATACCAACGCTATGCGGCGTCTGGTTACAGCCAGCCGCCACACGAAACCCGTTGGACGTTATTTCATAAAACGGAGCAATTGATTACCTGAACAACTGAAGTGCTTTGTGACCGTCGTGTCCTCGGCGACGGTGAGAACGCTATCCGCCTTGACGTTATCTAACAAATGTGAACATTCCATTCTTCATACTACGTATTATCTGCTCGGCGACGAACGAATAGCTTGCTAAACGTAAGACAATGAACGGCAAGCCACCATCAGTCTATCAAACTAACAAGAAATGCGACCGACATAATTAAAAATCTCAATTTTCGATTGGAGAATTTCAACGGGAGCGAGTGAGCAAGCAATCGAAGAAGCAAAACAATTATTACACTCGGATACACGCAAGCACACAAAAGTGTCACGTTGAGTCTGTCAAACGGTTGGCAGAAAACCGCGGGTTTCAAAAGTTTTTTAGATGAAAACCATGGAAACAACAAATTCGATATTTTTAAAGTTTAGATATCGGTATATTTGTTACCCGTTCAAACTTATCTATCTATCGTAGCTAGGCTAAAACGCATGTCAGGAAGATGAGCTACCGTTAAAATAACATTATCATCATTCATATTGAAAAGAAGATTTTGTGTCCCTGTCAGCCAAAGCTCTTTCATACTTAACGAAGAGAAATTTCAAAAAAGCCGTATTTACGATAAATATTTTAATACTGAATTGTGTTTACGAGTCGTGATCAACCAAAGAAATTGGTTTGGATAATTGGTAAATTTTTGCTTCGTTATGGCTGTATATTCTTAGTTCCTTGAGTAGTATGGGACGCACTGTATCCGAATCTAAGGAGTTTTCCAGTAGGTATTGTCAATTGGTTTCAAAAGGCTTCAATAGATGGCGCTCCTACAATTCTGATATTTTTTTTAAATCTGTATGATTTTGGCAGTGATATCATGCAGCCATCTAATACTAAATCTAAAAATAAAATGTTTATTAATATAAACATAACTTTTAAAGGTTGAACGAAATGTATAAAGAAATATTTTTATAAACAGGCAATATGGTTCATTTTATTACAACCTCTAAAATGGTTGAAAACTATTGATAAATACAATATTATCCAATACAACGTACCCAGTGTTATTATCCCCTTTGCTAAGAACCTTTTTCAAGCGATTATCGATTACCAAAATTGTCGGGCCGCCATCTACTGGGTGGTTAAGAATGCTTTAAGTACCTATTGGAATATCCTCATTTTCAAACTTGTCATTTGTACTATACCTACCATAAAAGTAGAATATCCTAGTGTTTCTATCCTCTGGTAGAATATAAAAGGAGTACGTCGTTGTGAAGTTGCCGTGGTTCATATCACAAGGCGACCGGCGACCGCTTTCTAGTTTTTGTAGTGGCAGTACGATTAGGTGCTTACAGAAAGCAGGTTCCTAATGGTTCTATAAACGCAATCCTTTCATTTACGTACCTACTCTACCTCACAGAACAATTGCTCTATGTACTCTCAGCACACTACCACATCTGCTTGTGCTGCTGGGTGGCTCCTTCACACCTAGTTCACTCGTCTCTACCAGATATTTGTGGTCCATCAGGAATACTGCAATTAAGGGCTCCCAAGTTTACAGAAAACAAAAAATAATGTTTGGGCTTACATATGCCAACAATTCACATTGACAACAAACCTTTGAACTATTGTTTATTACAGATGAGTACATAGCTCTGTTCCACTTTCAGTGTTCTCTCTAATAATTTGTCACATAAAACTATTTAGGTATGCAAATAACTTATAAATAAGATTCCAGATAAATTTTTATAAATTTATTAGCCTTAATTACGTCTGCCACCGTAACCACCCTGAGTAGCGGGCTGTGTGAGTTGGAGGCCATTGATGTTGTTAAAGTCGAGCATCTTCAACATATCCTTGGTGTCTGGGTCCACCTCAATGATGTCATGCTCCAAGGCCGATACCTCGGGCACGTAGTTGTCTCGTCGCTCACGCTCCTCCTCCTGCAGTTTGATGGAGATTCCTCTCACCTGAGAGTGTCTAAGACGCCTCATCAAGTGGGTGGCAAAGCTAAAACGTACAAAGTCACAGGTTACAATCCATTGAATGTGTATTGAAAAACTATGGATACTACGGGTGCACACTTTACTAGAGCTCAGATGGCGTTCAATCTAAGGTCGAGGGGCTTTTGTCTTTTTCCCAAATTGATGATGTATTTCCCTTCTTTTAGTATATGATAGGGGGGGACCCTTCACTCTGCAGCTGATTAAAATAATCTTTTGAGTATTCACCGCACCATAAATCCATTTCAAATGTAATGAGTTAAGGATTTGAGTGTACAAGAAATGCAAAGCCTTTCACAGTCTACACCTAAAAACTAACAGTCTTCCACTTTTGCTACCTATGAACTCGAATGTAGATATTCATTCAGTGTTAGTACAACGAGATGATCTAACATAATTACCACAGACCAGTAGTGGCCAGCTAAGTAGGTAGATGACCCAAAAGTAAGTTGTTAGGTTAGAATGAAAGATATTTATTGAAAGGTAAACAAAAGATATCGAAGATTCAAAATAATACCACGATAAAATTGTTTCGTGTATTACATACTGACTAGGTAGGAATAGGTAAACTAATAAATAGTTGGTTTGATTGATACGGAACTGACCGTTTGGGTGCTGACAGAAAACAGTACAAAAACAAACGACTTACCCAGCAATCTTATTACGAAGAGGCTTGGTAGGAATGATAGCTATTTCCTCACATATCCTCTTGTTCGTGTCAAAATCCAAAGTCAACCTTGTGTAATACTTCTCGATGATGATTTTCGCCGCTTTCTTGACGGTCTTAGTCCTGACACGACCCTAGAAACATTTGGGAATATTTTGTAAATATGGGGATTACTTGCTTGGAAATTATTCATAACCATCACTGAGTGCACAAAATTGATAATTATGTGTAAGATTTCGCGGATTTGTACAGATTTCTACAAAATAATATAATTTACCATGGCTGTAGCACTCCGATCACTCTTTCACAAATGACAGAAAAGAATTTATATTGTTTCTGAGAGCTCTCAATACATTTTTTTGTTGCCACACTACAAAATTATTTTCAAAAAGTAGTTCACAAAATGAAAACAGATGGCGCAGACTCGAAATTCAGAAAAAAGCGTGATAATCGGAACCGTAATGGCCATACGACACAATCTGATTGTCCTATTACATTGCCAATGAGGAGTTTTCCAGTAGGTATTGTCAATTGGTTTCAAAAAGCATCAATAGATGGCGCTCCTTCAATTTTGGTAATTTTATACCAAAAGGTTCAACGAAATGTATTTTAATATAAACCTTTCATATTATCTGTGATTTGTATTGCGTCCATTCTTGATCCTAGTGTCCATGAAACAAATTGACTCAGTCAAATTGATGTTTGTTTGGTTTGCAATAATTTATTACAACCTCTAAAATGGTTAAAAACTATTGATAAATACAATATTATCCAATACAACGTACCCAGTGTTTATATCCTCATTGCTAAGAACCTATTTCAAGCGATTATCAATTACCAAAATTGTCGGGGCGACATCTAGGGAGTGGTTAGGCATGCTTTAGATACCTATTGGAAAACTGCTCATTTAGATACGTAGGCTACAGCCGGAGGGTCGAAAAAAAACCAAAAATGATTTAAACTAATATAATTAATTAAAATAAAATTACAATTAAACTTAACGTAGAAACTAGTTCGAAGTGTGAACATAGAATGACTTAATATTAACTGAAATCGTGGTCGGCGACAATGCGATGTCAGCATCACGTGGCCGTCCACGGGTCGGCAAAATGCATCGGCTTGTAATTCCTGCCGATGAGGTGAGTGCTGCGTCTGCGGTCTTCATAGTGTAGGTGTATGTAATTCCTCCACCCGAAGATCAGCAACTATTTTAGGATTTTGAGAGAAAATGTTGCTGGGATTTTCCCTTGTTGATCTTTCTTCTTGTCAGGAACATGGTAGATTGGTTCATGCGAAGTAATAGGGTCAGGAACTGTAGATTCATTGAGATTCCTCCTTTGATAGTGGCGTAGAGTGAAGAGAGCTATAATTGCAGTTGCGATTAGCACAATGACGTAGAGTGGGATGGTGGTGTGATACACAATGTCTTGAGCTGGATGTTCAAGTTGAACAGGAGCTTCTATCATCAGCTTGTCTTGAATATTATGTAGTCCTCTTAGGTCGATGGAGTTGAGGCTAACATGGGTTAATGCTGTATCTTGATCTTCAGCCGGGTATGGGATTTTCATCAAGGTGAAAGGGTGCCCTAGTATCTTGTCATTTTCATTGATGATGGTGAACTCAGGCGTGCGTAGATAACAGTTTACAGGAATCGTCGCGAGATAGCTGCCTTGTAGTGTGCTGAAATCTTCTCTCTCGCAGTTGACTTGTACCTTCGTTGCACGTGGAAATGATACTACGTAATGTTGGTCGTCGAGTTTTTCCATTGCTTCTCTTGCTAGGGCGATTTTTGTGAAACTGCAGGATTCGTCTAGGTCTTGATTCACGATGAGGCGCTGGATACAATCAGGTTTGGAACGGATTTGATGGTTGATGTTTTTTTCACAGAGATACCAGATATCAAACTTCGGGCATTCTGCCTCCATGTACACGAACGTGTTCTCGTTGGTTGCAATAAAGGGATAGGATGGGACAATGGCTTGCTGGTTCTTATTGGGTGCTATGGAAAGCCTAAATAAATTAAGGACATCTTTAGAGACTATGGGAAATTCGAAAACGATAACTATTTGCTTTTCAACGTAGTAGTATCCTGGTTTAATTATATCGTAATATTCTCTCAAATCTAAGTCTAAAATTTGATCACTAATATAAAGGGATTTTAATTTAATTATCATCGATCTTAAGACCTCAATATCTATCATTGAATGATGGGTGTTGGATGTACGGATAAATGCTAAAGTATTTTCTAACCTAAATAATTCGGACATTAAATCCTCTACATTTTCGCTTATTATTCCCAAAAGTTGGGCAAATTTAGCGTACTTAATTAAGTTACTATCTCTATAAGCTTGCCTATCTAAGATTAATCCTAACGTAGCATTGATTTTGCTCTGGTTTTCAACCAATTGAGCTATTATATCAGTATGGCGAGACATCCACTCCTTACTCAGGCTGATGTGGGTATTAAATTCGGATACGGCTTTGTTCTGGTTCTTCTGCAAATTTTTAATAGCCGAATTATAATATAAAGCATCTGATTGGTCTAAGTTTCCAGTTATGCCTTTTATTAGGGAACCTAGGCCATCTACAAGACCTCTTTTAGCACGACTAGGTTCTAAGGACTTTAATTGGTTTATAACCTTGCCAAGTTTGTTTGTAAGATAGTCTATTTGTAACTCGTAAAGGGGATAGGTGTCATTACTAAGTCGGTTGGTATAGGTCAGTAGTTGATTACGTAGTGATTGAACTGCGTCCTCTACGTCACTTAGTTCTATATATTGTAAGAATGTGTGGTAATGAGTGGTTAATCTCGTCGGTCCAAGTTTGTAAGGTAGTAGTCCAAGTCCGTCAGCTAGGCTCTCGAGTTTTATCTCTTGAGACCATGTCAGGTGGGCGGTCATCAGTAGCATCACGGTCCTGTAACAATTGGGCTGACTTAGGAATTCGTTTAAGTCTTGCCTTAGCCACGGGGCCACGTTTCTTTGACGTGTAGATATGGATTGGTAAATCCGCGAGGACATTGTCCTGTGTGTAACGTGGGGCTGTTTTCTGACGGCTAGCAAATGGGTTCTTTATAAAAACCTGTTGCTGGGGGGTGTATTCTACTTCTGGCTCTCTATTTTTATTAATATTTTTCATTATTGCGGTACGTTTTTCAAGCGATGAGTCATTAATTATCTCATATACCTTTTTCATTTGATCACTGTGATTTTTAGTGTACTGTTGCAATAAGAGTTGAGTAAGGTCAATGTCAAGAGCATCGCGTGGGTCAAAGTGTCCATTCAGCAAGTCAAATGGTCGACAACGCGTAAAACTATGGATAGAACTATTATAGGCTATAAGTGCATAGGGCATAAGGTTGACTATTGGTTCATCTTTGTTTTCTATTTTTAGAATTCGCAGATGTTCCAGCAAGGTCGAATGAAAGCGTTCGACATTACCATTATCATTAGGTGAGTGGGCCAGGACCCTGTGGTGAATTATTTTATGAAGTCGGGTAAATTCCGCGAATAATTGGTTAGTAAACTCAGTGCCGTTGTCGGTAATGATTGTCATAGGTACACCATGATGGGTACAGTACTGTAGTAATGCCTGTAGGACACTAACAGCGGTGCCGTCTCGTAAATGGTATGCCTGACCGTATTTAGTAAACACGTCTATAAAGGTAACGTATTTTTCTGTCTGTACCGTGAATAAATCCATATGTAAAATTTCAAATGGTTTAGTCGCAGGGGGTACTATGTTAAATTGGGGTCGAATGGGGTTTCTATCGTATTTAGCCTGTCCGCAAACTATGCATTCGTTAATAAATTTGGTTATTTGGTCTCTCATCTTAGGCCAGTAATATCTTCGCGATAGGGCTAAGTAGCATTCGTTAATGCCACGATGGTTCGTCTTCCCGTCGTGATGGTGGCGAATAATATCCTGTTGGCGTAGGTACTCTTTGACATTTTCTAATTCTGTTTTGGCCAATACAAGATTCATTGATGAACTTTTAAATTTATCTTGGATAATAGGGATGATGGAGTACATGCCTAATGGTGGGTTTATTAAGATAGCGGTTTTGACTTTTGGGTTTACGTATTCTTTTATATATTTCACGACATCCTCTTCCAAGGAAGATTCAGATAGCTGAACAGCAACACGGGTGTGAGTATCGAATGGCTTCGTTACTACGGGCTTACGTTTTACGTCACTAACGATTGTGAAGCAAATTTGACGATGGAATTTATTAAGTGGTTCGTCTGTGATTGGGACCTCTAATATAGGATGTTCACGGCTGGTATGTACTGTCTCGGTAGATGATCGGTGCGTTTGGGACTGTGGAGTCTCCGTAGGATTACCTATAAGTGAGCTGAGCTCCTGTATCTCTTTTATAAGGGAATCGATCTCCTCATTATGGATTTCGATGCGAGATAAGGCGTCGGCGTTGGTATTAGCTTTGCCTTTTTTATATATTACAGTGAAATCGTATTCACTTAAACGTAGGCGCCATCTAGTCAGACGTGAGTTTGGCTCTTTCAGACTCATCATCCATTGCAGGGGCTTATGGTCTGTAAGGATCTTAAACTTGCGGCCGAATAAGTAGGGTCGGAAGTACTTGGTCGCCCAAACTATGGCAAGAAGCTCCTTCTCAATAGTGCTATAGTTCATTTCGCTGTCATTTAGAGTGCGAGAAGCATAGCACACAGGCTTGTCGCTTCCTATCGGGCCTTGAGATAATATGGCTCCAATAGCAACGTTAGATGCATCTGTGGTAACTAGAAATTCCCGAGAAAAGTCAGGATATTGAAGAATAGGGTCGTTAGTGAGAAGGGATTTACACTTCTCAAAACAGTTTACATATTCGGAGTCTAATGTAATTTTTCGTCCTTTTTTAAGACACGTTGTGAGTGGCTTCGTAATACGAGCGAAATCGGGGATGAACTTTCGGTAGTAACCGAGTAGTCCGAGAAACTGTTTTATTTCCTTAGGTGTTTTTGGGATGGGGTACCGTTTAATGGCTGAAATCTTGTCAGGGTTTGGTTTTATACCATCCTTACTGATGATATGTCCGAGATAAGCTGTTTCAAGCTTAAGGAATTCAGATTTGTCCATTTGGATCTTAAAATTGGACTCGCGGAGGCGCTGGAAGACTCTTTCTAGGTTGGTCATGTGTTCCTGAAGGGATGTGCTAAACACTATAATGTCATCGAGATAGACAAGACATATGTCGTTCTGAAGGCCTCGCAAGACATTATCCATGACTCGCTGGAAGGTTGAGGGCGAGTTTTTGAGACCCATGGGCATACGAAGGAATTCAAAGTGCCCAAGTTCGACGTTAAAGGCTGTCTTAGGTATGTCCTGTGAGCTCATTTCTACTTGGTAGAATCCGCTCGCTAGATCTAAGGTCGCAAAGTACTGGCATTTTCCCAGCTTATCTAGTACATCTGTTATATTAGGGATTGGGTATTTGTCGTCTATAGTTTTCTCGTTTAGCTTACGAAAATCTACTACTAGACGCCATTTCTGTTTTCCGGAGGCATCAGCCTTCTTGGGTACGACCCAAATAGGTGAACTCCAAGCAGAGTTGGATGGTCGGATAATACCCTGATCTAACATCTTGCTAATTTGGTCTCTTACTTCGTTTCTATGTATAAACGGATAACGGTAGCTTTTGGTGTACACGGGAACCTCGTCGGTTGTTCTGATATTATGTTTAATTTGATTGGTGAAAGTTAGCGGTTCACCTTCTATATAGAAAACATCCGCGTAGCGAGAGCAAAGCGCTAAAAGATTAGCCTTTTCCTCTTCATTCAAATGGTCTGTACGTAAGCGCGATAACACGTCGCGTTCGCGCGCTGTGGCGTGCTCGGTGCGCGCGCACTCAGCATTAAATACGTAGGCATGCGCGGGCCTGTCGAGTGAAAATATGACGTCATTTGGAGTTGGGTTTTCAACTTCCAAATAACCGCGATTATCAATAACGGTTGTAACACATTCGTGGATTATGCAGTTACAGAATATCTGTTGTTCGACATAAACCTCTCCATCCAGGGCATTAATAGGGACACGCATTAATTTTGAGGTACCGGCGGGGACTATGTCCTCGTACAAGTTGACGTTACGCGAGTGATACATGCAGATCGGGTTGGCAGCAAATTTGGTGTTTAGACATTTATGTTTCAAATCTATCTTAGCCTCCCATTTAGTGAGTAGGTCTAAACCTATTAGACCGTCGAAGTAGTCGTGAAAACGATACACGTACAACTTTATGTTATCAGTGTCGTTAAATTCTGGGAAACAGGGTAACGTTATGGAATAGTCATTCCTAGTGGTAGCGTGTACATTGGTCACCTCAAAGGGATCGTAATTTAGCGGCAAGTTTGAAAAGTAACTGTCTACAGCCTGGGGACTGATAAAAGACTGGTTAGCACCTGTGTCGATGAGAAGTTTAAGAGGTGGATTGTGGATTTTTATATACGGTAATTGTCTCTGGGTCTGTAAATTAAGTTCTATTTTAGCTTTTTTGATGTTGTAGCTAACTGAAAATCCTGCTCCGATTGACTAGAGCTAGGCCGGGGCCGTCTGTCAGTTGGGAGCTCGTCAGCAGTTTGTCCGTCGTTATAATCTAGGTCATTATATGTCGCGGAGGTGTCGTATTCGAGCGCGGTGTAGGTACTATCGTCCGCATAATAACCGAACTCGGGCTCATAGTAACCGTCGTAATACGAATCGTCATATCCTACACACTCGTTCATGTTCATTTCGCGACTTTTTAGGTAATTAGTTGGCGGGGGGTTACCGGATTTACGCCAGTCATGACCCGTCATCATGGTATGTGGTAGATGTCGCGGGGTGAATGGTTGTACTCCACTCATAGGACGCGGAGTGGAATTAAGAGGCACGCTGTTCCTAGGTGGTAACCGGAAAATGTTACTTTGCGGGTTATAATTAGGTGGTAAAGCGCGGAACATTTGTTGGGTACGCGTGGGCATTCGGTACTGGGGTTGCGGCTGTGGAGGCACAAACCTGAACGGCTGCGGGGCGCCATGGGGCGCACGTTGTCCGGCGGGCGCCGGCCAGCTAGGCGGCGGTGCTAGGTAATTTTGCTGACGCGGTAGCGCGGGCGCAAAGCTACTGGCATGCATAGGGATAAAGGTCTTATGGCTAGGCTGAGATTTAGGTAATTCGCTGCGCTGCTGTAAATACATGACATTAAGCTCCTCTTGCACGAATTCGAGGGCTTTCTCGATAGATTCAGGTCGCATGCATCTTATACGCGACCCTAGAGGTTCTTTTAACCCTCTGACAAAGGCCTGCATGGTGAGCTTCTTGTAAAGAGCTCGCTTCGCGTCAATTGTGGTATGGATGGTCTCGTGCAAAGTCACGTATGTCATTATCGTACTAAACAAAGATTGGCATTGGTCATAAAATTCTTGGGGTGTTCGATTACCTTGGGTGGCTAATGAGAGGTCATTATATAAGGCCGTTTCGTCACGCTGATCAGAAAAGTTGTTCACTAAGGCAGTTCGGATGCCCAACCAATTTTCAGGTATGCCGTTTGAATTTATGATGCAAGCAGCGGAACCAGTGATTTTATTCAGTATCCCATTTAATAAGCAGAGGTTACTGAGGTCATTGCCGGGCTCTTGTTTCATGTACTTAACAACTATTTGGTCACATATGCCTATAAATCTAGTTAGTATATTAGGGTTACCGTCGAAGTCGGGCACGAGGCGTAAAGCCTTGAAAATTGTGTCCGGGTCGACTGCCATCTCTTCGTTGAATAAAAACTCTAAATTTAAATTACTATCAATATATCTACTCCTATCAACTAATTGCCTGCGAGCCTGCCGAGATGCAGGTTCACGGGATGAATTTTTCGAAGGGTGAAAAATCTTGGAATGGTAAAATAACTAGGATTAAAGGATGCAACGCAAGAACAGTTCGATTGTACTTACATATGCCGCATTTCTGGTTTTCTCTCTTGAATCGAAGTCTAGATTCCTCCTGCCTGGCTGCAGCTGGTTCGTAGGTTTCAGATCTTCGAGATGGGGCTGGAAGGCCACCCAAGCGGCTTGCGAATCTTGATTTTGTAAGATTTTACGTTCGCAAGTCTACTTGCGAAGATCCTACCGACTGCGCCAGATACGTAGGCTACAGCCGGAGGGTCGAAAAAAAACCAAAAATGATTTAAACTAATATAATTAATTAAAATAAAATTACAATTAAACTTAACGTAGAAACTAGTTCGAAGTGTGAACATAGAATGACTTAATATTAACTGAAATCGTGGTCGGCGACAATGCGATGTCAGCATCACGTGGCCGTCCACGGGTCGGCAAAATGCATCGGCTTGTAATTCCTGCCGATGAGGTGAGTGCTGCGTCTGCGGTCTTCATAGTGTAGGTGTATGTAATTATTTCATTTCAAGTCTCTATTACATTATTAAACAACAACATACACATAATACAAACAAAACAAAGATGAAAACATAACTAACTAGAATTAATCCTTAAACCTTAATCTAAAAATCTATATGTACAAATATCACCTAAATCGCTGCCACTGTTGGGGGTGGTGCTCATAAGGCTAGATGGAGTCCCCCTCTGGAAGGCTACCACTTTCGTTGGCCGAGACAATTTGGGTTGCCAATCTAATTGTGGATTTAGCAAGGTCTCCAGGTTAAATCATGAGTTCGCGGCCGCGGCGGCCGGATGTGGAACGCCTCCCGCGCAAATCTCGCGGGCAATGGCCATGTTGACGCAAAACGCGCCAGCCAGCGACGTATCATTGCGCCAGCGTCCATTTACACCACATGAAGTGTGCAAGCTCATACAACACTCTATTGCACCTAAAGGTAGCAAAAATGTGTATGAAATGTCTGCAGCACTTCTAAAATAAGGGGGACCAGCCTTATCATCCGTGCTGTCTACACTATATAACGAGTGTCTTAAACAAGGAACCGTCCCCGCTTCACTGAAGTATGTTAAAATAGCGCAACTTTATAAAGGCAAGGGCAGTAAATCGGCGTTAAAATCGTACCGCCCTATTTCCATCGTCCCAGCGCTCAATAAAGTGTTGGAAGTGGGACTAAATCAGCGCTTGATGTCGTTCTTATCTATGAACGGTGCCATCTCTGATAGACAGTACGCTTATAGGAGCGGCAAATTCACCACGGACATGGTGTGTGAGGTGGCGTGTGCTCAGCGAGCGCGAGGCGGGCCGCCAGGTGGCCTTATCCGCAGGGATTATCTTTCAGACGGCGCTATTTGTGCATCAAAATATCGGCGTATTCAATATTAATGGTAGTTTACACAAATACAAAACAAGAACATCTCCGTACTACATTGTGTAGACTCTCCCATAAGTAACATTTTATTTAGTCACTGTGGTGCTTTCAATAAAGCTATGGAAACTAGGCATTACTACTAAAATGAGCGACACTTATGTTTATTGCAGTATTGCAGTCAGGTAGGCCGAGGCTGCCTTTATTGTACAAGTACAAACCTACCTTTATTTTTGTTGCAGGTAAACCCCAAGATAAATAATTTGTCACTTCGGCCATTTTGTAGTGTCAGATAGACTTGTAATTGAATTATTATGTTATATTAGATTTTCTTTTAAAGTTTATTACATTTCTTTTTATTATTCTAGATAGAGTTTATTTCAAGTGTAGATAAATCGTAATTGTATTTGATATTGTTATTACTACGTTTTGTTAGATTATGTTGTAGTATCAGATAGGTTATTTATTGTATTGTTTTGTTAGATTACTTGGATTTGTTTTGTGTAAAGTTTTTTCATTTATTTTTTGTTGTTCTATATTAAGTTCATCTCAAGCGTAGATTAATCCTAATTGTATTTGATAGATTTTTGGTAACTATATTTTGTTAGAGACACTTCTTCTTCTTCGTCGAGTCACTTTTTTAGAGACGCTAATTTCAATTATTGTTCTAGGCTTAGTTGTACTGTTGATGTACTCTTTAACTACGTATACCTATTGTAGAACTAGGTATGTCGCCGATTTATTTTGAAATGGATACCTACACACAAGGACGTGTGTTAAGTCAGTCCGGCCGTGTCGCAGATTATAATTTAAAAGGCCAAATAGTAACTTTAGTACCAACTAAAGACTTCATTGTAATTATCATAGTTTTAAGTTTGATTCGTTTTTGCGCCAGTTACCGTTGCAAACTAATCCGTGCACGCTGCTAGACAATTACGCATTTTTAATTCCAAACCAATGGGAATCGAATATGTCAAGTGCTTTTGCAAGGAATGTGCGTCGCTTGGGCATTGCTGTGGGGCGGCAGGACGCCCGCGTCGGTCGCCGCTAGTATTGAAGAGGCACGTGCGCGATATCACGGTGTATACACCTAATATTTGTTTACAACAATATAAAACGTTGAATCCGGACTCCTTTTATCATTTCCACAAGAACCTAGCCCGAGAACCCATAACGACTGACAATGCCCATGATTTGACATATATAAGTTATGAGTTATGTCTGATCGAAAATATTTTGATGCTAATAGGGTCGGATTTAGTATTAACTGTATTAAATTTTAGTACTCAAATCTTGTAAATAGCGGTCCTCATTTTATATGTATAAATTAGGGATTCATACCAAAAAAGTACCTAAATGACATTTTTAATGTTCTGACATTTTATGAAATAACTTAACCGATTAATCGCGTATTTACGTTTATTTACATTTATTTGTTTTTTAAGGTTACCTAAAGACCAGACATGGCGATGTCACAAGTCAGATTTGTTTCTATTCGTTACGAGTGGAAAATCGTAGCAAAATATAACATTGCAGAGAAGCTGCCTTATTTCGTCCATGCATTTGCATTAGTGTGTGTGTGTTTTAAAGATGTCTCGAATTTGAACTCGGTATGTTCTCTCTACTTCTGTAGATAAAAAATTTTCTCTATGTTCAGGTCTTGTGTCCGACAGGAGTACAATCTTGGGAGTGTCAATATGGATTTCGGTTAAGGTACAGGACTCTGGACTCTGTATTTATCATGAGAACTCTCACAGAGAAAAACAGACCAAAGAACACGTCACTGCAGTTCATAAAAAAGCTTACTGAGAAATTTTGTCAGTTTCTTTTACAGTATTTAACCTTAGATTTTTTCGTAGTGGTGCCTATTGTGTCGTATATTTTATGTTTTTCTATGTTCTATAGCTTAAGTTTTATCGTATGATATACATAAGTGCAATAAAAAAAACCTATACAAACTTTATAATAAAGTTGCTTACTGCGTCTGTCTGTATTTTGTTGCTTTTGCTTTCCGCTAACTCTTCCTAAACTACACAACGAATGTAGATGCGGTTTTCATTATCAGTGTTTATTTTTTATCTATAGGTTTGTTTTACATAGTTTATTTAAGTAGTTGTAAATTTGTAATTAGTAGTCTGTAGTTATTTATATCATTGAATCTGTTCTAACGCTAATAAATAAAAGCTGTGTTAAGAGCATTTCTTCAGGGATCTTTATAATATTGTAGTAAAAGAAGTCGAGAAAAGCCCGGGCAAAGCCAGGGCGGATCGCTAGTAAGTTAAAAAAACTTTATTTAGTACCACAAACTTCTAAATATTTGGAACTCTGTGACAGGTCCCAAATTCTCAAAATTTAGGAAATCGTTCACATCGTGCCGCTGGGTGCGCTCGTGTAGCTGGTGCCGATTATTTTGTAGTAAAAAACACCATCTGTCGAGTTTCTAAAGAAGTTTTAGCACGAAATAAATATAACTTTTCCGTTTTTTTGTCAAGGCAACTCAACTGACAGCTGTCAGTCAGTCTAGCTTGTCTATGACAACAACCATCCATCCCAGGGTTGCCATATTGAGGGTTTATTTCGCAATTTTGGGGAAAAAATTGACTCTTGGAGAAAAACTGGGGAAACTTTTGGGGAAAAAAGATCTAGGGAAAATATTGAGCCCCGATTATAGTATAACTTACATTTACGAATGACGATGAAATTAAATCTATGAATCTTTAAGACAAGTTCTAAAAACTAGATTCCAGTGCCAGAAAACCCTTGAACAAAAAAGTCTGTGGACCATTTAAACTAGTGATAGGACTAGAATCGAATATTATTCGAATCATTTGGCAAAAATTCGAATCACGATTCGAACTAACCCTTGATTCGAATTGATTTATGACTTTAATCGACATTATGATTCAAATCAATATAAATAGACAAAAATAATTAAAAATACGAGAACCTACTGCCAAAATGATAAATCGGTTTAAAAGCGAAAACGTCTACTCAACCGAAGACGAAGACATTGAAATGTTAAATTTGTTTAGTGAAATTTAAGTAACTTTCATTCATTAAAAAGAAGACGAAGAAATAATGTATTTATTGTACCTACTGAAATGAGAGAGAGCCTGTAAATATAAGGCTTTAATTAACTTTAAAATTATACATATTACAACTGTCTAGTTTCCTGTTGTTATTTCAATAGCCAATGGCCATAGATCACCACCCCTACTTATTTGTTAATTAAACCAAATCAAGTTTGGGGGATTTTTCTGAATAATGTATCATTTTGGGGAAAAATAATTATGAGTCTGGGGAAATATGAGAAAACACATCTGGCAACCCTGATCCATCCATCCATTTTCATTTTCTCGCAATCTGATTGTGGATTGAAACGTTTGCCGCGCGGATTTTGTAATCCCACGTTGCGGAAATAGTCTTCTAATTAAAATAATAGCAACGTACCGTAGTTTAGTGACTAGTTTTTAGATTAGACAGTGACAAACAATCATTCAAAATGTTTTGGGGTAAGTATTTGAACCACATAACGACGGCATCGGTACCGGCTTACCCTCCACCACGTGTTAATGCCACCAGCTTTGTTTCTGATGTAGAGCCATAATTCGGTTAGGCACCCAGACATTACATTACAAGTATCCCTATTATTATTGACGTCCCCGTTTTACTGATATTGCCCCGAACATAGTCTCTTACAATTCCGTTTTTTTTTAAATCATACCATGTCTACATGGATGGATACCTATGTATTGCGAAACTCTACGCAATTAATAGCATAGCCAATACAATACACCTAAAATTGGGTATTGTCTACTATATGAGCAATCTCTACTTTCAGTTCAAATAAATCCTTGGTAGTATTCTATTTAATTCACATCTGCGTCACATAACTGACAACATCGAGTGGAACTTACCTATGCCTTGTTTAGTAACCAATAAATATTTCCAGGACTCATAATGGAATCAAACAAACGGTACACCCAGGTGGTGGAGAAGGCGTTCCACATATCGCAGGCTGCGATGGACATATCCACTGGAGACAATGATCCTTGTCAAGTAATGATTGTGGTGGACAGCAAGAACTTCCTCGTGTGCACACTACAAAAGAACAAGACTATACAGGTGCCATTAGACCTGTACTTCAAAGCTGGAGAGTCTGTGTCATTCTTGACAAACGGTAAGAAACAATTTTGAGTTCACAGAATCATTCCATCACAGCACGGCAAGGCAAATAAATGGATGGCTCAGTTAATGATTTTTTTGTTACTGGAGGTTCAATTCTTAAGAATCCATTTAATTTCTGTAAATAATGTATCTGAATGTAGAATTACATACTGAAAGTTTTTATCCTTTTAGGCAAATGCAATGTGCACTTAACTGGCTATTTGGATCCTGAGTTTGACGAAGAGCCTTCGGACGACGAGGAGGAAGAAGAAGAAGACGAGGAGGAGGAAGTACCAGCCCTGGTCCCTGCGAAGAACAAGCGGAAACTGGAGAACAGCAATGACTCCTCATCAAGTAAAAAGGCCAAGGTTTGTATTTTTAGATCCAATTCAGTCATTTGTGATGCACTCCAATATTGTAAAGATTTTTTTTATATACCACTTAGGTGGCAGACAATGATGTAAAATCATTTTAAAGGTTTATATTTTGCTAAAGTACTTAGATGTTATTGATTTATTCTGCAGTGCTTAGAGCTACTTAGGGTTATATGGACAGTACCATTGAATGGATAGATATACTATCTATGGTAAAATAAATTTTTATCAAGTTTTGGATTATGGAAGCAGCTAGTTATTTTTAAATATTAATTCTTCATACAGAACGAGAGAAAGAAGCCAGCTGCTGCTACAGAGGAGAGCTCAGATGAATCCGATGATGAAGACCAACTGCAGCGTCTGCTTGACGGAGACGACCTGGACACAGATGATAATGATGACTCATTCAAAGTAAATACATCTGCTGAGGTTGACAGGTAAACAACTTTTTAATTGGAGTTCTCAATTTAAACTACAGGCATTAATATGTAGTGTTTTGGAGTCCCAAATTTTTTAAATATTATTATTATTTGTTTGTTTATTTTATTTTATCTCAGTCACTTAGTGTGACCGGTGATATGAGCGCCCAAGTGAGCTACACTTTCAAACTGGTTGCGAGTCGTATCTTCCTGAAGGAACTTACGCACAATACGACAAGTATTTAAAATTATTATGCAGCTTTCTGCATATTTATAAATGTGTTTTCTGGCAAATCTATTGTATTTAGGTAGTGTTTTAAATATTTTGGAATGACTCCCGTACTGGAGAGCACAAGAGGCACAATATCCATTTTTTCCAACTTCCAAAATCTCATTATTATTATAATTTTCTTTTTTACTAGCGATGATGAAGAATCAGAGGAAGACGAAGATGAGGAAGCAGAAGAAGAGGAAGACGGTTCAGAGGATGAGGCTGAGACCACATTGGATACCAGTAAGGAGGAAAAAGTTGATATGTCCAAGCTCAGCAAGTCTGCCAGGCGTCGACTGAAGAAACGTCTCCAACAACAGGGCAAGGACGCTCCCCAGGTCAAGGACGCTCCCCAGGTCAATGGGGTGGAAAAGTCCAAGGTAAATGTCACAGGAGCTGGCAAGCCCAAAAACACTCTCAAAAATGGGAGTCCAGTTACCAAAAACTTGTTGGTGGCAAAAACTGGTGTTGGCAAACCTAAAGCAGTGGTCAACGGTCAAAGCAACAAGGGGAAACAAAACATACAAGCGGGGGGTAAAAAATTCAATAAAAAGAAAGTGTGAATGGATCCATTAATGTATTTAGTTGTTTTCAAAATTTGTTTGACTGACTTCCAATAAAGTTTTTAACAATTACTTACTTTATTTTGTTTGAAAAAATTTCCTTGCACTGCAGCTGTGATCTTGTACTGATCTTTTGAAAGATAAATACTAAATTATACCTATTTCTATGTAACACAGATTGGGGTTTTATTACACAATGACAACAGTCATAAAATGTTTTTCAGCAAAAAAAAGGTTTATTGCAGATTGCATTGATAAAAGCATTATTGCTGGACTACTGTTTCCCCTTAAACTATGTACAGTTGTCGCCAAAAGTAGCTGCTCACTTGCCTACCAGTCGACCAGTAACAACAAACACCCCTTAAACAAAACATTTTAAAGGAAAATTTATGAGAATGTTACTTTTAGTGTTCAACTAATTTGTTGCTGACTGCCTGATTTGCTATCATTAGAGTCTAATTTGCTACTATTAAATTGTGTAGAAAGAAAAGCAAGATGGACAACAGAAAGGTGACAAGAAGAAAGAGAGTAAGAAAGAAACTGGAGCCGGTGATGCCCAACCTGTAGAAAAAAAAGAGAAAAAGCAGCTCAGTGGCGGAGTGCAGATTGAAGATATAAAGGTTGGCTCTGGGCAAGCAGCCAAGCCAGGAAAAACTGTATTGGTAAGACTATATCGTTTATTATTTTGAATATGAAATCTACAGATATATAGGTAAGCCAACACAACGTTAACTGCATCACGTAGTCTGAATCCGACTAAATAAACTGATACTTCAGAATGTGCTGACCTGAGCATCTGCCCTATCTCACTCAGGGTATCCTTGATACAAATACTTTAGGAGCAGAAACGGAAAATTAAGCAACTGAATAATTTCACAGGTATACTATGAAGGACGATTGAAGCAAAACAACAAGATGTTTGACCACTGTGTCAAGGGGCCTGGGTTTAAGTTCCGTCTGGGCGGTAAAGAGGTTATAAGTGCCTGGGATACGGGCATTGCAGGGATGAAAGTTGGTGGCAAGAGGAAGATCATATGTCCACCTAATATGGCGTAAGTGCCTCTTTATTATTTATGAAATATATTTAATATATTCTGCATTAAAGCTTTTTATTTGTTGTGCTATAAGTACAATAAAGTGATATACAGTACAAATATAATTATTGTAGGTATTTCACTATTAGTACACTATTTCAACTGATGGATTAATTTTTTCACAGGTATGGAGCGAAGGGGTCTCCACCAGTGATTCCACCCAATTCCACATTAGTATTTGAAGTGGAATTGAAGAATATTAAGTAAAACTTTAACTGTTGATAAGTCATAATTGTAAGATCCTGTGTAAGCAGACAAACGTTGATTTTTTATGATAGAATGTTGATTGCCATTGAATTTCTGTACAACTAAGTCAGATTTCTCTGAATGACGAGAATGCTATTATAATGAGCAGAGATTCCGTAAAGTTGGTATTATGGTTACTATTAAATCTAGAACTCACTTGGATTCAACTGAAGACTAGGACTTGACTGCTTGCGGAAAGTACCTCCATCTTACAATATCACTAAGATGTTCAACTACCCACATCAATACAAAAGAGTTACTATTTATTTAGTTCTCTTTTGGTATTTGTGCATGTATAGTTGAGCCCATTTGCAGAAGAAAATTGTAATGCATTTTCTTGAGGGGACGTGGCCCCCGTTGACCTGAAGACCTAAGGACTTAAGGATTTGGTTTAGTAAACGCAAAATCCTGGGATGGGCAAGGCCTCCCCTAGATAGATAGGCCCATGGTTATAAAATATCACTGCTACCTAATCTCTTTTTAATATGTTTAGGCATTTTTCTTTATATATAATTTTAGTATTTTAATCACATCTGAATTTTATGATTAACTTAGTTATTGAAGAAGGTAGATGTTTTCTAATATTAGATTAAAAACATGAGGGTAAGTGCCTAGTTATAAATGAGCCAATTTCTTACATGGCATTCACAGAAAATATATATATTCCATTTTCTGAGTTCTGTCTGGTAAGATAAGTATGTTCCGACTATTAGTAAGTAACTTTGCTATTTTATTTTCTCCATCGCACACAGCCATATTTTTAAGTTTAGTCTCGTGTAATGTTGTTCCATGTTCAAATAATTTTAAAGCACTAAAAGGAATGTAAAATAAAAGTGACAATACCTTATTCAATGTTTTATTTTAGTTTTTTGTTTAACAAAATTATTCTTTGGGAATGTTTTAATTGCATTTGTAATTCTGTAAATATGCAATGAATACTATGAGATACAACAATAAATAAAATATTTTAATAGATTGACTATTTTGTTCCACATACGTCACTCGGCCTTGATTCTATCGCTTTGTTTAGTAGGGCATTCGTCATTGTTCGCAGGTTCTCCACTCGATGTAACAGGTTTCTTCTTAAACACGCAAACTCCTCCCTCACACTGTAGGGGAAATTCAGTATTTACCACGTTGCCCTCGGCATCTTTTACCGCCCATGGATTCCAGAAACGTAGGACGTAAGGCTGAACAAACTTGTGCCACAAGAATATCAGCACAGGCACAATGAAACAAGGAATGCAAACCATTTTGAAATCACTAATAATAAAACAGACTGAAATGTCTGTACAGCAAAATAGATACGCTGCTGGTTTTGTAGTCAGGTCAGGTCTTTTAATAATTTAAATAATTTTGTTCGAGTTTGAGCACCAAGTTGCGTTGCGTTGATGAATGGACAAATGGCCTTGATTTTTTTGACATTGACATGTCAGCTTGACAGTTGCCTGACAGTTCACAATCACAGACTATGACTCCAGACCATGGACTTAACACCCAAAGTAGTCCATGCTCCATACTATGATAGCCGATTTATCCGTTCCGGTAAAGCGTGCTCCACATGTTCGCCAACACTTTCGGCGAAACTTTTGCCGGGACTTTGGTACATCTCTACATTCTCGCCTATTAGGGATGTGGTAGGTGTCAAATGCACATAGAGAAAAAAATTTATCTACAGAAGCCATGGACTTAAGCGCGCTCCACATGTTCGCCGAAACTTCCGGCGAAACTTTTGCCGGGACTTTGGTCGACCCTCTACATTCTCGTCTATTAGGGATGTGGTGGTGTTAAAACGCGCGACATTTTATCGATTCATCGGTGTAATATCATTAATCTACTGTAAACAGGGTCACAGAGGTGACGGCAGCTTCTCTTCTGTAATTACTTGATCTACTAATATCCTGGATCATGGTCGAGAGTACCCCGAACCTGTTACAGGAAAAAGCGCTAGGAATATAAATATAAAATCGATCGAATCGAGACGACAACAAACTATCTCTACTTAGTCTATGAAAGAGGCGAGACATGCCAAATATGCACGGGACTACACGAATACTACCTCTACATTCTCGTGTTCCCGCGGAACTGTCCACGTGTGGAGCGCGCTTTACCGCCCACGAGGGACTGCGCACGGATTTGACTAAAACCGGGCAGAGCGAGAGTCACCATCAATAGTCCTGTGTCCCTTTCTAGTGTTGCCACCATTGTTGATGCAAATTCCGAATTTACTTTTATGAATTACTTTTATTACTTAGTGCGGACACCGACCTACCAATCAGAACCAGGCAGAGCCGTACCGGGTGCAATCTGAAGATCTTATCTTCACCAGAATCCAGTTCAATGTTTCCCTGCTAGTCGGAAACTATTGGTCCTAGAACACTAGTTCCTAGAGTGAAATGATAGCACTCCTCGAGATCTACATTTCGTATGACAGCTGTCAGAGTAAAATATTTTACAACTCGGAACCTATTGGTCCTAAAACACTAGTTTTTGAGAGAAATATAGTACTTGTACGTAGTACGTGTCAAACTATAAACTGTCGAAAACCAATGGGTTCCGAGTTTTAACACATTTAATTGACAGCTGTCATACGAAATATAGATCTCTACGAGTACTATCATATCTCTTTAGAAACTAGTGTTCTAGAACCAATGGGTTCCGAGTTATAACACATTTAAGTTTGACAGCTGTCACCCGAAATGTAGATATCGACGAGTACCTACTATCACTTCTCTTTAGGAACTAGTGTTGTAGGATAAATCGTTACCGAACTCTTTTATCTGTTTTGTGAAACAAAAAGTCGTAGGTTAATAATTATGTCGACTTGACGTTTGTCGGAGAAACGTTCAGTAGATCAAAAGATATTTTGACAAAAAATTTTCGGAATGTACGGAATACCCCATATTAATACCAAATTCACGGTAAATATATTTCTCCAATAATAGCAACACCAAACATGACACTTGTCCATTTAGAATGACGATGATTATGCCAATAACATTGTGTTTACACTGTTAGAAAGGGACAAAGGACTATCGATGATGACTCTCGCTCTGCCCGGCTTTAGTCAAAGCAGTGCGCAGTCCCTTTTGGGTGGTAAGTCCATGCATTTAGGTAATCACATTATTTTAGTGACTAAATTCTTATTTCTTATTGGATTTGACTTCAAGAGCCCTTTCACAACCACAATTTCGACTCGCGCGTATTTGACTGAATAGGCTAACTGACGCAACATGTGTGTCACAACTGGCGTTACGTTAGTGCGCACGACGCCATTCGCCGGTCCATACAAAATCGGTTATGTACTGTACTTACCTAAATATTTCTATACATATAACTTATTAATATTTTTAAAACAGGCAATCAATTTATTACATGCGATACCTATATTACCTACTAAGGTGCCTAATACCTATAGGTATTGCATGCGAATGAGGCCTATGATTTTACAATGATATTAGTAATACAATATTTGAAGGTCGGAATTAGACATGTTATTCACGTAGATAGTCAAAAGCAAAAGCACCTGCAAAGCAGATAAGGTTTAAGGTACGGGATATGATAATGGGTATTCAATTATTTAAGGAAAAGCAGGTATAAGGAGATCCTTGGCCTAAAAGTATTGTTCTTTTGTATACAATGCATTGCGTTTCAGATAAGAGTACAATAAAACAGCAAATAATATTTTTATACAATTGGCCAATAAGTATTGTTTGTTTGTATACAATATTTTTCGTTCCAGATAAGAGTAGGTATAATAAAACAGAAAAATATTTTTTGTGAAACTTTTTCAATTACACTATTAAATTAGTTTTAAGATAAGGCGTTTGGTACACCAAGCAGGTACATAAAAGTCGAAGAAATATTATTTGCACCGATGAATGTTATCTCTTGGGCGGCTTATCTTTTCTATTTCAATAGGGTAAGTAACCGTTACATCCAGAAAAACTGACTGTTTGGTGTGCTTTATGGGCTGGTGGAATAATTGGTCCGTACTTCTTTAAAAACGATGCTGGCCAGAACGTTACAGTCAATGGTGACCGCTATAGGGCCATGATTACTGACTTTTTCGTTCAACAATTGAACAATTATGATGTGCAGGAGCTGTGGTTTCAACAAGACGGGGCAACATGCCACACAGCTCGTGCCACAATTAATTTATTGAAGGAAAAGTTTGGTGATCGCATAGTTTCACGTTTCGGACCCGTGAATTGGCCTCCAAGATCGTGCGATTTAACGCCACTTGACTATTTTCTGTGGGGATATGTGAAATCGCTAGTCTACGCCGATAAGCCCGAAACCATTGAACACTTGGAGGACAACATTCGCCGCGTTCTTGCCGATATACGGCCACAAATGTTGGAAAAAGTAATCGAAAACTGGACCTCCAGATTAGACTACGTCCGAGCCAGTTGTGGTGGTCATATGCCAGAAGTCATATTCAAATTATAATGCCAGAAAATTGTCTATCGAATAAACTTAATTTCATGTCAATTTAAAAAGATCATCTTTGTTTTATTCAATTTCAAAGTTCTATACCTCTAAAAAAAACACCCTACTTTTGCAAAAAGGAAAAACGTGAAAAATTGGTAATTAATTCTAAATTAAGGTACTTAAATAAAGTTGATTATACATAAGTACATAATATGATGGTAACAAGGTACCTAACACGAAGAAAATAATCTACTTATTTTAAAAGAAAGAAATGGTTTTGTATTACACGTATGTAGCATAACTATGCAACTATCGATTACAAGTTCCATGAGAATGATAATCGATAATCGAATAGGTTCATTAATATTTTTACAATAGCTCATCCCCAGTGTGAGCTGTAAAAATTATCATCCTGCATTAGACAAAGTATAGGACGTTATGATTTACTGTCCCTATTCAAAAGTAACACAAGGCACCTCAAAAAGAAACATTTTCACAAGATAACTGCGTAACAAAAGAAGTTTTTGAATGATCTATACTGTACTGAGGACTAATCTATACTAAGGATTCTCGAATTTGTACAAAAATTTCGGCATATTAAACCATCAATTCGCGTCGATACTCATTATCGACATCGGCTACATCACTATTTAATTTCGCCCAAGTCATTATCTGTCACTTAGTTGTCAAACTTGTCTCCGGAATTATTAAGCGCGCTCCACATGTTCGCCGAAACTTCCGGCGAAACTTTTGCCGGGACTTTGGTCGACCCTCTACATTCTCGCCTATTAGGGATGTGGTGGGTGTCAAAACGCGCGACATTATATCGATTCATCGGTGTAATATCGCTAATCTACTGTAAACAGGGTCACAGAGTTGATGGCAGCTGCTCTACTGTAATTACTTGATCTACTTATATCCTGAATCATGTTCAAGTGTACCCCGAACCTGTTACGGGAAAAAGCGCTCGGAATAATAATATAAAATCGATTGAATCGAGACGACATCAAACTATCTCTATTTAGTCTACGAAATAGACGAGACATGCCAAATATGCACGGGACTACACGAATACTACTTCTACATTCTCGTGTTCCCGCGGAACTGTCCACATGTGGAGCGCGCTTTATGGTTTTAACACAGACATTGTTTGTGTTCGTTACGAGTAGAAATTGTAGCAAAATATAAGTTATCTGCAAATGGGCTGCCTTGTTTCGTCCTTGCATTTGCATTAGTGTGTGTGTTACAGAGATGTGTTACATTTTGTCTCGTTTTTAAACCTGTATGTCTGCTCGTGTCTATACATTTTTTTCTCTATGGGTTTAACTATAGACAAAGCATAGGTTGTGTGTAATCGATCCCTAAAGTTTTTCTATCCTCGTTGTCAGTCCGCCTGTCATCCATTTTGGCATTTTTGTATTCTCCCTCTACGTTTTGCTCTCCTTGCTGCATTTCTTGCGATTCTTTGCATTTCGTTCATTTTCGTTTTGTGTGTCGTGGAGATTGTTGTGGATTAGATTTTGTGGCTAGCGTCCGCTGTGCACAGAATAAACTACTCTCTACGAAAACAACTACGTTTTATGTGGTTGTGTGAGAAGGAAAAATAAAAGAAATCATTTTTGTGGTGATTCGTATAAGGCAAGTGCTCCGTGCGTGGTACTTGATTATTTGTATATTTCAAGCCAGTCTAAACAAAAAGTCAGGATATTGTGAAAATGGCTGTGTCCAAATCAACAAATACATACAATAGACAGAATTGGGAGGATGCTGTAAGTATGCGCTAGAACTATCTCCAATCACTTAAATGACGTACTCATTTTAAATTATTATTCTATTCTATTCTATTCATTTGTGGTATTTTAACACGCTTCTCTTTTTCCAGGATTTTCCGATTTTGTGTCAAACGTGTCTTGGAGATAACCCTTATATTCGTATGGTATGTTTTATTATTACATTCTTTTTATATGACTCATTGCTCTCTGATATATAATTTGTTTTACTAATAATTAACCTATTATTTCCAGACTAAAGAAAAATATGGAAAAGAATGCAAAATCTGTGTACGTCCATTCACTGTGTTTCGTTGGTGTCCTGGAGCGAGGATGCGTTTCAAGAAGACAGAGATTTGTCAGACTTGTTCCAAACTTAAAAATGTTTGCCAAACATGTCTCCTAGATCTGGAGTATGGCTTGCCCATACAAGTTAGAGATGCCGCTCTTAAAATCCAAGACGAATTGCCAAGAAATGAAGTTAATAAGGAGTACTATATCCAAAATTTGGACAGCCAAATGGCTAAAAATGATCCCACACAACCTAGCAACTCTGCGCTAAAGTCGAAGGGTGCTAATGATTTATTATTGCGTCTGGCGAGGACAGCGCCTTATTACAAGCGAAATAGGCCCCATGTGTGTTCTTTCTGGGTGAAAGGAGAATGCAGGCGGGGCGAAGAGTGTCCTTATCGGCATGAGAAACCTACTGATCCTGATGATCCTTTGGCAGACCAGAATATCAAAGACAGGTATTTATTGCCAAACTATTTCTCTAACCTAATTATTGTATCACTATAGTAATAAATTAATAATCGAGTCATCATAAATGCCACATTTGGTGCTTTCTATCCTTCCATAGATGATTTGAGGCACTTGAGATTTGAATATAGCTATTCTGACTGTATTACCACAAATATTTTTACCCAAAATCATACAAATCAAGCAGCATACATCTTCAAATACTACAGGCTACCTCTATTTGTTTCTGATTTATTTATTTATTTAGGTTATAGACAAGCAGCATTGTTGTTTTGTGTGTCATGAGTTTGAGAAACATGAGATTTTGCTTCTCTTAAAGGTCTATACATTAGTATGAAGAAACTATAATAATTTTTATTGTCAGGTATTATGGTGTCAATGATCCTGTGGCTGAGAAACTGATGCGTCGCGCCGCTGCAATGCCGGCCTTGCCACCACCTGAGGACAACACTGTCACAACTCTGTACGTTGGGAACTTACCAGATAATGCAACTGAGGAGGAGCTACGTGGACACTTCTACCAGTACGGCGAGATTAGGTGAGATTACCAATGATTTCATGTTAATAACTGTCTCTAGTGTTTACAAAGTAATGTAAGAATATTATAGAGTATAGAAGAAATTATAAGGTGATTTTATGTAACAGTTTTCATGAGAAGTTCATTCAACTCAGAGTTCATAATTAAAATTGCCAAATAGGGTTTTCAATGTGTGGTACTTATATAAAATATTTTACTCATAGCACTTGTGTCCAATCCAGTCTATTTTTAATGGGGTTCTCAATTCACTGAACATTCATTAGTGACAGTTTATGGTAATCTGTTCCATGCATTCACTACTCGTTTTGGCAAGAAGTGACACAGTGGATTACTTGTTTTCGAGCACAAATTTCTTCTAACATGGCCTGTTTATATTGTATCTGCCTGTTTACCTTCTTTTCTAATAATACAATAAGTCACTATTTTGCTCCCTACCTCAATAAAACATGTATTTCAGTTGTCTCTTATTGTGTACTTTTAATATAATTAGAGACATATTAGTATGTCCTATGTATGTAGGCTTCCAACTCAACGCCTGTAACATCCACAGGTCCCTAACGCTGGTGCCGCGCGCCCAATGCGCCTTCGTGCAGTACACGACGCGTAGCGCGGCGGAGCACGCCGCCGAGAAGACTTTCAACCGGCTGGTGATCGGGGGGAAACGGCTCACTATTAAGTGGGGCAAGTCGCAGGGTGAGTTGTGCTGCTGTTTTATATCTGTATAAGGAATTAACCACGTTGGTTGCGAGTATGTTGCCTGCCTGACCATCATAATCATGCTTCATCTTCCGGGTGAGATCAGGGTCGAAGTGCCACGGTAGTTCTTATTTAAAATATGGCAATCATCACCACCACAGCCCGTAACAGTCCACTGCAGGACTTAGGGCCTCTCCCACGAAAGGGGAGGTTATTGAAATAATCTCCACGATTGGCAGGTGGGTTGGGGATCGCAGTGTTTAAATATAACAATGGAAAATGCTGCTGGCCATTTTCCAGACTACGGAGACTCTTGATCTGAAAACATTAGTCGCCTTGTATATTAGTGTAAGGGGTTGGTGCTTCTACTCTGCAGGACATAACACGGCCAATACGGCATTGGTCGTCTTGGCTTGTTTAAAAGGCATTATTTCATTTGAGAACTTTTTGGCCATGGGTCTACAATGTGTGTGTTATGCTCCCCAGGCCGATTGCAAGCCGCGGAGAAGGGCTCTGCGGGTGCGCCGCTGGAGCCAGTGCCCGGGCTGCCGGCCGCGCTTCCGCCGCCCGCCTTCCTACACCCATTCCCGCCACAGGTCAGTACCACAACAATCTATTACACCGGCCGTGGGCTGGGTACTCGTCCCCACTATGTAGACCCTGTGTTGGTCACCACGCGAAGGTTCGAGAGAATGCTTCTCGCTCGATGTGGAATGAGTCACAGTGTTTCCTTTGGATTGACATGGGATTGTGACAAGATATTAGATGTCACTTCAGAGGCAACGCGTTGGTAACTAACTCCACTAGTGTTGGACATCCATAAGCGGCGGTGACCACTTTCCATCAGGTGGCCTGCTTGCCTGTTTGTCTGCTGTATAACATTTAAAAAAACTATATTCCTCCACCTCCCAGACGGAGATAATTAAGTTGAGAATAGTGAGACATATCACATTCAGGAATAATAATAATCATATGTGTTGTTTCG
The DNA here is from genome assembly GCA_905147135.1 of Blastobasis lacticolella. NCBI lineage: Eukaryota > Metazoa > Arthropoda > Insecta > Lepidoptera > Blastobasidae > Blastobasis > Blastobasis lacticolella. The sequence goes on along the minus strand of LR990053.1, from coordinate 17,369,041 downwards.
ATATAATACGCTACAACAGCTCAAGTTGCATCAAAATCCGTCGACAAATGTCCAAACACCCGTCGACTTATCGACCCAAACATCTATCTTAGCAAACAATCTTCACCTTTATCAACCGAAGACGCTCACTGCTGGACATAGGTTCTCTCCAGAGATCTCGACAAAAGCCGCTCCTGCGCTTTCCACATCCAGTTGGCACATGTGATCATTACCAGGTCGTCGGTCCCCACGCGGCGTCTTCCGGTAATCTTGCTTAGAACATCACCATCATATCAGCCGAAACACACCCACTGCTGGGCATAGGCCTCCCCCCGAGATCTCCACGGCTTCCGCATCCAGCTGGTACCTGCTAGGTAGGCTAGAACATCCTCAACTAATCCACTCCCCCCACCCCCAGATGCCGCCACCGCCGACTCGGCCCAACGACTTCTTCAATCTCCACCACTACGGAGGGCCCGCGGGCTGGGCGCCGCCGGCCTGGCCGCGCCCGCAGCCGCCCCAGCCGCACGCCCCACACGCCCAGCACGCCCCGCACCCGCCACACCCGCCACACGCCCCACTCCACTACCCCAGCCAGGACCCAAGCAGGCTGGGGCATGCCCATGCCAATCATCCACAAACTTAAAAGCCAAGCGGACAGGTGAGCTCCTGACAGCTCGGCTCCTGGTAGCGGTACGTTAAACAAAAAGATAATGAAGCCGAGCCAGCAAACCAGCCATCCAGCCCAGCAGACCTAGTCAAGACTAAGAAAACTCGTATATCTAGGACACACTGGCAACTAAAACCTTGGACACAAGCCGACAAGACCCCGCTGGCTGGGACGACCTGTTCACCGCTACCGCCACTACACTACCCCAGTGTGGACTCTAGAGCACGCGTGCTAATCATCCGAAAACGTACTAAACCTGTCAGCATCCAGCAGAACCGATCAGAGAAGCCAGCATCCATACCTAGTGAGGTCTATCGCAAGCCATTTCGGACACAAACTGACAACGAAGAAATCTAGTGTGGCTATATCTCCAGATGGCTACTAAGAGACCCACTGTTCCGAGAGTCCTGCAGGCTGGGATATGTTTCTAGCTACCCGCAAACTTGACTGGGAGTCCTGTATACAATGAATGAATGTCGGTGGCAAATATGCACATCGGCTATTTCGGGTCCATAGAGCGTAGACACTTAGTGGACGGTGTACAAAGGAATTATTGGTAGAAAACCGCAAATCTACGTACAGGATAGCCGTTCGGTACATGGGTACTATAGATTAAAACAATCATTTTAAGCAGTAGTTCTTAAAAATATCTATAAATGCGATAGGTACGATGACGCCCCCATGGGAATATTCTTAAGAACTACCGCTCAAAATGATTGTTTTAACCTAGATTGGCAAGCATTTTATAATCTAAATTTTCAGGACCTGTTTTACTGCCTTATGAATTGAAAACTTTTTGCAGACAATGTGCCTTTAATTTTATGGTCCAATATGAACTCTGAAGGTGGCTTAACTTATTCAAAAAAGCACCGTTTTTCATCTGTAATATGTACGTAATGTAATATTTCGTATGGTCAGCGGGGCTATTGGCTAACTCAGTTGACAACTGTATTTGACACTAGATAATTCTACACCACGTCATCTACGTTGAAAACTGGCAATAGCGTCTACCAAATTAGAGTAGTGTCAGATTTTTTTATGTCAAATTCAGTTGTCCACTGAGATAGCCGATAGGCCCTCAAGGTTAGAATAATTATACAGTTAGGACGAAACTGGTAAGCTTGACACCTTTGGTGTTTTTACATTTCGAAATGTTAAGCAGAACTCTGTTCTTAACAAAAGAAATGTCTTATGTATATTTTAATTTGCTTTAGTTTTACTTATAGCTGCTTTTTTTTCTTTGCTAAATATTTCCACTTCCATCTTTACCATATGGTATACTAAAGGCCAGGCAAGAGTTTACGTGAAGCCCAGGTATATTCTTTTACTTTTATTGTAAGTTATTTTTATATTATTGGAACTTACAAATAGTTCATTTATGTTGCTGTATAATTATCCATATTATTCTATTCATTGATTATAAAGTTTGTTTTCAACTAAGATGAGTGATTCCCGTGAGCAGTATCAAAAACCCTTTTGGTAACTCTCCAATGTACGTTTCAAATATTTAGAATAATACATTAGTCGAATACTAACCATTGCTCGTACGGTGAGGGAAAACATCGTGATGAAACCTGCAAATTCAGGCAACTGAATATGTAACCATGATGCAATCTGGTCAGGTTCCATTGGTTGCAGTGTCACGGAGGTCAGATGGTAGTCGCTCCACTGTAATTACCTGATTGCCAAATCCTGGATCATGATCAAGGCTGACCCCAGGCCTTCGTTCTCGAGAGCACAACCGGGACATTAATGCCAAGATGGTTATTATTTTTATGATTATTTAGAATAATTTAAGTGTGAAAAATGAAACATGATTTTGTGGCAAATGTTCCAACAGTATGTAAAATATTTAAGTTTGTAAATAAATCACTTTGAAAAAATAATCTCATTTCAATTCTATTTTAGTGACCCAAACTTCTACTTTTTTGTCACATTCAAGCATGGACTTACTACCCAAAGGGACAAAGGACTATCGATGGTGACTCGCTCTGCCCGGTTTTAGTCAAAGCAGTGCGCAGTCCCTTTGGGTAGTAACTCCATGCATTCAAGTCACTTTTCTTTTTGGTGACTAATGTGGCTGAAAAGCGAAACTGCTTTTTTGGTTCTAGAACCCACACAACAGGATATATTAATACTATCGTCATAAAAAGCCGAAGCTAGGGACAAAAAATATCAATTTTTTTTGGCCAGTTTGTGCACGGCCACACCAACGTTTTGTCTTAATAAATCAACTAACACTACAAAGTAGAATTTGTCTTGATACTCGATGGCAAAGCTTAACCTACAGTGCTTTTACAGTTTACAGTATTGTTACATATGCAAGTCTATCCAACAAACTAATAAAACTAACAAAAAAACAACTCCGAATGGAAACCGGGGCACAAACAGGACATGGCCCGTATAATAAACATCTTTCGACGGACAGCCCAGTGTGCAGAGCATGCTTTGAGGAAGAAGAAACAGTTGCCCATGTCCTGCTAAAATGCAGTGGCGTGGCTTCTTATAGGTCAAGTATTTAGGACAACCAACCACACTCTCGGAGATCTTCTGGAGACCGAAGGGTCTCCTGAATTTTCTTGAGGAATTGGGTTGGCAGGAACATTAGTGTTACCCTAACTATAATTTCCACCCTCATGTAGAAGAGGCGCAGGGTCGTCGAATTACGGTAAATGCCCGGGTATATCTAATCTAATCTACATATGCAAGTTTTCGCCCATAACTAGCATGCTTTTTTTACTATTAAAATTAAAATAAGCATGCTTTAAGGTGGATGCTTTCTTGCTTAAAACTTGCATGTGTAACAGTACCTTGCTTCGTTCCTTATGCGCATAAGGAACGAAGCTGTCATTACTACTGCTGTTATTACACATGCCTAAATTCAGTAGACTAAATTCAGATACTAAATTCATTTACTGGTTGAAGCGTCACGAAGTCGGACGTGTCGTGTACGAGAATGGCTGCAGCACTTTTGAATTCCCGTCAATCTGTTTTACTTTTTATTTAGATGTTGCGTTCGAAAACTGCATTGCTTATCATTTATATGAAAACTAAACATGATTCTTGTAAATAAGCGATCATCTTGGCGTTAATGACGCTCTTGAATAATGTGTAGTAATATTTATTTTAAATATGATATCTCTTAAAAGGCAGTAGTATGATTTTTATCCTTAATTTCATTAATAAACATACAAAATCGTGTGCCTAATGTTACAAGATTAAACTCACGCAGTTACCAGGCAAAAATGAGTTTCTGACCGTCCATCTGAATTAAGTAAGTTACTAAATGCTATTACACCTTCCTAAATGTGTTTCTAATTAGGCTTCTAAATTCAGAAACTATACGTTTTTCTAAATTTAGCATCCTAACTTGCTAAATGCGATTACATTTGACTGAATTCAGTAACTGAATAATTTAGTCTACTGAATTTAGGCATGTGTAATAAGCGCATTATACGAAACCTGCATTAAATAAGTACCTGCTGTAAGTAAGTATGTATTTCTGTCATGAAAACAACACAATTCGTCTGAAACTATATTTATTGTTAATTACAATCATAATAACATGACTTAATCGTTACAAAACATTTTAAACATTTAGATTTTTTTAATCTACACGCCTTCACTTCCCATCTGGGTAAGGACGGTCTGATTAATTTACAATAAAATCTAGGCCCAGATACAAATACGACATCAACCGCAGTTTGGCAACTCCTCGGTACTAAAATAAGTAACGAAACATCCAAGTCATGAGTGGCGAAATATCAAGTCACAGGCAAAATATATAATTTACAGACTTGCGGGCGTAAAATTGAAGTCAGTAAGTAGCAATAGTACTTTAGTTCCATGTCACAATGTTATTATATTTTTAAGTAGTTGACCCGCCACGACTTCGTTCGCGTGTTGTCATACATACATTTGGACAGACGGCGGGAAACGAATTAGTTTTGTTTTATACTATGTAAAGAAGACATCGCTTTTATTTGACAGAAAGTTAATGTGACATGCATAGTGTTAAAATGACCGACAAAGTGACATGCACATATGGTGTTAAAATGACCGACTGTATACCCCGTCTGGAAGTCCCGTGGTTTTCAGCGGAACTAGGAACATTAGCTAAGTAAATAGGTAGGTTTCAAATTCAAATTATATATAAAAGCCTCGCTACAGTGTCTATCATCAATATTACACCACTCCGCGCCCCAAGGACATGCCAAACTGTACGAAGTAGTAATTATAACACATTACAATAGCGGCCCAAATGGAGACTGTAAAATAGATAGTTATATATAAATATTGGTTCGTAAGCCGAGTTAAATTCAGTAGTTTTTCCAAGCAGTTAGTCAAATGACTAGTAGTTAATAAATACGCTTAAGTTTAACCAACTTACATTTATTTTTATACAACATTATAAATACTAAAGTCTTGTGCAGCTAAAGGAATACTTATCAGGGCAAGAGGGTCACAATGCTACGAGGGAATTCAGAATCATCCAGATAAATGAGTTCAATAACCAGATAAGACCTAAAATACTAAATATGTAGTTCACACCGAAACAGTCTGGACATATTGCTTAGATTACCTTTGCTAATTTTGGAATGTCAACTAGAATTTCATGATTATGCCCTTTTTCATAGATAGGTAGGATAGATAGTCAAATAACCTATACAACATGGAAATTGATTAATATTATTTCGTTCCCATATTATTATACACATTTAAGTAAACAGATAGGGCCATTATGCCATGCTTTGATTGAACGTTTGAATAAGTAATTCTGACTGCACATTGTATTGCTGATCGGAATATGTTTAGGTACATTAATTTTTAAAGCATCTGTAAGCTCATGGTGTTAAACCATTTATAACTAGCAAACAACTAAACAATTTATTGTTGGTGTACTTAACAATAAGTAATTAAATAGAATTAATTGTAATAAAATGCTCGAACTACTACGATTTTCTTACAAATTAAACATTGACAGGTCGATGTCTACAATAACAATAAATTGATAAGTTACCAACTTGACAATAAACATAATAATGTAACCATGAATGTGTTGAAAATTTGGATTTTATTCACATGTGATTTAAGGAGCATTTGTGTTGTTATACACCACACTAAACGCAGTTCCCATATTTCCTAGTCGATACTCAGAAAACCACTAGCGAAATAAAATCGATGCGTAAAAAACTGCGCTATGCATAAATTATGTAGGTATTTATGTTAACATAAATAATAATTAATTAATTTAAGAAACTTACACAGCCATACCACATTTTGGCCGTAAATGTCGGAGCATGCGACGTAACTTGAAACACAGGGGCATGCCACGACTACCTCTCAACAAGACCATAAAATAACCTTAACAAAGTCAATCTCGATATGAAATTACTATAATAAACAACTAACCTCACGCGAGTCTTTAAGAAAAGTAATTGTAGAGTACACTATTATTACCTCAAGATCAATATACAATTTGATCAGAGACTTGAGGTAGAAACACATAAGTATACTTCCCAGCTAGGACGCCCATCCGATCGATATCAGAAATATTTGGAGCTGCCAAAGACGAGACAGGATTAAAAAAGTACTATTGGTACACTATTTCGTCTATGGTTTTATTTCCCACTTTTGTACAGAGAAACATGTCTTCCGCATAACGCATGTAAGTAAAAATTAGTGATTAAACATGAAAAGAGTCGGCAATGGGTGTACTAGCCAGGTGGCGTGTAATCTCACCATATTTGCGGAGGCAATTTATTGCTAACTTGGTCCTTACTACCTAGAACATAAGGTACTCACAAGCCGTAAGTTTTCATCACGACTTAAAAACGGCTTGGTAAAGATCGAGCGTGTCATCGGTCACTTCACGTATTGACCTAACAAAACTGATTCTTTGTTAACCTTATTGATCTGGAAAAACCGTATATAGACCGTAATAGATCTACATTTAGCCCTGTCATAGTCAGATTTACAATCGAAATTTTCGAATGAGGTTGGTCAGGACCATAGCAAGTGGAACAACGTGGTCTCGCCTCGGCCTACCCCTACAGGAAAAAGGCATGACGTTATATACATCAGTGTCGTAATCACAAATTATTTCACCACCGCAAACATGACGTCAACGATCCAAACCAACGCTAGTGAAAACACGCCAAGAGTCAAGAAAATATATAATTTGTAAACGTATAATCTGTGTGTTTATTATAATATCAAATACAATAAAAGCTTACAGTTCGATCGAAGTCCTACATTGTGTACTTTCCGGCGCGTACTATTTTTCTGTACATAGTCTGTCTTGCTTTGCCATATCTGAAAGGAAAATGTAATAAACGTTAACAACATTGAAACGATGGGTTCAGTATGACTTTCTTGATCCGAAGTATTTTCAGTCACATCACATCACAGCCCGTAACAGTCCACTGCAGGACTTAGGGCCTCTCCCACGGAAGGGGAGGTTATTGCTATAATCTCCACGCTTGGCAGGCGGGTTGGAGATCGCAGTGTTTAAATATAACATTGGAAAATGCTGCTGCCCATTTTACAGACTACGGAGACTCTTGATCTTTTGCCTCGAAAACATTAGTCGCCTTGTAAGACACCCATGAGTGTAAGGGGTTGGAGCTATTCTACTCTGCCGGACACCACACGGCCATCTGCCGGACACCACACGGCCAGTTATATAGTATTTTCAGAAGAACCTTCTTTTTTTATTATGGGCCCTACCACCATCTTCTGTACCACCACCCAGCCGACAGACCGACGAGGCTCTAGGGAACCGGCTTCTCTCTAAAACGGGTAGTGTGTCAGATGACAGTCACCGCACTTGACCACACGTAAAAAGCCAAATTTTAAATAAAGTTTCTGGATGCCTGGTAGAAGAGCGGACTTTGACAGGCAGATTTATGGCTACGATAACAAGAACAAGTAAACTGCTAAGCCGAAATCACGATTTACGATTTTATTCTGCCGAAGCCATTCCGGGGTCCATAAAAAAGAAAACTTTCCCTAGTACCGGTTTCCGTTGGGGGGCTGCGAGGCTGCACTCGCCCTAGTACCGGTTGGCGTTGGGGGCTGGGAGGGCTGGGCTTACCCTAGTACCGGTTAACGTTGGGCGGGCTGCGAGGCTGCACTCACCCTAGTACCGGTTGGCGTTGGGGGCTGGGAGGGCTTGACTTACCCGTACCGGTTCTGTCTGGACCTAAGCTACACTGGTGTGGGAGGCTCGACTTACCCTAGTACCGGTTGGCGTTCGCGGGCTGCGTGGCGTTGGCGATCTGCGCGTTGACGGCGGCGGCGGCGGCGCTGGACGCGGCCGTCTGCACGTGTTGGTTGCGGAGGATCTCCGTCGTGAACTCCGCCTGCGCTTTGGCCATCGACGCACCCGTCGACCGGTATATGCGATGCACCTACAAGAGTACAAAAACTCTTTTTATGTTGCTCGTCCGACTGATGTTTATCTTTTTCTCGTCTAGACAAGGGTTGCCTGGAAGAGATCGCTTGGAGCGATAAGGCCGCATTTGCCCACTAGTACTATAATGCTAGTAATTTTTTTTTTTTTGTGATTTTGTGTGCAATGAAGAGTATATTATCTATCTATCTCTTTATTGCACACCAGAGAACACAAATACAGATACAAAAAATATGGTATTTGGTACAAAGGGCGGTCTTATCGCTAATGTGATCTCTTCCAGACAACCTTGGTATGGAGAGAAGCACAGGATTATAACAGCAGAGACGTAGTGCACACAAAAGCAAGGATAGAGTAAGGTTCGCACTGTAAGTACTCGTAGGATTTTTTATATTACTAAGGTGGCAGACAATTATCGCCTGCCTGATAATAAGCAGTTACTCTGAACTTTGCAATGCCAGGGGTATCACTAACGTGCTACCGACCCCGTAAAAACCTTTTCACTAATTTCTTGAAAAACTTCATGTTGTACTCGGGAAATCCTCTCCAGGGAGCTTATTTCACAACCTTAGTGTGCGTGGGATACGAGACCAATTTGGTTACAAGATGAGGCTGAAACATCGCCCTCCGTATATGGTAGACAGACGTCCTACCATCTTGTACTCAGGGATTTGCATCCACTTTTCTTATGCGCGCTGCTAAAGACTGTAACTGTTTGACTGTTTCCCGAAAAATATTACCTTGGGGTGATCAAATCAACAGTGAATATGTATCATCTAGGCAAGCTTACTGCATCTGCAACCCCATCATAGCATGATCCTTCCCTGTTGCTCAGCATTCTTACGTGACGGAAATCTACTGAGTAAATTTTTTTTGTTTGTCCCCTTCATACGTTCATTCGTTATATATTTTACCTCATATTTAAATTACTGAAACTATACAGTCTCGTCATTCGACAATATCCAAACGTTTTATAAAAAGGTTACATGTTACGTTATCCATCACGAATAGGCACTGAATTTTAAAATAATTAAACTTGTTTTCCTTATTTGTCTGAGATAAGGGGGCGACGCGGACCCAAGCGTGCTGTGACCGTGTTGCGATAGTGCGCTCACGGGTTTGCCCCAGAGGCATAGAGGTATCAGAATCAGAATCAAATATTCTATTCAATATGGTATAAACAATATACTTATTGAACGTCGACACTTTACAAATTATTTGTATATTTTTATTTTTTTTAATAATTGGAAATTAGTACCTAATAACCATAATACAGTACAGTATAGTCAAACTGAACGAGAAGTTACAATTATTGATTACAACTGCAATTTGATAGCTGTGGTGTGTTGGGATAGTCCATTTATTCCTAAATCGACTGTAGATGGTGGGCTTCGGTACTCGGTACCTTGCTGGCACGTTCTTTTCGTGCGCGCTGGCCGGCCTACTTGCGTCACCCCCTACCTGGATATGCTCGTTAAATAATCCCTTTGTTTTCCGCGGTGTTTGAACGTTTGATAATCCTATTTCAATAAATAATTTTTGAGTTTGAGCTTGTATGAAGGGTTCCTGGAGACCTGCAATACAGGATAAACCTAGAGCAGGCTCCAAGTTCCCCGGTTTTTGTACTCTGTAAAATTTTTGTGAAATAAATACTTATTATTATTATTATTTGTATAGATTTTGTTAAAATTTGGCAAGGAAATCTAGAGGTAATCAACCTGGAGAAGGACACAGGAAGATCAAATTTATGTCTTGAACAAGGTTCAAGTACCTACTTGCTCATTTACCTCCCTATAATACATAAACAATTATTATGATAAAACCACGGACCTGAAAAAGATACGGACGGATACTCACTGACATCATGAGTGAGGCATAAAAATGGCCGCCTATTTATGTGTATGCGTGCTTTGACACTGGCGCGGTACAAAATCAAACAAAATGGCGGCGGATTGACATAACTGCGGGGCTATTGTCTCAGTTAGCAACTAAATTTGATATTAGATAACTCTACACTACGTCATCTACGCTGCCCACAGGCTATAGCGTCCACAAACTTAGAAAAGTGTAAGACTTTTTTTGTACCACACAGGTGGCAAAAAAGCTTACGGCCTACCTGATGGTAAGCAGTCACCGCAGCGTATGGACGTTTGCAATACCAGGGGCATCACCCACGCGTTGCCGACCCCGTAAAAATCTTTTCACCCCAATCTTGAAGAACTCCATGTTGTACTCTCCAGGGAAAACCATTCCACAACCTTATTCATCTAACTACTAAAAATATGCTATCTCCTCCATTATTAAAGGTACCCTACCTTAGCCATAAGTAGCACCTCAGCCACGCCGGCGGTGATGAAGCCAACAGCCACGATCAGCGTAAATAACCCAGCCACTATACTCGACTGGAACACTTGTATGCTCGTGATCAGCCCGCTGGGAACAGTGCAACGTACGCTGGTGTTATGTGTGTGACAATGATTAACACTTCCTGTGATGAAATGTAAAGTAATGGAAAAATATTGAGCCATAGCGTATCCCGTTCGAATGAGAGTTTACGGCATTCTAGATGGCGCTACCGTGACGTGTGATGTGATGTAAAAACAATAGACCCGTCATTTTACAGCAGTTGTTTCTGTCCATTAGCACATCAGTGTTTTGACAACACACTTTACTTCGCAGTAACGCCATCTGTGTGATTTTAAAATTGCAAACACTCATTGGGTCCGTCTGACTCCACCAAGCAACGTATTTTGATGCGTTATTACTATTAACTAGAGAACTACTTCCAGATGGGTTATATTTATAATACAAGCAAATTATAGTGAAGAAAAACCGCAAAAACCCGTGCGAAGCCGGGCGGGTCACTAATCCATATCTATCTATACATATATACATAGTATAAAATAAAGTCGCTTTCCGCGTCTGTCTGTCTTTATATCCGCTAACTCCTCAACCACGCAACGGATTTTGATGCGATTTTCACAATCATTTAGAGAATTTCTTCCGGAAGGTTTATATTTATTATACACCAGCTCGCCCGCCGCGACTTCGTTCGCATGTTGTCCTACACTATAAACCTCTTGAATAACTTTGTCTATTTGTGAAAACCGCATGAAAAATCCGTTCAATAGTTTATCGCGAACAGACAGACGCAGCATGGGACTTTTTTTAAATTTAAGTAGAGTTACGCAAATTATATTGAAGAAAGATTGGAAAACCCGAGCGAAGCCGGGGCGGATTTCTAGTAACAAACTAAAAAATGCTCACCAAAACCCTCCGCCAGGAATACCGACAGACTGGAACACAGCGACGATGATTTGGAACAGGAACATGAAGAAAAACACCATGAAGTTAAATGAGGAGTCACTCCTGAAGGCCTTGTAGATAGGCCTGTACCAGCACACGAAACTGAATGGCGTCAGTAGTATGAAGTACAGGATGGACAGGCCGAACGGTGTAAATTCCTTTGTCGCTATCAGCACGGATAAGGCTCCACACACATTCAATACCAGGATCAGTGATTGGACTGAAAACAGAAAAGTTAATGTGTGTTAAACCTTACTTATAAAAAGCCATAATGGCTGAGAAAAACCTTAACTTGGTAACATTGATTGTGAAACAACTTAATAATTTATCCCCTGTGGGATATGCCCATATGTACGTATCACATCACAGCCCGTAACAGTCCACTGCAGGACTTAGGGCCCCCGAAAGGGGAGGTTATTGCCATAATCTCCACGCTTGGCAGGGTGGTTTGGAGATCGCAGTGTTCAAATATAACAATGAAAAATGCTACTGCCCATTTTCCAGACTACGGAGACTCTTGATCTTTTGCCTCGAAAACATTAGTCGCCTATGTAATTAAAGAACTTAAAATTAAAATACAAAATTAACTCACACATCCACAAGTGGTATAGATATCGGACGATTCTCTGGAACTCCAATGGGATGTCAACGTTTATGTCTTGGTAGAAGCATGGCTGGAACGGGCAGAAGGCGGGCAGGGGGGGCCAGTTATTCCGTCTCCCTGCACTGCCTGCCCTCAACTCTGCTTCACGTCTTGCCAACTCCTCAGCTTTGCGTTCCAACTCCTCTTGTCTCCTCTGGAGTTCAATTTCCGATAGTCATTATATTGTACATTTTACGTCCCAGAATCCCAAAGGATAAGAAAAGGACTGATTTAACTTACAAGTCCTTGAGAGTAAACTTCATAGTTATGTATGAGATTTAGATTATATAGAATGAAAATGTGAAAAGATCAAACAACACTGTGTGAAGTGAGATGGTGACCTAAAACTACTACACTAAACCAGCGGTCATAAAGGACAACAAAGCGCGCTTCAAATGATTTGTTGAGTGGGCGTTGGATTGAAGTAATTTAACTCGACTGTATGATTGTTAGAGTCCTACTGAATTCCTTAGCAAGTGGACTATTATCATAGCACACAGTGCATCTCTTTCATATAATAGTAGTTTGAAGTAACAAAAATATTTATACTGTGTATAAGAGGTAATTCTAAAACCGCAAATGTTGGATGTAATAGTAACAACTCAAACTAACTAAATCTGTCTAAGATTCCAATTACGAATTATAAAAGAAACTGAAATATAAAGTAAAATGTAAGTAATTTTATGTTAATAACAATGGTAACACAATTAGTGCCAAAAGAGATTATAACATGGAGAATAGACATTAATTTAGAAACCACGTGTTTTCATTTAATCAATCAAAACATTTAAAACCTTGTTATTCTTTTTAGCAAATAGAATGGACATACAAAGTGATAGCTAATCTATGATAACGTCATACTTATCATTAAAGAACATGATATCTAAATGTATCTAAAATTAACACAAAATTAATGATTCATGCTTGTGTTTGTTAGTATACTAATATAGTCATATATGCAATGATTTACCTTCAGCTCCTTTTGTGCGTGGAAAAAGCAAAATGTGTATTAATTGCATGCAAATTGGTTATTATATTTATTTTACACATGTGAAAGCCGTGAATGATAAAATATATTGCATGGACTTTTTATACATTCTGTGTTTACATACACTACTTTTTGAGGGGGGTGGAGACTTGTACATATATTACATAATAAGCAGTTTTCCAATAGGTATCTAAAGCATTCCTAACCACTCATTAGATGGCAAGTTCTTATCAATGAGGATATAAACACTGGGCATGTTGTACAGGATATTATTGTATTTATTAATAGTTTTTAACAATTTTAGAGGTTGTAATATATTATTGCAAACAAAACAAAGATCAATTTGACTGATTCAGTTTGTTTCATGGATGCTAGAATCAAGACGTAATACAAATATGAAAGGTTTGTATTAAAATGGAACATAGTGCCTACTTATATAAATATTTCTTTTTACATTTTGTTCAACCTTTACAAGCCATGTTTATATTAATAAACTTTTAATTTTTTAAGTTTGGTATTAGTTGGCTGCATGACATCACTGCCATAATCATACAGATTTAAAAAACAAGTACCAAATTTGTGGAAGTGCCACGTTGATGCTTTTTGAAACAAACTAACAGTACCTGGAAAACTCCTCATTAATTTGAAGTCATGAATTTATTTAAATAAGTTATATTTAATCCACATTTTAAATGTAGCACTTAAACAGAAAAATATAAAAATATTAATTGTTTTTCTAATTAGATTATACATATTCTTATTTAAATTTTGTCAACAAGAACATCTAATTGGATATTCTTATTATGTTTTGCCAACAAGAATATCTAATTGGAAATATGATTTGTACCTAGACAGGATATTATTACCTATGTTATTTTAGTTTATAATTCCAAATGTAGTAAACACATATACTGAGTAATATAGAAACAACAAACAGTTAACACAAATTGCCGAACCAATATTCCAAAATTATATCTTAATAACATGTCAATTACAGAACAAATACACACCTGAAAGTCGGCCGTAGTGAAGTTAGTAGGGGGTGCTGTAGATTGCGGCTGAGGTTGCGCAGGCCGTGCGAACTGACTGTTGGCTGGAGGTGACACGGCTTGCATGATCGCAGGCTGTGTAGGTTGCTGTTGCCCCTATGGGTAATAATTTAAACTTGGAATAGGACATAATTTATGGAAAAATTATGCTTTTCAGTTTCTCGAAAATATAGTAGTCATCATTTGATATGTCATCATTAAAACGATTAGGGAAATTATGATATCCTTTGTGTTGTAGATAATGAAGGATAAGGATACAAAAATACGCCCACAAGAAGCCTTTGCACCATATGAATTAGCCCAAAACTCAATGGAATCATCAGTAGTCACATTTGCTGGTCATTAGCATCAAGCTGTTTACGATTCCATATCAACCAATACCGTTGGACGCCGTATCGACACCTACAATGATCCCACTATCGCAGTGACTAATACGACATTTACCGTAGTTTGATTTGCATTTTGTTGGCCGTCAAAGGGGTTGTAATCATCCAGGCCGCGGGCAGCATTGTTTGTACTCCTGGTGACTTGCTGTACAGACGGATCCTGCAACCAAGAGGCCCGCTGTTACAACACAAAAGCATGAAAACAAAAACCCTCATTCATCCAACGTTCTACTTACAGCGAAGGGGTTGTCTATGGCGGGGTCACTAAACGGATTATCCTCGAAATTGGACATTGTAATGAAATTATTTACGCCACTTTATGCTTGGGATTGTATTACACAGCAAAAACAAATCGTTTTTCTAACTCAGAATGCATATATTTTTAGAAAATAATATGAAAAATGAAATATCGGACACAATGACAGATCGCTGGTGATGACGAAAATTGACAGCTGTTACAAAAGTTGCCAGCACACAAAAATTTCTCCGTTTCTCCGCATTTCTTATACACGTTCTACAATCAACTGCTACATCTTACAATCTACTCCTTCTTCACCAAATGATTTGATATGTTGATTTCATTAAACGTTCTACTATGATTCTCCTATTGTTGCATTTTTAATTATACGAAATTATCCCTCACCCTTTTTAATACAACTATTCACCACAGTGAGTTTGATACATAAACTTTTTGGACATAGAGGCTCCTATATTTTTGTAATAAATGGAAAATTCTAAACTAAAACCAAATGTTGAAAAGTATTTACGGGATACTCGTAGATATTACCCGGATTATACTTTAAAAACTAATGTTTGTGTAACATGATATGCCACCTTTGTATTTTTAGTTTTCTACTTTTTGTTTAGTTATCGCGGTTTTCAAAAGATGTGTATAAAATCCGTGAATACAATAATTTAATAATATTAATACGATCAATTAAAACTTCGAGCCAAATAGATTGGTTTACAATTTTTATCGACCTTCGATTTCATTGGTTAAATCTTTTTTCACGTAGACATCCCTCACGAAAGCGAAAGTGGTTTTGCGGTTGGCAACTACAAGTGTCAGTTTATTCGACGGTTCTGTCAAAGTAGGCAGCTGTTTACGTTTTGTATCGTTATTTTGCGATTAGTTTTGCACAACTTTTGTTACAACTTATTGTTTTTATGCTAACTGTTTTACCGCGACGTTTTTATGGTGAGATATAATTGTGATAATTCGATATCTTCGTGCCATGTCAGATGTCAAGAGGTGAATACTTCTGTGTTTAGTGTTATAACCTGGTGAATGACAGTTTTTTTATATTGTTTGGGATTTGGAGCGATAAACATATCGGTAAGTGCATTGTTATTTCCTCTCAAATCATTGTTGATGCTCGGAGGGAGGGAAATAGAGCAATGGTGCGCTGGCTGATGTTTGGCTTGTGAGCGATTGAATGTTGTAGTGGAGTGGCCAGGGCTGGGCTTGCGTAATGTCCAGGTATCGTGTACCTAGTTCGTTTACGTTTCATTGAGGTTGCTAGGTGATGGCGGCGAGCGGCCCTCGCGGGCTGAGGCCGCGGCCGCGAGCGCAGGCCCAGCGAAAGTTGTTTGCTCTTGATATCGAGGAAGTATCGCGCTAGCGAAGCACCGTGTACCCACTCACCACTGCATAGTGCTTAGTATATTACAAAAAGAAAATATTAAGCTGAATCCTACTTTCTCATGAGTATGGCCAATGGCTGCGGTGACTGCATACCATCAGGCAGGACGTAAGCTTGTTATCACTGTAGTGGAATAAAAATAAATTTACTTATTCTGTTTCCCGCACAGGATTCCATAATACCTACCCGTAATTTATTTACTGCTAGTGGCAAAAAATTGCTTATCTGTAAAATGTTCTACCAACATGATATCGGGTTCATTTCTCTGTGTTTCTTCACTTCAACTTTTATTGAGATATCAGTGCCATGTGGTCATTGTACCCATTAAATAAAAAAGACAGAGTTAGAGGCTATCAGAGAATGGTACAATATTGTGCCCGATGAATGGGCATCATGTCACAACAATGTAACTACTCGTGTTGTGAGTGACCAAGTTGTTTATTGTTTTGGATTTCATACTGGCTAAAATACCTACGTAGTGGAACCAGTAGTATTCGGACTCTATATTTTGAGAGAAACCATTTTTTCACCTTAAGTTGCTTTAACTTAATGAAGTTAGAAGGCATTAAGTCTTAGGTAATTGTATGTTTCATTCTATCCATCAAAAATCAATTAGATTTGTTCTCTAACCACCTAATTTACTAATTGTATGTTTCTGTAAATGATTATGAGTAATGAATATTGATGACATAATGTTATTAGTAACAGAATCTATTCAAATTTCTTACAATTCACTGAGATATTCTATTCTAAAATAATCATTTTTGCTATTTGCAAGAATTCTTGCTGTCAAACCTTTTAATATTATTTAAAGAGGTATAAGTATCTAAGTAGGGTAGTTGTTTCAAGACAATAGTATTTGATTATGTCTTTGTGTAACCTACATAGTTACAAAACGTAAATATTTGTGTTAAGTATAATCAATCACTGCTACAGTTATCTCTACAGTTATTTATGCGGGATTTGACTCACTTCTTATTCTTTTTTAAAGCAAACTTAACACATCAAACGCCAGGTGCAGCCTGCTGGTAATACAAACAATAACTTCGCTATTGTTAAAATTTCTTTACAGTGAAGAAATTCAAACAATAGATAATTATGTTTTCATAAAAGAAAGTTACATTAGAATACGATATCCTAATGACATAATATTATGAGAATACTAGACTGAGACTATGCCAATAATAAAATGAAGAGATAAGACTGTGTCCTGTTAGCTATATCCTTCGGTCTGCTGTGTGAATTTCTCATCAATGGAACAATATGCAATGCCATTGGCCCATTCAATCTGGTCGCACGCCAATCTAAACTGTGACATGCGCAAAAACCGAAACAATACATTGCCATTTGATATTTGTACTTGAAACAATCGATTATGACCTCTAAACAAGCTTGTAATACTGCATTGGTGTGTGGTTAAACGTGTAAATAATACTAGCGTAGTTGGCAACACGATAGGACTACGTTGTTACTGTGTAGGTCTGTTTCGTTTGTATTTTAAGCCTGATGCAGAGGAGAGGGCGTACTGTACCTGTGTCGACAAGCTGTCGCGACTTTGCCATCGACGGCGAATGACCGGGTAAATCGCGGTGTCGATTGTGTACGTGTAATTTAATATAACCGCGAATATGTGTACGCTTGTCGTACCAATCCTTACTATTAGATTCAATCTCGCTCTTGTCGCTGTACGAATCCTCATTTCACTAAATCGTCCGTTTTTGATTTTATTTCTTTATTAGACACGTCTCTCACTTTCTCCTTCACTTGGTGCACATTAGCAAGCGTTCGCTTAAAATTCAGGGAGATGCCAATTATTTGAAATCGTCCTAGGATATTCGCAGTGTTTTCTGTTTCTTCTAGATTTTGAGGAAACATTTAGTTCTTGAGACTGGCAGAAAGAACAGTCTCGGGACAGTGCGATTGGCATTCCTGTAGGTATAGGTATTATTGTTATTTTATTCGTTCTTTATGTACCTATAATTGTTCGTGTAAGTATCTACTACGACACACATACATACATAATGTCATGCCTTTTTCCCGTAGGGGTAGGCAACCATTTGCTACGACCCTGAACCCTCGTCGCCTCATCCACTTTCATCAATATTTTCATTGAATACATGTACTCATGTGCTGCTTAGCCAGTATAAAACATATACCTTTAATCTGTGGCATCACAGCTGATTCGTGATTCAATTTCGTATCTTAAAAATGTATCAAAATATACTTTTTATTCAATATTTCTGAATAAATAAGGAACCTGTGGTAAGTATGACGTTATTTCTCCATTTTCTTGTAGCGATCTCAAATTTAACGATCCAGCTAAACGATTACACACGTAGACAATTTCAGGCCTACCTAGTCTTATTTAAACCATGCTATCGTTTTTTTTTCAATCGGCTCAACCTACTTTTTGCAAAGTATGTTACCCGGCCAAGGTGAATTAAGTTGCAGTTTACTTTCATTACACTTTTTTGCTGCTTACAATCTATAAATAGCTGTTTAACTTCAAGAAAATAACGGCATAATGAAACGTTGCTTAAAACAAGTACGAATGCCAAGTCTTACTGTCTTATAAAAGAGCTTATTACCAGCGCCAGTTTTGCATGTCTCTCCCAACGCCATGAAGAGCAAGATGCCAAGCCAACGCTCGCGGCATAAGTTTGGCTCTAGCTGAAGTTGATACATAAATTGTTTCTTGTCCCAGTCGCGATCACATTTAAATTCTAGCATAAACATTTTGTAAGTCGAAAGCAACGGGGGAACTTAAAATAGGACGCCAGTTCTTGAGGCAACTTTTTGGTGAACTTTCGTTTTTGGCATTAAATAACAAGGGGGCCCCCGCCGCGTCGAAGTTGAGAGTTACGCAGGAAAACAACACACTGGTGGGTGTGAAACCGCGTAAGGGTTTTAGGCGTGGAATATTGTAGTACCTAATATACTTAGTATTCGTCTCATCAAGTAATGACGTCACCACCGTAATCGTAAAACGTAGACCAGCTAATAAAACTTACTACAAGTTTTATTAGCTGGCCTACGAACCGCTTTGACTCGACCTTTCTAATGCGCACGGCTAAGGTATGGAGCGCTTTGGCTGATGGTGCATTCCCCGAATAGTAAAACCTGGACTCCTTCAAGGGCATTGTGAATAGGCTGTTTCTGGATAGGCATCATGGTCCATGGTAGCATCGTTGCAAATTCAAATGCGTGCCCTGTAAGTCCTAAAATGCTGCTGCCATTTTCTGGTCTACGGATGTCCTAGCCGAGGAGAAATGCGTCGGTCTTGCATTCCGCTCTGCCGGACAACACACGGCATATCTTACTAAATTTTGAATCTTTCAGCGATCAGTATAAATAATGCCTAACGTCCGAATAGCGTTACTTACGTTGCCGTATGTACAAACAGCAACACATCAAGAAGCCTATACGCGATTTTGACTCTTGCTGCGTTCGCTTAACGTGGAAATACGAGTAGCTGGCGCCATCGTGCGTCGAATTCGGCGTACGTCCGTCGGGTCACTCTCGCGTGTATCTTGATGGTTGTGATTTAGCCGGCGTTGCGTAAAAGACCTCGAACTTTCCGGGCCACTGCACCCGTATAGACGAAGTTTACCGATAACCGGAGGCGCGGCGTCACCGTGACGGGCTCGCACGCCACACTGACAAGCCCCACACAACGTTAAAACAGCCTAACCGACTGAAAAGCGTCTGAAACCCTCGACAAAGATTACGTTCACGCAAATATCTCCTAAACTACTGGACCGATTTCAATGAAAGGTAGCTATAGAATTATATCCATTAAACTGGTTTTCGAATTAAGAAAACCGCATCGAAATCGGTCCAGGCGTTCATGAGTTATGATGCCACAGACAGACACACTTCACTGCTTCGCACGTCAAATTTATAATCTTTTGCGTTGGGGGTGAACCAACGCCTTATCATCCGTGATCGCGAGACAAGCGTCCATAATTACGCCCAAGTATCAAGTCTAATGGAGTGCCGCATACGCAATTACCGACTCGCATCTCGATCCGCAAATCGATTCGTCAGTCGTTTCCGACGCGGTTTATTAGCGAGTTACGATTGCGGTAAATGGGATGTAAAATTTTCTACATACTTAAACATTTTTTTCTGTGAGTATTTTTTTTTCTCACACAAACGCTTCATGGTCGCGGCTTAATTGTTTCAGTACGATATTTAATTGTAATGAGGCTTTAAGAATGGCCTTTTTAATGAGGTGTTTATTTTTGTAAATGGCATATCGGAACGTGTTATGACAAAGTTAGACACGGCTTATCAATTACTTTTCATGCAAGAATACCTTATAATAATATGGCCATAGGATTTTACGTCTACGAGCGTGTAACTAATTTTCATAGTTATTTTAGAACAAAACGAAACGATTTTATCATCAAAAATCATCTCGCTGTTAATGTCCCGGTTGAGCTCTCGCGCACGAGGGCCAGGGGTTCGTTCGGACCATCATCCAGGATTTGGCAGATCAGCGGGGCTATTGGCTAACTCAGTTGACAACTGTATTTGACACTAGATAATTCTACACCACGTCATCTACGTTGAAAACTGGCAATAGCGTCTACCAAATTAGAGTGTTGTCAGATTTTTTTATGTCAAATTCAGTTGTCCACTGAGATAGCCGATAGGCCCTCAGGTGGTCACAGTGGTAATTACGACTATCATCCGACCTCCGTGACTCTGTTACCAGGGGAACCTGACCGGATTGAATCACGGTTACATATCCAGTCGCCTGAATGTGCAGGTTCATCACTCTCACCGCAAACGAAACGAGGTTATCATTAGTTATTTTCGAAATTGGTTTCTTCTAATTTCGTTGTACCTAAATTAGTGAGCTTGTTTCTTACACGGATTCGACTCCAGTTCGAAAAGGCGGATGTGATGAATGCATAATAGGTTCGCGATAGCGCTGGCTGTTTAGCCTTGTTAGCCTTGGCCTGTCTCTATTACTTATTAAAAACCTAACAGCCCCGGTGCGTGCGCACTCAAGGTTTCGTTATACAATTCTCGGTCCTCTCGGCTTCCGCGTAATTTGTGCCTTGAAATCCGCAATTGTATGTTAAAATGGCGCGTGAGACGGAGTAACCTTTAATCTGCGCCATTAAAGCCGCCTTGGCAGAGATCCAACTGTTCTTATGGGTTTATTTGGAAACTATAAAGAAAAAGATTTCTGTGCGGCGGTTAAGTTGTTTATTTTCGGCCGTGAACGGCGATGGCGGTGGAGTTAATGTATTGGACTGATAGAGAAACGCTCTGGGCAAGATAACGCGTTTCGAAATGACTTGTTATTGTTACTTTATTACTAGCATCCGCCTAAAATTCGGTTATAGCGTCCGGGTAACTACCTACTTTCTATTCGTACCTTATATACCTTATATGATTATCAACGAAATTATGTAACCTTTGTGTGAACTAATAAACCAAATTTTTATTTATTTTATTTATTTATTCGGGTGGGCCTTGTTATAATGTACTAACGACCTGTACCGGCTTCGCCCGGGTAGTTCTCGGGGTTCTGTATCATAATATGCATGTTTTATACATATAAATCTTCCCAGATTCTCTACACTATAGTAAAAACCGTATCATAATCCCTTGTGTGGTTTAGGAGTATCTAAAGACAGACAGACGCTAACAGTCCAACTAACAGGCAGAGTAGCTTGGACCCCCGTCTAACATAAAATGGATAGCATGGTTCTCATTGTGTGATGTCTTGCCTGCCAAGCATAGAGATTATAGCAGGACCCTCCGCTAATGTGGACGCTGTACAGGCATGCCAGAAATAGATAAAAGATTTTTTATATGTTAGGTACTGTGTAGTATTAATGTGTGTGTGTATTACTGATGTTACTGCAATCAATCATGGCATTGGCACTACACAGCACACGTACATATCACATAGTCGAGCGATAAGCGAGCATGAGCTTCCCTCCCGAACCGCAAAATTCTTATTATATTAGTCTGAATCATCCCAGTGTTGGGTAAAGGCCTCTGAATATTTGAATATTTATAACTACTAAACCCGAATATGCGCCTTATTTGCTTGACCTAATTAGTGCTATCGGTCGGAGCGTGTGTAGCCTAATGGCTAGCGAGTCCGACTCGTAAGCGAAAGGTACTGAGTTCGAACCCCAGTGCCGCTGTGCACCAATTACTTTTTCTGAGTTATGTACATTATACAAGATATGGATGTATCTTTATTTGGTCCCACAATAGCATACTCGTCGCTTTTACGATATATCTTCGTAAACTTTTTTTTATTCTACGCAGTGACAAACGAGCAGATAGCCCATCTGATGGTAAGCGGTGACTGTCGCCCATAACATCTACGATTCATAAATTTAGGTTGCAAGCAACAAAAATACAGAACCACTGGTGCGTTGTCACTGTGAGGACTAAGATGAAATGCCTCATGCCTGTAATTGCACTAGCTACCTTATCCTATAAACCGGAACACCACACGCGGTGGTGAGTACCGCGAGTGAGGAGTGCGGCTGGGTGAGTACCCAGCCGCACTCCTCAGGCTTGACAGAGTCCTACCACCTGACAGGTTCTAGTCTAGACATGCCACCGTTTCACACCAACCAAATCGTGCTCTCACAATATTTCTTCGTGAACTTTCAAACCGGAATCGTAAGGTGTTAAAATCACAAATCTCGTGGTGTAATCGTGTCGCCCAGCCCCCGATCGCCGTAATGAAGCACTCGACCCATATTAGTGGGGGTAACAGTGTTTTCACACGAATGAGGCGTAGTAAAAAGAGAAATAAGGTACGGACGTGTGCCCGATAGTGCGCTACCGCCTACTACTGCCTATTACGTGGTCGGTCATCACGCGAACGTTATGCCACCCGTAATACGCTTTTTGCGATTCGATGATAACGAGTTAACGCTGCGGATGCATGCAACTGTTTCTTGCCGAAATCGTATTATTTTAGTCAGGTTCGGTTTCACAACGCTTGTGAATGTCAATCGATGTGTACCTACAAAGCATAAAACGAAGTCTGTCCCTATGTATCTATGGAGGCTTAGATCTTCAAAACTCCCTCCTCAGTCGTTCACTCTTGGCAGAGTGGTCGTGGATTCATGACGATGCGTCTTCTCTTAAAACTTTAAAACTACGCAATGGATTATAATGCGGTTATCAACAGTAGATAGAGTGATTCAAGGGTATAAAAAAGAAAAAGAGTAGGTGAGGGTAGAGTAGGTGTAGGGTAGGTGTGGGGTAGGTGTTGGGTAGATGTAGGGTAGGGTAGGGGTAGGACGCCACACGAACGAATTCGCGCCGGGTCTACCAGTATACAATATTACAATCTAAATTACAACACAAGAATGATAGAGGCGCGGCGGCATCGTCGACCCGAGCTAGTCACTTGACTGGTACAGTAAAAAATACTCTGGCAGAGACTGGAACGTACCAGGTATGTTATGTGGTCATTGTTTGACGACCTGAGTGGTTCAATGGTCAAAATGCCGGTCTGCCACGCAAGAGGTCCTGGGTTCGATTCCCGGCCGGGCAGAAATTGAAATGATAAATTTTAATCCCTGTTACGGGTCTGGGTGTTCTATGTAAGTAGTATATCAGTTATCTAGCACCCATAGTAAAAGCTTTGCTTAGTTTGGGGCTAGATGGCGCTGTGTGAATTTGTCCACGAATATTTATTATTTATTTACTTATTTATTGGCCAGTGTGACCAGCCCGCGACGAAAACGCCCCGCATACTGCCTGTCCTGTCACTTTGACGTCTTTGACTTACCGGAAGATGTCCCGTTCTTCTTTCTTACCTTTTTAAGAAAAAGGAAATAACATAATCTAGCCGACTAATTATCGGAAAACCCTCTACTACGGAACCAAGTTTAGTGAAAAAAAAGAATCGCGTCGAAATCAGTCCATTCAGGACACATATGTAAACTTACTATTTATATATAATACTCATAATGATCATGGTTATTACCAGTGTCAGACGTTGCAACATATATTTGACGGCTCTATAAGTAGGTATTAACGCGGTAAATAAGTAGGTGTTTATTTATTCTGGAAATTCCATTCGATTAAAGAGGTCGGTTAATAAGAATCGATGTTATTTGTTAGTGTTGTGTGTTACTTACGAGATAAATATGAGACTCTTGCACCAACTTATCGATAAGTAAAATACCGCTCGGGTTTTTCTCTTCTTGATATTTAAGTATACTATCTCGAGAAGTAGGTAAACACGCCTTTTCTTGTAAACTGGCTAGCTAAGCAACAATTCCACTATAAATACTAACTTTCATAACGTATTAATATAGAATAACCTGACCGACAGAAAAGGTCGGATAATCTCCGTCCAAGTTTACATATTACTCAACTATGTTCTAAACTACTGAACCTGATTAAAACCCAATTAAACTGGCTGTCAATTAGAGAAAACCACACCCAAATCGGTCCATCCGTTCGGGAGATACGATGCCACAACAGACACACAAAGCCACAGATACGCACCCTTTTTTCGTCGATGGTTAAAAAAAGAAAGCGTAAGAACTTCGCAGATCGGCGAACAGCCCCCCAGACAAAGGCCACCCGGGCCGTCGCGAACCCCGTTGCAACAAGTTAGACAAATTCTGTTACAACTCCCAAAAATCCAATGTTGTTCGCTGAAGTGACGTAAACTCGTTCCGCACCGAAGTTGTAACCTTATTTCAGCGTACTTTGCAACTTTCCGTGCAGTCAAATCTTTCGCAAATTGAGTACGATGAAAAATATAACGAGCCCGCCTGTTTGGAAAATCACAACGCGTAGGCGGGGGGTATTTTGCCAATTATTCATAGAATATTGGAGCTGCTAAACTAGGTTGTAGGAGGAATAGATACTAGATAAGAAGACTATCACATCTAGACATCTTTTATCAGGTCTCTGTCTAGCCTGAGGAGTCCGCCTGGGCGAGTATCTTATCTATTTTTGCCGCTAATCAACAATGTTTGCATTGTTGTATTCCGGTTTGAAGGATAAGGAAGTCAGCGCAATTACAGGTGAGGCATTTCATCTTAGACTTCACAGTGACAACGCACCTGCGGTTCTGCATTTTTGTTCCCTGACACCTAAATGCATGAACCGTAGATGTTATGGGCGTCAGTTACCGTTTACCATGAGGTTTGCTCGTCGCGTAGTATAAAAAAACCTCTAGAATCATCGTCGTCATCGCAGTCGCAAGACGTCTATTGTTGAACATAGGCTTCAACCCCCATCTTCCATACCGATCAACTTAGTACGTCCTCCATACATCAGCTAGAATGTTTTAGTCGGAACTATGTAGGTGTACACAATTTGACCTATCACATTCAGCTACATTTTATCATGACACCGCTCGCCATCGACAGCGAGTTAAACAACTGAAATAAAACAAAGTTAAAAACCTTGTTAATAAAGAAAACCGTATCCAAATCGGTCCATCCATTCGGGAGCTACGATGCCACAGACAGGCACACGATAAACAGAGCCCCAGAGCAACAGATACACACGTCAAACTCATTACTCTCTTTTTTGTCGGGGGTTAAAAACGCCGTGTCCCACATATTACAACAAAGATAACAATCTTATATCCCGAGACTGTTCGCTTCGGCCCGCGCACGCAAAACGCAAGAAGTCACGTGCGCCAATGGCACGCCAGGTATTTATCCACGATCAACAATTACTGTCATCACGTAAGCAATTCGTGACGCAAAAGCACAATTAGGCCAGTCGCGATACCGCCGGGGGGGCACGGGGGGGCTTCCTCGCAATCCCGCTGCAGTATCGACCGACCAACCTCGAATTCCTGTAACTAACCGCCGCAAATACAACATAATTGACCTGGAACAACTGTAAACCTTTTAGCCAATCGCTAAGCACCGAATCGCGTGACCTAAGGACTCGCCATAATTGATTTGGTCCGTAAATACAATTTGCTTAGCTCAGTGTTTTCTTCCGAGGGAACCTTATTTCTCTGTTCTAATAGGATGGGTAAACAGCGGCGGGTGTCGCGGACTTAATACAAAACAATCCTTGTTCGCGAAACGCCGACCAACTAGTTGGGGATTGCCAGGTTCTCGTTCTAAGGTAACAACAAACAAGTACACAGATCGTGGCTGAGATTCAACAGTACGAACGTAGACTAATGATCGCCAATGTTTCGACTCGGCGTTTTCCTTGTAAGAAGTCTAATGGAAATATTGGGCCCGTAAAAAGTTTGACTAATTACTGTAACGTGTTCGTATTCAAGTCTTGCAAAAAGTTGCTAAAAATACGATTTGCCATTTCATTATTCGCTTGACAAAGGGAAAAACTTGGAAGGAAGCACAGACAGTGCAAGGCCGAGGGGAAAAACGCGGTTGAACTGTGACTCGAGACTGGAGATAAGGTTTTATTGTTTAATTCTATTGCTGGAAGGTCGCATTTTGCATGCAACGGCGCCCGTGACGAACATCCAAATTGTGCCATTAGCTCGGTTCCGTGAGATAATTGTGGCACACGACGCGTCTGTGTGGGCCTTCCTACCCCCCCTCGGAAGGAGCTTTTATAGAGCCCCGCGGGGAAGGCGGCTCCGACCCGCCGCTCTGCGAACTGCGGCGACCCGCCGAAGTATATTGTTACAACCCAAAATAGATAAATAACAGCTACACATGGCTCACGTCCGCGTGATAAATGTTGAAACTTTGTCCAACCAAGGCGCGAACGGATCCCATGAAGGTTTAAGGAGACGGGCCGAGGAGCTCTCTGGGCGAGAGGGCCGTACAAAGTTGCTACCGGGGGCCGCGGCGAATTAAAACGTGGCCCGGTAATTTTTAACTTTTTATTAAAAGCGAACAAAGAGTTTCATCATGACGCGCAATATAAAAGTTTCGACGGCCCGTTAAAGAATAATTA
Organism: Blastobasis lacticolella; assembly: GCA_905147135.1. Taxonomy (NCBI): domain Eukaryota; kingdom Metazoa; phylum Arthropoda; class Insecta; order Lepidoptera; family Blastobasidae; genus Blastobasis; species Blastobasis lacticolella. The sequence continues at coordinate 17,342,052 of LR990053.1, read as the reverse complement.
AAACGTCGATTGTGAATTACTCGACAAGTTCCCAATTGAGGCTGTAATTAAAACTTTAAACAGGGCGACTATTAACGGCGAGAATTAAACAAAATGGAACTTTAAGGATACAAAATTACAATGTTGTTATTATAAAATATTAATGCTATAAGGAAATTCGTGCACCAATAGCAGGCTAAACAAGCTGGGAGCGAGCCCGCCGGGATCGCCTGACATACGGGCAATAATGATTACAGCATTCAACTTATTTGAGCATTAATAGATATTCAGTACGGATCCGGCGCTGCGTGCGAACAAAAATGGCGCACAAATAACTTTTATAGGGCAATTTGCAACGAAGTTGTGTCATCAGGATGCCCCGTAAATCGGCGCGAGGGCCCGTAATGGGGGCCGATTATGGCCGCCCGCAGACATCGCGGCGAAACAATAAAACCGAAATATGACAGGGCGACTATTAATCACCATTAGAGGCCGATTCTTGCTCCAACGCGCAATCCGTTATCCGGAAAGCTTGAGATTTGGACCGGGAGCGGGGCATTAGCCGACGTCAATTCGGATTAGAACTGCGGAGCAACACTCTGGCGAACGAATTGGTCCACATGATATACATCATTCAATACATATTATAACACCTGGTAAAGATCACAGATATCAGCTGGATGCGGTAGGCACAGGACTGGCTTTTGTGAAGATCTCTGGGGGAGTCGGTCGTCGAGCAGAGCGCGTTTTTCGGCCGATATAATGATTATGATGACAACACTTACATTATGTCACGTCTGTTTGTCCGCAAGGCTAAAGTATGACAGCCACATTTTCCACTACCTACCGTTCTGAGAAACTTCTTTGGCTGCTTCGTATTCATCAACCCTTTCATACGTGCTAGTCCAATTGGGGTCATGATCGATGCCATCGGGCCATTTTCTGATGTCATGTAGTATACGCCGTATGGTGTCCGGCAGAGTAGAATAGCACCAACCCCTTAAGCTCATGGGTGTCGTACAAGGCGACTAATGTTTTCGAGGCAAAATATCAAGAGTCTCCGTAATCTGGAACATGGGCAGCAGCATTTTCCGTTGTTATAATTAAACACTGCGATCTCCAACCCGCCTGCCAAGCGTGGAGATTATGGCAATAACCTCCCCTTTCGTGGGAGAGGCCCTAAGTACTGCAGTGGACTGTTACGGGCTGCGATGTGTGTATGTAGTATTATGTATATGTGTAATTTCTGTCGTCACGTCTAGATGGATATTCGTCTTCTTACAAGTCATACAAGTCTATACGCCTCCCGTGAGTTGAAGTGATTTTTTTATATCACTAAGGTGGCGAACAAGCTTACGCCCTGTCTGATGGTAAGCAGTCACCGCAGCCTATGGACGTTTGGAATACTAGGGGTTTCACCCACAAGTTGCAAACCCCATAAAAACCTTCTTGACCCCTTCCTTGAAGAACTCCATGGTTCTTTTCTGGCGGACACCACGCTCCCTAAGCGGCTAAAGAGATGTTTTAGTTAGAACAAATTGTGTAGCCCAATCAAAAAGATCTGAAAATGTAGTGACGGGTCGCGGGTTAGAATGAAAATGCTCCATTGTTGCGAATTCCGTGTAAACCGCTGGGAAGCAAGGAGCAATTAATAAAGTTATTTAATTGAGGCTAAAGTCGTATATTGTTGCCGTTTCATAATTATTATATCCAAAGTTCGAAGAGAGTATATTATAATGAGATATGTGATGGTACTATAAAGGCTGAAAAGGCAAAAAATTATCCAATACCATACCAATTTTGATAGTAGGTACCAACATTTTCAAAATCAAACTCTCAGGTATTAAAACGTCATATAAACGAACGAAATACGGGCAATACAGAAAATAAATATAATAACATTTAATATACCAGTGAACCCGGCGGGACTTCATTCGCGAACACCTACTTTACCCCTTTTTATCTTGCTTATAAACCTTCCTCTTGAATAACTCTATCTATTCTTGAAAGACGCATTAAAATCCGTTGCGTAGTTTAAAATATCTTAGCGTACATATATACAGACGACGAGAATCGACTTTGTTTTATACCAGTACAGAAGCAGATAGACACACGTTACTACGACAATAGTATCGGGTAGGTTACAATAGGCGTTTTGAACGTGGCCTGAGAATGTTCGGTTCTAATTGTCCACTCGCTATACACCTATTCACTTTCGCTTCATTGTTACGACGGGTACTCCGACGGCACGTTTCTCCAAACGAATCCCCCGCCCAGTCTCACCAATCTGGCATGGACAAAACACCTAGCCCAACGACGACGACATTCACATTGAGAAATTACACGATACAGCGGTGATCGACGTTATCAGCAAATCGCCGGACAATAGACCCATTTCCAACACACTATACAGAACCAGAACTAAGCTCACGAGACCCGCGCTCCGATAACCCTGTGTAATTCGACCCGTGACGTCCCTACTATCACTATCAACCCCTATGTTCTTGTTATCGGCACAATTGATAATTTATCTAGCAACGAGGCCGCGCTAATAACTAACTACGTGGGTAATTATGTTGTAATAACTTCGTCGATGGATTTTTATTGACAATAAAAGCGATGCGGCGGCTCTATTGTTGCTGTAGAGGCGTATTCTGGGTCCAGGTTCTGTTTTGTGTGCTTATTTGTGATGCTAAATTGGGCTGATACTTATATGTTCCTGTTGTGCTCTCGCGCGCGAGTGTCCGGGGTCCGCCTTGACCGTGATCCAGGATTTGATAAATCACGTAATTTCAGTAGAACGACTGTTATGTAACAGTCGTTCTACTGTAATTACCTCATAATATTTATAATAATATATTTATTATTATTCGGAGGTCATAATATTATGACTTCCGTGACCAGATTAGATCATGGCTGCACATTCAATCACCTGAATGTGCATCGGTTAGTGTTCAACTAATATACGTATAACTCAGAAAAGTCATTGGTACATGGCGGCGGTGGCATCGAAATCGGTACCACTTGCTCATAAGTCGGACTCGCTAGCCATTAGGCCACCGACGCTCTAAGCATACATTATTGACCCTAAAGTTTGTATCTGGAATGTAGTGTAAGTTAACGGCTCGGAACTACAATGCCGCTCCGAGGAGCCCATGAGAAATGTAACTGCAGGATAAGTTCCATTATATGATCCAGCCAGTTATTATTTCCAACGAAATATGGCTCAGATACCGGCGCGAATGACCCCAGGAAACTAGAACGCAGTGGGAGCATATCATAAATTTAACAATATAAGGTTGCTCCGCAGCTAGTTGCCTTTTCGAGGGAACTTCCTTTCAGCCCCGGGAATATGTTCGGCCTTGTTTTGTTGTGTTTGCGAGTTAGCAGCGGCAAATTGCGGGATTACACAACTCCGCGGCTCGGGCCCGGGCACCGGCACACCCGAGTCTTAGGCGCCGCCGCTGCGGCTTTTTGTGTGTCGATGCGTAATTTGTTTATTTGCCCAGCATGAGCGAGAGTCAACATCGTTAGAGCCAGTAATTCACTCGTAAGTATTGCTTTGTTGTTGTAAACGCTCAGCCCGCTTCGGGGCGAACGCGAGAGGCCTATTAGCGAGCGGCTGTCGAGTGTTTTTCTTTGAATACTAATGCAATATCAGATGTTTGCCGTAAATTCAGTGATTTATGTCGGCCGCCGCCGCCGGCGGGCCATCCGCCGCGCGGACTTCCTTTCGGCGCCGTGTAAATAAGCGCCCGGCGTTTGGTAGCCGTTTTAACGGCTGTAAATTGTATGAGAAAAACAGCGCCCGCGACTGCCTTATGGCCGGCCGGCCGCGGGGCCGCCACTCCTTACATATTTATGAGCCTTGTATAAAAACACAATAGCTTTATTCGTTAGTTCTGGCTCTGAATTAAACATCGCTATAACTCTCCGCGATGGCTCGCCGAGGCATAGAGTGAGCTCGTTATTAGTTTACCTCGCCGCCGCCCGGGAGCGTGCCGAAAGACAAAGTTTCTCTATTATGGTCACGTGAAGAGGGAGATAACTGTTGGAGATAGTGTTAAGATATACAAAACACTGTATCGCGTCACTTCGGCGATTCCAAGTTTGAAGTAGTTGTTGGGCTCTCGTAAAAGTTGCTTATTCACTTACGGCGCTCACGAAAGTAATATCATCCGCTCCGGGGAGTGCGCGCCGCTGATATAGCGAGGGTGTTCCGCTCGTGAGCGGTGGAACGCTCGTTCAATAAACATTCGACAATCGCGTTTGATTCGCCGCGGAATCGGAACGAGCGTCGTCAGTGTTTGCCTTAATATTCCCGCCGTGATCTGAGTGGGGGGACCGCCGCTCTCCCGGACTTCCTCCATCCCTCCGGTGTAAATAACAGGCGCCTCCCTTTGTTTGCCGGTTTAACGGCTGCAAATCGTACGGTAATAACAGGCGCTGGGAACGTTCGCCGGAAGCAATACAACTCTTTGCCTCCCCCTGCATATTCATGGAGTGTTTGATAAAAATGCCACAATCCGTGAGGTGGCCGGTGAAACGCTCCCGGGACGCGGGCGCCGAGATTGCGTTCTGCGCCCCACCGGCCGAGTGGCTGTTTATTCTTTTCCCTCTTGAATTCATAACTCGTGTAATTTGCAGCGAATCCAAGAAGTGAATTATGCAAACTGAGAACTCGGATCCGAATGAAAAATGCTGCGGAGTTCTCCTTCATTAAATCACTCGTACAGTAAAAAGTCGAAAGTTCACCGTGTCGCCGGCGAATTTTGAAGTTACTCACTGCGCTCCAAGGGACGGTAATTCGCACAATTTCCGCCCGATCACGTGTCAAGTAATCTGATTACGTGTATGTATAACCGTATCAAAGTCGTTTCACAACGACACGTGTCGCGTCCGAAACTTCATTAAACTCTGTGTGGCAGTGAAATTCGCGGCGGCGGCAGACATTCAGGCTTTTTACCAGGCGCGTCACGTACTGCGCTGTCACGAAGCGACTGTTTTGCCGTGGTCAGGAAACTGGACGGACGTGGGCCGGGGGCCAGCGCGTCTTACGTAACGCTACGTGTGCGACAGAGGAATTTACATCGGACATTCTCCTGCAATCACTGTATTTTTAAGCGAAAACTGCATCGGGGCTGAGCCTCTTTCGGGATCAGGGATGCAACAGCTGCGGTTGTATAGCAACTTTGCTTTTAGCATACATAGGTGAATAAATAGCGTCACTTCTATTTTCCGATAGGGGTACGCAGAGACCACATCGTTCCATTTGCTACGGCCCAGGCAAACCTCTCTCGCTTCTTTACTTTTACGGTACCAAGAAATCTTGTCTTCGGTAAATGTACATGAGTTGTTCTGATTCGCCTCTAATAGCGTACAAGTAACTATTCATCGATCAAATTATTATTATTAACTAGCGACCGGCCCTGGCTTCGCACGGGTATAAACCATAACAAATTATACACCTAAACCTTCCTCATTATTAATTCTGTCTATTTGTGAAAAACGCATGAAAATCTGTTGTTTTTGAGTTCATCGCGAACAGACAATCGCGACGCGGCGTGGGTCTTTGTTTTATAGTAGGTGGTTGTTTGTTTGTGTAGTGATATTAAAGCGAACCCCATAAAAACTCCAAACGAATATTAATATGAAGGCGGCCAGTTTCCTCGTAAACCATCCAAGAGACCGGCCAAAGCGTTCGCCCCAGCATCACGGGTCGGCGTTTTTAAAGTGCAGCTGATGCGACTGCAGTACGTTATGCGACGCCCCAGAACGCAAATTGCTTATGTAGCTCGGAAGGATGCCAAGTTGAAGGGACGGCGATGGTCATTTACAGTGAGCTATGGATTAGCGGAGCCGACCTGGTTAATGCAAAACGGCACGTACGCCAAAAAGAATGGTCTCGGCGCCGTATTACCTGCATTGCAGCGTGTTGTGGGCTCGGAACTGGATTAACGAGGGGTAGCTTGGACCGGGCCGAATGACTTTGTTGTGGTTGTTGAAGTGCAGTTTAAGAACATAGCATAACACACACTGCATGATCACCATGAGGCTAGTGTTTGCTGAGCGCCTCAGCACGCTCCTTACAAATATAGTTTGATCACATTTTCAATATTACGCTATTGAAGTTTTTTGTCAGATTTTTGTTAATATGTATCCTTTCAAAGTTGCACAGGATTTTAAATTTGCTATGCACTTATGTCAATGTTTTCCTGTTAGCACCTACTTAATCACTCTCTGCATGATTTGCTGGTTGACTGTTAGACAAAGCCTAAATGGCTTTAAGTCCGCCAATTGCTGTAAATTGTCCAATAAAGTTTTTAAATAAATAAATAAACTTTGAATCGATATATTTAACGAAAATCTGACAAACTGCAAGCATAGATATTGGTTTCTGGATCACGTTTACTTAATTGCATTGGCTTTGATAGCGTAATATTGAAAATAGGATCAAACTACGTTTGTATGGAGCGCGCTCGGGAGACACTCTTCGAAGAATCATATTCCTGTGCAATTGTTAAAAGGTTTGTTTGTATAGCATTTATGAGTTAAATTGTTTTTATCATTTAAAAAATTCCCTAGAGATCAAAGACGAGTTCTTTGGACTTATAGGACTAATGACTCCTCCTTTTGTAAAACTCATTTTGCCTAAAGAAGCACCAAATAATCCTGCATAATACACGATTCGCCACGAAAACTCCGCCGATAAATGTCTTCCTGGACACCCAACTTCGCGAGCAGACATCCTCGCGGAGTGTAAACATATTTCGATCCAAACAATGGTGCTTCCATGGCCGGAGCTCGCTTCGAACACTTTTGGCAGCAGTTTTGTTAATTCAAAAGTTGGTCTGTTGTTCGGGCGTAATACTGCAAACTTTTTTGTTTTAATGGTGGACTCCGAAACAGTTTCGGCGGAAACTAAAATGTTGTCAGTTTTCGTATTAATAAGTTAATAATTTAAACGGGAATCTGATATAGGTCTCGGAATTTGAGCCTGAGTGTAGTAGGGTAGTATAATGGTGAGGGAAAACATCGTAAGGAAACTTGCTCATTTAGGCTTTAAACGGGAATCTGATATAGGTCTCGGAATTTGAGTCTGAGTGTAGTAGCGTAGTATAACGGTGAGGGAAAACATCATGAGGGAAAAACCTGTACATTCAGGCGGTAAAATGATCGTTGATGACCATGATCCAATCGGGACAGGTTCCCCTGCTGAAAAGGTCACGGCAGTTGGTTTCCTGTAATTACCTGATCTGCCTAATCCCGGGCCCTCGCGGGAGCACAACCCGGATATTGTCTTTAAGATGATTTCTAGGTTAGTGGAGTATCATAAGAAATATCGATAAACTTTTTGTTTCTTAGTTTAGATTCTTTGATTACGTCATTTTCCATACCATATTGACATCATTTTCCTCATTCAAAAACTGTGTTAAAAAGCGCTAGATCAGACCATCAAGTTTTTGTTGTCGACATCTTTGTCATGAGGCTAAAAAGTCACCTAGCCACAAACTGAATATATATTACCCTCTTTCAAGGCTGGAGTGAGTAGGCTGCTGCTAGACAGGCATGCTCCATCTTCGGCCAACATCAGGTGAGATGGCGGTCAAATGGCTAGCTAAATCTTTCTTTCCGTTCAAAATTCTTACTTGAAGCGTATTGATTTCATTTTTTCTGAGTAAATATATTCAATACACGTTTCAAGACACCACTTCATCGTAAACTACGTAAACCAGACAAGATAATAATATATTAAGTCTCGAAAGTGAATACTTTAGGGCGTTACTTGCAGCGGTGTTCTAAGTACTTATTACTTGTTCTTTAAGCCAGTTAAATACCATTCATCGCAGTGGTATTTCTGCCTGTACGTGTTTTAAAGTGTGCGAATATATCTCTCGTTATTCTTGTAACGGATATAGTATAGTGCGTGCTCGAATTCATGTCCATCCTGAGGCATGCGGGTAGTGCTGTGACCTGATCAATGATGGTAATGTCGATATTGAGTTGATTGAGCATGTTCGCCATGTCAGATTGACTTTCATTCATTTTTTATTAATGTTGACCGATATTTACGTTAGGACTAAGTTTTGCCTAGGTAACCATATATTGTTGGATAGGGGAAAGATATACTTTTTGGTTGCCATATATATTACTCGATTAAATAACAGATGAGGGAAGATATTTCTATGGCCGCATCTCCTACTAACATGCTTGCCTATGTATTGTAAAAGATGGTTATAGTACCTGAATTTGTTGGCTAATAGGCGTGTTAAGTAAACTTTTGCAGTCCATTGATTTGACATTGACTTGCCGCACCCAAGATATATGAGCGTCGTCTCTGTCATTACCCTAGTACCCCTTCCCTTTATAAAGACTAAAGTATTTCGATTGCCACCGGCCACTCTACGATTATTACCTGCCCAACTACTAAAACCCAACCCCCGCGACGTTCCATAGTCACGTAACACTTAAAACATCGACAGGGCCGCATGCTAATGGCATTTTAATCGAGGCATTCTCGAATACTTACGCTTATTATCGGGATTTATTGCAGGGCGGAATTTGCTGCCGGAATATAATTTAATATTTCCCCCCCTCCCCGCTTCGAGCCCCCTTTTAACCCCGTAAAGGTATTTCAAGTTGGGCGGTTGAAACACTCGCAGTAAGTGCTCGTATCGCAATTTTCCGGTGCATTTCGGTCGGGCGACCTGTTAAAGCCCGTGATTGCGAGGCTCATTACCGACCGACCAGCATAGCACACGTGAGAGGACACAAATAATTGTAAATCAATGTAGGGAACAGTATTGCAATACAGAAATGGAGCGTCGGTGGCCGAGTGAAGTATCCGACTCGTAAGCGAGAGGTACCGGGCTCGAATCCCACTGCGGCCAGCTACATTAGTTGAAGCAACCGATGCTCTTACGGTGAGGGAACTCATCAGGTAACCATGACCCAATCTGGCCAGGTCCCCTGGTAGCAGGGTCACGGAGGTCGGATGGCAGTCGCTCCACTGTAATTATCTGATCTGCCAAATCCTGGATCATGGTCAAGGCGGACCCCGGGGCTGTCGCACGCGAGAGCACAACCGGGACAACACCAAAATGATGATTATTTTATTGCAATACAGAAATACTTCGTTTTTTAAATGTCTATGGAATCTAGGGATGCCTCACTAGGTCACTTCAATTTGTGTACTGACGAACCTTTTCATTCCGGCGACCGTATGTTTACTTGCGCATATGTTCCCAACCACAATTTGGAAACGCAACTACTTTCTACACCATTATAGTACTGAGTGAAAGCCAGCCAAATGCGATTGCATAATAAAACAAGGGCATACGTATTATCCAAACAGCAAATAGCATATTTCATTTAGAACAATGCAGCCAGTGTACACCACAGGATTAAAAGCACTGAATTTTGATATGTATATACGCATTTCAGAAACGAATTGTTCCGCTTTAATGTTTAATTAGTGTAGGTGCTATTGTTGATATTAGAGTTCGGTTCGTGGTATTTCAAAATTATAAATATAAATGTTTAAGATTTGATTGCGATAGAAAATTAAAAAATGTGTGCTAAGATATGCAAAATATTTTGATTCAGATAATACTTGTAGATTCAGCATCAGGCAGGACTAATCTTGGAATTGAGCCAAAATGATGGCGCTCTTCGAAAATGATGCGAAAGAATTACAGTAATATTATAAAGTAGTGGACCCGGCGCGATTTCGTTGGCGTACATCTACTTTACCCCTGCCTACCCTTTATTTCTTCCTCTTGAATCACTCTATCAAGTGTTGGTAACCGTATTATAATCCGTTGCGTAGTTTAAAAGATCTAAGCGTACATAGATACAGACGGTTGGAAGCGACTTTGTTTTAACTTTTATTTATTTATTTTTATTTATTCATTTATTTCAGGCAACTAAGGCCCATATTTATAAATACACAAACAACATAAATACAAAATAAACTGATACAAAATACAGACAAAGATAAAACCTATACCTACATACAAATTATTATAAATTGTAAACTAATATATAAAAATATAATTTATTAATATCTTAAAAAAATAACTGTCACTTAATGTCGTTCGGCGGCACCGGAAATTCTGGGTCGCCCACGGAATCGCCGGTACACCACACCCTTCGGCCAATATTCTATTATATTATATCTATACTATGTATAGATAGATATTCTAGACCGCTCACGTGGGGATGATGCTAGGACAATCTGCATCCGCATACTCTATCGCTACACATTCGTTTTCTCGACTGAAATGTGGGCGATTTAATCGGTTGATCGCCTTTATAACAATAGAAAATTTTTGTTTGTTTTTCCCAAAGCCGCGCCTGGCGGTCAACGTGTTAAAAGTGAAAACTAAACACCGGTAGCGCTGTGACAGGCGTCAGCGCAAAATTATGCCACAGACTATTAACCAAACCGACTGAAAAAGTAAGATAACTTCCGCGAAGTTTACGTATACTCTAATATTTTCTAAACTACTAAACCGATTTTAATGAAACAAAGCTAAGAACCATCACGATTAAAATGGCTTTCGAATAAAGAAAACCGCATCAGAATCAATTTATCCAATCGGGAGCCACATCCAGACACACACGTCGAACTTATATCACCCCTCTTTTTTCGTCGAAGGTTAATAAATCACTGAGAACTGAGATCGGTTCGTAAACTTAGTCTCAAATCCAATTTTTCATCGATGCAAACAAACCATGTATGAAACAACGATGAAGTATGAAAATACTTATGTATGTGGAAGAATCGTAGCTTATGGCCCTCGATAGTGTCGGCCTACCGCTGTGGGATATGAGCGTCTATGTGTATGTATGTATGTACGTATATGTATGTATGTAAACAAACCACTAATCGCACACAAATGTCGTCAGTCCGTCAAAACAAAAGAACAGATGTGAATGCTCACCATTCCTTCAGTTTTATAAGCAACGATCTACAAATCACCAATAATTATTGTAATTGTTCAATTTGTTTACTGGAAAATAACTGTGTATGTATGTATGTAAACTTATTATTGCTTAATAAATAACTTTGAGACAGACTGTAGTCGACAAGTGATTTGTGTGTTTTGACAAATCGCGTGTAACCAAAATATCACTAAAGTTCAGTCCTGAATTTTATTTACGTGGAATATCAGTGAATGCATAATTTTTAAATTTTTTAACATTTTTCATTTTTGTGTATCCTGTTTTCATTTTGACATTGCTATTATCTGCATTTAATCTGAATTATAACTCGCATATTTTTCTTGGACTTTCTTACATAACTTCAACATACCCGAGGTGATAGATATACCACATTTACAGCCGACTGTACATCACTGACTCGACTCGTCTCGTCTCGTCTCGCGTACCTATTTTCATTCGTTTATTTACGATTTACTAGCTTCCTCTAGTCTTCGGCTTCGTAAAATTCAGTTATAGTGTGACCCCGTGGAAACAGCTCTGTTATTCTGGTGTATAAACTAGAACACAGTAAAATTTCATATAAATCCGTTGAGTAATAACAGAGTAATAGATGTGATAAACATCCAAACTCGTAGGATTTATTGCGTTATAGATATAATCTCCGAAAGTCCGAAACTACTGACACCTAATGAAAATTCTTTCAGTAAGTAATATTAAATATAGTTTACTTTTGAGCCCGTAAAAATTATACCATTCCACGGGAAATCGGCCTTTGTTCTACCACTCATTCGTACCGCTGCAACTCCTGTGCAGCCAGGATCTACAGCGGCGACCACACACAGGACCTGAGTTTTGACACACAGGCGCGTCCGAGGACAACTAATACTGTCTTGGAACCCGCAACAAATTGATTAGTCAAAACTGTTAGCAGTGTTTCACACTGCAAGCGGGCAAAAGCGCGATGAACCGCTCATCTATACATAGTATAAAACATAGTCGCTTCTCCCCCCCCGTTCTCCCTATGTGTCTATGTACGCTTAGTTATTTTAAAATACGCAACGGATTTTTATGCGGTTTTCGCAATAGATAGAGTGATTCAAGAGGAATGTTTATAAGCAAGAAAATAAATGGTAGATAAGAGTAAAGTAGGTGTAGAGTAGATGTAGGGTAAGTCTAGGGTACGTGTAGGGTAGGGGTAGAACGCTACGCTAACGAAGTCGCGCCGGATTCACTAGTATTTAATAAAAAGGTTACGTAGGTACGCACTTACACACAATGCATAACCTAATAAAATAAACAAGTTTATTCCTTGATCAAGTTGATCTGCCTTCGGCGCCGGCGAGTGATTACAAACTGATTATCCAGAGTAGGTGTAGTATCGTCATTTAATTTGTCAAATTGAAAAGCAACATGGCATTGTTCTATGGAATTAGGCTTATTCGAGACGCGCTGTCGGCTGTAACGGCGGGTCCCTTAGAGATAAGCGAATGGAATGAGCGAAGATGCCCAAGAAAGTGGATAGGATGCGGCAGTTTGGGCACGCTCGAGTGTTTTACATTTTACTTACGGCGCTGCCGTCTGGAACGGTGTTATGGGCTTCGCTTTAGCCCTTCGTTTTAAAGTTATTTTGTTGCTGGCGCCCCGGCCCGGCTTCGCACGGGTGTACTCGGGGTTTCTCTTTAAAGGCCTTGGCTTGCGACGAGGTGACATATCTGAGGAGCGCATTGTGGTACAGTGAAAGGTGGAAGGCACAAGACCACGCGGAAGTTCACCGTCTGGCTGAACCGACCAAGTGGAAGCTGTTGTTAATGATTATCTCTATGAGTGTGCTAGGAAAGCAACAGTTCGAGGAGAGTGGCAACGTATATTGAAGCGTCTGCCAGTCTTCAACCGACGACCACCATACCCGCCAAGAGTGGACCGATTTAGAAGAATCGCGAAAGAAACGTAACATGACGGGTAAAATCCGATGCGTTGCGTGGTTTAGGTGGAGTTTTAACCCTAGACGCAAAAATAGGGGTGGGTTAAGTTTGACGCTTGTATCTGTTCGTGTCTGTCTGTAGCTCCCGAACGGATGATCCGGTTACTTTACTTGGAAACCGGTTAGTCGGGATGGTTCTTCGCTATGTTTAATTGAAATCCCTTCAGTAATTTGGGAAATATTTGAGTAGGTACATGTAGACTTTGTCGGACACAAAGTATGTCTCCAGCCTACTTGCTGGCAAGAACGAATGAGAATACTAGCGCTATTATGGTGCCAATTACGGGTGAATTGTTCCGACTGGAATAGCGAATGAAATGAACGAAACGCCCAGTAAAGTGGATGGGTCTCGGCTGTTTGCGCTTTGAGTGTTTTACTTACAGTGCCCTCGTCTGGGTTGGGAACACTGTTATAGACTTCGTTTAGCCCTTTTTATTTTTATCCACGACAAAAAAAGACTTTGACGTGTATATCCTTTTTTTATTTAGGCTAGCCAGACATTTGACCGCTATCTCACCTGGTAAGTGAAGTTGCGGCTGAAAATGGAGCATGCCTGTCTAGGAACAGGCTAATCACTCTAGCCTCTGTAGTATTCTCCAGTATCTATGGCTCTATGTGTCTGTAACTGATGAACTAATTTCGATGTGGTTTTCTTTGTTAAAGTTAAATAGTAGTTTAGGTAATATTGAAGTATAGTAGTAGTGTGTTGGGGGTTCTCCGGCGCCTTTCTGGCGGTTAGGTTATTAAGGCTTTATCTAGGCAAGAGATATTGTAAACTTGATCTAAATCTTGAACGGTTGAGGAGATGCTAGCACCCCGGACTGGTCGATTTAATGGCTTCCAAAGCGCGAATAAAGTCACCACTCCAATAAGATTTATCTATAAGAATCTAGTGAGATTTTTTTAAATCTAAGACCGAAATGGTTCAGCGTCAGAAGCGTTCAGAAAGAAAATGAAAACGTAATTTTCTGATGCATGAATGGATGAAATTTTCTTATGCCAAGGCAGAAGCTTGTGCATTTTGGTTCGCCTCGGAAAAGGCACTCAGTGTAGTGGACGCTCCAGTTGAAACAGCGACTGGCATTAAGCAGAACCTATTCAGTCATCTTGGCGTTAATGTCCCGGTTGTGCTCTCGCGCATGAGGGCACGGGGTTCGCCTTGACCATGATCCTGGATTTAGTAGATCAGACAATGACATGGAGCGTCGGCCATCTGACCTCCTACTAGGGGAACCTGACCAGATTGAATCATAGTTACACATTCAGTACTTTTCCCTCACCGTAAGAGTATCGGTTAGCATTCAACTAATGTACATAACTCAGAAAAGAGCCATTGGTACATGGCCGCAGTGGGATTCGAATCCGGTAACTTATTTGGTATAGCGGCTCATTCTAAAGAGGTAGATTAGTCACACGAACTAAACTGTGTTGTTTTATATAACTAAGTAATAATTGCTTTCTTATCTCAATTACTAGTCTGTCTCTCGCGGTTTCATTCTACCCTATCCTATTCTATATCGTATTGTACTGGCTTATAAAAAAATGTTATTATTATATCCTAGGAGGGATTTTATTATATTTCCAAACTATCACGGGTATAATCTGATAGTATAGGACCAAAACTATCAGATTATACCCGTGAATAACGTAGCATCTTAATAGTGAAACAGTTTTGGAATTGGTTTAGTAGTTTCGCATACGGTCGGTACGGTCGTGTCGGTTATCACTGTCATCTCCGAAAACAGTTATCTACGATTTTTAATGCGTCTTTACAATATTTAAAAGTAATATCTGTGTGAATAGTGACAACTAGAGTTTTTGTGGACCCAAACATTTTTATAACCGGGTATATCCAGGTACCCGAGTAACGCCTATTTGCAAAAAGAATCACCGCATATTTATATCCGTTTTAAGAAAAAATCAAATCGAAAACAAAAAAAACCCTTTAAAGTAAATAATCTGACAATTGACAATACCTAACGTACCTAATGTGTGCAAAATCTCCATCGACATCGTTTTATACTCCCCAAATCTCAAAACCCTTTACTCATCATCATCCCGTATCGTCTTCAATCTTATCCTCAATCTCTTTCACGCGGACTGTCACTGATGTGTAAATCCCGCACATCTACCGCAGCATTTTCATTTCGTTGGCGTAGCCCGCCTTCAAACCTCAGCGTTAAAACTCAAGGCGGCCGGTATAGTTGGTTTCCCTTGAGATGTGACATCACTGACGGCCCAAAACGCGTAACGCGTGCAAACATTAATATTGTAATTCATTCACGTCATAATCCTGTTGGGCGCGAGACGTATTGCCCCGGGGCGGGTAGTCGTTAATCTTGTGACTGCGCGCGACTACATTTGGCGGTATTTACATAAACACCGACGTTTACCGCGGGTAGACGCAGCGTCGTGAGAGTAGGCGCCGTGTTAGGTGATAGTGACGTCGCATTTGTAATTGACGGGATCGCAGCTCGGGTCGTTCAGCGGAACGTTCGTGCTCGTGTTACGATAGTGATGCGTTCGAATGAGGTGTAGGTAAAGGGCTATAATACTAGTAACAGACGCTCAGATTTGGCTGGAGCCGACCAACCGTCAGTTGCAGTCGATACTGATCCTTACTATGTACAAAATAAAGTAGCTTTTGGATTAATTCGGATGCGCGGGCGAGTCGATATTGGTCGGAAGTCCGAACACGTCCCCCGCACCCAAAAGTGACTATATTTTATACGGCGTAAGGATTAGTATCAACGGCACCTGATGGTTAGGTTAGAAATAAATTGTTACGCGCGTGTGAGTAAATACGAAGCCGATACTAGCCGATGTGCTTCGAACCTTCGACTCTAACTCGACGTCTACCATAAGAGGAAACTATAAGGACAAATGTAGGTACCCAACGACCTTGTCCGTTTCGGCGGCGACATCACAGCATTACTGCCCACTAAACCACGCAATGGGGTAAGGAAAACAGCCAGAAAGCATTCCGCTGTTAGTCGTCGCGGATAATGGGTTGCCTCAAAGCGGTGTAGTTACTAAATGAGCTGCCACAGAGGTTATGTGTATGGGAATGACAAAGTTGAGTGGGCGAACTTGCGCTGGAGTGAGCTCTATGAGAACTGTACTGCAGTTGTTCTATCATCTTGGCGTTAATGTCCCGGTTGCGTTGCACGAGGGCCCGGGGTCCGCCTTGACTATTATTCAGGATTTGGCTGGTCAGATATTTACAATGGAGCGACGGCCGTCTGACCTCCGTGACCCTGCTACAAGGAGAACCTGCCCAGATTGGATCATGGTTACACATTCTGTGATCTGAATGTGCAAGTTTCATAACGATATTTTCCCTCACCGTAAGAGCATCGGTTAGTATTAAACTAATGTACATAACTCAGAAAAGAGTCATTGGTACATGGCAGTGGGTGGCTGCATTCGAACCCGGGACTTCTCGCATTGAGTCGGATACCGTTACACTAGGTCACCGTCGCTCCACATCCGTATCCTGAACCTAATCTGAAATAATAGTTTCGAGTAATTTCTCAGTAGTGAACTAGTGACTTTAAAGTGATGAGCTAATAGGCTCTTATGATGGATTATATCTAATGACCTTATTATGGCTTAGTTGAGATGTTATTTTCTGTTGTACAACTACTCTTCCTTCCTAATTGGATCTGTTTGTCGTGTATTTGTTAGTTTCAGTTGGATCTCATTCTTTCTAGTTCTTTATTACTCGACATTTTCAAGTATTCCTCAATAACGAGTTCTTGAACAACTGCAAACAAACAGCAAACTCATTAGGCTACTGGACAATGCTGTCTGTGGAGGATTTTCTTTTCACTTTATACAGGACATCGTCAAAGCATTTATGACACAATTCTTATATGATAATAAATAAAGAAATATAAATAATGTGTAAAACATTACTTATATTTATTTATTTATCGTATGGCTCTTGAGTTCTTGCTGCTAATACAATTTTAGAATTTTCAATTTACTTTTCGTCAAGTAGGCGTGAGCTTCGGATTTCGGATGAAAGGGACTGAAAATCTTCCGCTTGCCCGCTGTGACTGGTATCCGGACATTCCAATACATGTTTTATTGTCTGTACAGGGTAGCCGTACTGGCACGCCGCTTATTTGTATATTTGTGGTCAGTTTGAAATTATGAAGTTACAACTTGTAGGTTAACTGAAGTAATCTGAATTGGGTTGGTATGAAAAAAATGTTTAGTCCTTCAGGTGGATTATCAAAAAATATTGGACACGACGTGTATTTTTTCTTTTGTTGCATAAACAGAAAATAACGTCGATACAATGCGTTGAAATGTTGCGTGATGTCACGTTTGAAGCGAAATTTTACTCAGAACTGACGTCATGTGCCCCACTCAGGAACTTTGATACGCTTTATCTTTGTCATTTTCTATTGATTTGATAAATTGGTAAATTGTAGCGCCCCTGGTGTTGCTGATGTCCATAGGCCGCGGTGACCTCTTTCCATCACGTAGCCCGCATGCCTGTTTGTCTGCCGTATTACATAAAAATATATAGGTATACTATATATTTGTCTAATTTTATAATCTAACGGACTAATTAGAAGTTGACCCAGTCATCATTACTATTAATTCGGTCATAAAACCGACATTACTCCATTCAAAAGAAGTAAAATACTCGAGTAAATGTGTTATTACTCTCGTAATGTCTCGCTTGAGTAGGCCTACTCGTTGTTCTAGCATTATGCCACTTGTAAAGCATTAACCGTCGATAATATTCATTTTTATCGGTACACTGAGTCGGCACCGAATCTCTTAATACCAACACCACGTCACGCCCTACACCGCGTGTACGTGTTACGCGTAATAGTAAAACGTCAATGTACGTGATGCATGTCGATACGAGCCTGAGAAGCGTGTAACATTGCCCGAGTTGCTGTGTTCCGGTTTAAGGCAAGTAGTACAGGTCATAGCCTTCGCTCTGGCAACGACAATGCACTTGCGATTCTTTATATCTATAGGTATTTGTCATTCCCACGCGTTTTGATACGAATGACTGATGCTTTGCTTTCTTGAGAGTATGACGTAACACGAGCACAAATCTCTGCAAAAGCTCGAATCTATTTTACTTGTGATTAGTACTACAGAGATGATTCAAGCTACACATAGCCGGGTCCGCGCCGAATCTCTGCCGTAACTCGGTCAAATAATATCCCATATAATTTGTATGCTCATGACATTGCCACTGCGGCCATATACCAAAGACTCGACTAGTTGATGATCTTACGGTGAGGGAAACCATCGTGATGAAACCTACACTTTCATTCGACTGAATGTGGAACCATTATTCAATCTGGTCAGGTTCCCCTGGTAGTAGGGTCACGGAGGTCAAATGACAGTCGCTCCACTGTTATTATCTGCCAAATCCTGGATCATAATCAAGGCGGATCCCGGGCCCTCGTGTGCGAGAGCACAGCCGCGGCATTAAGGCCGATTACTATTTTTACTTTATTTTTGTATGGTCATGACCGCGGGGCAATGACAACTGGGTTGCCCCTCGGTATAGCATGAGCCTGTCCATACAAAATGTATGGGATACTATTTGACCGAACTACGGCCGAGACTGGGCTCGGTGTAACGTTAGTCATCCTCTAATCTAACTAGCAATTTAGCGGTAGATATTGTTTAATATTCCGAGGTTTAATTCACATCAGTGTTAAGTTTACTACAGAATCAACATTGACAGTGTCGTTAGGGTTGCCAAATTCTTATAAATAATGCTATACTTCGGATCAAGATACTATATACTGTTAAAAAAATATGTAGTAAGCAAATTTACTATATTTTAGTAATACAGCGACAACACTTTCTTTGGGTATAATAAGAGCTATTCGGTCAAAAAATACTCATTTTTCTTAAGTAAAAATTACCTACCTTATTAACTAATTTATTAGGTTGGGTCCGGTAGAATAACGAATACAAATTCTAAATAATCTGTCAAATAATAATAAATAAAGGATACAATATTGATGCAATGATACAATGATCATGTATAAAGTATATTTATGATTAGGTATTGTAGAGATGGAGATAAATACTATTGCGCTTGGAAACTCTGTTAGCAATAAGTATGTGTATGAAATAAATAAAATAAAATAAAATAAATAAATATTTTTATATGGATACTATTCTTAGACACCCTAACTGAAAATTTCCTATATTCATCTTGAACATTTTCAGCAACCCTAAGCGTCGTACAACCTCGCGCCCGTAAGTTGTCGCCCGCGCCGATACACCGTGCATTACCGCGCTCGCAACCGCCATAAACCACGGCCCCGATAACCGGCAGCCGATGAATATCAAATTAATTGGGGCATTTAGCCGGAACGCTGCAATTAAGGGGCGGGGCGTGCGCCCGCGGCGCTTTATGACGCGATAAACCTGTCTCGGGCGTCCCGGCGTGCGATGACATGTGACGGTGTCACCCGCGGTTGCTACGAACAAATACCGACATCTCAAGACTGTTCAACCTCTTTTTTTCTTTTCCGCGGGAAATGCATTACGCACGTTACCCTCCGTTGGGGTACGGAGGGCCCTGTGGGACTCCCAGCATTGGCCGGTCTAGCCACTAAACCCCGCGGCGCTCCTACGTCGTCTGAATGAAGGTGTCATGAGAGTAGCCGAAGCCTTGTCATCCACGACACCTCTGACGACCGCCCGCCTTACGCTGCAGGCCCCCTAGCGGGGGACTGGATTGTTCAACCTGTCGCAGGGTCCCCAGCGTCTCGGGTGTCCCGTGACATGACATGTGACGGTGTCACCCGCGGGTGCTACAAACAAATACAAGGAATGGTCAATCGGCTCCCCAGCGGAAGAAGGGCAAGCAATACAATAAACCGTCATACGGCTCTCGGGACTGTTAAACCTGTCTCAAGTATCGCAGCGGAAGATTTGCAACCTCGCTTAGTCAATGGTAATCCATCATCATAGTTTTCCGAGAGGTCAGTCCCGGCTCCTGCCAGGGTCCTCTTTCCGGCTCAGTCTTAGTCCTGGGCATCCTCGCCGCGCGGCGTAAGCCATTGGTTCTCGCATGCGACTCTGCGATGTCATTCCATCGCTGCTTGGCCCTTCCGCGGGACCTCTTTCCTGACACCGGCAGGTTTAGGCACCTATTTCGCACGTCTCCCTGGGGCTTACGCAACACGTGTGAGTTGTGAGTTACAACGAAAAGAAATGCGCAGGATTGCGCGTTTCGTTCATACAAATCAGTGCCTCTCCCCGACCGCCCCGCCCGGCAGCTAATTAAAGACAAGATCAACTGACTCACTCACTAATAGTTCTTATTAGATAGCAGGTGCTTCTTTATCGCACATAATCATCAATGTTGTTTATTTACAAGCTCACTCGGACGTAGTCCTGAGCTCAGGTGAGTTGTACTATCTGAACTTTATATTTGCTTTTATGTCGGTCTAGACATCTAGACATTGAAGTCTGTAACCTTTCTGATAATTTCTGATAATCTGATAAAAGTGGTCAACACGGACGTGGGTGGTTCCGATTACGCTGAAACCAGCTTCCACTTACGTCCAAAGCTTTAATTTTTAGTTGAGAACTATATTAACTACCGATATGTGCTGGAAATCACACCTGATTTTGTCGTTTATTACTTCCATATCACTGAACGATCCATCCAGATTAGAGTATACGTATGTTCGAGTACTGACGTCAAACTTAAACTCGTGTTAAATATACAAGCCAATACTAATTTATACTATAATCATCATCGTCATCAAATCCCAGCTGTGTTGTCACTTGGTTCGCGAGGGCCCGGGGTCCGTCTTCATAGTCCACATCCTAAGGGGAAAAGTTTGTAAAGGATGGTTAGCGAACTACTGAACCGATTGTAAAAATTACTTCACTCATGGAAAGCCAAGCTATTCCCGAGCATGAAAAGGTAGT
Organism: Blastobasis lacticolella; assembly: GCA_905147135.1. Lineage (NCBI taxonomy): Eukaryota > Metazoa > Arthropoda > Insecta > Lepidoptera > Blastobasidae > Blastobasis > Blastobasis lacticolella. The sequence continues at coordinate 17,321,204 of LR990053.1, read as the reverse complement.
TTTGATCCCGGAAAACAAAAGGGTCCCGCGGGAAACTATTCCGCGAATGAATGTTTACAAAGATACGAATTGCGCACGGGTGAAAACCGCGGGAGACATCACGGCAGATAGTCATGCATAAATTTGATCAATGAGTGAATAGTGATTGGTTGTTATTCCATCGACTCGTAGTCATTAAACGATTTGTCGGTATTTTACAGATGACTGTTGTAATATTGAAACCGGCTGTAAATCCGCAGTATTTTAAATTGTAGTTTATAATGTTATTTTCTTTGTTTCAGGTATGTTTCGAGGTTTCTCAAGGATTTACGTTTACGTAGTAATATAGTTAGTCAATGTAAAATTTGCGAGCCTTTATTATCGATTGCAAAGGCCACAGAGATAACCTACATATTGCCATTAAGTATAGGTAAGTGAATAAGTATAACTAGGAACTATCATAGAATATAGAAACGAAATTGAACAATCTAGCCTTAATTTTAAAATCTTAAAATTGCTGTTAATTCATAATCCTTTGTTGAACATATCCTTGTATCTGCAACAATCCGATATCAGGGCCCAGAATTCGAAACAGAACCGAAACCTAACTGCAGTCGCATTGTATTCACATATCCTGAATTCTGTTTGCAAATTTGACCCTTCTGTTCCCAGCGCGTTCACGTAAACGACGTTCTGAGAGAGATCACTTAGAGATCTGCAACCTCATAACCCTTCAACGTGTAAATGCCGCTCATGTCCGTAGTAAGCGATCGGGCCAGCTGTTAACCCTTGTATTGTCTCCAGCACAAACGGCACTATTGCACAGCCTGGATGGGAAGCGACCCGTGGGAAACCAGCGACTGGACTATTTAAAACAATCATTGTGCCGCGTGTGTAATGGATGTCAACACCACACCGAGTAGTGTGATCTCTGCGGGTTTAGAGTAGGGCTGCCAAAACTGCTATATAGTATAGTATCCTACTATGTTTTGGGTCAATATACTATATACTTACTATGTTGACGCAACGACCCAAAATGAGTCTTGGCCTCCGTAACTTAAGTTCCATTCCTCTCTGTCTCCTACACTAAAGAATGATAATAATGTCCTGTAATATACTAAATACTGTTGGAAAAATATATATAGTAGCCAAATCTACGGTAGTTTAGCTAGCCATGGAACAAGGAAAGGTATTCGGCAACACTTTATTTGGGTATAATAAAGGTAAAAAAAATATACTTTTTCCTTGTATAAAAATTAATTTAAATGTTTTTTAACCATTTTATCATGTGGTGTCCGGTAGAATAGCACCAACCCGTTCGATAAGGGTGTCATACAAATTGTAAAAAATCAGCTTAACAATAATAAATTATGGATACCTACTATATTTTGTTTATGGATACAATTTTTTTGACATCTTAAATGGAAATCTCATATATTCTGATTGAAATTTTTTGGCAACCATAGTCTAGAATGACACTCTGGTGATATTTATGGTGAGCCATTGTAATTTGGCGATGTTTTTCACAGGAGATTGTTTTGCCCAAGGATTTATAATAATAATGACATAACCTAGCCAAGAGAAAAACGTCGTAAACCCACGACGAAGTTTACTACTCAAATATTATCTAAGCTACTGATATTAACACATATACACTTACACTGATCGATATGACACAGAGCTGAGAACCATCTGCATCATTGCGGCCATGTACCAATAACTCCTTAGTCGAATGCAAACGGATGCTCTTACGGTGAGGGAAAACATCGTGATGAAACCTGCACATTCAGACAACTGATTGAGTGACTATGATCCAATCTGATCAGGGTCACGTAGGTCAGATGGCAGTCGCTCCACTGCCAAATCCTGGGTCATGGTTAAGGCGGAACCCAGGCCCTCGTGCGCGAGAGTAGAACTGGAACATTAACGCCAAGATAATTCAATAGGTATAGTATAGTAGGCCTAGAAACGCATAGTGCCCGAATATATTCAAAACGAATATAAATGTTTCGGTTTTGCGTAGATCGTAGCCACGACCTTCAGAACAATAGGCAGGGTCAGGTCACCAGGCCAGTCATTGTATGATTAAGTTGTTGAAATTAAAACTACGCTGTTGCGTATTACCGTACCAATTGACGTACAATCGTTATTTTAAACTCTATACGTAACTTCACAGCTACTGTTCAAACACTACCATTGCAATAACGACCACCTTGACCATGATCCTGACCAAATTGGATCATAGTTACCCATTCAGCCGCCTGAATGTGCTGATTACGTCACGATGTTTACCCTCATCGTAAGAGCATCGGTTAGTATTCAACTAATGTACATAACTCAGAAAAGAGTAATTCGTAAGCAGCGGGATTCGAACCTGGCACTTCTCGCTTACTAGTCGGTTACCGTAACCTACTAGGCCACCATGCTCAAACACTCTCAAGTACGTAATCTCACCTCACATAAAAATTTCCGACAAACTCTACATCTACTTTAATATTTCCCAAACTACTAAACCGATTTTAGTAAAACAAGCTAAGAGCCATCTCGATTAAACTGGTTTTCGAATAAAGACAACCGCATCGAAATCGGTCCAGCCGTTCGGGAGCTACGATACCACACACCCACACACTGAAAAACAGACGTAGATACAGACGACACGTATATCACTCGTATTTTGCGTCGGTGGTTAAAACTGCTGCAATTGTAATCTAAAAGCCAAATTAAAGATTTAAAGATTTAAAAAGAAATGCGCCAAAAAGTGCATAGGCACTAGCCACTAATGTTATAATTCATATATAGTAAGTCTATAGGTGGGCTTAGTTTTGTCTGAAATACTGAATCTTTTTTATCTACAGAAAGGATGGAAACATTTATTGCATATCACCACGACACGACAATTAGAAAAAGAACTAATTATTAACAAAACGAACATAAAATAAATAAATTTAAGTTATAAAAAAAATTACACAGTATATCTATTCCCAATTGCATTGTTTAAATTCTGTGTCGCGGCTTCCAGTGCAATGCAGTGTACAGAGCTCTCTTCAAGCGGCAATTTTTCGGCTTTTAAATCATACATTTAAAACCATACATAAGTATATTAAATTATCTCCCCTCTTATTATTATTTATCCCGGTAAAGTCAGTGTCGAGGACGCGAAGGTTGCTTCGGATGTTTCCGGCGCGTTCACGGAAACGACGTTCTGATCTGACTCCGAGACTGCGGTTTGTCCTACATTGCTCGCTTAGTGCCTGACGTTTGTGGGTTGCGACGGAACAGTGCGCAATGGAACGGTCGCCTGCGGATGGCAGCCGTATGCTTCAAGATGTCTGTGCTATTGCGAATATCATTCGCAGCTATATGGAATTTACATATGTGCCACAGACAAAGCAGGCAGCGCCCGACAATGCCAGGCAGAGCCGGACCTTTATATTTGTTTTTTGTGAGACCACAGCACACCTACTTCATAATCACAGCCCACAACAGTCGACTGAAGGACTTAGGGCCTCTTCCACGGAAGGTCTCCACGCTCGGCAGGCGGGTTGGAGATCGTAGTGTTATAAATATAACCATGGAAAACGCTGCTGCCCATTTTCCAGCCTACGGAGACTCCAGATCTTATGCCTCTAAAATATTAGTTGCCTTGTATGACACCCACGAGTGGGTTGGTGCTATTCTGCTCTGCCGGACACCACACGGCCAATACAATATATTTACCTACTTACATTCCCTACTTTCGGTTTGGTTTTGTGAGGAGGCAGACAGGCGCGGCCGAATTCGGAGCCATTGTTGTTGCTTACGCGGCAGACGGACCTTAACAAGATTTCGGTGAAAATATTTTGATAAGTTCATTGTCACCGGCGAAATAACGTGACGCTCTCGAAATATTCAATTTCGTTCGACAGTCAACGTGGCGTGAATTAATAAATGTGGCCCGGGAATTGTTTGACAACGGAATTTCCCTGATTTATCAGATTTGTTATTTAGGGAAATTCAACTCAAAATGTCGGACGTTAAATATCTGTTTCAATCGTCAATAACCTAACCAACAGAAACAGTCGAATAACTCCCGACCAAATTTACTTAAATTCAAATATTTTATAAATGCAGAATCGATTTTAATTAAAAAAAGCTAAGAACCATCTTAATTAAACTGGCTTTCAAAACGGTTAATAAGATCGGGAACTACGATGCCACAGACAGATACATAAAGCCACAGATACACACGACAAACTTATACCCCCTTCTTTTTAGTCTGCGTTTAAAAATAAGGGATATGATAGTAGGAAGGAAACACACAGTGACATGTTGGCCGCCCCAGGGTCACTTACCCTACGACGACAACGGCCGGACCGTGCCAGACAATACCATACAGAGCCGCGCAGCGTCCGACAATGTCAGACAGAGCCGGACCGCGCCCGACAGATTATATAGGTATATTCGGCCGCAGCATCACTCGCCATCGGCCGTGTATAATGTCTGAGTAGTGAACATACTATTTGAACGTGAAGAAGTGCAGCGGATACTCAAAGAGCTACCCGAAGAGCTACTCAAAGAGATACTCAGACAGCTCGAATATCGACTAATCGGAGGTGTTGGCCGTGTGGTGTCCGGCAGAGTAGAATAGCACCAACCCCTTACACTCGTGGGTGTCGTACAAGGCGACTAATGTTTTCGAGACAAAATATCTGAGCGCCTCCGTAAACTGGAAAATGGGCAGCAGCGTTTTACATTGTTATATTATAACACTGCGATCTCCAACCCGCCTGCCAAGCGTGGAGATTATGGCAATAACCTTCCTTTTCGTGGGAGAGGCCCAAAGTCGTGCAGTGGACTGTTATGGGCTGTGATGATGGAGGTATACTAGCAAGTATCACATGCTATGTCTTTATAATAGTTGTTCACCACACCAGTCACGAGCGACGTGACATTTCATTATCCGACTGCTGCGCCACGAATCGTGTGTTGAAGCCTCATACAAATGGCAACTCGAATGCTTATCTATACATAGTTTAAAGCAAAGTCGCTTCCCGCCGTCTGTCCTTATGTATCTATGTACGCTTAGATCTTTTAAACTACGCAACGGATTTTAATGCGGTTTTCAGAAATAGTCACCGCTGTCTATATATGTCGCAGCCGGATGGTTAAATTAGCCAGTTAATTAAACGGCTAGCTTCTCATGTTATTATTTAATTAAAAATTGGCCAATTTTAATTTTTTTAAAGTAATGTTTAAAGAACGAAATTGACCCGAGTTTACGATGCTCCTCCAAATATTGTCACAATGCTAACTTAATCACAATAATCTCAAAAAATAAGAATAGTTTGCATTAGGTTTTAATTCGGTTGGGTTAGGTTAGTGTTGTGACAATGTGTGGAGGAGCCCCATAAACTCGGGGCAATATCGTTTGTTAGACGTAACTTTCAAAGTTCATTGATTTGGCAAATATTCAATTAAATAGTTGCTTATAAAGCTAGCCATTTAATAAACCGGCTAATTTAACCATCCGGCTGCGACATATACATTAGTAACGCCAGGGGTGGTTGTTTTAGTTGGTAAGATCCATTTTTGGAAGATGCCACATATCAACGTCGCTCTTAAAAAAGGGGGGTAACCCCTAACCGTTGCCCACCTCTCCCGGGACATGCAAGTTCCTCTGGAAGAAAACAGGCTAATGCTAATCCCCTCCACTGCCAGAGCCATGGAACCATGGAGACATGGACATTAACAGTTGACATTATAGCTAGTGTCAAATAAGAAGAGACTTGGCGGGTCACGTGGTTCGACTTGCGCTGTACACGATTACCTGCGCGAAATCCCCTCCACTGCCATTTCACAAGTCTCTTCTTTCGTGACGCGGGTTATAACTATAAGTGAATAGAAATTCATGAAACTATTTTAAATGACGATGTATGATTATTACTACGAATAAATGAATATGAATAACCGTACTTATTTCAAATAAAAAATATCTAGGTACAGTACGATACGGTTGTTGGAGAAAATTGATCAAATCGAGTTCGAGGATGCATAAATAATCATATTTACGAGTATATTCATCATTGTGTCATAAAAACTATATAAGTGAGAAATAGCGTATGAAATCGATGAGGAATTCCAATTTCCATGCGTGTTAGATATTTTATTCGCCTACGTCCTACATCATATAAAATACTAGTGAACCCGGCGCGAATTCGTTCGCGTGGCGTCCTACCCTACCCTACCCTACACCTACTCTATAACTACACTACACCTACTTTACCCCTACTACCCTTTTTTTCTTGCTTATAAACGTTCCTCTCGAATCACTATCTTTTGTTGAAAACCGCGTTAAAATCCGTTGCGTAGTTCAAAAAATCTAAGCGTACATATTGTTACATTTTATTTATTTATTTATTTTCCAGTTTATTGTACACATAAAACTTTGATGAAAAATACAGAGTTATAGATGACACAACAGGCGCTACTTATTTCTTAGAAGAAATCTCTTCCAGCAGGCCTATCAAAGAGATATGTGATAAGTAGTCGCAGATTAGACATGCACAATATCTAACTAAATATACATACATATATAATAACCTAATATAATAAACTACATAAACCAATACATAAATACATAGATACCTAAAAATTATCCATAGGCATTGTACCCCGCATTTTCAAGAACTAAGAGAGAGATAGTGCTCTTTCACACGTTTCTTAAAAATACCGATAGATTTACTATCGCGTATTTCATACGGCAGAGAGTTCCACAACCTTGCAGCATGAACAGTAAAGGAGTAGGAATAGAAATCGGAATGGTGAGGAGGTATTGCTAATGAGGTTCGTACACTGGGACGACAATGTTTGTCTAGTGGACGGGAGAAATGAAAACGTTCAGAGAGATATAAAGGAGCGGACGGGTTATAAAGAATATTATAAAGAGTGGAAAGGATGTGAGCATTCCTACGCTGTCGAATTGGGAGCCACTTGAGTTGGAATCGATAACTTGAGACATGGTCGTACTTGCGTAAGCCAAAAATAAAGCGTATGCATAAGTTTTGAAGCCGCTCTAGCTTATTCAAAAGCTCCTCAGTGGCATCCAGATAGCAACAGTCTGCATAGTCTAGAAGAGGAAGAAGTAGAGTTTGAGCAAGAGAGATTTTAGTTTTCAATGGCAGAAAATTTTGGAGATGTTTGATAGAGTGGAACGAAAAATGCATCTTCTTACTGACCTCATTGACCTGAGACACCCAGGACAAATTGGGCTCTAAAATCAAACCTAGGTTTTTTGATTTTTTGCTGAGCGGAATGGAAATTCCATCGTAACAAATTTGGGGGATAACCGTGTCAGATCCAAGCCGCCGACACATATACGGGCTACCTATAAGCATAACCTGAGACTTCTTCGGGTTTACCAACAGACCATAAGACTTGGCCCAGGAACAAATGCGCTTTAAGTCATCGTTAATACAACTAAAAGCATCCTCGATGTCAGTGATTTTAAAATGGCAGTAAACTTGCAAGTCGTCAGCATAGAGATGGTACTTGGAAAGGATAACAGAGGTGACCGTGTTGATAAAAATCGAGAAAAGGAGAGGGGACAGAACGCCACCCTGCGGTACACCTGCGGCTATACCACACCATTCCGAGAAAACCTCGTCAGAGCGGACCCGCTGCAAGCGACCACGCAGGTATGAGTCAAACCACGTTATCACGGAAGGAGAGATATTAAGAGAGCGAAGAATAGCAAGAAGAACATCAAAGTCTACAGAATTAAACGCACTGCTAAAATCGAGCAAAGTCAGAATCGTTAAACACTTATCCTCCATCGCAAGACGGATGTCATCGGTGACTTTTAGCAGTGCTGTGACGGTACTGTGACCTGGTCGAAAACCAGATTGGAAAGTGGAAAGTAGACAGTTTGAAGACAGGTACTCAGTGAGCTGACAATGGATGATGTGTTCAAGGACCTTGGAGAGGAATGGTAGCACGGATATGGGACGGAAATCAGAAAAGGAAGAGGGATTGGAGATCTTTGGAAGTGGAATAACGTTGGCAAGTTTCCAAGCCGACGGGAAAGAACTCGTTGCCAATGAATGGTTGAAAATGTGACAGAGAATTGGTAAGAGTTCAGGGAGTAGGAGGGATATCATACGAGGACAGAGGTTGTCGCTGCCCACTGCAGTAGAAGTGATAGAAAGTATATGCTTCTTAACATCCTCCTCCGTGACAGATTTAAAGGAAAAAGACGTACTCAGAGGAAGTGGCTTACTATTTACCTGCGCTATAGTACAAGCCTTTATATTTGGGTCTAAGGTAACAGGTGGCGAAGAGAAATAGCGATTGAGTGGATTTAGATCAACAGAGCCACCAAGAGACATTGAAGATTTACCAATTCCTAGAGATCTAAGGTACGCCCAGACCTTTGCTGGGGCTGATCCATTAACCGACTTATGAATATGGCGTCTCCTGGCATCCCTACACTGACGACTGCAATAATTTCGGAGGTACTTATAGCGTTCAAAGTTTTGCTCGGTCGGATATTTCCTAAAGCGCCGCTTTGCACAGTCACGCTTCGCCATCAAAGATTTAATTTCTTCCGTTATCCATGGTGCGGGCGCTTGTCGCAATTTTACCCTTTTCAGAGGTGCGTGGTTATCATACAGCCGTGAAAGAATGGAATTAAATTTTTCAACTTTTAAGTCAATGAGATCAGCACTAAGAACAGGAGTCCAATTAATACCCGCTGCGTCTTTTTTCAACACCTCCAAATTAATCCGCCCGAAACTACGGCAGAAGTTATATTTCGGTTTACGTTTGGGGGGTTGTATTTTAAAAGAGAGAAATATTAAATCATGATATGAGAAGGGGGCAGAAAATTGGCCATGAACAGCAATTTTATCGAGAGAAGAAGTAATCATTAGGTCAAGAAGAGAAGGGGAGCAATTTGGAGAATGATGCGTTGCAGAAAGTGGGAGTATATGCAGATTGACCGAGGACAAGAGAGTCTGTAACTTGTTTGAACGCCCGTCATTTTTGAGCAAACATGTATTAAAGTCCCCTAAAAGGAGAACATCATCATAATTAGGACAGAGATTGCAAAGCAAACTGTCAAGAGAACCAAAGTAATCTATATGCAAAGAGGGACTATAAAATACGGCAAGCAACAATTTTCTATGACGGAGCGTTAATTCAATAAATAGGTATTCAGCAGAGCACGAGTACGGGTTCGGTGATGCACTGACAACAGTGTATAAAATGTCTTCACGAAGATATATAGCGACACCACCACCTCCCTTGCCCGTCCGGTCATTGCGAATGAGTGTAAAGCCAGGGAGTGTGAATTGAGAAGAGGGGAGAGAAGGTTTTAGGAAAGTTTCCGAAATAAGCACCGCATCAACAGGACTGTTGCTAAAAGATGCCAGTAAATCGGTGTAGTGGCCAGGAATGCTCTGGGAATTTATGTGCACGATATTAAAATTGTTTGGGAATCTGGATAGGGAAGCCTTCAACTGATCATGCACACAAGGATTTGTGGCACCGTCAACGTCACTATCAGAGTCAGCACTGAGAAAACTGTTAGCAGAAGAAGAGCAGGAGAAAAAACTATCATTAATTTCCTGAGGGCTAATCATACAATACCTATAAATATAAACTACATATTGACAGACGGCAGGAAGCGACTTTGTTTTATACCATATATGTATAGTTAAGTATCCGAGTTGTCGTTTGTAAGAAGGTCGTGGTGTTTTGTGACAATAAATGTCTTATTCTATAACCACCAGTAGAATTTAGTAAGGTGAACGTCCATAGGTGAAACGTGAAGGTGAAGGGGAATGGCGGTTCATAGTCTCCGCCTACCCCATCTGTGGGACACAGGCGTGAGCTTTATGTATGTATGTATGAATGTATGAACGCATGTGCTCAGAGAACACCTGTAGTCCAGAACAAGCAGCGAACATTCTAGAAATGCCAATCAAAGGCGCAGCGGATTATCTGACACGAGCTCACCTTTGACCTTTGACCTTTGGGTGCACGCCGCACGGTGCACGTTCCAGATTTCCGGCGGCTTCGTGCAGCGGAACGTTAAGGCTGGCACACACGGTTATGGTTATTTCGATGTTTTAGGATGAGAACTGCTGATGAAAACGGGTATGGGAATCTGTTGGTATTGTATTGTAGCTCCCGAACGGATGTATTAATTGAAAGAAAGAAAGAATATTCATTGACACAAACAGCAACACCACAATATAGAAAAAGACACAAGAAATACAAAACGACATAAACGGAATACAATTACAACATAAAATACACAGGAAGACTACCCAGTGCTGATGTATTTAAAAAACAATCATCTTGGCGTTAATATTCCGGATGTGCTCTCGAGAACGAGGGCCCGGGGTCCGCCTTGACCATGATCCAGGATTTGGCGATTAGGTAATTACAGTGGAGTGATTATCGTCTGACCTCCATGACCCTGTATTTCCGTTGTGGTGGCAAGTTTGTGTAAAAATGACCTGACTCAGAATTGCGATGCGATTGCGATGCGTATTAACTGTAAGGTGGTGCTTAGCCTTTAAAAATATTTATACATAGGTTCAGGTTAAGGTTTTCCAACATCTGTCTCTTCGCCTAAGATACTAAGCGAGTAGCAAGGTCGTCTAAGGTACCGAGTTCGAATCGAAATATATTTCGATAGATATTGGTATTGCAACGAAAAGTATAATTTTTTTTAAAGATTTCTTAATAATTAAATAAGGCTTTAAGGCTTACACAAACGATACAAATGTAATCGCATCGTCACTTATCAGGTGAGATGACTGTCAAATGCCTAACTAGTTTAAAAAAGAAAGGTTTAACATCGACTCTACCCGTGTACGATACCAATGTGAGCCTAATACTTTACCTCGAACGATGTAACCTCGACGATCATTACCTCGATGGTATATTTCATCGATGGCTCGTTAAAACGTTTCGAGGTATGTATGTAATGTATTAAACTCGACAAAACACCGACATCATGGCATCTTCGGCCGCATCGTCGCTTATCAACAGGTGAGATGACTGTCAAATGTCTTGCTAGTTTGAAAAAAGAAGGTTTAACATCGACTCCACCCGTGTATGATACCGAAGTACACCTGTACATTACCTATAATGGTACTTACTACTACTCTAGGTATGAACTCTAGATATAATAAGACAAAACACCGACATCATGGCATCTCCATCGCGTGTGTTGCGCTTAAAGCTGGCAAGCGACACCTAGATAAGTAGATAGTTTCCCGCCTCCCGATATTCAGCGTCTTTGTTGCGATGTCATTGCAGCGACTGTGCGGCTGACAAGCGCTGCGCTGCGGTACTTGGCAGATTCACCGATGTTAAGACCCGCTGTGCATTAGCCTGGTGGTCTGTAATAATAAATATAATAGAAATAACAAATACAAAACTATTTATTCCACACGAAATGTAACGTAACAGTAAGTGTTTAGGTAATAGATATAACATATTTTATACATCATATATATTTTAAGAACTTGTACAATGGTGTTATTGGTATTGGCACAGCATGAGCTGGTTTTAAGCCCATCCAGAGTCAAACCCAGAGATTTCCTGTTATAATTGCTGTAAAGATTTCCTGGAAGAGTTCGCTGGTAGCGATCACAACTAGCCTCTCTGCTGTTATCACGTCGAGACACGTGCCCAAAAACATCAAAACTCGGCTTTGGACTATCGATACCTAGTTATAGACCTGGAATAAGACAGCCTATCGGTTACTTTTTGTTAAAGTCTGCTCGGACCAAGTCGCCGATTCTAATTTTAATAAAATAACGGTCCTGCAACCAGTACGTTGGCATTTTAATTAATTGCCTGCGCACATGACGCAACAACTCGTAAACGCACTCACCTTCAATTGTATTGTTTTTGGATACGGTTTGTTATGCCGTAGCTAGTGCAGCGATGAAGTAACTATTTTAACTGTGTTTTTGTTAATTACCACAATAATTTACCAAACAGTTTATAATACTGCATTATGAAAGTTGTGGCAGAATACCGTTGCGGCGTTGTTCATCATCCGATTTCATCTCGATTGTTTGGTCGGTTTTCTAAATAAACGAATTTGGTAACACAAACAGGCCTTTTTTGCCCATTGTTGGGCATTAACGTGCTCGTGTCCATTGTAATTACATTTGTAGTTTTGCGTCACCTTCCGCCTCGCTATGGCGCGATTTGTTCCCCATGACCTGGTGATTGCGGGCTATGTTGAAACTACAGGTCTATTTGGAAACCTGAAGGTCGGTTACCTACATTTTCAGTGTAATTTCGTCGCTATCTACTTACTAAAGAGTAATTCGAGCCTTTTTAGTATTGTTATTTGAACTGGAGAGAAATTACTCGTGCAGGCAGTTCATGTAGTGACTGGTGTGTTCCCCCAGTAGCTATAACCTGGACTCCTTCAAGGCTAGAGTGAAGGCTGTTTCTAGACAGGCATGCTGCTCCGCCTTTGGCTGCATCATCGCTTCTTATCAGATGAGATGCCGGGCCTAGTACCCATTCTATTGAAAAATAAAATACTTCTGCTCGCTTCGGATTCGCTTTCTTTTACACTCCTGGTTTTCTTGAAGAGAATTATACCAATTATTATACCAACAAAATCCACAGTTACATGTACTGCGTCATTATCTAATTCGGTCGTTTATTTGTTGATGCCTCACGATGTTACCTACCACAATTATTTTTCCTTGTCTACTAAAATTACCATATTAGGCAATATAATCGACGACCTGAGTGGTTAACATGTCGGTCTGCATGCAGAGGTACCGGGGTCGATTGCCGGCCGAGCAGAAATTGAAACGATGAATTTTAATTTCTGTACTGTGTATAATATAATAAGTATGTATTTAAAAGTATATAAGTAGTTTATCAGTTATGTACCCATAACACAAGCTTTGCTTTGGGGCTAGATGGCGCTGTGTGAATTATCCAAGCTTATTTATTTATTTAATAGCAGAAAGAGTGGAGAGACCTGGCAACAAATGGATCTAAGTGGGAAAATAGGAGAGAGGCCTTTGCCCTTCAGTGGGACACCGACGGTTCCTAAAAAACATATTGTAGGCAGCGTGTGTCCAGTCTCCCTTAGAACAGTGTCGATTACGTCTCGCCGTTGAGACGGCCTTTATTCGGGATGACGCGAGGAGCGCTGCAGGCGGCATGAAGCGCTGCAGGCGGCATGAAGCGCCGATACCAATACCATATAATGTTGACACGTGTATACAACCAAATTCATAGCATTTTTTTTCTTCCACGTAGTGACAAACGAGCATAGCCCACTTACTGTCAGCCGTAACATCTACGATTCATGCATTTAGGTTGCACGCAACAACCTGCAAGACCGCAGGTGCGTTCGCTGTGAGGACTAAGATGGAATGCCTCAGTGGTGGGCAACGCATTGGCGATACTCTTGGTGTTACTAATGTCTATAGGTAGTGGTGACCACTTTCCATCATGTAGCACGCTTGCCTGTTTGCTCACCGTATGACATAAAAAAAAGAAATGCCTGATACCTGTAACTGCGCTGTTACCTTTCCTTCAAACCGTTGCTTGGCGGCAGAAATAGTTAAGGCGGTGGTACTCACCCAGGCAGACTCCTCAGGCTTGTCAGACACTCACACCTATATCCCATAGGGGTAGGCATAGCTTACCGATAGCATGTTATTTACATATCCATACATACAAAAACAGTAGGAATACGAGTAGATCGTGGACCGCCTCTAGTATTAAATCAAGTAAGGAAGAGTCATTTCTTTATTAAGACGATGAACCAACCGACCATGTCTTAGGTCTTGCGTAGGACGCATTGGTCGAAAACAGGTAAAACATTTTACCTGTTTGTTACTATATCTGATATCATCATTCTATTATGGCCAATGACGGGACGATATAGAAGAATTTCTGTATGAGTATAACAGGGTATACCCTGTTTTTCTGCAACCAGCTGCAACCATTCTCAGCGCGTTTAATTTTTTCATTTAACGGGTAACAAGAATCCATTTGGTAGCAAATAAGCGTCGATCCATCACGAGGCTTTGTACGAACGAAACTGTGTCTAGGCAAAGAGTTTTATGTACAAGTAGGTACGTCTAGGCTGAGAATGCAGCTCATCATTTAAAGCTTCCATATTAATTTCGAAACTCATTTGTCTGCGAGGGAAGATTGATGGTGGGACGAGGTAAAAGCCTTTTTATAGTTTGGCAAGAAACACTTGAAAGGATTGCTAGGCGAGATACACCCGCTCGAACGGTAGACGCGCAGACAATGGGATAGTGAGTAGCTAATGACTGGCGGATACAACTGGAAATGTTTCGCGCGGAGTTTTGCCATGATCGCTTTTGAGAGGCAACTTGGCGGTTTGGTTTTAAGTTTACTGCTCTAAGTCTCGCATTCAGGCGTTGAATAAGAAAAAAGTTATTTCAAACAACATATGAGATAGCAGAAGTCGGACTCAGAAAAGTTTGGCGGAGGTTAAAGATTAGCACAATGCGCCGTAACTTAAATCAGAATTGATCTGGCCATCTTGATTTTGACATTACAAATCGCGCGTGAAAATTATGTACGTGCCTAACGCCAAGCAAGGGGCTCCAAGTGTAATAGTGAGTGTCCATGGGGGTTCCCAAGGGGGTTCACGCAGAGGGGTTCTAGTGGAAAGCACGGACACCTTTTGTATCCAACAGCTTCCTTTACCTTTACAAGGCAATGTCAAAGCCTCGATTGCCGGTACGTAGTCACTCGAGAAACTTGCCGCCCCATTTGTCGTCAGTTCTGCGAGCTCTGTGACCCGCCCACTGCCACTTCAGCTTTGCGATTTTAAAACGTACGTATCTCGGTGAAGTTCCCGCTTTGCATATCTCCATTTCTGATCGTCCCATCGCACGCCGGCCCCGTTTATCGGACCCAAAGTTTCGCCGCATGTGTTCCAGTTGGCATATTATCTAATTACTATTAGGAACACCCAGCGGCATTGCACTTAGAAGAGTCGGTGAGCGCATTAAGCGAAACGAGCCCTATCAGCAGTGGCTGAACTTTCCGCACCGGCGGGCTTGTATCGGGGAAGTTCGCCCATTAAACAATTGAGGCCGCACCGTGTCTCGGCCACGTCGAAGCGGACAGGAGCAGTTGCAGATCTCTTAGAGGGATACGTAACTGTGATAAATAGGCTACCGTGCTATATTTAACCTCCGACGAAAAACGGGGGTGTTATAAAGTTTGACGTATCTGTGGCTCTGTGTATATATGTGTGTGTGCCTGTGTCTAGTTTTAAATTATATATAGGTCCAGCGCAAGCTATATATATCACGGTGGGCGGCTTTTAGCTTTTGTTATGTTAGGGTCTTACACCCTATTTAGTTTCTATTAGTTAATTTAGAAACATAAGTATTTTTACACCACTAAGGTGGCAAACAAACTTACTAGCTGCCTGATGATAATCAGTAACCGCAGCCTATGGACGTTTGCAATACAAGGGGTATCCCACACACGCTGCCGATTTCGTAAAACGTTGTCACCCCTTTCTCGAAAACTCCAGGAAAAGTAAAGGAAATAGCTCCACGCAAAATATTAAGCCAATCGTTGGATGGGATTCTCTTCGTAGATTACCGGTTCAAAATCCCGACTTGCATCGGGGAAGTTCGCCGTAACTATTGAGGCCACACGGCCAGTCGAGCACTCGCAGATCTCTAGTGCGAGTTTGCGTGTGAATTGGGCTAAATAAGCAACCTTGTTGCTGTTGCTTCGAGTTTGTTCTCTGCCTTTATTTGCTCTAGACTGTGAGGGCGCCGTACATTATCCGTTTACGTCCGTTACGCCGTTTTTTTTGGTGCAAGGTTGTGCACAGGCAGACCAACGTTTTGTAGGTCTCCTAAACGTCTTCTATGGCTACAAAGTGGAATTTTTCTTGTACTCGATGACGTAGGATAACCTACGGCGCCCTCAGTCTACTCGTTTTCTTACTTATCTAAGTTTACATTAAATATGTCGATCAGCTTGAATCTTTATTTTTTTTATCGTGGAAAAATTCACAGCGCCATCGAGCCCCAAACTATGCTATGGGTGCTAGATTACTGATATACTACTTAAATACTTTTGTTTTTTAAATACAGTTTGTATTTAATTATTATCACACCCAGATCCGTAACAGAAATTAAAATTCATTTTTTCAATTTCTGCCAGCCGGGAATCGAACCCGGGACCTCTTGCGTGGCAGACCGGCGTGTTGACCACTGAGCCACTCAGGTCGAACATGAAAGCTTAATTACATATCAGAATTTGGATCGTCTTTGACTTTAAATTATTTAACCTCTTATAAAACATGAAAAAAAAAGATCACATTCCCACCAAATAACCTCAAAATCGTATTACCACGACCGACAGACACATCCTTGCCCTTGCACAATCTGAGCACACCCAATGGGCGTATGGCGTATCTCACGCCGCCCGCGCCGTCGGCTATATGATGAACGGCTGACGTCCGAATGTTTACTCCGCAGTGCCTTCACCGTGTGCCGTACATGTCCCGGGGGCCCAGGGGCTGATATTGCCCCTTTCCGAATGGCCCCCGTCTCCGGAGCAACGATTATTTGCCTTGACATGCTTCCAAGTGACAAAGCTCGGTTATTTACTTACGCACGCAACGCTGGAGGCTGGAACGTAAGGTTTATACCCGAGATCCGACGTCGCTGAATTACGTCGCCTGTTCATTTGTCGACTGTTTTTCGAGTTTTTCGTTGTTGAGTTTGAATGAACATTTGTATCGGCTTTAATTTGACAGATTGACTAATTAGCCCGCGGTATTGTCGATGATTCCCATACGAAAGGAAGATAAAGAGATCATAAAACGAAAAAGCACCTATATAAAACAATCGCACCACGGACTAACTTCCATTGAACATAAATCTCACTTAAATTGGCGAAACTAAGGAAAGTCATATCACATAGATAATTTTCGAAACGATCAGGTTTATTGAACGAAAATACAGCTACCTTATATGTATCTAGAACGGCCAGCTCGGTAGAGCGATATAATTCGAGGTAAGAGACATCTATTGTCAAGATAACATTTCACAAACTTAACACCCAGATCTCCAGGACTGGGATCGTATCAATCAAATTGATGTTCCATTAATGATAAGGCCTCAGCTGATGTCCATCTCCGGCCGCATAGTCACGTTACCGTCAGCTTCAGATGTAAAAAACATCTAGGACTTCCTCCTAGGCTCGAATAGCCTCTCGACTAGAAATAGCGTTCACACGTAATTCGAAACTGAAGTTGGCTAATTCGAATTCGGAAGGAATTCATTGATTTTTGGCCGCGATAATCTCCGTAAAGGAACGTTTGAATGAGCAGTCACGTATCGCGCCGCATACCTACCGGCTGCGAAGGCATCTCGAGCTCTAATTGTAGGTATGGCATGCGCTGAATATTTTATACCTCCATTCCCAGAACTAATAATGCTCAATATACAGAGTTAACGAGATTATAAACGCACCGAACTAATTAGGCCAATCGAGCTGTGCATATATAATTTTGATTGAACGTCGGGTACTGGTTGCTTTTAGTCTGAATTTGGAAGGTTTCAACAATTCTTTGGCAAGGTTTTGATTTATTACTGGATACAAAAATCTCTGTTAATTATTTAAAAATCCGCCATTTTCGCTAAACCTCTGTAGATTTATTTGGATCTAACGGGGACCAAATTCACATTAGTTGGATTCCGAACATCGTAGCTTTGTTGCTAAGTTTATTTTTGTAACATGAGAAAGGTGAGTGACTGATACTAACTTATTTTCGAGAAGGGAAATGAGCAAGTTTACTGATGTGATCTATCAATATACAGCTTTTTTTCTAATCTGTGGTACAGCCCAAACCGAGCAAAACGAATCCACTAAACGCCATGGCTAATGATTCTTGAAAATTTTCGCTGTATTTTCTGCGGAAAACGATAGATATTCAGAGATATTGTATGGGGAATAAGTGGAACGCAAAAACTGTTTCCAAATGGTCAAAAGTAAAAAAGTCTTTGGCAAAATCTGTGTCGAAACGCAACATATACCTACCAAGGCATCAGATACGGCTGGCATCCTGTCCTCGCGTGGCCCCGGATTTGCGTGCGTCGCCTCGGAAGCAATTTTCTTGTAACACCGCCTTTAATGGCTCGCTCTCCACCTTAATGGGCGGCGATGTTTAATTTCATGCCGCTACGTGTGTTGTATCACGGTAATAACACGGCATTGGGCAATGCAATGAGGTCTTACGATGGCTTTACATACATACAATATACATACACACACGCCGGTATCCCACAGGGGTAGGCAGATACTATCGAGTGCCAGAAGCTACGATCCTGACATACCTCTTTTCCTTTTCTACATTCGTATATCTTCTCATACATTTAAGCCGGTTGAGGATACTCCTGACCTGCCCTTTTTGGAGAAGGTTCTTTTTAAGGTGGTATATTTGTCACTAAAAGAGCAAATCAGTAGGATGCCTTATGGTGGCATATTTGTTATTGGAAGAGGAAAGGAGATCGAGTGTGTATCTACGGTGTGGGCTTATTTGAACCTTTTTGTTTCACTTGTTTTGCTAAACAGGAGTCTGAAAAGCGGATCCATGCCTGAATGGATACCACCGTCGTATCTCGCTTCGCCAACGCAATGGCCCAAGGAGGCCAATGGCCCACCTAACGGGTGGCGAGTTCGTTGCGGTTCTGAAGTTTGACTAGCCTCAAAGTACCCATCCAATTCCCGGATTCTATGAACATTGCTTAACCTAACCTGTATCTATTTCTGCTACTGATCTGCTGCTATGACTGTCGTGTTTTCGCTCAAAAGACAAAGCAGTCAGTTTTAAATAAACCCAGAGACATCACGTTCTGCGATTTGATAATGAGTTACATCTACATTATGTAATCTAAATGTCATGTGTCATGGTCAGCGGTTAGTTTTCCATTAGGTTATCTGCTCGTTTGCTTCAACAGTGTATAACGAGTATCACTTGCAAAAGAAAAGTCAACATTAGAGAATTTATTGCGATTTTAGCACGGTAACCGTGCGTTACTCTCTCAAATTGATTTGTAACGAGGAGAAATTGACCAATTATATACCTCTTTCCAT
Organism: Blastobasis lacticolella; assembly: GCA_905147135.1. NCBI lineage: Eukaryota > Metazoa > Arthropoda > Insecta > Lepidoptera > Blastobasidae > Blastobasis > Blastobasis lacticolella. Next base: position 17,302,079 of record LR990053.1, on the reverse strand, counting down.
TGAATTAGCCCACATTATTAGATAAAGTCCGTTTGAAGCGGCATTAGAAAGCCTCTATGAAAGTAAATTGACCTCTGAGAGGGTTCAATCATGTCAAAATTGGACAGGCAAATCTCTCTCCGAGATTAGTAGAAGCACTAAAAGCGTAATTAAAAAGTCTTTGAACCGAGTAACGCAACAGATTATTACTTAGCAGCGGAGTACTAAAATACAAATATAAAATGAAATCTGAAGTTATTGTTCGCGCGAAATGTTTTTCGTCAAAATCACGTCCTGACTAACGGGTGCGGAATCCAAACAATTTTAGTGCGCCAAAGTTTACGATTTGGACTACGAATTGTTGGCGTTCCATTCGAGCCGGGAGCGGTGTAATGTCGGATTCTGGGTGGATTCTGCGTCAACACTTTAAGTTTTAACCGTGATCTGTGACAGGGGACATTGTGTTGAGTGCCAATATCAATTTAACGTGCGAGGGTCGAGTGCCTGCGTCTTGGGCAGGCGCCAGGCGGGGCGATGCGCGGCAAAACACCCCTGGCATCCCCGCATCTCCATTCCGCGTCGACGAGCAAAAATAACTGTTCGGGCATTCGCGAAATTGGTTGCCCAACTTGCCAACGTGTTGTCGGGACGCTAATAGAGGACTAATATGTTGTTCGGTGTACATGGATGTGTTGACGACTTTGTCGATGTTGGTAGTACTGGTACCTGTAGTTAGTTGGCTTCTTGTTCGCGGGCTTCTTTTATTTTAAGCAGGTGAGATGGCGGTCAAATGCCTGGCTCTGACTAAAAAGAAAAAGAAAGAATAATAGTTTTAGGAAGATTTGGATGTTAGTAACTCTGTGCTGGCGAAAAACGGTGTGCAAGTATTACGTTTTAAAATCATACCTAGATAAACTCTCTATCTATTTATTTATTTTCATTTTGGTCTTAAATGGAAATTGTTTTAAATGGACTCTGTTAACGGGGTGACGGAGGTCAGATGGCAGTCGCTCCTCTGTAATTACTTGATCTGCCAAATCCTGAATCATTGTCTCTAGACTAAATATTGACGTCAAGATTATTATCATAGATATAATCAATTGATTGATCAAACTACATGGTAACTACTACTTAACCGGAATTGATATTCAAGTCAAAAGGTTACCAGGTGACTTTTAACACCAAGAGCTGGTTTCCAAAACGTTTATACCTACGGAATTTAATTAGTTCGTACATACATAAATAATATGTTGTGCTTGACATTTATATGTCAATTACTGTAGAATTCCTTAATGATTACTTATATTAGTTTATAAATAGTGGTCATCTTTATGTAGGAAGCTGGTGGATTCGTGCATTAAATGATTATTCATCTAAAGTTCTAAGTGACTTACACCTGCTTGCTTGCACACAGTTGACGACCTGAGTGGTTCAGTGGTCAACATGCCGGTCTGCCACGCAAGAGGTCCCGGGTTCGATTCCCGGCCGGGCAGAAATTGAAATGATGAATTTTAATTTCTGTTACGGGTCTGTGTGTTCTATGTATAATAAGTATATAAGTAGTTTATCAGTTATCTAGCACCCATAACACAAGCTTTGCTCACTTTGGGGCTAGATGGCGCTGTGTGAATTTGTCCACTTTATTTATTTATTTAGTTAACCTGATGTCTATACAGGAAAAGGACGGCAGTGGATGCGGTAGGAGTTAGAGCATTTCTCTCTAGAAACATGTGCAGTATGGGGGACATTGAGACTTAAAAAAAACTCAGTTACAAACAAGCAGACAGCCCACCGCGATACTAAGTGGTAACTGTCGCATGTAACCTATGATTTAAATACTGCCTTTTGCCGTTGGGGCCCAAACTTCAATTTAACATACCTACCCGCTTTTTGTGCAGTGGCCCGAGGGTACAATCTGAACTACTTCAAGGCCAGAGTGATTTCTAGACAGGCATCCTCCATAGTTTTTCTAAACTGAACCAGGCGAATCTACACATACGAGTACACATCTTATAAAGTAGAAATTTGGCCCGCAGACCAGTTTTTGAGTTGTCGAGATGTCCCTTAACTCTCGTCGCCACATCTTCGCTTCCCATCAGGAGAGATGCCGGTCAAATGCCTACCAAGTATTGAAAATACACACACACACCTGACGAAAGCGTAATGACGGATAATTAGCGCAACTCTCGAACGAATTTATTCCGATTCCTCTTCCGACTGGGCTGCTCCAACATGGAAGTCTGTCGCCGCCCAAATTGCCGTAACTCCCAACTTGTCGCGTCAGCGCGAACCGATGTGAACGCTCATTCGTGAAAAAGTAAATTGATAAAGTTCCGAGGCAATTTGAATGTTTAACCTTCGTATTAGCGGAGTTCCATTAATATTTAATGGGCGCAGACGCTATTTGCATGTGCCAACGACTTGTGTGGCGGCGTAAGTCAGAAGCCGTGTGGTGACAAATTTTTTTGAGAAAGAACATCTCTAAACCAGAAAACGGGGAACATCATTTCTTAATGAGTTTTCCCAACGATCAGAGATTAAGATATCGTAACACAGGGTCGCCGACAATGATCTTATTGAAGGCTTTGGTCAGGAGACGTAGCTCACAGAACAGTTGGCCGATGGTTTCGGAAAATTGCTTGAGTGGTGACCGTGCTATGCTAAGCAATATTGTATTTGTATTATATAGACTGGTACAAAACAAAAAAATGATATAAAAAAGTTATCAAACACTGACATAAAATTTAATAACGCGTGCCAACGCCGTGTTCCGCACACGTTATACAATTGCCAATTAACTTTAAAACTTGATGACGGAGGGAAAAGCGAAATAATGCAAACACTGAAAATGAACTTCCAAAAAATAACTAGTATCAATTCTTTACCATAGTTGTATAAAAGCGAATATGCGTGTGTCATGTTTTGATAGCTTTGACTTTGATGGAAATTGCTTTGCTTTTAAGTGATAAATGAACAGGCAAGCCTACCTGACGTATAGCTGACTATATCGTCTACGAATTCATATATATATGTCGCAGCCAAATGGTTAAATTAGCCGTTTCATTAAACGGCTAGCTTTCTAAGCAGTAATTTAATTGAAAATTTGCCAATTTCATGAACTTTGAAAGTAACGTCTAATGATGGATATTTACCCTACTTTACGGAGATCCTCCATTCATTGTCACAACATTAAATTAACTTAACCGAATTAAAACCTAAAGTGAATTATTATTATTGTTTGAGGTTATTGTGGTAAGGTTAGCGTTGTAACAATGTATGAAGGAGCTCCGTAAGCTCGGGACAATACTGTTCTTTCAACATTACGTTAAAATCTCATGCAATTGGCAAATTTTTAATTAAATAATTGCTCAAAAAGCTAGCCGTTTAATTAACCGGCTAATTTAACCATCCGGCTGCGACATATACATAACGTTTCGCTTTTTTATACCACTATTGTGGCAAACAAGCTTACGGCCTGCCTGATGGTAAGCAGTCACCGCAGCCTATGGACGTTTGCAATACCAGGGGCATTACCCACGCGTTGCTGACCCCGTAAAAATCTTTTTACCCCTTTCTTGAAGATCTCCATGTTGTACTCTCCAGGGAAATCCTCTCCAGTTAGTTCATTCCACAACCTTAGTGTGCGTGGGAGAAAGTTCCTTTGCAACCGCACAGTTCGCGACCAATTTGGCTCCAAGGTGTGAGGATGTATGCCCTCTCGATGGCGAGCGGTGCGATGATAGACTGTAGCTGTAGGCATCATGTCAAACAGTTCTTCAGAACAAACACCATTGTACAAGCGAAAGAAGAGGTGTGTTACAAGTTTGACGTGTGTATCTGTATCTGTAGCTTTGTGTATCTGTCTGTGACACCGTAGCTCCTGAACGGATAGACGGGATTGGATTCGGTTTCCTCCAGTAAGCCAGTTTAATTGAAATGTGTCTTAGCTTTGTTTAATTAAAATCTGTATTGTAGTTTAGAAAGTATTTGAATTGTAAGTAAACTTGTTGGTCGGGTGTAATCCGACTTTTTCTGTCGGTTAGGTTACTCCCGTAGGGGTAGGCGTAGAGACGACATCGTTCCACTTGCTACGGTCCTGATAGATCTCTCTTGCTTCTTCCACATTCATTATACTTTCCTTACATGAACGTCGGTTTAGGGAACTCTTGACCTTCTTTTCAATATCATCGATTGGATCGTAATACATTCGTCACGGTCTTATGAATTTACATATAGAATTAACATACTTCAGGGCTTTTACACTGATGTTAGCTATGCAATCCCCGCATGAGCACCCTTTCAGTTATTAACGTGCAAAGCAAAGTACGAGCTTATAATTGGCTTATAGTTTCGCTATTATTGTAACTAATTTGAGTATCTCAGCTTGTTGGCTTTCCAATAAAATAAAATAAAAAAATCTAAACGCACGCGTCAATAAACTACTGCAGTATCCGCTGCCACTCAACTATATCGTAGTAACAGGATGTTTCAAGAATAAAAAACAACACAAACAATACAATAAACAGTTAAATAAATAAATTAAAATTCGTTCTTATCTCCAATTGGTTGCTAATAATGGCATGGAAAGGGAAACCAATTGATTAACTGGTTTGATGACTGGGAAACCAGTGTACGTACCAATGTACCGATTACGATGCGGTATTCTTTATTTGAAATCTAGTTTGTTCGAGATGGTTCTTAAGTTTGTTTCATTAAAATTGGTTCTGTACTTTGTAAATCTACGAAGTCTAATGAGGGTTATCCGTCATGTATTGGCAAGGTTATGTACTGTTTGTTCTCTTGATCTAAGATTCCATAGTAATATCTTCCGTCATATGTACCTACTTCAGGAAAATCGTACAATATGAGAGAATATGGCTCTAATAAGAAAAAAACTGTTAGTTCCCTATTCTCACCCTGGTCCAACTATGGGGTTGCCATGGAGATAATCTATCCTCACTTGTATTTAATCGAGTTGTAAATGAAATGACAAAAAAGATTTTTTCCCTATCCAACAAAGTAGGGTTGTCTGGGTTAAACTTGGTCTGAAGGGAAAACACAGTGAACATTCATAAAATAAAATTTCAAACTTCAAATTCAGGAACGTTTACCGATATTTCCGTTCAGAGCAAGGTTTGTCCAGGCTGTACCATATATTGTTGGATAGGGGGAAATATATCTTTCATATTACTCCATTAAATAACATATGAGGGTAGACTATCTCCATGGCAATTTCATAGTTGGACCAGGGTGAGAATAGGCAACCCATATTGTTTTCTTAATCGAGTCATATTTTCTCGTATAACGCACGATTTTTGTGAATCACAGTTGTGGAAAGATATAACTATAACCGAATCTCCTACCCAGTTAGAGGCAAGATATTAATTTAGCCGAATTTCCTGGCTAGTTAGAGTAAACCTACCTCTCCAGGGAGCTCGTTCCACAACCTCAGTGTACGCGGGTGAAAGTTCCTGTGGAATCGTGCAGTATGCGACCAACTTGCAGTAACACGTTTCCTAGATTTCAAGTTACGCCCATATTGGAATGCTGACATCCACCTGTTGATATTTAAGTTGAAGGTTGTTGACTGCGGTCTCCAATTGGGATCATTGCTATTATTAGAGTAGCGATGTACGATCACTAGGCATCTTTCATTTTGAAAATTTGCAAAATATTGTTTTTTTTTTCATTACACATTTATCGGGTTTGTTACCACGGTTACTATTGTTAGTACTAACCGAGGTAACAAACACGATAATATGTGTAGTGAATAACCACGAAAGTCTTAAAACCTATATTTTTTTTCATGTTTGCTGTTATGAACTTTAGCTTCTTGTGGTGGCGAAAATAATACAAATCTGTACTGAGTTGTAAAGTGCTTACGTACTATACAATTATGTAATATATTCTAAAGCGGGGTCAGGATGGGACCTTTTATTCGAAAGTCACGTGTCATCTACAATAACTTGACCACCATCCGGGTCAAAACACTATGCCAACACCTTTGTCGGACCTACTCGTGGCTTTGCTTTGTCGCGCCCAAGAGAGCGAGATGACTCTACCCAGCTAACTCTTTCGAATTGCGTCGATGTTAAAATAATAATAATCATCTTGGCGTTAATTTCCCGGTTGTGCTCTCGCGCGCGCCCGGGGTCCGCCTTGACCATGATCCAGGCTTTGGCAGGTCAGGTAATTATAGTGAAGCGACCGCCATCTGACCTCCATGACCCTGCTACTAGGGAAACCGGACCAGATTGGATCATGGTTACACTAGTCGCCAGAAAGTGCAGGTTTCATCGCGAAGTTTTCCCTCACCGTAAGAGCATCGGTTAGTATCCAACTAATTTCGATGTTAATGAGACAATAGACTGTGAAGGCTCCGTAGGTTATCCTACACCAAAAAGAAAAGTAACTTTAATGTGGCTGATAAGCGAAACTGCCAAGAGGATGTGAATCAGACCGGGTTTTATTTCTATAACCCACACAACAGGATAAGTAAGTACCATCACTAAGAAAGGTCGAAGCACAAGAAGCTACAAGAGTGTCGCCTTCAATGGTATGGCCACGTCTTGCGCAGACCGGCAAATTATGTGGGCAAACATATGTCTGGCCATGCCGCCCCCACCAGGCACGGGAAGGAGAGGCCGGCCCAAGAAGCGATGGCTGGACGTCGTTAACGGACTCACTACGAAGGATGCCGAGGACCGAGCAAAGTGGACTAGGAATAGCAGGAAGGCGGACCGTGTAGCGCGGGGGCGCAACCGGGATTTAACGCCGAGATGATGATGATGACTCAATATTGAATATGAAGTGCTCAATATTGCCTCCACCGCTCTTTAGATCTCCTTTCAGAGGGTCTAAGGTTGGCTGGAAGAAATCCCATTGTGGGATAAGCCCACCTTTGCTTTGTATAATGATATTTTTCTCACTACTGTATTTCTTTTTAATTGCAATTAAGAGTTTACATACATACATACATGACTAAGAAAAGTCGAAGTTTGGGTCACAAAAAGGAATTGTGCCAGGTCTCGCACGGACAGACCAACCAACATTTTGTGGGTCTACTTAACCTCTACTATCGCTACAAAGTGGAATTTTTCCAGTACTCATGCCTTCACAGTCTATAAAGTCTTATCTATAAAGTCTATAAGTTTCTTTATAGAACTTAGGAACACCCGTCGGTTTTCAAGTGTTCACTCTCGTTTTATTGCCATAGGCGAACGTGACCATTAATTCCTCGTATCAACTGCTCTCTCCGCACGAGAACTGTTATGTAAGCGCATTGATTGCATTGCTTGTGTGCGTAGCTTTAAAGGTCATGGATCAACATTGCGTGGGTGTACTATACGGTGTGATTTGTTAGTTTTGTTTTGTTGGTGCGTCTTTTTTTGTTTGACTTTTTTTTTTTTTACTTCCGGTGCAAGAGGGATGTTATAAGTTGGATGTGTGTATCTGTGTGTCTGCCTGGAGCATCGTAGCTGCCGAAAGGGTGGACCGATTTGATTGAAAACCAGTTTTATCGAGTATCGATGAATGGACGAATTTCGGAAAGACGGCTAGCACATGTGTGCTCTCGCGCGATAAGCTAGAGAAGGCGCGACATAGATACTGCTATCTCTTTCATCTTAGTATTGAGAGAAAGAAACGAAGACTCTCTCGTGGTACGAATTATGTCGCGGGCACACTTGTGCTGGTACTGCTGCGCGAACTCCAGAAGCGCAGATATGTCGCTGGGAACAAATAGCGCCGGTTAGGGACCAATGGGGAATCTTTGTGTCAGAGACCAAGATCCAGGGTCGCTGAGCCAGCGTAGTAAGTTTCATTAAGATGGTTGTTTTGTTAAATTAGTTTTTTTATACTACGCAGTGACGAATGAGCCCTCCTGATGGTAAGCGATAACTGTCGCCCATAACATTTATGATTCATGCATTTAGGTTGCAGGCAACAAAAATGCAGAACCGCAGGTGCGTTGTCACTGTGAGGACTAAGTTGAAATCCCTCAAGCCTGTTTACGTTCAATAGTTTGGGAAATATTTGACTAAGTCGAGACTTTGTTGGCCAGTTAGGTCGTTTGAACAGTTTGATCTCCAATCCTTCTCCGACTTTGTTGCGCCTAACGGAACGCGGGTAATGCAGTTAATGGATGGTGAAGTCATCGCCAACGCGAAGTTGCCTAACAAGCCCGCCGTGACCTTTGCTCTGGTTAGAGCCGGCTACAAAATACGAAATTTTTACGACCAAATATTTATATTACCCACCTAACATTAAAATATTCGGACCTGTTTCTAATGGACACTTCTTTCTTTATATAATAATTATGTCTAGAAAACGAAAGTTGAAAGCAAAGAATTCGCAAGCGTAATTTGTCCAATGGTTTCACTGCTTATTTTACAAATTAGCTGCCAAATTAGTAAAATACGTATTTTAATTAATGGAATTTCTGAGTGAACTATTATGTTTTTAACTCACAATATTTTTTGAATTTGGAATTCTTAACGCCCACTTTATATTACTGTAGTCTAGTTATACACAAAAGAACGTGGAATTATATATTTTTATACAGTCACATCGGTGATTCGCACGGGTATCCAGCCTATTTGATAGAACAAAAAGAAATCAAAACTATAGCCCATAATATTGACGATTCATAAAGAAAACAAAGAACCGCAGGTGCGCTACCACCGTGGTAGGAATGTAATGCAATCGGTTTATAAAAAAAAATAGTTTCAATATTTTTATTTGGCGACCTGAGTGGTTTAATGGTCAACATGCCGGTCTGCCACGCAAGAGGTCCCGGGTTCGATTCCCGGCCGGGCACAAATTGAAATGATGAATTTTAATTTCTGTTACGGGTCTGGGTGTTCTATGTATAATAAGTATGTATTTAAAAGTATATAAGTAGTTTATCAGTTATCTAACACCCATAACACAAGCTTTGCTTACTTTGGGGCTAGTTGGCGCTGTATGAATTTGTCCACTATTATTTATTTATTTATTTATTTATTTAATATTCAGATTAAGTATATTGTATAGATTCTGTTTTAATGTATATTTAATATATTTAAGTATATAGTGATTTTAAAAGCAGATCTTTGTAAGACGTGTACCAGTTGACACCACTTCCATAATTAAAAAAGATGACGAGTTAGGAAAGTGTAAAGTTTGAAAAAATACAAGTTTAATAAAATGACGACCTGTCACTTAATTGCTTTGTAAGTTGTAAAGTACGATTATAGTAGGAGGAATATTAAATGAACCGAATTCAATAATCCATTCATCACCAACCCTGACCAATACTAACATCCCTCAGTGAAGCTCAGTCTCGAATTCTGCAAGTATCTGCTTTGAAACATCTACTTTTAAATATGAAACGTCCAATGCTTTTTATTTTTCCATAATCAAATCTTATTTATCCGGTCTACAGAAAGTGGCCTAACGCTAAGTGGGTTAGGCCACCGCAAAGTTTCCGTATCGGGGCAGGCCTTGCCGCCAGTGAAGCGATGAAAGGCTGGAATGCTGCCAGTGGCTTACTGAAGTAGCCGCCACTAAATTAATATTGGCAACAGCGTAATATAGTAGGAACCTGCGGCGGTACCAAGGGAGCAGTTTTCAAGAGTTTCAGTACCTATGAAAGTTTTCAATGACGTTTCGTAGTTGAGGTACTGATGACATAGACATAGACATAATATTTATTTGGCAATTTCTACAATATAAGTTAACAAAATATTTGTTACTAACATAAATTAGGTTAAATATTGTAGTGTCATGCCAAACTAGGGCTCAGCTCAGCATATGCTGTAGGCAGCGAGACCACAGCGCTGATTTTCAGCTGACCCCTACAGTTAGTGCGTGAATTACTCGCCAAGTGGTCAGACAGGTAACGTAGTGCTGTACATTTTACGAAATCTGAAAATCGAAGTATGAAATCTGTGTGGTAGGGTAGGTAAATGGCTGCCGGTACATCGTTCTGGGTTCTTTTTTTTTTAATATGTATCCAGCAATGTAAAACACTCTAAGCGTTTGACAAGGATTAAATCCCCATACTTTAGAATCCAAAAAGAAACCTTTCGTATTCACTTTGGTTGTGGAGTGACCACTCACCCTAGAATTCTTTAAGAAGAGATGAAAGGATAAGGATTTTAGGACTAATGAGTGTTGCAATTTGCGATCATTCAAAGCGGTAGATAACTAACAAGGCTAACCGTAAGCATGTTTGCCACAACGTTATAAAAAGAATGAAATAAAAAACTGGTTAAATAATTTAGATATAAACGATGCTTTGACCCCGTCATGCGGAACTGTATACAATGTATGTATTTGATTCCGACGAGTGTAATACTGAATCTCGATGTTCAAAATTGCGTTGTACTGAGTTCAGAAATAATGTATGGAACTTCGAATAATTATATATGGAAAATTTCGAAGTTCCACACATAATTTTTCGAAGTTCCAGACATCGAGATTATAAACATTCTCAATTAAGTAATTCGTACTTATATAATTTATGAACATAGAATATCGCTGTTTTGAACTTCGAGATTCAGTGTTACATTCGATTACGCCACCGTAACTGACATTACCGTATTCACCAGTCGCAGTCTCGTTCCCAATAATACGTGGTAGGGCCCAAAGTGGGCTTGCGTCTTGCATAACTCCCCAGCACCTGGCCGCAAGTCACTCTGCTGGACATCGCTCTTCAAAGTTTCGGACTACGCCTGGAATGCTGCCAGTCCGTACGGTAGTCGTCGCAGTGTTGTAGATTCATATTAGCGCTGTGATAGGGCTGTGGCACTCAACAGGAGTTATAAGTTTAACCTTAGAACAAATGTTGGTTTTCTGTGGCATAGCGCCAGCGGATGGATCGATTTTTTTTAAAGTAAGCAGTGGATCTATGGCGCACATGGGAAGGGGAACGTAGATAATGCTGGAACTGGCTACCCCCATCCAACAAAAGTGAATGGATGGACCAGCATATATTAAATTTTTTGTTGAGGCGAAGGGTCAGTTCTCTCCTGCCTCAGCCGCCTGTACGTTGGTGAGGGCTGCTCGCACATCCCTGTGCATTACCTGTGCACATCCTACTTGCCATTGGATTTATGTGCCCGGTGTATACAGCTTTTATAAAGCTAGGTAATAAAGATCGACAGGTTTAGATGCGGTTTTATAAGCTACACTGGCCGTTCCCAGCGGCTCCCACTCGCGCAGTTCGGAAGTAGTAGAGTTCTCTGTAAACGTTCCCGCGGGAACCTATTATTTTCCCGGGATAACAACTCGGGAATTATGCGGCTTCCTATTAGTAAAATATTTTTTTTATAGTAATTTTGAGTTTAATCATTACAAAAATAACTCAACCGACAGTAAAGTCGGATAACCCCCGACCGATAATACTCAAATATTTCCTAAACTACTGAACAAAGTTAAGAAGAAAAATATTGATTAAAGTGGCTTTCAAATACAGAAAACTGCATCTTGACAGACACACGGATACACAAAGCCACAGATACATACGTCAAACTTATAACACTCCTGTTATCTTCTGGTCCTAAAAACACAAATCTTATCTCTTTATAATATTAGTATAGATTGAATTTGCGCCCGGCTCGAATTCAAAGTATTCGCGATATCTCTAATAACTCCTCCATCCTTCACCCCAATGTGGTTGACTGCCTCTTTAAATTGAGGCTCTTCATAAATAAACATTAAACTCACCATCGATATCTTATACCGGTACTCGTATTTCTATAGGAGCGGAGTCAGCGTTCGTCACATTTTCAGTATTTCTACAGCCATAAAACGTCACGCACGTAACGCTGACGATCACAATACACTCGTACCTACAACATTTACTATATGTTACCGATTGTTTTGCCTCGTGTGTGACACCCAACTATAAAGTCAGCGATAGTGTTGTGACGTTAAATGAATGTAACGCCCAGCCGAAGTTGCTTTTTATATCACTAAGGCAGCAGCCATTCTGCAATATTGATGGTGATACGAGTAACACACGATATTCATTGCATACTTTGTTTCAATTTAAGGCTTTCTCTTACAATTTCCAATAACCTAACTGACAGAGAAAGTCGGATAACACCCGACCGAAATTACTTAAACTTAAATATTTTCCAAACTACTTAACCGATTTTAATGAGACGTAGCTAAGAACCATCTCGATTAAACTGGCTTTCAAATGGCCTCGAAAAAGTACAACTTCATCCACATCGGTCTATGATTCACTGCATGACAACCGTGACCCTGCTACCAGGGGAACCTGACCAGATGGGATCCATCTAGGGAAAACATAGAGATGTTTTAGGGAAGAGTCCCTCGCTTTCCGTCGCCGTAAAAGCATCGGTTAGCATTTAACACACATACGTAACTCAGAAAAGAGTCATTGGTACACGGTCACAGTGGTATTCGAATGCAATACCTCTCGCTTACGAGTCATACCTTAACCGCTCGTCAACCGACGCCCCGATTGGGTTTCATGTAACAAAATTGTAGGTCTACCCGCATTGACCATTCGACAGCCCTACAACACGTCTACCCACAAAGTAATACAATAATATACAACGTGCGCATGATTCATGCACACGCTGCGCTGCACTTCACATGCAACTCGGCTAATTGAAACACAGCGAGGCCATCACCAGCACGTCGCCTAAATATTTTACCGTTATTCTGTGTGGCAGACGCCATTTTTATTGGCGACGAAAAAAAAGGGGTGCTATAAGTTTGACGTGTGTATCTGTGGCTTTGTATTTATGTGTGGCGTCGTAGCTACCGAACGACTGGACCGATTTGGACGCGGTTTTCTGTATTTGATAGTCAGTTTAATCAAAATGGTTCTTAGCCTTATTACGATAAAACCGGTACAGCAGTTTTAGAAATACGAATTCTGGTATTATATGTAAGAGCGTCGGTGGCTTAATGGTTAATAGGGACCGACTCGTAGTCCGAGGTACCGGGTTCGAACCCCATTGCTACCACGAGCCACTGACTCTTTTCCGAGTCATATACATTAGTTGAACACTAACCGATGCTCTTACGCACGAAACCCAATGAAGATATAGACCGTGAAGGCACTGGCAGCGGAAATTTCTAGTTTCAAGAACTTCACTCTCAAGACTTTCTCACTGTTCAGGGATCAAATTACAAATCTTGCCCAAGGCCAAGACCGCCAGGAGACACATTCCCGTCGCAAGGTCCTACTCTTCCATGGTCTGGCTGAGACAAAGGATGAGAATTTGAAGGACAAGATGCAAGCCCTATTACACGACCAAATGAGCTTGACAGGTGAAGACAGTTCTTCGCTGGAGGTGTGTCATCGTTTGGGCGAGAAAACCACCAAGATCCGGCCTGTGTTGGTTCGATTTACAACACTCAAGTCTCGCACGGCTGCATGGAGGGCAAAGACGAAGCTTAAGGGCTCAAAAGTTTCGGTGAAGGAGTTCCTGACGAAACCGCGGCAGGAATTGTTCGCCGCCGCCCGCAAACATTTCGGCATGAAGAACTGCTGGACTAATGATGGCACGATAGTGTTACTCCTTCCGGATGGAAAACGTAAGAAGATCTTCTCCATAGCAGAGCTGCGCGATGTGCAGACCCAGTTTCCAGAGCCGCAATCCAAATAAGCTGAGTGCTATGTATACTTTCACGGTTGGTGTATTTATTTTAGCCGGCTTATAATTGGTTCTTTCTCACTAAAAGGTAGCTCGAAATTTTTTAATTTTCATTTTTTATTACCGGCTTTAATTTTATAGTAATTTCACAAATTTGTTTATTTACTTTTCTGCAGTGATTGTCGTGTCACTTTTTATCCAATCTTAGCTGTCAACGTCACACAGATGTCAAATGTTTTGCTCTTATTTTATGGCCCCGGTTACTGGTTCCGTTCTGTTTGGCAATGGTATCCTTCGTTTCATTGTAATTTCAATTAATATTTTTAGTTTTTTATTTTTGTTGTAATCCTCTAGTCAGCGTTGCCGGTGTGGTGATATTTTTTATTTTATCGGTTTTTTTTTACTGACGTATTTTTATAGGCTTATTTATACTTAGTTTTATTATTTTTACTTATATTTATTTTTATTTTATGTCTTCTGACAATATTGCAGATGATTATTTTCACTCTTGCTCTTCCGACGAGTATGAAGGTGCTCTTGATGTTTCTTCCGATATTGATATTAGCATTATTCCACTCAGTGCCCAGCTTCAGTCGGTGCTCGACAAAAAGTGCCTTAAGCTCGCTCATATAAATGCGCAAAGTGTAGTTGGTCATTACACTGACCTCCTGGCCACCTTTAGTGATCAGTGTGTCGATGGGATATTAATCTCTGAATCCTGGCTAAAGCCATCTCTACCCTCGACACTCTGTTCTCTCCCCGGATATAGGCTGCTGCGTAATGACAGGACGGGTGCTGGGGCTGGTGGGGTGTGTATCTACCTTCGCGAGAATATCCCTTATACTATCATTGACCAATCCTCGAGTGCGGTGCCACACGTTGCTTGCCTTGAGTACTTGCTCGTAGAGGTTAGGCTTAACCACACAAAAATTCTTTTAGGTGCTCTATACTGCCCCAACGACAAAATTAATTATTTTTCTTCTCTAGAAAGCTCTCTAGCTGCTCACCGTGCGGATTATGAACACATCATACTAATGGGGGACTTGAATACATGTCAATTGAAAAATGACAGCAGGTCTTGTAGCTTACAAGAGGTTATTACTGCTCTTGACATGAAGATTTTACCTTTAAATGCAACACATTTTGCTCCACATTCAAGGCCATCTTTACTTGACTTGGTGATCGTCTCTAAAGATAATTTGGTTACCTCGCATGGACAGATGGCCGCCCCATTTTCGTACCATGACCTCATCCATGTCTCTTACAAAGTGCGCCCTCCCAAATGCAAACCCAAAGTAGTCCATCGTCGGAATTTCCACGACATGGATGTGGATCGCTTAAGGGAGGATGCAGAAAACCTAGACTGGTCACCCTTGTACGCTGCGGACTCTGTCGATGAAAAGGTGTCTATATTTAACACGTTAATTTTGGACCTCTTTGATGTGCATGCTCCCCTGCGTCTTGTTCGTTTGAAGCATCTGCCCGCGCCATGGCTCTCAACTCATATCAAAACTTTGATGCTAAAGCGAGACAGAGCTAAATTAAGGTACCGAAAATGCCGTACCGAGGTCAACCTACTTGCCTATAAAACTATTCGCAACATTTGCAATCGTAAGTGCAGGGACGCTAAACGTCAATACGTTCATGCCAGCTTGGAGAATGCCTCGTCCAGCCGTACCTGGCATTTTCTACGATCACTCGGCGTGGGAGGGGCTGTGAGGGGGGACCGTGAGGCGCTAGACCTGGACGATCTAAACCAGCATTTTACGACGCCGCCTGTCACGCTGGATTCCGTTACTAAATCAAATTCTCTTCAGTTTCTTTCAGATCTGCCACTTCCAAAGTGTGAGTCATTCAAGTTTAACGACCTAACGGAGTCTAGTGTCAGGAAGAGTCTTCTGGAAATTTCAACTGGAGCGGTCGGTAGCGATGGCTTGAGTCGTCAAATGTTGCTCCCCATCGTAGATTTTATAATTAGAGCTTTAACACATCTCTTAAACTTTTCTCTCGAGAGTAATGTCTTTCCTGGAGCGTGGAAATTAGCACATGTGATCCCTCTCCCAAAGAAACCCAATCCCATTTCTGCTTCCGATTACCGCCCAATCTCCATACTCCCTGTCCTTTCCAAGTTACTGGAAAGTGCTGTTCATAAACAGCTCTATGATTTTCTCTACAAGAATGGCCTTCTCAGCACTTACCAGTCAGGCTTCCGTCCCTATCATAGCACAGTGAGTGCACTGCTGAATGTCACTGATGACATCCGTTTTGCTATGGACAACAAACAGCTAACGGTGGTCACTCTGCTTGACTTCAGTAGTGCATTCAACTCTGTTGATTTTGATGTACTCCTCGGTATCCTCAGATCGACGGGTATTTCCGACAATGCCATTTCATGGTTTGAGTCCTACCTCCGAGGCCGAGGACAGTGTGTGAAGACGGAGGAATCTTCGTCGGCCTGGTGTGATCTTGTAGCTGGTGTCCCGCAGGGAGGAGTTCTGTCTCCGCTTCTTTTCTCTATTTTTATTAACCAGGTGACTAAAGTTTTACATTGTCCATTTCATCTTTACGCTGATGATCTCCAAATTTACACGCACTTTTCGGTCTCTGAGGCCTCAAATGCCATCGACAAAGTCAATGCCGACTTGACGGCGGTGCGGAGGTGGGCTGAGTCCTTTGGTCTACTGGTCAACCCGTCAAAGTCTCAGGCCATTATTGTCGGTAGCAGTCGTTTGAGGGGTGCTTCGGCGGAGTGCATGCCTCCAGTTTCTTATGACGGCATTGTAATTCCCTACACAAATAAAACTCGCAACCTGGGTCTCATCATGGACTCCAATTTGTCTTGGTCTTCACACATCAATGACATCAGTAGACGTATGCACTTTACCTACCACTCTCTGCGGCGGCTTCAGTACTTTCTCCCGTGCAAGACGAAGGTTATGCTTGCTCAATCTCTTCTCCTGCCGCTTTTGGACTATGCGGACGTATGTTTCTTGGACGCCACTGAAGAACTGACCAATAAATTGGAACGCCTTCAGAATCTAGCAATCAGATTTGTATTTGGCTTGCGAAAGTATGATCATGTTTCTGAATATCGCTCACGACTGAAGTGGCTTCCAATTAGACAACGTAGAAACCTCCACATCCTTACGTTCCTTTATAAAACTTTAGGGAATCCTTCTTTTCCGGAATATATCCGGTCCCGTTTTCGCCTCCTGCCCGCTCCTTCCCGCTCCAGGCGTGAAAACGTTATCAGACCACTGGAAGTTCCTCACTGTAACTCCAACTTCTTTTTCAAGTCGTTTACTGTTGAAGCGGCGCGACTGTGGAATGACTTGCCAGCTAATATTAGGGACAGTCAAACAGTTGGTACTTTTAAGTCAAGACTAAAAGAGCATCTTTTATCATCTCTTGATTAGCTTTATAGAATATTTATAATATATATATTTATATAGTATATTATATATTATTATAGGTATTTATGTATAATAGGTAGGTACTTATATAACGTAGCTTATTTAGAAAGGTAGTGCACTTTATTTATTGCTTTCCCGCTTATTGCTTTTCTCCACACCCGGTAGGGTTGGCTGGAAGAGATCTCTTACAGAGATAAGCCCACCTTTGTGAACAACCGTTTATAATTATTGTTTTTTTTTGTAACTTGTTTTCATGTGCAATAAAGTATATATATAAGATATGTACCTACCGACTCAAAATTTCCATCAGACCAAACGAACAAGTGATGTGACGCAGTCCAGGCAATCTGGTTATTCGCCAGGCTAATATTATTATTACTAACGCCATTAGAGACGGCGGCTAATGCACTGTGCTAATAGCCGAGCGACGCACTTAGCAGTAATCAGGTCAAGTTTACATTGAAATGCCGGAATGCATTGTCACGGTGGCTGCACCGGCGTACTCGTGAGTGCAATCTGCGGCGTATGTATGAGTATGTACGTGATGTTTAGGCCATACTCGTAGCTCTATCTATTTTGACCTGGGTAAGATTTAGGGCACGTTCTGGTTTTGTAAACGTACCTTGGAAGGGTTAGGTTTTAAAGTGCTTGAATTAAAATCTTTTGCATTGTTTTGAAGATTAGCTGACAAAGAGAAGGTTTCACTTTCGTGCGAGTTGTCAAAATACCACACTTTATATTGTTTCGTTGTAAATCGTGAAAAATAATCAGCTTGGCGTTAATGTTCCGGTTGTGCTCTCGCGCACGAGGGCCCGGGGTCCCCCTTGACCATGATCCAGGAATTGGCAGATCAGGTAATTACAGTGGAGCGACTGCAATCTGACTTCCATGACCCTGCTACCAGGTTGGATCATGGTTAAAGATTCAGTCGCCTGAATGTGCAGGTTTCAACCGATGTTTTCCCTCACCGTAAAAGCATTGGTTATCATTCAACTAAAGTACATAACTCAGAAAAGTGTCATTAGTACATGGTCGCAGCGGCATTCGAAATCAGTACCTCTCGGTTGCGTGGAGATGATGGCAATAACCTTCCCTTTCGTGGGAGAGGCCTTGGTTCTGCAGTGGACTGTTATGAGCTGTGATGATGACCTCTCGCTTACGAATCGGATACCTTCATCACTTGGCCACCGATTTAATTAAATTAAATCGGATAATTCAATAGAGTTTAAACTTTACTTGGGTTGCCATATTATTAATGTATCGTTTTAAGTCGCGAAAACAGAAGAATCGACAAACTTCCAATAAAAATCAGAGTAAATCTACTACTGAGTACATTATTAGACAGTCCTTCAACACCGACATATTCTAAGGACGATATCTGGGACGTAAGTAAACTAAATAATAAATATAATAAATAAATGATTTATTTCGATTTAAAGTTTTACACATCAAATTTAGGTGGAGATCTCCTATTAAGTATAGAAATACTTGGTATCAGGAGAATCTCGCTCCTTCACATAATTAAATTTTCGCTTGAAAACATTCGTGACCAAATTAAGCTTAAATTAAATACAAAAACTTACAATCCAAATCATATTGTTATGTGCGTATGTGCGCACATTGTGTACGTGTATGTGTGTGTATGAAATGGAGTATTTACCTAAGGATTTGGTGGAGAGCTAACTGAACACGACCATTCGACATCACGGTTTATTACGGAACAAGATACCCTCATTACAACGGTTACCGAGTACAAAATAACATTTTTTAAAGACATATTCCGGGTTTCCTACCGCGTATCTTTGTGTACGAGTAGCTCGATATTTCGACGCAGTTGCATGCATCATGGTCACGGGTCGACAGTCGTCCCATAAACAAAGGTACGCGGTAGGAAACCCGGAACATGTCTTTAAAAAGTGTGATAATAACCGCGATAGTTTAAAACAAAATAACATTTTGCAATAACCCAAGTATGCAAGAATAAGACTTGGAAACCTGGCTATAGCCTTGTGTCTGTTAGGCAGTATAGTATACGAGGACACTACAGTATAAACATTCATATCTAAACGCCTATTGACTGTTAAACGTAGATATACTTTGTCGCGTGCTAATGTTACCTCACGTTTAAGATAACAGGGAACCACCCGCCGATACGAATGTGTCGCTTCTTCGATTACTCACCTCCTAAGGCTTTGGTTTCCAAACTGGGGAACTGGATACCTGTAGACTCGATGGATAAAAGGGATATAATGTATAAAAGTCTAATAGTTCACTTCCCATGGTCAAACCCTCGACACACTTTTCCGTAGAAATAGCATTGGAAACGTTGCTAGTTGAGGAGGTTTTTGGGGCGAAAAATCGGCGTCCATTTCATCGAAAAATGATTTTCATACGTCCAGATTGGCGTTACAGGCCATAAATCCGAGGATAGCTGACGAACTAAATTAAAAGTATCGTCGAATAGATTTTTGCAATAACGTTTAGAATTTCAGAAAAAAGTCACAAACTACCCTATAAAAATGGGAGTCGAAGTATAAAACAGATTGGGAACCCCTGTGCTGTCAAAATTTGTATGCGTTGTGTGAGCGTTTCATAAATATTAGTTCAGCGCTGTTGCTTTGGGCGAGTACATGCATACATTTACAAAGGGAATTGATTTGTTGTGGGCAATATTGGAACTGGAGTGGATTCGTAGTTAAGTGATTAAAAACGGTGTATTTTTTTTTGTTTGTTTCATCGTCGGAGATCTGTTTTTGAGTGCTATACGTTTAAGGTATGTGTTATTATGTAAAATGTTGATTGAACATTGATAGATTACAACAACAAAAATATGTAACTTGACTTTTTTGGTTATTAGTGGAATTGATTCTACGAACACCTCTGTTCGATTACTTCGTTACGAATTATATTTTTCTTATTTCTCTATTTATTTCTTATGCAATTAAGAGTTTACATACATACGAATTTTGTCGTTCAGATAGATAGATTTTCTTTTTAGTTATAAATAGTAGTATTATAGTATTTTTTTATACCTACTAGTTTCCAACTAGTAGGTATTCATTAGTTGTTTACTTTCTCTGTTGTCAAAATTAGAGATGAATAATTTCTTCGGCGTGGTTACATTCCAATGGGCTGGGGGCCTGGTGACCTGTAAAACAGGTATTTATAACCTAGTACAGACACCAGTCTCTCACGCAGGTTATACCTATTTTTAGTTTTATTATAACAGTTATTTATTGGACCGCCATCTCACCTAGTGGTAAGTGACAATGCAGCCGTTGATGGAGCATGCCTGTCGAGGAACAGCCTATTCACTCTAGCCTTGAAGGCGTCTAGATTATAATGATCAGAGAACACACTCGCAGGCAACGCGTTACATTCGTTAGGCGTACGCATTACAAACGTTCCTCTAAAGCGGCTCGTGCCGTGCCCTAGAGTTGGTTATGGGATTACATGGTCTGCCATCTTCATATTCCGTTCTGCATTCACAATGTCAAGGTTACCCAAAACAATGGAGAGGCCTCATTATAACTCTCCCTACAAGGAGAACGTTAGCTTGAACTTTAAACGTCGAATCATACGTCTAACTGCCTTCAAAGGATCAGAGCTGCCATAGCCCCATTGATTGCAATGTTTAATGGCTTATTGTCGAATTGTCAATTGATTTATGTTACATACGTACAAATCACACATACAAATCGTCACGCTTCCTTCCCTTCTTTGGCAGAGATCACATTATAAACTTGTAACAGTCCTGGCCAAACGCTTTTTTCGACCTGATTCATAAATAAGTATTCATAAAACTATATCCTATGTTCTTACGGTGAGGGAAAACATCCTGACGAAACCTGCACATTCAGGTGACTGAATTTGTAACCATGATCCAGCCTTGTTATGTTCCCCTGGTAGCAGGGCCACGGAGGTTAGATCGCCGTCGCTCCACTGTAATTATCTGATCTGCCAAATCCTGGATCATGGTCAAGGCGGATCTCGGGGCTTCGTGCGCGAGAGTAGAACCGGAACATTATCGCCTAAATGATGGTGATATCGACAAATTCCGGTCTATTTCCTAAATACATATAAAAATGTAATATGTTAGCGATACCATAATCTCTAAAATCATACCCGTATTACATCTGCCATAGTATAGCGCGTCACCATTGTGCGTTCCCCCGACTCGGCCCAATAGCGATCGCGGTTAATGCTAACGGCCGTTCAATTGAGCGAAAATGTTCGCCCGAACTGTTCCCTCGATGTCTGTTTGTTTTTGTGCACCAATTAACCTCATCGGGCCTTGGCCGTGTTTGCGTCGACAGATTTCGCCGATGGGCCTTCTTCGGATTGTCACGTGTCTTGTGTCTGGGTTGTTATATCATAAGGCTGGTCACATATTTTGACGATCTGAGTGGTTCAGTTGGTTGCTGACCTGCCATGCAGAGTTCAGAAGAAACCCTGAAAAATATAAACAGCGAAGATAATGTCTCTGTTATCTCTAGACCCTGTTAACGCTTGGTAATTCCCTAGTATCTCGTTTTGTTATCTTTCTTTGTATTGTGTCGCGATTATTACTCGTATCTTTCACTATTTACGGCGAGTAGGTATTGATTGATTTATATAAGTCATCAATTATATTAAGGCTTATGCACTGCATTCTTATCTTTTCCCGTATTATCTTTATTTTTTTTGTGTCAGTGTCCATCATAGTAGGTCAAACTTCCGACGACTAATATTACCTAAGTGTGAAAGCTTGTATTTTGGAAATCAGTTCGGCAGTTAATTCGCATGCCTACCTGTTACTTTCTTTTACGTACGGAGCAACCAACGAAAAGCAAAACAATGGGCAATTCGAGAGTTCAACATTCGCTCATCATTTCTAGAATTGGAGGTTTACCATCTGACTCGGTTAATCCCGTTTGCGTGGAAACCAGCATACATTGAATAAACGGTAGTTAGGCGAACTAAACCGCAACTTGCAAGCGTTTAGTGCTCGCTGACTTAGATCCGTGGTCAGCCAGCCCCAAGTTGGACTTAAACAGTCAAATATTGGCCGAGAAATCAAGCTGTTTGAGACAGAAGTTTGGGTCTATTGACCGTTGGCTGCTTGCAAACTCAAGGTGCAAAGGCGTTCTTGACACGCATATTAACTGTTTACAACGGCTCGCTGGCTTGCATAGCCACTGTTTGTTTGCGATGCAATGATGTTTCAAAGTAAGCTCTTGTAATATAACTTATATTATAGTGTCGGCTATAATGTTTGCATGTGTATAGGCCGCATGGGCCAATAACATAATAACATGTAGTTAAGGTCTTTTCTCCCCTCTACCCAAAGTATTATCCACCTAACGAACGTAAACCTTCTGTTGGTGTCCACACGAAGATTCGAAAGAACGTTGCTCGCTCGCACTATCCAGATGTAGATTGAGCTCCCAGCTAGTGTTTTCTTTGGACTATGACATGGGAACGTTCAAGAGGTATATTAGAGGCGTCAGAGGCAACGCATTAGTAGCGCCCCTGGTGTTGCTGATGTCCATAGGCGGCGGTGACCACGCACCATCAGGTGGCCCGCTTGCCTGTTTGTCTGCCGGACAACATTAAAAAAAAAACGAATTTCCACAAAAATGCAACAAACTGCCATTATATAAAACACTTTCGTGTATTAAGCAACAATGTATCGTCACATTGTAGACACACTTGCATCACTGTTACGTCGCAAATATTTGAACTCAATATAGGAGCTCACTCCGCTTAAGTATATTTTGGCACGTAAGCGAGATCAAGCACGGAAAGGAACATATAAGCACGGACATATGGGTTAGTTACAGTTTAAAACTACAGCGACCCTGCAATACAATCCTGTATTAGGATAGGTATAGGGCCCCAAATCTTCTAATCTACGATTGGCTCAATTGGCAATGGATAGCAATAGAGGGTTGTCAAGTTATTAGTATTCTGGTAAGGCTCGTCTAGTCTAAGATGACGCGCCCCACTACTTAGTTAGTTGATTTCGATGTGTGAGTGCAAATATTAATAACGACACTTCATCTGTGTGGGAGCCAATGAACGGCGCGTGCTCCGACGTTTGAATCTTACCGGCAACTGAATGACCAATTACAACGGCATTTGTATATGTATTGCGTCCATATTTTAAACTTGCTTGTGCGATAGTGGGGCGCGTCATTTTAAATTAGACGAGCTCTACTAATTTAATACCAATGCTTTCCAGTGACAACACAAATAACAATTCATCTTGAAATTCAGATTGAAAGATATAGTTTATGTACTACTCAGTAAAGAAAATATGAATTTTAACTATGTTGTATGCATGTATGTAATTTTTTGCGGAATACCCAACTTATCCCAATCGTCACGGATCCTCAGCCGAATATCAATAGCTTGTAAGTCAAATAGAATTAGCAAACTTTTACCCCGGTTCAAATAGTTCCGATGGGAACCGCATTTGACCCGTTACCCGCCGTCCGCCGTTGCACCTATGCGAAATAGTGCGAACCAACACGTCCAAAGTGAATCTGACTCGCTCGCCGCTAATGTAGCGATTGTCACGTCCGACGTGACACCGGTCACGGTTGCGCGGACGCCGCACGCGACCGTCCCGCTGTTGGTGCGTGACAGCGCTGAAATCTCTTGTAAACAACGCTTGAAAGGCTTCTGTTTGTTGACCAGGTTCGACTTTAGACCTTTCTTACGTGTATCACGGTTGAAATCGAACTGCCTAGATAGTTATCTTGTGCTAGTGTTGTAGTGCAGGTACCTGCGTCTTTATCTGAACACAGCTTTTGCCCGCATAACATTCAGTTACAATGTTCCAGACACGTTCCCGCGAGAACCACATTGATAAAATATCGCCTATGTGCTAGTGTCTTGCCAAATTTGATCAAAATCCATAAAGTAGTTTTGCATGAAGGAGTAACAAATATCCAAACATCCAACCTTACACACTTTTGCAGGTGGTATTATATTAGTAGGCTTGTGAGGTACGACTGTAATAGTTTTTTAATTACGTGTTATAATAATTTGATTGGTGTCAAGCTTGACGAGTCTTTGAAGAGAAAAGGAGTGATCACTTTTTTGCCACTTGACGTGTTAAATAACTAAAATTATATTTAAAAAAGTGGCATTTGAGAATAAAAGCCACGGAGAACACAGACAAAGCTAGAGTGCTACCAGCAACACGTGTGCTACTGTGCTAAAAGCTTTTATTCCATTAGCGGCACGGAAGTCGAGTTTCGCGTCGGATCGCGGCGTCACTCGGTCGTGGCTCGTGACACGCAGTGACGATGACGTGTCAAGGTCGCGTGCCTCGGTAGGTCACGGTACGTTTGTCACTCGATTAGACATCGGCCAGTTTTACGGCCGGCTTACGTAAGGGTTAATTTTCTGATCGACCAGAAGCGACTCTGATACGGTGCGAGGCTCGCCTGTGTAGTTGTGTTACTGATTGTGTGTTGGACACGGTGTTTGCGAGTTCTTGTTATGTAGGTTGCAGTTTATCGGGTTGTCGTCATGCACGCGTTTCTAAATGGGTTCTAGATTTGAGTGTGGAAGTTTCGGATAAGAATTTCGCCACGGTTACTTTGGTTTGCATGAATGGGG
The DNA here is from genome assembly GCA_905147135.1 of Blastobasis lacticolella. Taxonomy (NCBI): domain Eukaryota; kingdom Metazoa; phylum Arthropoda; class Insecta; order Lepidoptera; family Blastobasidae; genus Blastobasis; species Blastobasis lacticolella. The sequence goes on along the minus strand of LR990053.1, from coordinate 17,277,457 downwards.
AGCAAGTGGTAGCTAATGCGGTTATAAATTTGAACTAACGTCATCATTGGCCTTAGACATCAATTTTTTTAAAGTCATACGGAAGACAATCAGGCAACCAGGCCACCTTCCGATAGAAAGTGGTCTACGCCGCCTGTGGACATCAGCAACATCACATACTAAGTTCACAATATTTCGGGGTAACGGCAACCGTTTAAAAATATAAACTGTATAACTAATTATAACATAGTCAGATGGGAAATAATTTCCCTATACCTTATTAAGGGAACTTCCACAATTTGAAGTAATTTACTAAAGCAGCCCAGTCGATAGGACGTTCGGAGCAAAACGGAGACCAGTCTCATCAAAATGCCGTCAGCAATCATAACGTTGGAGACTGACTAAAGTTCTACGCGCGCACTATATGTTTTTCAACTAGGCTAGCTGTTTAATTCGCTTGTCCATCACGTTGCATTACATGACCGTTGAACGCGCTGAATGGCAATGCAACGTTTACGTGGTCTAACAAGAAACAAACCACGGTTACAATAATAAAGCGAGCCAGCTGTGCTGCAAAGAAACATACAGTTTTTACATAATAATACGCGTTGGCAGCTATTTCTGTTCAATTGTTTATTTTCATTGCTTGAATAATAACTAATGCGCCGTGTGGTGTCCGGCAGAGTAGAATAGCACCAACCCTTTACACTCATGGGTGTCGTACAAGGCGACTAATGTTATCGAGGCAAAAGACCAAGAGTCTCCGTAGTCTGGAAAATGGGCAGCAGCATTTTCCATTGTATTATTTAAACACTGCGATCTCCAACCCGCCTGCCGAGCGTGGAGATTATGCCAATAACCTCCCCTTTCGTGGGAGAGGCCCTAAGTCCTGCAGTGGACTGTTACGGGCTGTGATGATGATGAGCTTTTATTTTTTTATTTTTTATGCCATACTGTAGACAAACAGGCAAGCGGGCCACCTGATGGAAAGTGGTCACCACTGCCTATAGACATTAGCAACACCAAGTGTATCAGCAATGCGTTGCCCACCTCTATAACACGTTGCTCTGGCAGCAAAAAGGCAAATGCCACTCCACTGCCAAAGCCACGGTTCCCCAAATCCCCACCCCATGGAGCACTGGAAACCTTACTCACCGGCAGAAACGATATTCTGTAAGATGGAGGTACTTCCCCAGTCGGGCGGCTCCAATTCGAACGAGATACCCCGCTATGCCCTACCTCTTTAAAAAGTAGTAGATGTTTGTAAGAGAGGCGGAGATTCAATGTTGGATGGGGCCGTACGTGCTTCTACGGTCGGTGTTGCCAACGGTTTCTAATAAACGTTGAAAGGTATTGTTTTCGTAATGATTAAAGAGAGTCTCTATTGGTTTGAAGTTGGGAGGAGATTAGTGACTGCTTTTTTCAACGGTAGGTAGGTAACAAATTGTAGATAGATCATTATTGTATTTGTGTATTTTAAGTCACACTGCAGACCCCCTTAGCCATGTTAAATTCATGCCATGCCCTTAGCTATGTTGATAATAATAATAAGAATTACACCGTTGTTTAACACTGGTTTAACAATAATAAGAATTTAACACTGGATCTACCACGGCCAATATATAAACGACTGCAGAAGGCTGTAATACTGAATACAAGCAGAATAGTGCGAAAGTTCCAAACAAATGCACTTAACTAATTCAGTAATTGATACATGGCTTAGGGGCCGTCCAAATATTTCTTCCGGTCTTTTGATCCGAGATCTGTTGAGACAAATACAATAAATAAATAAATATTCGTGGACAAATTCACACAGCGCCATCTAGCCCCAAACTAAGCAAAGCTTGTACTATGGGTGCTAGATAACTGATATACTACTTAAAAACTTTTTTTAAATACATACTTATTATTCCTACATAGAACACCCAGACCCGTAAAAGAAATTAAAATTCCTCATTTCAATTTCTGCCTGGCCGGGAATCGAACCCGAGACCTCTTGCGTGGCAGACCGGCATGTTGACTATTGAACCACTCAGGTCGTCACAATTCTCTAATAATTTCAGTCAAATCGCCGCCCTTCCCCATGAGTGGTTAACTTTTTGTACGACTAATACTAGGGTGTCAGACAAGCGTAAGATGCGCCTGATGGTTAAGCCCCTTTCATAGTCATGTGTCGCCAATATTTTGAAAGCCTGTTTAGTTCTTTCTCGGAGAACTCCAGATCGCATACACTAGGAAACCTTAGCCATATATTTCTTAGCGCCTTACAGGTCGCGCGCCATACTTCAGACTTTGTTTCAAATACGCTGTTCTAACTTGAGCTCAAATAACTTCCCTACCCGGAGTATAACAGGCGGCGGATATACGGAGGAGAGGCACTTCGTCTGCTTCATTTGGTCGCGGCTTCAACGCGAGCTCAGCACACCCGAAACTCGAATATTCGGCAAGCTAGCGATTCCGTGAAAGTTGGAAACCACTTCAGTATAGTATAGCTAGTGCTAGGACTCGGTCAAGCCTGAAGAGTCAGCCTGAATGGATACCGCTACAGTGTAGCGACATCTATCGCTCCACTAGGGAAACTCAACGATACTCACATTACGAGTACACGAACACAAGGTTGGCAAGCATCCGCACATAGATGGCGCTAACCGTCCTGCATCGCGCTAGAGAAATGTGCCAACTTCCACGGCATATATACAACTTCCGACGATCAACTGTCGGACCCTTGGTCCCCTGGTCACAACACCCGGCCAGGTGGGTAATTACCCTTTTCTACCTTCTCACCATCTTCGCTTGCCAATATTGGCGGCTATCTTATCCTGCACCGCCAAAACAGTCTTGTCTATTTTTGTCGCCGAGTAACAAGCTATCCAAGAAAGCCCCACTTGCCCCATTTTTAGGAAGATAGTACGGGAACACTTCTTATCTACACAACTATGATAGGTATATAGTATGTATATGTTAACGTATTTATGTTATATGTATATATTTATGTACATGTCTGTTAATATAATAGGATTTAATTTAGGTTAATAGTTTTTTTTTAACTTTATCTAAAAGTACATGCTCAAGTACCCGTGATATCGCTTCCACACCTTTCAGGTTGGCTGGAAGAGATCTCTTGCAGAGATATGCTCGCCTTTGTAAACTATGTTTAAGTCTTAATGATGTAACATTGTTTTATGTACAATAAAGAATATATCATCATCACAGCCCGTAACAGTCCACTGCAGGACTTAGGGCCTCTCCCACGAAAGGGGAGGTTATTGCCATAATCTCCACGCTTGGCAGGCGGGTTGGAGATCGTAGTGTTTAAATATAACAATGGAAAATGCTGCTGCCCATTTTCCAGACTACGGAGACTCTTGATCTTTTGCCTCGAAAACATTAGTCGCCTTGTACGACACCCATGAGTGTAAGGGGTTGGTGCTATTCTACTCTGCCGGACACCACACGGCCCGAATATATATTAACAATGCTTTCCTAAACTACTGCACCGATTTTAATGAAACTAAGCCAGGAACCATTGCGATTAATCTGGCTTTCAAACAAATATCACCGCAACGAAATCGGTCCATCACACACCCATTCACAGAGCCCACAATGACACACTTCAAACTATACCACCCCTAATTTTTCTTCAGAGGCCACAAAGGTCGCCCTCAGCTCCTTTGTTACGAACTTCCGAACGTTGTATCGGCCAAGTTTCGCCAGCGAAAAGTTCCACCAATCCACGATAACACACGCCACATTATAATGTTGAGCTTTATCAATTATAGGGCGAAGCGAAGTTTCCGAGCCACCGAATACTCCGCCCGCACGCGAGTTCAACTCAACTCGCTGTGGTGATAAGAATTCATACTTTAGTACAGTCGACTCCCTAAGTTATGTCGCCTGGTATATTGGTTGTTTTGAATTCACATTGTAGATTGCATTGTTTAAACACCTATACGAATTTAATCTAACTGAAAGAAAAAGTAGGATAACTTCCGATCAAGTTTACTTTCTAAACTACAGGACAGATTTTAATGAAACAAAACTATAAACTGTCTCAATTAAACTTGCTTTCAAATAGAGAAAACCGCATCCAAATCGGTCTATCCGTTAGTGAGCTACGATGCCACAGACAGTTACACAAAGCCACAGAATCACACGTCAAACTTATTAACACCTGTCTTTTTTCGCCGGTGGTTAAAATTCGTTATTCATTATTTGGTTCAATAACACATCCAATAAACTTAAAACTAACAATATAAGTACATAATAAGGAAATCGGGTAGATTCTCGCAAATTATGAGAACGTGGACATCAAACGAGATTAAAAATAAACATACTTAAACGATTATAGTGTAATTAGAAATCAAAATTACCTGATTTGGCACGTCATCATCATCATCATCAAACTTCGTGATGTATTAAAAAAATAACTTGAAGGCCATGGCTTGGTTTAAATTAATGTTTACGTAGAAAACGAATAAAGTCAGTTGCAGCACTGCTGAGTCACAACGGCAGTTACTTTGAAATTAGTCATTTATTTTTTGCTTTACATGGTAATATTATAGCATTAGATCTTAAAAGTAGGTAAGTATCTCATGTGACCCTGTAAATAATAATAATTACTCTCTTAATCTGGCTGTTTGATGCAGTCTATGATGTGCATACAAAACCGCCAATATGCCTTAGGACATCCTACACTACTTCCTGTTCCTACTATCCTACTAATATTATAAATGCGTAAGTTTGTAAGGATGGATGTTGATGGATGATGCAAACACTACTGACCGGATTTCAATGAAATATAGCTGTAATATAGCTTATGGCCCAAAGCACATAGGCTCTACGAAATTCGATGTGGATCCTGCGGGAACGGGTTTGAAACGTTTTAACCGCATTGTACGCGGACGAAGTCGCGTAGAGACATAACTTATATACCCGACTGTACATACAGAGCGGGCTACGTAACTCGACTTAGCATAAATCACTAGTGCGTATGCACACTGCGGTCCGAGGTCGCGCTCTGCATTCCCAAGTTCGATCCCACGTTCTTCGCGTACAAGTTTGAGTGCTTGTTACAGTTTGTTTCATAGGAATACTTGTTTTCGATAACGCACGTGACTATATTATAAACATGAGTTATACAGGGTGTCCCGTAAGGTTACGATAAGTTGGGATAGGGTGATAGAGGAAGTCACTAGGGTCACCAGAAAAATATAAACAAAATCGCTCTTGGATATTTTTAAAATTATGGCAATTTTTTTTAAATCAAAAATTGAACACCGTTGAGCCTATTTCATTAACTGTGACTACACATATTGCTACAGAAAAAAATAAAAGACTGTTATGTAAACATAAATAACCTTTCTACAATCTGAAATAGTGACTTTCTCGATCACCCTATCCCAACTTATCGTAACCTTACGGGACACCCTGTATAGGTATATCGTCGATGTCGAGGAATCTCGACCATGATCCAGAATTTGGCGGATGAGGTAATTACAGCGGAGCGACTGTGTGACCTCCGTTGCCCTGTTAACAGGAACCTGACCAGATTGGATCATGGTTACGGATTCACTCGCCTGAATGTGCAGGTTTAATCACGTTTTTCTTCACCGTAAAAGCATCTGTTAGTGTTCAACTAATGTACATAACACAGAAAAGAGTCATTCGTACACGGCGGCACTGGGGTTCGAACCCCAGCCACCATTAAGCCACGTCGAGGAATTATGTATGCGTTGTTAACTAATAGGCCGTACCACTTTTATCTGTAACTAATTGTGAACAAATATACATTGTTGTAAGATTGTGAAATAAATAAATAAACTATTGTTGTACAGGCGTCACTAAATTACCTATAATCAATGTGCATCCGACCGTAATGAACTGAAACTACAACATTTACCTTTGAATCTGACTCGCCTAAGATTAAAACTGATACAACAGTCGATTTAAGTGGAAATCTATGAAAAAAATGTGTAACAAAAAATCGCCCGTGGCGTGACGGAGACTGACTTAAAAGAAACAAACTATACTGCATTTGCACACTCACTCACCTGGTTTTTAGCTGTACGGGTGTAAAATGATGTGTGCAACAGCTGATATTTCCCTTTCTCAAACTGCGATGGTCACCTCGCTTATAAGAAACTGCTAACAAATTTATTTATTTATTTATACTTCATGCACAACCAGTACATTGGCGGACTTAAAGTTAAAATAGCATTATCTACCAGTATACCAGGAGAGATAACAGTTGACAAAAGGTATGCGGTGCAGGAAGATTACTTACAAGTAAAGATTACACATAAGCTTATTCAACCACAATCAAATTTATAAAAATAAATAAATAATAATAATAATAAATACACTAAATGTTAAAAGTAGCAATAGATATTTTACACTAATAAATAAATTAATTAACTGCATGAGTTACCCAAAATTATTCAGGTATTTGAGGCTTTATGAAGAAAAGGGATAGAGAGATAAAAAGGAATAAAGGAACAAGGACAATCAGTGTTTGCAATTATGCTTCAAGGTCTCCGATCCCATGCCGACAGTAATTCGTATGTAAGCGGTCCACCCAAAGATATTTGACATACGAGTACAGCATGGAGTACAGAATGTACGCTGTCAATCTGTGACAACTATACAAATGACTCAATGTCATACAAAAAGCTAGTACGTACACAAAGTTGACCAAGGCCACTAAATGTGACAGTAGACGTGGTTATGGAGGTGTATTTGCAAACTTATAGCCGGGCCTTTTGGACACCATACCCCACCACCATTATTGTGCAGAGCACGCCTTGAGGAAGAAGAAACAGCTGCATATGTCCTGCTCAAATGCAGTGGCGTAGCTCCATATAGGTCTAAGTGTTTAGGACAACCAACCTCTCGGAGCTCTTCCGGAGGCTGAAAGGCTCTCTAGAATTTTCTAGAGGAATTGGGTTGGCAGGAAAATTAGTGTTACTCGAACTATAACTTCCACCCTCACGTAAAAGAGGCGCAAGGTCGTCGAGTTATGGAATATCTATGCACGCACCTATCTATGCACCATCTAAAAAAGAAACAAAATATAGATTGTGACTTCAGCTCTAAATAGGCTCTATGTCCAATTTCTTTGCGTCCACCATTGTCTGTCGACGCGTGTCTCAATGGCGGCCAATGTTAATTCGACGCAGGCGCTCATCACGTGCCGAAAGGCGTTCACTTTCTCCCAGTGACGTGTGCAGGTTACGCCAGCCAGTTGTGTTGTGCTCAGCATTCGCGAATTGTGGAACGTTTTCGGTGCTCCGCGCACTTTTGCTTTCATCTCGATTTGGACGCGGTTGCGACGAGTTTCTGGGGTCTCGCATGATTCGGTATTTGGTGAAACGTCTAAAGAGCATCTCTTTATGCAGTTCCTACCTAGCTATGCACGGTACAGGAAATCGGGGCTATATCATCTTGGCGTTAATGTCCCGGTTGCGTTCTTGCGCTCGAGGACCCGGGGTCCGCCTCGATCATGATCTAGGATTTCACAGATCAGATATTATAGTGGAGAGACTGCCACCTGACCTCCGTGACCCTGCTATCAGGGGAACTGACCAGATTCGATCATGGTTACATCGGTTAGCATTCAACATAAATAGTACATAACTCAGAAATAAGTCATTAGTACATGGCCGCATTGGAATTCGAACCCGGTACCTCTCGCTTACGTGTCGGATACCTTAACCACTCGGCCACCGACGGTCATTGCAAATCGGGGCTATATTACAAGTGTGTATATAAAATAGAAATATTTTGTTTGTTATTTACTACTAAAAAATAAAGGAACTTATATACGAATCATCATATTTTGCGAATCGTATATTTCACGTTTCTGGTATTAAGCGATTAATTATTTACGTCGTACATACCGATAAAACTTCCATACTACCGATCCGATTTCAATGAAACATGGCTGAGTGATATCCATTTCAATTCATGATAATTCGAAATAGCAGAATTTTTAAGCAAATTAAAATTAATGAAATATATTATTTTTGTTTCAGGTATGTAACGAGGTTGCAAATTACAACTTTATTTAAGTAAGGCAAGTTTACAACATGGTGTTCTTCAAAAAGAGATTAAAAGGTTTTTACGGGGCCGGCAACGCGTGGGTGATGCCCCTGGTATTGCAAACGTCCATAGGCTGCGGTGACTGCTTACCATCCCGCGTAAGCTTGATTGCCTCCTTAGTGGTATAAAATAATAGTTTGCTACTAAGCGGCGGGTGCTTTCGGGACATTATCGGTTCACCCGTTTAGGAAATGCGATGACAGATGCATTCACATGCAAATGAAATGCAAATGCATCATGCAAAGTTCACACAGCGCTATCTATCCCTAAAGCAAGCAAAGCTTGTTTTATGGATGCTTGATAACTGATAAAGTACTTATATGTTTTTAAATATATACTTATACAATACCCAGCCAGACCCATAACAGAAACTAAACTACAACACTTAAATTTCTGCTCGGCCGGGAATCAAACCAACTGAGTCACACAAGGTAGTTTGTTACAATGTTAACAATACTTACAACTTACTAACTTAGAGAGAGTGTGTCCAAACACTCCAAACCACGCAACAGATTTTAATGCAATTTTTAGCAATATATAGAGTGATTCAAGAGGAATGTTTAATATAAGCAAGAAAATCGAGGTAGGGATAAAGTAGGTGTAGATTTTGTGAAGTGTAGTTGTAAATTAGGATAGGGTAGAGTAGGAGTAGGCCGCTATGCAAACGAATTCGTGCCGGGTCCACGTTTTTATACATATAATAATTGATTCGCATTTAATTGACTGCCGAGAGATATTACTACATGGGTTCTTCAAGAAAGAGGTTAAAATGGTTTTCACGGGGTCGGCAACGCGTTGGTGATGCCCCTGGTATTGCAAACGTCCATAGGCTGCGGTGACTGCTTACCATCAGGCAGGCCGCAAGCTTGTTTGTCACCTTAGTGGTATAAAAAAAAACTAGCGTGGACCTGTATATGGCTTAATGACCCTAATATACTATTTATGATGTTTTATTTAGCTGTTGGTACTCCAATAAAAAAATAAAAAAATACACAACTACTAAATGTAAATATTGTAGTTTCGGTCTGGAACTTTAGTCCCTCGTGCCATCAAAACACAAACGACCGAATTTTTTAATACCTAATAACGTCGAAGCTAGTTCCCCAAACAACACATAAAAGCACTTAATAAATAACTAACTAGCCCCTGTTTTAGGCGTTCCGTTCCACCCGTAGATACAACTTTCGGCAAAAACTTAGGCGCGTCTAGCCCCACAACGAATGTACTCTCCCCTCGGATCACCTGTCCAACTGTCTTAAGTGCTGAGAACCCATTTGTCACTGTCCGAAGGGATCCCTGGAATCTTCCCGGCGCCTATTGTCCGCATGTCGAGTGGCTCCCTCTATTTTTAACCTTCAAGCCTAAAGCATTACCGTGCTCGTGCGCTCGACGCTCGGGTAAAGAAAGTGTCATTGTAGCCGTAATCTAATATGGAGGTTACATAGTGCTGCGCAGGCGGTGAGACATTGTTGTGCTTACTAGGTTCCTTTTTTGTTAGTTGGGTGCCAGGAATTTTACTCATACTCTTCTATACATAGTGGAATACAAAGTCGCTGCCCGCTGTCTGTCTATGTACGCTTTTAAACTCCGCAATGGATTTTCAACAATATACAGGATGTTACATAATATATGTATGAAGCCGTGAACCGGATGGAGTGCTACATGTATGAAAACGATAGGTACATAAATTCCACGTACGACAGATATAATTGTACCTATCGTTTTAATATGTTTAGCACTCCATCCAGTTCACGGCTTCATACATATATTATGGAACAGCCTGTATAGAGAGCAACGTTTATAAGCAAGAAAAAAGGGTGGGTGGGTCCATTAGTTATTTCATACAATTGTAATTTTTACATGTCAATATTATAGGTCGATATTGACGTTTGGAGAATATTCTTTAAACTATTGTTATAAATGTATGTATATTGTTATAATGTATGCCGATGGCAGGTCACAGAGGACCCATCTACTAAAATTGTAACAACTGCATAACCTGTGTACAACGAATAAATTAATTGAATTGAATTAAATTTGTCATCAAAGAACTTTTTCAGGCTGTAATAAGGTTTATTTTCCATAACGTAGCTAGCTACGAAATGATAATTTTAAATGTCAAAAAGTATTCCCATTCGGTAGCCGGCTACAGAAAGGGGAAATTAAATTAGTTCCCCATTACGTAGCTAGCTGCGAATTTTAGTTTCGAATGGGATGAATGGAGTTTTAATCCGAGGCTTGTGTTTTACTGCACCTAACGAGTGAGAGGCGAATGATTGTCTAATTAAACAATACAATACAAAAACATTTGTTTCTCTCAAAAAGGCATCAGGTTACATTGTTATATATATACTTTATACATTGTACATAGCATTCGAATCCTTATTGAGAGCTGGAGTCTGTAGTAGGTACAGAAAGCTACTTAATTATTTTTTACTCAATCTGACTTGAAATACTTGTCGACAAATAATTGATTCACGAAATGACTACATAGTAATTAATATTAATTACATATTATAATAATTATTGTTCTTTTACCAACCTACTGCGACAAGGCCGCCTTTGCCCACAACTAGTTATGTTTTTTTGTCGGAACTTTTTAATGTAATTATTCTTGTGTGAGCAATAATTTATCTATCTATTTATAAAAAATTATTTAATTATCTATATATCTACTGTCATAGCTATATCAACTAATGGACCCGGCGCGACTTCTTTTTCTTCTTCGCGTACACTTATTTATCCCTGCCTACCCTTTTTTACTTATAAATCTACTTCTTTAATCACTCTGTCTATAAATATACAGTTCAAAACCGCATTAAAATCCGTTGCGTATATTCATAGATAAATAAATAAATAAATATGCTTGTACAATATCACACAGCGTCATCTAGCCCCAAAGTAAGCAAAGCTTGTGTTATGGTTTTTTTTTTAACACATACTTATTATACATACTGCACCCAGACCCGTAACAGTAATTAAGATACATAGGGAAGCGACGTTGCTTTATCTACCTATTAACAAATTGTATGAGTCTTCAGATACTTGAAATAAGATAGATAGATAGATAGACTTTATTGCTCACAAAAAATAACAGCATCAATCAGTTACAGTAACAAGGAACACATATGAGCAAAGGCGGCCTTATCGGTACAAGCGATCTCTTCCAGGCAACCTTTACAGAAATTGAGACAATAATATTACAGCAGGTAGTGTTGAGCCACAGGATACAAGAGAATGAGTTGTGCATTTATCTAAACACCAACAAGCAGCCAAAAACATGAACTAATCGTACTTAGGTAGGTATACTAAAATAAAATTTTACAAATCTTTCGCTAAAAGGCATTTACGTAGCTTTGACTTAAAACTAGACAATGACTCAGTCTGTCGGATCTCCCCTGGCAGAAATAAATGATGATTATTATTATTATTTGTACTATGCATAGACAATATACGTCAACACTTTTATTATAGCGAGTCGACCAGCGAACTGATAATTACAAATAGAAATAAGAGCATCGAAGTCCCAGTTTAAGCCTGTGATCCTTAATGAAAACTTGTGCTGGCGTTAATTAAGTTTTTCCCCGTTTAAAAACTTCGTTAACGCTGGATTTAATAAGGAGCACCAGTCTCAGCTCTTTTATTCTTTGGTAATTTTAACTCATCGCGACTTTCCGTTCATCGGACGTGATCCCAATACCTATCAACGTCAATGATTCGTTTGTTAGTTGCTACGTCTTTGAATGTAAAGACGCACGTGAGCTATTCAGGTACTTATCGACAGGTTTATCCTTATTCCTTTGAATGTCCTGGCAAATACGTCGAATTCAATACATATATGTATATTCATCTTGGCGTCAATATCCCGGTAGTGACCTGCGCGCGGAGGCCTTGGCCCGCCTTGACCATGATTCAGTAGAGCGAATACCATCGGACCGTAAGGAACCTGACCAAATTGGTTCATGGTTTATTCAGTCGCGTGCAGATTTCGCACGATGTTTTCTCTAACCATAAGAGCATTGGTTAGTGTTTAATTAACGTGCATTTCTCGGAAAAAGTCATTGATACATGGCGGCGCAGGGGATCGAACGCGCTACCTTTCGGCTACGAGTCGATCCCACTGGCCATTAGGCCTCCGATGCTCTCATTATATTTTACTTTTTTACGTCTCACCTGATGGCAACTGACGAATGACGATGCGTGTCAACTAATCATAGAAACCTAGATTCAAATCATCACAGCCCTTAACAGTTCACTGTAGGACTTAGGGCCTCTCCCACGAAAGGGGAGGTTTTTGCCATAATCTCCACGCTTGGCAAGCGGGTTGGAGATCGCATTGTTTTAAGTATAACAATGAAAAACACTGCTGCCCATTTTCCAGTCTACGGAGACTCTAGATCTTTTATCTTGATAACATTAGTCGCCTTGTACGACACCCACGAGTGTAAGGGGTGTATTATTTCAATATTTATAATTTTAGTACCTTTATCTCTACAGATATCAGCGCGCGCGCCGTTCTAAACCATCTGTTCATTAACAATTAGATGCGAGCGATCTCGCAGCGGACTCCTTGGCTCTGGAACTTCTAAGTGCACACTCCGTTCTGCTGTAACTTAGCACGGAACTTGTTTAGACTGTCAATTGTGCTCGTTGCTCCTCGCACACACTAGACCCCACTCACGATGCATCCGCACCCCTTTAGGACCCTGAAACACAGCTGCAGAGGGGGGCAGGGTAGGTCCCGCATCTAAACACGCCATAGTTGCGCGCCACACTTCCGCTTTATTCACTCCAGCCAACTTTGTACATGGCAACTTTACATACGATACTGTTCAAATTGTTAACGGAAGTTGTAGAAGCTTTGTTTAGCAAGAGCTCTCCTACCTTTGGGGCTGGTGTGAATTACATCTTTGTGTCAAAGAGTAACCTGTTAAGGGAGTATTGCCTTACGCCGTTTAGGTCCTTGAACTATTCGTCTTGTACCGGGTTTAGGTACACGTGTGGGCCAGATCACGTATTCAGTGGGTGTCATTCACAGTCACGTTTGCAATTTAAGGAGTTATCTTTTCTTTTCTGTGTCCAAAATATGATCGTACGTTGTTTGCTCTATTTGTATAGCCGGCTTTGTGTGTCTGTCTGTGGGATATTAGCTCCCGAACGGATGGACCGATTTGGATGCGGTTAAGTCTGTTTGAAAGCCAGTTTAATCGAAATGGCTCTTAGCTTTGTTTAATTAAAATCGGTATTTTAGAAAGTATTTGTGTTTTAGTTCGTTGGGGGTTATCCGGCTTTTTCTATCGGTTAGGTAATAATTATTTATTTATTTATTTTATTTATTTATTCAATCATAAAAAACTATATTTAACATATATCACTTCACACTCTTAAACCTGGAGGTTTTTCTGATTATTTTCAAGAATTTGATATGCTTTACTATATCCTTTTTTAAGCCGGTATTGAATTTTATTTTCTTCACGGAGGACCCTAAACCGATGTTGATATATGAAAAGGTTAGTATATTAGTAAAATCTTTGTCAGAAAAACATATTTACGTGAATCGGTCCCTTAAATCCGGCTAAATTAAATTTAAAAACTTCGCGCATACTTACACACCATTTGCTCGATCATAAAAAGTGTCTGTTGTACGTAAGTTTTAGCTTTAGACGATACGATTATCATTGCTTCCCACGAGTAAACTTAAAGTGCTTTAGTGCTTTAGCATAAAAGTGGATGCCTTTTAGCTCAATTTGTACGTAATATGTAATGTAATGTAGGGGCTGGAGCACTTTGTTGATGTATTAAAGTCTAAGCAAAATAAATTATTTACTTAATTTTTTTAGATTATAACAAGCCTGATGTTCAGTAGGTACCTAGTTAGATTATTTATTTTTGCTAATTACTAGACAGAGTAAACGACGATGCAGCCAAAGATAGAGCGTGCCTGTCTAGCTAGATAACCTAATCGAAAGGAAAAGTCGGATCACCCCCATCTACTGTAACTCAAATATTTCCTAAACTACATAACCGAATTTAATGAAACAAAGCTTATAAACAACCCGATTAAACTGGCTTTCAAACAAAGAAAACCGCATCGAAATCAATCAATCCGTTCGGGAGATATGATGTCACAACAGACACACAGAACCACACATCACACACCCATCAACAGCCCATAACAATCCACTCCATAACAATCAACTGGATTTGAGTCTCCTCCACGTACGTGGAGTGCTTTGCCATAATCTCCACGCTTACACACACACACACATATACCCGCGCCAAACTTATAACACCCATCTTTTTTCGCCAGGTGTTAAAAATACTTCAATATACCAGTCCACTTTTCATGCCAAATAAATTGCCCGTATAATTGTGAAAAATTAAGCGACCGTTAACTTCGAGATACATTATATGTAGTATAGCTATATGTAGTGAATAGTCTGTTCCTAGACAGGCATGCTCCATCTTCAGCCGCATCGTCACTTACCACCAGGTGCGATGGCAGTTAAATGTAAAGCTAGCCTAACTAAAAAAAAACGTTCTATCTGAAGGACACCATTCGTATCGAAGTAATCGGACAGAGGTGATCGTATCGTTTCCACTAGAAACGAAAATCGTCAAAACTGTCCACTCTGATCGCTCGATACAGAGAACCAAAGTAACATAGTTACGTTTTGTAACCTTTTTGTACCTTAATAAAAGTATCGCACTCAGAAATACTCCAGTTAAAAATACTCCAATTTACCAGTCCACTTCTCATGCCGAATAAATTGCCCGTATTATTAAGCGACCGTAAACTTCGAGATACATTAACAGGTTTACACCTATCCAAGTGTGCACATTATCGTAGCACGGCCAATGAATCGTGCGAAATTGATTTCGCATTGTCAACTGCTCGCCGGCAATTGAGTGATAATGGAAATGTTCGGTGGAGCCATGCGCGCTACCGATGATATTTATGTCTTGCTCTGCTCATTTCACGTGGGGGGGGTTGCCTTGAGTTCCTTCTCTTTGTTTTGTGTGGAAGAAGCGACTGCCACCTGACATCCGTGCCGTGACCCTGCTACCAGAGGAACTTGACCAGATTGGATCATTGTTACATATTCAGTCGCCTGAATGTGCAGGTTTCATCACGATGTTTTCCCGATTCGTCGATTTGCGATAGTCGATAGTCGATAAGTCAGATGCGTCGTTGGCCGAGTGGTTAAGGTATCCGACTCATAAGCGACAGGTACCGGCTTCGAATTCCACTGCGGCTATGTACTAAAGACTCTTTTCTGAGTTATGTTCATTAGTTGAATGCTAACTGACGTTCGTACAGTGAATAAAAAAGTCGTAATGAAACCTGCACATTCAGGCGACTGAATGTGTAATCATTATCCAATCTGGTCAGGTTCCTCTGGTAGCAGAGTCACGGAGCTCGAAGTCAGATGGCAGGCGCTTCACTGCAATCATGTGATCGGCCAAATCCTGGATCATGGTCAAGGCGGACCACGGGCTCGCGTGAGAGTACAACCGGAATAATAATTGTTCCCGGTGAGCCAAGAACTTTTGTACATTCGCCGCCCAGTACTTGTTTGATCTCCGCCCAACTCCCGTAATAAGGTTAGATCGCGCCAAATCAACTCAGCAAATTTATTTCCATTAGCGGGAAATAAATGATCAAAACCAAACAAGCGACGCTTTCTGATTTCTGCAACTTGGACCAATTAGAATCTCTAACAAATTAATAGCTTTTCGGGAAGTTTCATCAACTTTGGCGGCGTCTTATTGCCAATTAAATGTACTGGTGTGTCAGGCGGATTTGTAAAATTGATTCGCACAATTCAATTTCTAGTTCTGACCTTACGCTGGGGCTGTTGGATTGAATACGTAATTTGTTCCGTCCTTGTTTTGTGTCGAAGTTATAATTGCCGATACAAGTGTTTACGATCGTCATCGCTTTTGTAGTTGTTTCTTTATTGAATTTTTTATCTACACTAGTAGTTAGTTACTCGACAACAGTCGTTTAAGGATGAACTTTTTTCACGCCGATCTATTAAATTTTATAAACCACTGTTATGTCATATGGTAGATAAACACCAGCAAGCGAGCCACCTGGTGGAAAGTGGTCACGTCTACCTATAGAATAGACATTGGAATCACCAGGAGTATCGCGTTTTTCTGGTCTATATACGCAGGCGGTCGTTTTTTTTAGACCACCAAGGTGG
The DNA here is from genome assembly GCA_905147135.1 of Blastobasis lacticolella. Lineage (NCBI taxonomy): Eukaryota > Metazoa > Arthropoda > Insecta > Lepidoptera > Blastobasidae > Blastobasis > Blastobasis lacticolella. The sequence goes on along the minus strand of LR990053.1, from coordinate 17,261,171 downwards.
CAAACAAGTTTACGGCCTGCCTGATGGTAAGCAGTCACCGCAGCCTATGGACGTTTGCAATGCTAGGGGCATCACCCACGCGTTGCCGACCCCGTAAAAACCTTTTAACCCCTGTTTTGAGGAGCTTCATGTTGTACTCTCCAAGGAAAACCTCTCCAGATAGTTCATTCCACAACCTTAGTGTGCTTGGTAGAAAGTTCCTTTGGAACCGCACAGTTCGCGACCAATTTGGCTCCAAGGTATGAGGATAAACTCCCTGTCGGTGGCGAGCGGTGCGATGATAGAATGTAGCTGTAGGCATCATGTCAAACAGTTCTTCAGAACAAACACCGTTGGGCAAGCGGTAGAATACACAAAGGGAGGCCAAATCCCTCCGCTGGCTCAGTGGCTCAATACCACTTGTAAGCATGGTATCATCGACAATTCTCACAGCGTGCTTTTGGATCGAGTTGGATGCCGGTGCTCCCGCCCATAGATGAGAGCAATACTCCAAATGGGGTTTGACTTGAGCCTTGAAAAGGAGAAGTCGCTGCCCCGGCGTGAAGAATTGTCTGCCTCATTAAGGAGCCTTGTAAAACTTATGCTAGATTCTTCACTAGTAAACTAGGGTCTCCTTTTAAGTTAAGGTTTACTTGTGTCAGGAGGCGCCGTTGTTCTATACAGAGAAAAAGAATAATACGGAACACAATTTATAATTAACAATCAATCTACTAATATGTCAATCATTATACCTACTTTGATTTTAATTCAAAGATAGTTTAGCTGACATAATAAGACGGAATAAGGAACTACCTACCATGGCTCCATTGTAAAGAGTCAAGAGTACCAAGACTCGGGGTTATATCTTGGTAGCAGACCCAGCACCCTTCCTCGCGTCCACCATGATCTAAAATTACTAATACTTTTTATAATTCAATGCTTAACATAATAGTATGTGTATGTGTATGAATTGTTTTGAATTGAATGTTTATCTTATTTATCTACACTGTACGTAGAAATATACGATAAGTTACTCTTTACTTACTTATTACTTATAATTGAAATAACATCTAAATATAATTCAATGTGACCCGTCCTGACCCGGTTGCGAAGGAAGGTTGAACGCGTCTAGACGCTAGGTACGCAGTTAGTTTCGCGAATGGCAGTTAATGCGGCGGCTTATACTACGTGATTTCAGTGTTTCTTCAAACAACTAACTCTAAGTAAGTTTGTTAGTAATATGAATCGCTAATTACTTTCCTATTTAAAAGCCCTCTTGAATAAAGCAAAAGTCCCTAGCAAAAGTCGTGAAATCTCGTCCGCGAAGCATGCTATAAAAATGCTTGGACATTTCACATAGCGCCATCTAGGCCCAAAGAAATCAAAGTTTGTGGTTTGGGTGCTAGATAACTGATAAACTACTTATATACTTTTAAATACATACTTAATATAGTCAGAACACCTACACCGTACCAGAAATAAAAATAATCATTTCAATTTCTGCTCGGCCGGAAATCGAAACCGAACTTTGCATGGCACATCTGCTTGCTAACCAACGGAACCACTCAGGTCAAAGCGACCTTGGTCCAATCAGGCTCTGCTTGGATGTATTATCAAGGCGCACTACCTCGTACGGATAGATAGTTTAATGGCCCACCCGAGTGACGGCACTCAATCGTTGTAATTGGGGTCTGGGGTCTGCACCGCCGGCTTTTATCATCGGATTGTGCCCTAGTGGGGGATTCGAGGACGTTACTCTGGCCGAACGCCTCCGCTGAATGAATTGGTCGCTTCGGGGTCAGATTTGCGCGGGTTAATTTGGGGGAAAGCGAGGTATGATCTGGACACCTTCAGGCCGGAAGGAATGTTTCTTGACAGGCGTCTCCGTCTTTAGACATCGCCTCTGCGAATTAATTAGCTGCTTCGAGAGTTGCAGACAGGCAGCGGCACAGACGGGGGGGGGGTGTTGTGCCTTCAATCGGGCGCGTAGGACAGTACTATTAAGCATTTCATCCCCGACCATGCTGCAGGAGGGGCAGGAACCTACCGAGTTACTGTCATAATCATCATCCTAGCGTTTACCTCGGCCAGGGTCCGCTTTCCAACTTTTCTTCCTTCTCTTCGCCCGGTCTTCAGTATCCTCCCGTCGTAGGCCATTGGCTCTCGCATCCGACTCAGTGATGCCAATCCATCGCTTCCTGGGCCTTCCGCGGGATCTCTTTTTCTGATATCAGCTGGTGTAGACACCTGTTTCCCACTTATCCCTTGGGCTTACCCAGCACGTGACCTAACCAGCGTAGGCGAGCTTGTCCGCGATGTTTCACGCCAAGACTGCCACGGATGTGCTGGTTACGTACTCGGTCGGGTCGTTGCCATGGAGATCGTGTGTACAGTAACCTACCGAGTTACTGTACAAGGCGACAAATAATGCACATCGGCTAGTTTCGGCTTCGTACTCACACGCGTGAGACAGAGACGAAGCTCTAGGAAGCTGTACTAGTCGATGTGCATTTTGTCGGCAATGTAAATGTATGACTTGTTAATACGTTATGAACGAAAATAAACATTTTCCATGGCGGGCTGCGTGCCAGCTGCCCTAGGGGCTGTTTAATAATAATGCTTTCATTCATTCTTATTTTAATTAAAAATATTTTTAAATCCACTTTGTTTTCCCCATGCACAATGGCGGAGTCGATTGTTTCGTTTTTACGTATAATTTAACTTGAGTGACTCTATTTGTCGTACTGTAAATTGGTAGCTGGATATCTAGGTGTACGTGAAAAGTGCGTTTTCGAATGGTGTCAACGCAAAAGTAGGATTACGAATGCATTCAAATTTTTGCTACATTGATTTGATTCTACTTTACATTAGTGAATGGATTTGCCATTATCGATTATTTTTTGACGACCTGAGTGGTTCAGTGGTCAACATGCCAGTCAGCCACGCAAGAGGTCCCGGGTTCGATTCCCGGCCGGGCAGAAATTTAAATGATGAATTTTAATTTCTGTTACGGGTCTGGGTGTTCTATGTATATGTATTTATTTTTTAGCAAATTGCGTTTGTTCCAGCAGAGTAAAATACTAGTATAGCATCAACCGATATACGTTGTAAACGTCTCGTAGAGCCACCTCCAAACCCACCCGATAGATGGCGCTAATTCAACATGGAAAGAGATGAGAGAAGTCATCATCGTGCTGGCGTCAGTGTCAGTTGTGCTATAGCGCGATCAACGACGGCCCGGGGTCCGCCTTTCTTCGTTGCTCCCTTCTTACCCACTTCGCTCGGTCACTGGCATTCTTAATAGTGAATTTGTTGGCACGTAACTATGTCATCAGTATGTCAATCCGGCAACGTTTCTCCAAATACAGTCAAGAGGTATATATACATTGTAAACATCTGGTACAACCTCCAAAGCCGTCTAGTTGATGAGAGAGGAGGGTATACTTTGTACGGCTAACGCCTAATCGATGGGAAAATCACTTAAAGCGATTCCCCAGCGCGGCGGCTCCCGTTTGCTTTGCGTGTGTTGACTTCATTGAATTGGTAATGCGCCCTTCACTAAGCCACAGCGCTAGGAAAAGGGGCAGTGTAACGTGTCACCGGTGGCCGTGAAACTCAATCGACAAATGTGCCATAAGGCCACATAGGATTGTCCACCGACAATCGCTAATCGCTATTAAGTTGTCGTAATTGTTTACCAATATAGTAGTCATATTATAATGGGAATGGGATGAACTGCTACGAACTCTTTGTGGCCTTTTTAGTTGTCTACGGCCTGACAAGGTTTTCAGTTAGGTAATGAAAAAATTAGCCGCCGGTTAAGGTAGCCGTGTGGTATCCGGCAGAGTAGAATAGCATCAACCCTTTACAGTCATGGGTGTCGTATAAGGCGACTAATGTTTTCGAGGCAAAAGATCAAGAGTCTCCGTAGTCTGGAAAATGGGCAGCAGCATTTTCCATTGTTATATTTAAAAACTGCGATCTCCAACCCGCCTGCCAAGCGTGGAGATTATGGCAATAACCTCCCCTTTCGTGGGAGAGGCCCTAAGTCCTGCAGTGGATTGTTACGGGCTGTGATGATAAAATGAAAAAATAAAATAATTACCGCCACAGCGCCTGAAACTGTTCAACCAGTCTCCGGTCCCCAGCGGCGGACCTTGATCAACCTCGCTTCGCCAATGGCATTAGGATTAACGTAACGAGTGGCGCGCTCGCATCTAATGATGAAATATTACGGTCGCACGGAGACGTCCCACTGTTCTCCCTTGCGCTATGGCGAGCCCAACTTGCGCCGCAATCTGTTAAAACACAGATTGCCTAAACATAGTATCGCGTGAGCACCTTATGACTTAGTGCGCTCGCAAAACTAATCCCGGTTTATTACTTGGCGCTCCAATTTGCGTGCTGTTGCCAGTGATTTATTGGCAAGCTAAAGTTTCAGTTCGTGCTGTCTTGTTTTGTGTTTTTGCTTCGTTGCGGCTCTCGTGGAATCCGATTAATCTGTCGACGTATAGTTGTAACATGGCCATTATCAATCGACGTATCCACTGCGAGACCATAAGCCCAATACTTCTTGTCCTCGGCTTACCGCAGGATACACCTGCAGCATGTCGGAATTCGTCACTCTACCTGGGCAGAGGGCGTCCTACACTACATTTGGACAGACGCGTTCTCCACTCAAGAACTAAAAATTAAAGAACATGTAATATACAAGGAAAATACATGCGTTGCACGTCCACTCAAGGCAAAATACTTACACAAATATACAAAAAAACGTCTGCAGTGTGAGCGAATGGCTTCAAACTCAATGCCTCTGTCCAAAACTCAGTCCTTAACAATCCACTGCAGTACTTAGGGCCTCTCCCACGAAAGGGGAGGTTATTGCCATAATCTCCACAGGCGGGTTAGAGATCGCAGTGTTATAAACATAACAATGGAATGCCCGTTTTCCAGCCAACGGAGTCCTAGAAGTTTTCACTCGAACATTTATTCGATTTATACGACACCCACTAATGTGAGGGGTTGGTGCTATTCTACTCTGCCGGACACCACACGGCCACACGCAGCCTATCTACCACTAAACCAGATGCTCTATTTATCAACCACGAGAAGATATACGGGCAATAACAATATATTACATAGTAGTTTAGTACGCATCTAGTACGACTGGAATTTATGGCACAACGTTAGTTAAGTTAATGCACATTACGGCGGGCGAGTTGGATACAGTTAATTATGTTTTAGGAAGCAGCTGCATACGCTGTGTGAAGCCGCGGATATGGTTAGTGCGAGTGTGGTGGTGTCTTTGTTGCGTGATTAGCTTTGTCATTTATTTATTGCATCACATGGTATTATACGGTGGTGTGGTGTCCGGCAGAGTAGAATAGCACCAACCCGCTACACTCGTGGGTGTCGTACAAGGCGACTAATGTTTTCGAGGCAAAAGATCTAAGCGCCTCCGTAGACTGGAAAATGGGCAGCAGCATTTTCCATTGTTATATTATAACACTGCGATCTCCAACCCGCCTGCCAAGCGTGGAGATTATGGCAATGACCTCCCTTTTTGTGGAAGAGGCTCTAAGTCCTGCAGTGGACTGTTATGGGCTGTGATGATGATACTAACCACCACAGCCCATAACAGTCCACTGCAGGACTCAGGGCCTTTCCCATAAGAGGGGAGGTTATTGCCACAATCTCGACGCTTAGCTTAGTTGTAAATATAGTCAAAGTAGAATATTTTTATTCAAGTTAGGTTTACACATAGACAGACTATGGAACGTCAATATAAAAATATGCTTTCGTCGAGCCGGCAACGGTTTGTTTGACTCGTTGCTGTTTCGGTATAAAAATGGAAAACGCTGCTGCCCATATGTTCCAGCCCACGGAGACTCCAGATCTTTTGCCTCGAAAACGCTTGTCGCCTTTTACGACACCCGCGAGTGTAAGGAATTGGTAGTATTCTACTCTGCCGGACACCCCACGGTCTATTAACATCATAATAATACTTCATATTATAATAACATCAGATCTTAAATGTATCTACAAGCATCTCATGTGACCCTGTGCTTACAGCCCAGCCACTTGGAAAAGGGTCACTGCCACCCATACATATTTTATCATATTTTGCATAATTCTAAATTAATATCCATACATTATAGTCGCTTCCCACCGTATCTATGTATGTATCTAAGTACGCTTAGATCTTTGAAACTAAAAATATGTTTACAAATCGGATAAGACGCAAATGGCACACCTCTCACGTGGTAATTGCATAAAGCGTCGGGTTACGCTCTGCTTCTTGGCACCCTTTGCTTCACGCTGGCAACTTGATACTAAATCTAGCAACATACGGCTGTAGGAGCTATAACCAACCCGATATACTCAGCCGGATAACCGCCGACCTAGTTTACATATACTCAAATATTTTCTAAACTACTATAGCGATTTTAATGAACCAAAGCTAATAATTATTTCGATTAAACTGGCTTTTGAATAGGGAAAACCGCATACAAATCTGTCTATCTGTTCGTGAGCTACGATGCGAGAGATAGACACACACCTCCACAGATCCACAGATACCTACACACACACGTCAAACTCATAACACCCCTCTTTTTTCGCCGCGGGTTAAATAAAAAGCAGAATTTTGAATAGGAGAATTTCAACGCGTGTAAAAGCAAAGGCTAGCCCTTCGTGGAACATACGTACCACTTATACATATTCCTAAGTAGATACATTGACTCCTAAAATCATAACCCTCTTGTAGACGGGTAATATACGTCCCACATTAATTATCCCTTCCTCTTTGTCGGCCGTGCCATCATAGATGAGTGAACATCTCCGGTGCCTTGGACACCCGAGGTCGCAAAAAATAGTTATTTTTACTTCAAGCTCTAAAAGTACAATGGCAGTCGTGTAATAATAGTCTGTGATGGACAAATTCAAAAATGTACACAATAACCTTGATGCCAGATGTCAAAATAGATACATAATTATAATACCAGCTGGAACGGAACCAGGCAGTTATGCAGAGTAGCCCAACGCAAATTTTTTATAACAATTAGCCAGGCATTTGACCGCCATATCACCTGCCTATTCACTGCCTTGAAGATTGTAATATTCAGGAAACACACTGTTTTGCTGCGTACGGCCGTACGGCTGAGGAATGGATTATAAAGCTTGAACCCAAACGTCATTAAAATAAAATAAAAAAATCGTGACGTCAATATCTCTTGTTGTGGTTGCGCGAGTGCCTGAGGTCCGCCTAGATCCAGGATTTGGTAACACGTACAAGTTCAGAGCGACTGCCTGACCTCTGTGACCTGTGACCTTGTAAGCAGGACAACCTGACAAGATTGTATCATGGTTACACATTCAGTCGGTTTCCTCGCGATGTTTTCCCCTACCGTAAGAGCATCAGTTGATGTTCAACTAATAATAGATAATTTTAAAGCTTAAGTTGTTGTGTCTCATCAACTTTGATTAGCGTAATTTAACGTTTGGTACTTATTTTTGTCTATTGTATTTTTATCAGTGGAAACCTACAATTTTCTATTATTATTTGATATTGTAACAACTGCTGTTGGCTTTCCTTAAGTAAATAGAATAAAATAATGTACACAAGTCAGAAAAAGTCATTGGTACACGGCGTCACAGGGGTGCGAACCGGGTACCTCTTTTACGAGTCCGACCCTTCGTAACCGTCCCTACAATACGGGTCTAAACTCCCGGCTACAAGCCAGTCCGGTATCACCATTCAATTTCACATTACGAAGTTAACCCTCAGTCTAAATGTTCGATCAACTCAAATTGGAGTCGTTCAGTTAATTGCTAACTCGTATTAACTGAAACCAGGTAATCCGCTCATTAGGCCACTAGCCACTTTGTTTCTGAACGATAACGCGAGGTCGATTGAATTGTGCGCCGAATTACTGTGTTGCATGACGTTTCGTTTTGGAACGAAAAGCGGTGAAGTGGAACACTGACGACCTGAGTGGTGCAATGGTCAACATGCCACGCAAGAGGTCCCGGGTTCGATTCCCGGCCGGGCAGAAATTGGAATGATGAATTTTAATTTCTGTGACGGGTCTGGGTGTTCTATGTATAATAAGTATGTATTTAAAAAAAAAAGTATTTAATTAGTATATCAGTTATCTAGCACCCATAGTACAAGCTTTGCTTAGTTTGGGGCTAGATGGCGCTGTGTGAATTTGTCCACGAATATTTATTTATTTATATTTATTTACTGAAATAGTTAGGCTGAATTGAAAAAATACTGTCACGGGGCCCTTAACTGTGCAATGCGTGTCCGGTTTCTCGGCGGAAGACCTTGGACCAGAAGAAGGATGAATCATGGAACAGAAGAATTATGAAAACGAATGCGACTGAGTTCACGAGTTCGTAGGTATTGTGGATGACAGTTACCGCTAACCATAAGGTGGGCTATCTTATCATCTGTCACTAAGTGGCAAAAAAAAGCTTATCTATGTGGCAAGTTCTGCCAGCGTGCTCGAATCAGTGACGGGCTAAATTCAATTATTGTTTAACACTTTGTGTTGTCACTTCATGATGGAACTCCATTATTATGAATTAAATCACTTTTTGTACACTAGTTCCACTTTAAAGTTATATAATAAAGTGGAACTAGTGTACAAAAAGTGATTTAATTCAATTATTGTTCATGGAATATTTCCAAACGCTGGGTATGGCATTGTGTTCTGATTGGATTCATTCAATATGGCTGCAAAAACTTTAGCGCGTACGCACAAATGAACTTCTCTCTGTAAAATAATACCAGCTTCATTTAAAACAAAGCCGTGTGGCGTCCGGCAATGTGGAATATACAAACACCAATGCCCTTCCATTACATTATGTGTTCATCCATCTATGTTAAAGGGGTTTACTCTGCAGCTGATTGTACCTATAAGGCGACTAATGATTTAGTTGTATAGATTTAGTGGAGAGTCAGAGTCCCAAGGACGTCTGTAGACCAGGAAACGCGTACAGCGTTGAGTATATGCCAGTTGCGATCCCCCTCTGCGGAAACCCTTCACTTATGTGGAAGAGGCTATAGTCCAGCAGTGGACTGTTATGAGTTGTTAAAATGATGTTAAATTTCTAAAATAACGCTGACCTATGTGTGTCAATTGGTTAACTTAATAATAGATCCACACGCCGATTTGATTAAATGGATAAAAACTGTCGATGGTGCAGCTTCATCCCAATACCATTCTTTCTTCAGCTGTCTGTACGAACTATAAGACGAAGTTACTTAATTTAGCTAAGTAACGTGGACTGGGGTTACTTAGATTTGCAGACATAGATCACTTACTTTTCTCTGTTAAGTTCTAAGGGAAACATTGCTCATTTTCTATATATCCATCCACTAACCAGTGTTACATTTATAGCAAGTTTTGTTTGCATGTAAATAACACTTGATTATAGAGAAAAGTAAGCGACCAATGCCTCCCAGCAAATCAAAGTAACCCCAGTCCACCGTACTATACTAATAGCAGTAATAATGTACAAAAGTAATACTTACTCGTAAAGCATGACACCATTATAAATCACCCGAAACGACATTGAACTGTGTGGATCTACTTAACATGATGTGAATTATCGATCAATTTCCTTTAGCCATGATGGCAGAGCTCTGGGCGCACATTGCCACGATCGTACCTACATGTGACCCATTTACGAGGATATTTATGCTCGGTTTGTTTTTCGATTTAACTCGTCAACTGTGTTGTTTTTGTACGGACCGACGGACGTACGGGCTATTCTACTGGGGGCAGGGATGTCAGGAGCGAAAGAGAATATCGATATGTCGATACTTTGATATCGAGTTCGATATATCAGAGAAGTCGGATATCCCCCGACCAAGTTTACTTAAACTTATATATTTTTTAAACTACAAAACCAAATTTAATGAAACAAAGCTAAGAACCATCACGATTAAACTTTCTTTCAAATAGTGAAAACCGCATCTAAATAGGTCTATCCGTTCTGGAGCTACCACAGATACACTCGTCAAACACATACCATGCCATGGTTGCGATTTTTAGAACAATTTTTTTCATTTTACTGCGGTTTTTAGTCCACGGATAGTGTAGCCGTTATCGCAAAAATGTCGATATATCGATACTTTTCCATCATACTTAACTGGGGCATTTGTGTACGAGCCACCGTTGAGTGTTGATTTGTTTGTTTAGATCGAACCTCGGGCTCAAATGTTTGCGTTTACGGCAATGGGTTTTTTGATAATCTGCCAACATCGGAGGTGGGCGGCGATAAATATTCGCATTGGACGGTGATTACTCGGTTCTCTGTTTTCATGTTGAAATTAAAACAAATGCTGTTTTACTGGCGAGTTCTAATGTGATGCGCAGTTTATCGCGCATACAATAATCTACCCAATTGTATAAATGTTTCTCATTATATTGACAATTAGTCAGAACAGTATCCTATTACTGTTCGAAGATAAAGGCCACAGTTTAAAATCATTAACACAGGGACTGTTTCTCTTATTACGATGTAGCGCGTCACTCTATCTATACAAAAATGTACTGTGCTCATTATTTAATGAGTACAAGGACGATCCTAACAAAAATCTAATAACCTCACATAAAACCAACCCATATACGCTTAACTACGCTTACACGACATTTTTCTCTAACCGCAACCTCCTTTGTTTCAGGTACGTTGTCCCAGTATTTCAGCATTGCAGCGCTGCCTTTAGCGCTCCAACTCCCGAGGCATTGCTCCCACGGCGGTCTCGTCACCGGGCGTTCAATTTTACGGGCTCTCGGTGCAAAAGTCTCGAGCAATAAGTGCGGCCATCAACGTCGCGTTAGCGGCAACACAATAAAATAGAAAGTCGAATCGGACGAGGAAAAGGCGAGGCCTCACTACGCTGGTCCTTCGAGCCGGCGGTCGCTCGGTATCGCGAATCGCAAACGCGATTGCCGGACGTATTGTGGCTTCGTGGGCGGACACTATGTTGTCTTTTTATGCAGATAACGGAACGCGACTTGGTCCAATTCGATTGCTGGCCGGATTTACTTTCGCAACAAGCGTGAGCGCAACGAAAAAATAAAACGTTTCAGTAAACACAGACGTATCTCAAAAGTGGGTAGGATTTACGTTGTAATAAATATTGATGAAACTGTGTGGAAAATGATAGATACACCTACAACAAATACGAAATTGGCGGAATAACCCATTACGGGCTTTAGGATAATGGAAAACGAGAAATGTGGGATACATTGGCAATCGATCAACATTGTATTGAATCCCTGTCTTTGGACATATCGAACAAAGAACCAATTTGTCGTAAAAATTGTCTAGTTTTACAATAGACAATTTTACACTCATAAAAGTGCAAAACTTTTTCCTCGCCCGCCGCGCCACAAAAAGCCACTATACGGATTCCTTTGCCGGTTCAAAAGAACAATGCTTTTCTACAACCTATTCTTTTCTACTACACTCTCTTTGAAAACTCTTTTTCTATTACCCGCGCGAAATGTCACTGGTCTTTCATTATGTTTCTGACTGTGTTTCGGAGTTGTCGGGGTAAATTAACATTTGCCGTAAGTAGGCTAACGTCTTTCTAAGTTCACTTGTTGACATTTTTACTATCATCAACTTTGTCTGTTACATGACTACTTGCCCCTTTTAATTAATTGTTGTCGGCGTGTTGTGTGAATTCATTTGTTTGAGGATTAATCAAACGGGCACCGCTCTACGGTTCAGACCTGTTGACGAGGCTTTCCTTCGGGTATTTAAATTTAATTCCTTTGAATCCAGCATTGGTGGCCGGACGCGCACATTCGGTGTGAGGATCAGCGTTTACATTTCCCCTTTTAACGTGTTATTGCTTTCTTTATTTTATTTTGTGTTTGCGTTTTAAATACGGAATTACGCTCGGGAGACAAATTAACAACTGCACCGTTTTTTGCGTAAATAATCCTGGTTGGGATGGGAGGTTCATGTGTAAGCTCAACGTTTTTACCACCTTCTTTTTTGTTTCAGTATCTATAATTTCATTTCAATAAATGATCATTTATGCTTATAAGTCTTGTCACTAGCGTAGTCTAGTCTCAAGTATAATTCTTCAAATTAGAAGGTATTTCAAACACAATATTGTATATCAAAATTAAATATGGCGAATACCAACCAGCTGACATTTTGTTAAAAATAATAACCCCGCTTGCTTTCAAGTATAAATTAAAGTAACGTTTGCACTTTATACACCTATTTACTTACACTTTTCAGTTTTATGATTAGAGGTGGACAACGCATTAGCGATACCCCTGGTGTAGCTAATGTCTATAGGCAGCGGTGTCTACTTTCCTTCAGGGGGCCCGCTTGTCTATTTATCTACCGTATGCCATAAATAAGCTAACCAATATAAAATTCGGATAACCCCCCCTGCTTATAAGTCTTGTCACTAGCGTAGTCTAGTCTCAAGTATAATTCTTCAAATTAGAAGGTATTTCAAATACACAATATTGTATCGCATTGTATCAGCACTTAACATTAAACACGTGCCGTTACCTAAAACCATTAGTTTCCCTAGGTATTAGTTACGACGATGAGGCTCCCCAGTAACACCTATTATTGTGCATGTCTTACCCTTGTCTCATTTGATCCCTACGAAACGTTATCTGTCTGTCTAATATCATACATTAACCGACTAAAATGTGAATGTTATTAATTTTGACAGGTTCACTTAGATTGTAAGTTTATACAACATATCTAGGATTAAATTTCTACAGCCGTCAGACCGTACGGGGTTTCGTTAATATGAAGGAACCCTAATAACTTTGTTGTTATGGTGGTGGGCTTCGAAACTACATAGGTGAAGAATATAGTTAACAATTCTGTAGTTCGTATTAGAAACGTTAGCTCCGTAATTGAAACTGAAACTATCTGATATCTAAAATAATTAAATAACGTAATCCAAAATAAAAGTTTTGAATAATTTCGGATGGGGTGGAATCTAAACGACATATACTTACAAACGAGTACTTATAGTGATAATAATGATTCTTAGGACTGAATTATAAATCCGCTTACGATATCTATAGCCTTTGAATAACCGTATCCATATTCAAAACTGGTAAAATATTGTTCAAATATACGTAACAGTAACTAAATCAAGAATTGCCACATCCTTAACGTTTCTGGTCCATACACACGTCATAATGTTATAATTGGTCCAGTACCTATAAAAACCTGTGTTTCATAATCTTAGAATTCCGAAATTACACTTTTGCTTACTTAGTTAAGGCATCTAGTTAACGAGAAATATAGTATGTATCTACTTAAAATACGTAGCTTAAATAACTTTGGTATTTACATACCTTGAAACTGCTCTATTCAAATTTAATCAAAACATATCATACTTTTAAATTTAATATACAGTACGGTGTAATTGTAGACTTAAGGTTCTTGAATACATTATTAATAATAACTTATACTCTGTGTTTATGTCTATAAAGATATCCACATCGAATATTTATGAGCAGTAAATTTCTTATAAATATAGGCTTTTGGTGCGCGGAATTTCTCAACTTTGCGAGGCACCCAAGGCCTCGGATGGCATGAGAACAGACAGTGGCTTAGTTTCTAACAGCATTCCGGTTTAGAATTACGATATACACGTGTTTATTATAGATTTGAGTATTCTAGAGCAACGGGTGACCGGTTACGTAAAAAGATTCCGCGGCGGCGCCTGTCGTAGACTGGTCTAGATTGGTCCTTGAATGTTGCGTAACCAAAGAACTGGGGCTATCAAAAACGGCGTCAAGCCAGTCTTTAGTGTTCCTTGTACATCAGAAATTGCTTCCTCGTGTCTTGCGTAAAATGCGATTTTTGCTTTTGAAAGTTGTAGGTGATCTGGCTTCACATAGTTAAAAGCTAATGTTTATAAACCTTTGTCGTGAATCACCAGTGAATTCCGCTTCGGCTGGACAACAATTAAAATCGATAGTTTCCTGATCCTCGGCTAACATGAAACACAAGTGATCAAATACCAAATAACGGCTGATATAATGAGTTAAAATGTTGGATAGTGTAAGCCAAAACAGGAATATTTTCAGTACGCTGCTGTACATTTATTTCTGAAGTAAAATTGTATCGCTATTGGCTTTGCTGTGAGTCGAACGTAATGACTTCATTCACCACAATTGGTTCGCTAATGCAATTTCTAAATAATATGGACTGCATTCAACAGAATATTTCATCACCGCCCTACATACATGTCCCTATAGGCGTGCGGGCCTTGCGGTGTCCGGCTTAATAGAATATGGCAGCAACCTCTTTTGTTCACGTGATTATCTTAGAGACAAGACCGAGGACCTCCCTCCTAACTAGATATATACACACAAGTCTTTCCAAAACGTGAGATTTACTATAATGTATTACATTTTTTCATGTATTTTGCTTCATATCGCTTTAAAACAACTATAAGCATTGTGAATATTAAGTATACTTAAGCTTTATTTATGTACTACATCTTTAAAATTTACATAATTATACTAATGTAGATTCTCATTGACCCCTTCAAATAAGATTTGGTGAGATTTTGCTGATGATGCCTCCTAAAGCCCCAAACCTTCTAACGGGGTTCGACGCATCTCGTCACAATTTCTAGTCGGCCGGCGTCCTTGACGCTAGGTTACATTAAGTTTACATAATATGACGGACGACTTTTTGCTTCGGCGGTAAAAACATCCAAGCACAGGCTTCTGAGCGGGCCGTTTTTTACTTTGTGCCTCAAGCTAGTGCAATTCAAAGCAAGGCTATTTATTTAGCAGCCGCCAATTGAAGCCCGCCAACTGGCAGACAGTCGCCGCTATTAGCATGCATATATTTACACAGTCGCTTTGTCTTAATTATCGTGTTGACGGCCGAGTCGAAATCGAGAGTCCGGCGCTCACTTTCACCCGGGGCCTTGGCGCTATCTTTTTATTCGTCTCGTCTTTCGGCTCCGCGGTTTTGCAGATTAGCTTGTCTGCCGAGCGCCGTTCCTTTTCTCTGTTTTTGTACGTCCTCCCACATTTCTCTTTGCATCTTGTTCGCCTTTTTGGCGGCTTCTGGTGCACGGTTTTATCTGATCGCGGGTGCTGGCTCACATTTGACCCGGTCTCAGGCTAAAGGCTGTATTGTTGTTGTTGTAGGGTGTATAGTTTACGTGTTTGTTATGATTACTCACTCTTTAAGTTCAGTGACCATGCCTGCTTGGTGATCTAAGGGTATTTTCGATCCCACACAAAACAAATAATTATTCGTCATTATTTACGTAATAAGTACTTATGTATGTATCGAGTCTGGATATTTGTAGGTATACATTTACAACCTATTTATGTAGTAAATATATTTATTGTTTTTATATTAGCCTCTATCATCCCATTGTTGGCAAAGACCATGTGTCAGTTATTTAGCATAAGATTTCCTTATAGGCTTAATGGTGCTGAATGACCATAGATGACTTATTATTTGCCTTTTCCGCATTAAACCTATTGTTGGGTATTAATTCTGTTTCTATTGATTTATGTGTCGTGTCTGTTACATAATCCAATAATTCAAACCAAACATAACCCGACGTGATTGTAAATATTAACGAAGAGAAGTAGCCTATGAAAGCCGGAACACTTCCTCGATCTATTTTCCGCAGAGAGCTGTCACATATTTCCTGTTCGGTGTTTGAAACTCTCTAAAAGGCAACACGGCGCTGGGAGTTGCTAGACGGGTAATGGGACTTTAGAACCGGATTTGGACGATATATATACAGCGGTAGGGCTCTGTCAAGTCTGGACGTCTGGATGCGTATCCTATTTATTCAACCAAGAAACAATGCGCGTGTTAGTGTTCCGGTTTTAAGGATACGGTAGCCAGTGTATTACAGGCGTGAGGACCCAGATCAATCCTCATTCCTCACAGTGACGACGCGAATGTGGTTCTGCATTCTGGTTGTTACATGAAACATATACTGCGTGAATCATAAACCGACAGTTACCACGTTCCATCAGGTAGGATCTCCGGGAGTTGTATAAAAAGCATGGTAGATGACAAATATAGCAATTGATCTCTTATTTTCCATCCAAGCCCGCCTGGCTTTGCAGGCCTTCATCAATACTTTAGAGCAAGGCTCCGATTCTATGAATAAAATTGCGCGAAGATGGAATGGCAATTGGATAAAAATGGAATAACTTTTGCTGCGGTACGGCCCGTGAAGTACAGTTATGACATTGGTTAAGAGAGACTCGGGTTCGATTCCTGCCCGGGGCAGAAATGAAAGTGATCATTTTGTATCTGCATATAGCTGCAGGTGTTAATGTTTGTATGCTTGTCTTGTGAGACTCAGGATTGGTACTGTATGTTATAGAGGGACTTTGAGCGCGTGATACTTACATTATTATGCGATGGAATGAGCGAAATAGGGGAACGAATTTGTATTCGACTAATATGAGCAACTTGTTGGTAAAACTGAACAAACTTCTAAGAGTACGTTGAACCGAAAAAAATCAGTAATTAATCGATTCTCCGGATTAGCGATTAAAAGATCGATTTCCACGTGATAATGATGATTTCGCGTGTTTCCAATAACCGGCCGTTCTTAATAATGTTGCCGCGTGTCAAATCCCCCTGTGGTTAACATACCTTTGCTAATGTCAGTTTTTAATGAGGAGTTTTCCAGTAGGTATTGTCAATTGGTTTCAAAAAGCATCAATAGATGGCGCTCCTACAATTTTGGTAATTTTTTACCAAAAGGTTCAACAAAATGTATTTTAATAGAAGTTATTGATTTTAATACAAACCTTTCATATTTGTATTGCGTCCATTCTTGATCCTAGTGTCCATGAAACGAATTACCTCATTCAAACAGATGTTTGTTTTGTTTGTAATAATTTATTACTACCTCTCAAATGGTTGAAACCTATTGATAAATATAATATTATCCAATACAACGTACCCAGTTTTTATATCCTCTTTGCTAAGAACCTATTTCAAGCGATTATAAATTACCAAAATTGTCGGGGCGCCATCTAGGGAGTGGTTAGGAATGCTTTAGATACCTACTGGAAAACTGCTCATTCAGTTCATACGCCGAGGTTGTGACCTAAGCGTCTCTTTAGTTCGGTTTCGTAACAAGGAGATTTTACGCGAAGGAGTTACTAGCACGCCCATTTGGCGCTTGTGACATTGTGTTTCTAAACTGGACATAACCGGAAATGCTGGAGGACCACACCCGTCGTTGGTCAGCGAGTATTTTGGACTTAGCCGGAAGCTAGGTGGGTTCCCGACCCTATCCCTAATCGACCACCCATGGGACGCTTCTGAACACTGTGAAAATCAGACAAGACAAGGTAACGAATTTTGATATGATGATGATGAAATTTTGGTTAATATTCGATTGCTTTGGTATTTTATATGGTTACATGAAGAATTCTGTTAATTCCCAGCTGTTATCTCACCATGAAAATCCTATACGTTTCATCTCATCGTCACCCAATGACGTCTGACTTGTAACAGCCCGCCTACGCTGTGGATTCATACTCTCCAACGATCTTATTAACGATCATACTAGCTACACAAAAATCTAAATAAATAAGTTATTTTTATTTGTGCGACGATTTGTCAGATGGTTAACATCAAATTCATGGAAAATATGCTTTCGTTATTAAAAGAGTCGACTAGCAATGAACTTGGTGGAAATCGTTGCGTTTGTGTAATAAATTAGCTATCATAACAAGACGTGACCACATTTTCCTTGAGTTTACTAATTAGTTTACTTCGAATTGAAGTTATGATTAATAATAATATACATATTAATAATAAAATTGCACGATCCGTCAGTCAGTTGATTATACTTGACGGCCTTGTGTTGTGAGGTTTCTCTGCTATGTAGAGTCGTTCGGGTCAAGTGTGCGCACTATTACGTTTGAGACCCCTTTGTGCATTAGAATAGCGGAATTATAAAAATAAAAACAGTGTTTCATAATGAACCTTTATTAAGCTATAATTTTAAAAGATTAAATCAACAAAAACAATTTTGACAAAAAGCGTAATGCGGCGCACTGACATTTCGCAACTAGTTTGTGTCCCTCGCGCCCTGATCATTAGATGTAAGCACTGTGTTCACTTACCCACAACGAGCGGTTACGCTGAACGAGTCTATGGACGTACCCAGACTTGACACAGTCCTACCACCTGATGATTTTTTAAATGTTTTTTTATGTAATACGGCAGACAAACAGGCAAGCAAGCCACCTGACCGAAAGTGGTCACTGCCGTCTATGTACATTAGCAACACCAGGAGCACTACCAATCCATGGCCCGCCTCTAAGGAGACCTCTAATATACCTCTTGAACGATCTCATGCCCACAGTCCAAAGGAAACGCTGTGGCTGTGAGCTCATTCCACCTCCGAATCGTACGAGCGAGAAACGTTGTTTCAAATCTTTGCGTGGATACCACTAGAGGGTCCAAGTAATACGTAATCGAACACTTCTTGCAATCGTATCAAGTAGACATAGACATAGACGTAACTTTATTTGGTCCAATAACACATTCAAATACTTAAAACTAACATAATAAATACATATTAGGAAAGCAGGGCGATGCGTCCTCGGACCAAATTGGACCAGCCTCAGCTTAATGCTATGAATGGCAGCAGCCAAACACAGCGCTGGTTTTCAGACTGACCCATAGGCATGGCCTGTATCACCGTCAGTTGCGTATTCAGATCCGGTTGCGGCCACGGTCGTGCATCAAACGTTTGTACGTGGCGAATGAATTATACTAATTGCTCGGTATTGCCGTCTGTGGCCGAGTCACGCGCCGTATTATATGCAAGCACGATGGGCGACTCTATATCTCCGTTACGGTAGGATCGTACGCCACCGAAGGACGTGCTATGCCTACACCTTTACTGCTGGTGTCTTTGTGTCTTTATGTTGTTCGAATTTCTTTAGTGTCATGCGAATATCATTTGACGACCTGAGTGTTTCAGTTGGTAACAATCCCGGCAGACGGCATCTCTGCGTGGCAGAGTCCCGGCTTCGATTCTCGGCCGAGCAAAAGTTGAATATCTCCGGATCGTACGCTACTGAAGGACGTGATGCCTATACCTTTACAGCTGGTGTAATTTTGTTTAGTGTTACAATATCATTCGACGACCTGAGTGGTTCAATTGGTTAACATACTGGTCTGCCACGCAGAGGTCCCGGGTTCGATTCCCGGCCGAACAGAAATTGAAATGATAAATTTTAATTTCTGTTACGGGTCCTGGGGGTTAATCAGTTATAACACCCGTAACAGGAGCTTTGCTTACTTTGGCGCTGTGTGAATTTGTCCAAGCACATTAATTTTTTGTTTATTAATAATTCATTACGTTTTCTTCCAATTGGTTTTTTATTCAATGACAAAGCATTTTCGATTATGTATTTTGATTACATTAATGTTATGGGCGATAGTTACCGCGCGCCTACAGGTGGCCTGTCTGGTCTATTGTCGCTTGAATTGAATAGATCAATGTTTAAATTTTGAATTTCAAGAGACGTAGTGAAACCTATTTGGTGCGCTGTAACGTAGACGCAATCCCGAAACTGCCTTGAATATTATTTAGCTTCCACACAAAGCCGAATTGTTGGACGACTCTCGGAGGGATATGGGTTACCCCAAGTTTGAAACTTATTACAACTTATTGCCGCACACACTGGCACACAACACGACCGAATCGGAAATATATTTAGTCGCGGGAGGGTCACTCCGGCGGAGGCCAGAGACAATGCCTCGGCCGGGAATATATCAGCATTAAATATGTAATATTCCTCGTCCTCATACATATCACATTTCGCGAGGAAACATAAAACAAAACCGGTGTTCTATTATCCCTTTCCCTCCGTCACTGTTCAAATGTCGAATAAATAGATCCATTTAGATACGCGTTACCCTAAGGGTTATACGTTATTGGGCGTGGGATATTCGTCCTTCAAAACTGGGTTAGCACACAATAGTGTCAGGTAGCAGACACCTTGTTAGGAGGTCGTCCCTTCGGATGTAGCCTCATTGTGCCCCGCCTCTGTTTCAAACGCGGCCGAAATTACGAAAGCGTACGTCAGACATCCTCCCAACTGTATCTCGGGCGGGCTCCGGTGAAGTTTTGCAATCCGCGTAAGATTTCTCTCTCGTGTGATTGCCAAAGTCGAGTCTATCGGCAAAAGAACTGACGTATATTGGGTCCATTTATCAGCTTCGTAGGTGGAGTATTAGCTTATTACTCTTGTCGAGGCGACGCAAAAACTAGGGCGGGCGTTTTTTGCAATCCCCAGGCAAGCGAGACGTGTAATTACTGTGGCGGAGCAGAAGAGCAGAGCGGTCGCGATGCTTGGCTTCTTTTTTGCAAAACGGATTACGCCTAACAAGGTCGCCGGGCAGATGAGATGAAACTTCTTGCGTGTGTCCCGGAGTCGACTGCGGGTGTCCGAGTGACTCCGGTCTATAACTCAGGCTGGCGGCTCGCGCCAATCCGTCAACGTCAATTTGACCACGGCGATCTCCCGCTGAATGGGACCGCCGGCAAAGAAATGGACGCCATTTCTCTTGTTGAAATGCAATTAGATGTGGGACATTTCTCTTTGGGGCGTTGAGCAAGCGGCGAGCGGCCGCGGGCCTTCACATAGCTGGCTATAGTTTGCGCAAATGCCATTTTAAATGCCTACTAATTGTCTATCGCTTACAACGAGCGGCATCTAACCCTGACGGCTACCGCTGGCATAAATGACAGTGGCAACGTACAAAAACACACATTGAAAAAGTTAGACCAGCGATAATATCTGGTAAGTGCTTGTTTTTTGTAGATATTAACGACATTGTGCCTTTTGTCTTTGAATTTGCAGTTTTTATACAGGAAGTGCTTTGAATGTCAGTTAGTTTAAACTTTATCATAATGACCGAAGATGTTGACAACGTAACCATGCAACAACGTAACGAGATGTAAATATCTCGTTGTCAAATATTAAAATATAGGCACAAATACAATTTCCTACCAAAAATACACACCGTTCGTGTCCTTGAATACAGGCTGTCAGAGAGCAAATCCGCCGCCGAAGGACGTTGGAAAGTGAAAACGATCGGCATGCCCATTCGAATATCATGCCAAGTGAACGTGATCGCACTTGCGAAGTAATGGTCGCGCGGGCGATATTTCCGAATGTTTGCCCTCGTTTTTGAAGACGCATGTCTCTTTTGGTCTTAGTTTTTTGGAGAGACGTGCCGGTGCGTCTTCATCGTGTGTTCTCTTCGTGCTCTTGATATTGGCTGTTCGTGGACCATTACTTCTACTCCATACTTACATACATGCACGCTCAGTGGTAAGCACAGGCTATCGACAACCACAAACTATAACCCTAACACCTCTTTTGCCATTTCCACATTGATACATGTTATCGCACAATTTACGTCAGTCGACATGCATTTGAACCTATTTCAGTTCAGCTCCATCGTCGTTATTTTAGCTGAAAGTCCTGCAGTGGACTGTTATGGGCTGTGATAATGACCCCTTTAGCCTTACACACTAGCCTTACTCTTAGTTTTGTAATTATTGTCATCTATTCTGCCTATCCAGGGCTTCGATTCTGGTACGGAAATCGTCTCAGTTGCAGTAACATTACAATTGCATCGCATGTCAAACGTGTGATTGTTATTCAAATGACAGATGTTGAGTTGCAACTTTCATGAGTTCGAACTTTTCCATAATTCGTTTTCTGGTACTTTAGTTGCATTATGGTTTTATATGGCTGTTGGTACTTCAATAAATACTTATAAATAAATATATAAATTCTTTATTAGTTGTCAAAATGCCTTCAATTCTGTCAACGAAAACGTGTCAAAGGTCGAACAATGATTTAACTGCAATGTAACTGGGATAATGCTGGGACCTCGACGTAGTTATAGTCACATCACAGTTACATTGCAACATAATAACAACTGCATTGCACACCAGAATCGGTACCCAGGGGAGCTTTTCAAGTCGAAACTTAGAATTTCGAATGTAAAAAAACTCATTAACTTTAATTCGTTTTTTACAATCAAAACTGCATGTCAGCTAAAGACCTAAAGCTTCAATATAAGAGTGCTTTTTATTTTTAAATTGTAGCCTTTTTTGCACCCCCTTCTACACAAGTATCAAATGTTCACGTAAGTTATTTGTCTCTCTTTATTGATGCCCAGTTTTCCCTAATTAATGCAATATACAGATTACCTAAATTTTTATCACTTTTTTTTTATAAGGAACTAGTGGACCCCGCGCGACTTCGTTCGCGTAGCGTTCTAACCCTACACCACCCTACCCTTAGTTCCTTACCCTACCCTACACTTACCCTACACCTACTCTACAACTACCCTACAACTACCCTACAACTACCCTACACCTACCTTACACCTACCTTACACCTACCCTACACCTGCCTTACACCATTGTATTTTTGTTTAAAAAAAAGTATTTTATGTTGGTCTCCTGGTTCTAAGCTACCTCCCCACCAATATTCAGTCAAATCGGTTTAGCCGTTCTTGAGTTATAAAAAGTGTAACACAAATAGTGTAACTAACACGACTTTTTTATATATATATATCGTACCTACGGTGCAATAACGTCACTTATGCAATTTTTTCCAAAACTGAACTGAGTATGAGAAAATACACCTAATCTACCTCTTTACTTGGTGCGTTATTGTCACTTGTGTGGTACGCATACTTTCCACTTGAGGGCACCAGTGTCGTTATGGTTTTGGCGCGAATCTGGACGGCACTAGGAGAAACAACGTTTCATTGGTCAGTTGCGCGCGGGCCCCCGCACGAGAAGCAGTCTCCTGGAGCTACAACGTTACTAAGGTAATTGTGACAATTTATTTTTATGTTTTTGGAGCTTAAATGACACTTGTGTAGTAGTGACGTTATTTCCCCAATTGTGACAATATATTTTTATATTTTTGGCGAAATAACAACACTTTTGTAGTAGTGACGTTGTTTCCCCAACCTTTGTATTTTATGGTATTGAGTTAAACATTAGATTAATAGTTGTGACGATATTGTTCCAGTACCAGTACAGTTTCATAAATAACAAGTCATTGTTTTTATACCAAATATCATAAAATTTAGTTAATATTTAGTTTAAAATTAACCTTAATTAGTACCTAGTTATAATTTAATATACGGACCTTCATCATAGGTTCAGGAGTCGGGCGTTGACACTTCCACATAGTTGTAAAGTATTTATTAAGTATATTTATTATTATAATGATCGCTTTAGGTGCGTGCTATTGTAGATATTGATTTTCTATAAATTGTAATACTTACATCTTTTTTTCATGTGGTAAATAGTTGCCGTTTCGTACGCGATATAAGGACATAATGTATTTGTTTTACACGTTGAGTTACCACATAATTTTGTACATTGTTTGTTTCAGACCTTAAATGAATCAACGCAGCAAAAACCTTGTCCTTCTTGCACTTTCAAATGACAATGAGAACTCTAAAGTGCAAAATGTATACAACTGTACAAGGATGCAAGATTCCGAACAAAAAAATATATTGTCCAACAATACAAATTGCGAGAATCAACTATCGCCATCCAATCTAGAAGACCCAACATCAACTACTCCAGAGCAGGATGATACTACTTTAGAGAACCCCGGTGACTCTCCGTCTACTATGTTTGCCAGTAATGAAACGTATGAACAAGATGGTATCAACCTCCCAATAGGCGATTTCTCTGAACAACAAAATACATTGTCTCATCATACAAATTCCGAGAATCAAGAAGAACCATCCAACCTAAATGACCCATCAACTACTACTCTAGAAGAGTCTACTCATGAAATGTATGAACGAGATGGTATTGACCTCCCAACAGGCGATTTTTCCGGCACTGATTCAGGAGATGAATTCAGGCCCGGCCCTCGTTCAAGATTGTCTTCATCCAGTAGCTTCAGCAGTAGCTCCAGTAGCAGTTCCAGTGGCAATTCAAGTAGCAGTTCCAGTGATACTCCTGCAGAAAATAATAATTCTAATAGTGAGAGTCGTGTTCACGGGCATAACCAACCAGCGCAACCTATAGCTAAACCGAGAGGTAGAAAGCGTACGCGTAATCCAGCAACCTGGAAAAAGAATGTAGCGAAGCGATTGAAAAATTCTGGTCAAACTTATATCTCAGCAAAGACCAAAAAACTCAATCAAGGTAAAAGAATGGGACCTACATGTACCTCAAAATGTCGGTTGTCCTGTGCTGCAAAATTTACTGACGAACAAAGGACGATAATATTTGAGTCTTACTGGAATTTGGAGAGTATAGAGAGGCAACGGGGTTTTTTAAACGCTTGTACAAGAACACTAAAATGTGCGTACCGCCGTATAAAGACTAACAAAAGGTACGATAGAAAAGAAAACACTGCATATTACTTGCTCAATGAGAAAAACGAGATCCGCGTCTGTAAAACTTTTCTGATCAACACTCTGGGTATAACACAACGTATTATACGGACTGTTATCGACGGCAAAGCAGAGAATGATGGCTTTATTCCAGCTGATAAACGAGGAAAACACGGAAAACAATGTACATTGCCACCTGAAGTTATACAAGCAGTAAAGGATCATATCGAATCAATACCAAAGGTTGAGAGTCACTATCTTAGGGCTAATACTAGCAGACTATTTATTGATGGGGGTTTATCAGTGGCAGAATTGCATAGAAATTATTCCGAAATCCAGAAGCAACAAAACAAGCCTACTGTGAACTACGACGCTTACTCACGGATTTTCAATCAAGACTTTAACATTGGATTTTTCAAACCGAAAAAAGATCGATGCGATGAGTGTGAAGCATATGAAAATGCCTCTGAAGAAGAAAAAAATAAATTACGTGACAGCTTCAACTTACATCAGGAAGAAAAACACTTAAGTAGAGATGAGAAAGACAGGGATATGAAAAGATGTCTTGAACCTGACAACAACACAACTGTATTCACCTATGACTTACAAGCGGTGTTACCATGCCCCGTTGGCAAATCGAGCTCTTTTTACTACAAATCAAGACTTAATTGTTATAATTTAACAATGTCTAATGCAAACGAGCAAACAACAACCTGTTATTTTTGGCATGAAGGGTTGGGCAATAGAGGAGCCATCGAAATAGGGTCGTGTGTGTATAAATACCTGGAGCAGATTGCATTTGAGAAACCAGGCTGCGATGTCATTATTTATTCTGACAATTGCTGTGGTCAGCAGAAAAATAGATTTGTTTTTGCAATGTACCACTATGCAGTGAGTCGCTTAAATATTAACTCCATTCAACACAACTTCTTGATTCGAGGCCACACGCAGAACGAAGGTGATGCAGCTCACTCAGTAATAGAAAAATCTGTTACTAGAGCCAAAAACGCTGGATGTATTTATGTTCCCGACCAATATATTTCCCTAATTCGTGGGGCCAAAAAGACTGGCAAACCGTTTGTGGTCAATGAAATGAACTATAACGATTTCTTCGATTTGAAATCACTTGAGGAGAACATGAACTTTAATACGGCGAAAAATGTCAATGGTGGTGTTATCAAGACCGGTGACATCAAAAGTATTAAATTTACCAAGAACTCTGAAAATTACCAATATCGAACCACTTACAAAACTGAAAATTGGGAGGAGGTAAAAGCTATTGTTCAACCCAAAAAATTACGCGGCAAGAGAGGCATTCGAAGCATGGATGAAATTACTTTAAAGCAAGCTTACACATCAAAAATACCAATTACAGAACGCAAAAAACGTGATTTATTGCAATTATTGGCGGCTAATCTCGTGCCGAGATACTATGAAAGTTTCTACAATGATCTCATGTAATTGCTACAAGGCCACATTTACACTTACAGGGAACTTTATTTAACCGCAGCGTTAAAAACTCACTTATTTTCCTGTGAATGTACAAGTGATTAAAGTTAAGAGTAAACAGTTCTGTTTTTGTATTAAGATAAGTAAAATAATTTGTATTTACTGTTGATTATTAATTAATAAGATTTAAATACTATGGGTACCTACAAAGACTGTGATTAAAAAACCTAATTAATAGTAAAGTTCTATGTATGATTCTAATGACAACGTCGAACGCCCCAGGTTAACCTGGAAAAGTTTTTTAAGAGCGTTTACCAAATTTCTAATAGATATAAGTAAAACAATTATTGATTAATGCGTAATGATAATAATTCTCAAATGCCATACCCAATCATTGATTGAACACAAACCTTGGCCTAATTAATAGTAAGAAGATCTCTGTTATAAAAAAGTCTGATTAATAAAAAAGTTACTTTGTAGAATTAAGAAATTTTGTTATACTTATTTGCTACTTTAATAAATATTGTTTTAGATATGTATGATTTCGTGTTTTATTTGTTTTGACATAATTGACCGGTTAATAATTTTCTAGTGTCATAACGTCACTTCTGCGAGGGTAGTAATTTTTAAACGTGTATATTTTTAAAATAGTAATTAGTGAGGTGTTTGCTTTTATTTTAAAATAACGTTTATAGATGTAGTTTAGGTATTATCATCTTATTTTTTCAGTCGAGACGAACTATCTATTGTAATAGGAAGTTGAATTTTCAAACGCCTCTCCTGAAAAATTACATCACTTGCATAAGTGACGTTATTGCACCGTAGGTACGATATTATGATAATACGTTATTATGTTTATAGTTATTTTAAAAGTTTTATGTTTACCTATTCTTAGTTCGGGACTGAGTTTTATCACTTTCAAAGCGTTTTATGTATTGCGGAATTCCCATCATTAATAATGTGTTCGGTATAGTCAGGTTCGTTCTCTATATATCAGTCACTCACTGGACGCGGTCGTGAAATTAGCTTCAAAGGGAATTAGTTATTGTCTGCGAACATTAGTATATATTACTAGCTGACCCGGCAAACGTTGTTTTGCCATATAAATAATTTCCTGGATTGTATGTATTTTTGTATGTTGTATCATAAAAAAATAGAAATTAAAAATTTTGTCAAAAAAATAAAAAAAAAATTTAGGGGTGGACTACCCCTAACATTTAGGGGGATGAAAAATAAATGTTGGCCGATTCTCATAGATACCGGATAAGCACAAAAAATTTCTTCAAAATCGGTCAAGCCGTTTCGGAGGAGTATGGCAACGAAAACTGTGACACGAGAATTTTATATATTAGATTGACATAGACAGTATTTTATTCGGATCCTCATTACATCCTTAACCTAAGGTAAGTACAGTAAATTATAATTATTGAAAATTACATAAGACCAGCCAGTGATGTATCGGAAACCGAAATGGACCAGTCTCAGCATAATGCTGTGAGGGCTAATGCCTGACACAGCGCTGGTTTTCAGAAAAGCCCAATCCTCCAGGCATTAAATTCTGAAATCCAAGTTCCTCAAGAATGGCCCGTAGAAATTTCGCGAAACGCATTTATAGACGTCGCGTCGCTTGATTTGCAATCAGTCATTATCTACCAGGAAAACATATCATTTTAAAAAGTAGGAAAAGTTCCGCCGGAAGTTATTTGTTCTAAAAATGGATGGAAGTATATTTTCAAGAAGTTAGAAGGATCATAAGTAATGTCTCTATTTTTGTTCACGTAATAATGAACTAATATTTTAATAATCTGGAGGGTATAAAAACAAATTTAAAAGGGTTTCTTGTGAATTTTTTAGCGGCTTAGCTTTATTAGAGTAAAAAGAAATAAAAAATGCTTAAAATAAATAAAATAAGAAATTAACGTTATAAATAAGTTTACACACTATCTGGGGTTAAATCTATGTCCATGATAACACATAGTTTCTACTTACATGCTATCAAACTTCTTAGTACTATGAATAATTAAGAAAAACACTTATAACCCTAACTTTCACTGTCACTATCGCTACTACTAGAGTACGGCTGATCATAATCTGCATCGTATTTCAAAAATATATCCATCATCTCGGTATCATCTCGGTTATATGCCATCTGGTAAGCCGTCAACTCAGCATAGTTTCTAGCTTCTAGATCCACGGTAGGCTGTTGACAGAGCCAAGTTGTCGGCTCGTAATCCTCATAGCAGACGGCGATATGAAGTGCAGTAGCCCCTGAGGTTCTGTCCCGGGCGTTCAAGTCTGCTAAGTCTACCAAGATTTTCAGTAGTCTCACAGCATCTTGCTGTCTATGTCTTCTTGTAATTATGTGAACGCACTGGTTCCCGTCATAGTCGTATTCTTGCAACAGAAATTCATTTGTTTGGTCTTACCACCATCTAGCTCTGAGCAGCAATGACGAGCACCCATGTCTACAGATATCAAGAAACATGTTCTCCCCTCGGTGGTTTGTAGCACAAAAAACTTCAGCAATAACGAGAGATTCTATTGTTTCAAAAAAGTAATAGCTTCGAAAGTTACACGGTACCGTACAGAAGTAAGTCTTACATCGGACTGAAACGGTTATCTAGCGCGTAAAATGTAGTATATTATTATCCTACGGGAACTTCTTCAGTGCTGATATAGGTATTGAACTAGCAATAGCATTTTTGCACAACAGCAAATAGCTAAACAACGAAAGACATCCGGCATAGCGAGGCTCCTCACTTCTACTTTTTTCTAGTCTTGTAGTCTCATTCATCATTATCTGGTGATATTCTTGAGCGATGAGCTAAAAAGCATCTGGTTTGTCTATGAATACCAAGAAATCAATCGCATAAATGTCCTCAAACTTGGTTCCCATGATTTAAACGTAAACGTATTCTTTTCGTTTGATGAATTAAATATTTTGTGTGTCTCTAAGTTAAAACTGAAGCTTATGGAGTAGGTCTCTACCCGAAAGCTCTGCTTTTTGAACTGATTTCTGTTAATTTTACAGTCTTAAAAAGCCCCAGGTATTTAATTCATTATTTGTACACCTACTGAGTTTAACGGCACTTGCACGAGAACCATAAAATTCTTCCAACAACTGAAAAATTTAATTACTCTTGTAAAAATAAAACAGCCTGTAAATGAAATTTTTGTGACTCAATATATTTATACGAAACTGTCCTGTCGGAGTTACGATTCAAACTAAACCACTTCTTAGTAAACAAAGATGCTTTTAAACTTTGAGAACACCTACAAATTTTTAGGATGAGCTAGTGATTATTATTCTACACATTTATGTCTGCTCATTGAAACATAATTTCATTGTAATTTATTAATAGATTTTCTGATAACCAATAATAATACAAATAATGTAATTATCTCACGAGTACAATTTAGATGCAAATTAAAGCAAGACTAAGAAAAAAATAAAAAATGATAATACTTACTTCATTAAAGCAGAGCCGTTTCTACGTCACATAACTTGTAATTCACGCCGCGAAAAATCATAATCTGCCTTTAAACGCTGTAAACCCCTCACAATTTGTACTTTGTTACATTCTGGACTATCTAACTCCTTCTGCAGCTCCAGGACTCGATCTCTTGAATAAATGACTAATACAGTTAGACTCAGTCCTACGTTCGGCTTGCGAGTACATTTTCCGTAATGTTGATTGCACAAATATAAATAAAATTATGAAATAAGCCATGGTGTTATCCTTTTGTTTCGATGCCTTTCAATTATTCAATTTCCCTATTAGGAATTTATAATTAAATAAATACATTTCATTTTCCTTATTCAAAATACATTATGGTAGACCTATCAATAACTTTTTGGTAATATTATAATACGTCGACAAATCGTATTATTCTCAACTCAAAAGTCTTCGATAGAAAAAAATTATAACTATCACGTAGGTAAAGTTATCTGAGACCTAATAACGTCAGTTTAGTAAGTGAAAGGTTATTTGATTAAGTAAAATTTTAGTAAACCTGTCCCGCGGTATTAGATACTCAACACTCGTGCAACGGAACTATTAGGAGACTTGACAGCCGGTGTCACGCCTGTTAGATTTGGTTCATTTTTTAAATATTATACCTATAGATATTATTAAGATTTAACAAGTATTAAAAGTCTCAGAATTAAACAACATAGACTCAACAATGTCTTATCAAAAACGGTGATTCTATCGAAAGGCTATTACCAAGAAATGAAGCTGACCCGTATTATCTTATAACTAAGAAGTCAACTGTTATCATTATAACTTAATATATACTTAAAATACTGTGTAATGTTTATCACTTCATCGGAAAAACCCAATATACTTAAGTTATTATTTGATAATTAAAATAAATATAACTTTTAACATAAAAGTATTTACATAAATTTATTACAGGACAGTTTGGTGCGCATAAAAACAAAAATAAACAAAATTAAAAATATAAGACAGTGAATAGTAATCCCAGTGTGCTGCTGAGCTGCTCTGTGGAGGTTTATTATTGCTCTTAAACCAATTTGGTATACACCATATTCGAGGATCCCAAGATAACCTATCAGTTTTATTACAAAAATAGCAGTAAAAATTTCTCCCTTCTTTCTAGGAGACTTGGAACTATGATCCTGATTTTCTTGACCACCTGACATGGTGGATTCGGGGATACCTTGTGTGGTTTCAGTGCTTACCAACATTGTTCTGGCTTGTTGTCGTACGTAGGTCAGGCTGATAACGTTTTCAGGTGGTATTGCTTGTATAGACGCTGCTTGTATCCCTAAAACAATTTTAACAATCAAATAATGCCATCTAGAAGCTACAATAAAGAATATACATTCGAAATTTGGACACCAGGAAGTCGATAAGTAGCAGATCTTCTCAATGGGAATCTAGAAGAACCGAAAAAATAAATCAGATAGCTCGGACTGGGAATCGAACCCAGACCTCTTCGGTATTGCGCCGAATGCTCTTCCCTTAAGCTATGCGACACGAGTACATTTTAATTCACTTAGATATTCCATTGGGCCACATCGTCCATCATCCGGTAACTGTTATCTTAGTTATTATTTTTTTTAATATCACAGCATAAAAATACTAACATGATACTCCTGCAGTGTAAACGCACAACACCACTGCAAAGTTATGAAGGGACATGGTCGTACCTTTCCCCGAGCGATTTTGAACGGGTTATGCTGGACAGCTCGTTCATACCCCTTTTTTATTATTCACTTGTAATAAACCTTTTTGTAAAAAAATTAATCATATACCGTTGGTTTGTAATATTCTGTTCAGATTTTTTGTTCAAATTTTATAATAAAATAATAATAAATAAATAAATAATCGTGGACAAATTCACACAGCGCCCTCTAGCCCCAAAGTAAGCAAAGTTTGTGTTATGGGTGCTAGATGACTGATAAACTTCTTATATACTTTTTAAATACATACTTATTATAGATAGAAAACCCAGACCCGTAACAGAAATTAAAATTCATCATTTCAATTTCGGCCCGGCCGGGAATCGAACCCGGGACCTCTTGCGTGGTAGACCACTGTTGACCACTGAACCACTCAGGTTATAAAGCTGCATAATATGATTTCTATTCATAAGTAGTTCAGCACTGATACATCAATAGAGAACAATATGTTCACTTAGTAAATTCGCTTCTATTATTTTTGCCAAGTCCCGTAAATTTCGACTTGGCAAGCTCGCCTAGTATAACAATTTAAATTGATGAATATAATGTCAGTAAGAAAAGCGCAATTACGATTGTAATCTTCGAAGTCGTGTCTGCCCATTTCGAACAGACTACCAAACACTGTCCTCGTCTTGGCTGTTTGTGCATCCATTACCGAGCCAATTAATACTTTCCACAGAGTATCCCTCGGATCGGTGACGTACGAATTAACGAGTGAAATTGAACTCGCACCAATTCCATATTGGCTTTTGAATAATGCAGCCGAGCGGTGCCAAGGGAATGTTTAATGCAATCCCATATATGTGCAGGTTTAAAATATTGGTTCAATTATTTAGTCGGTTCGGTTGATTAATTGTGACGACCTCAGTGGTTCAGTTGGTTAAAATGCCGGTTTGCTGCAGGGGTCTCGGGTTCGATTCCGGCCTAGCAGAATTTAAAGTGATGTAATTATAACAGTAATTTCTGTTACGGGTCTGGTTGTAGTATGTATAATATGTATGTACTTTAAAAAAGTATGGTCATCTTGGCGTTAATGTCCCAGTTGTGCTCTCGCGCACGAAGGCCTCGGTCCGCCTTCACCATGATCCAGGATTTGGCAGGATTTACAGTGGAGCGACTGCCACCTGATCTCCATGGCCCTGTTAACAGGGGAACCTGATAAGATTGGATCATGGTTACACATTCAATCGCCTGAAAGTGCAGATTTCATCACGATGTTTCCCTCACCGTAGGAGCTTCGATTAGCATTCCACTAATGTACATAACTCAGAAAAGAGTCATTAGTACATGGCCGCAGTGGGATTCGAACCCGCTACCTCTCTTTTACGAGTCGGATACCTTAACCATTCGGCCGTCGACGCTCCCTGTTTCCTCTAAAATGACATGCAAATATTGGTTTCGTCGATAGGTGAAAGTAAGTACGTAGAGACTATTATTCTTTCACTCGATGTGAGTTTGTTTTCACTGCATGTTTACGTTTTGCGAATGTAGTTGTATTTAATCGGAGCTCGGATCGGATGCTTGATGGCAACGCATTCAAAACTAAATTAAAGGCATGGTTAATTGACAATGAATTTTATAGTTTAAGTGAATTTTTCAATCCGTGACAATAATTGGATATTATGATGACATTATTACTTGTGATTGAATTGACATAATCTAAATATTGTTATGACATTATTAGTTTAATAGTAATGGAAATTGTAATATTATAATATACTATTGTACACCCAAATTTGGGTAAACTGTTATAGTTCTGTTATAAATCAAATATCACCTACAATGTACACTACAGTTATACAATAAATGATTTCTGATTTCTGCTCGGAACGCCATTACGTAATTTGAGGCATAAATTGGCGATGGCATTGTGTGAGCCAAATAATAGGTTTAAATTACGGATGGAATGAGATGGAAATCATCCACACTAGTTTCTGTGCCTGTTAACAAAAGGAATACAAATGCAAAATGTAAATTTGTTCCCATTGGGTACCTAATATTTTAACGTTTGATTTTTGCCCGCGAAAAGAACGCATTTGAGAATTTCGCATACAGATTGCTCGTGAGTCGAAATTCTGGAATTGACTAGTAGAATGAAATCGCGAGATAAACCCTTGCCCCCGCCTGGCAACAAAGTTTTGAAAACATTTTGCAAGGAATTTTTGTCCTTACAACACTATATTACAAAAATTTGCACTTGACTAGACTGTGGCTGTAGGTAACCACATACACTCATTGTCCTGTCCATGATTTTATTTTAGAGAATTCTCTCGTTATTCCTTTTCCGAGCATAAATGCAATGCATAGATTCTATGCTCAGCAAAGTAATCGAATTTCAAGGGTATGTTCCGGGTTTCCTACCGCGTACCTTTGTTGACGAGTACCTAGTCCGATATTTAGACACAGTTGCATGCATAATGGTCACGGGACGACTGGAGAGCTGCGAGCGTCGGACGGTGTTGTTTAGCGATAAAGTGGCCGAAGTCGATCTACTTGCTTTCGCGGTAGGA
The DNA here is from genome assembly GCA_905147135.1 of Blastobasis lacticolella. Lineage (NCBI taxonomy): Eukaryota > Metazoa > Arthropoda > Insecta > Lepidoptera > Blastobasidae > Blastobasis > Blastobasis lacticolella. Next base: position 17,227,589 of record LR990053.1, on the reverse strand, counting down.
AACCCGGAACATACCCTTAAAATGTGTGATAATAACCGCGATAGTTTAACCATTAAGTAATTGAATAACGAGCGAATGCTCTGGCTCGATGTTCGTCTGGTGTAAACCCGAATACACTCTCCCGAATAGGTGTTCGTGTCGCGATGGCTCGTAATAAATCCCCCCGAATTAGTGGCGCACAATGCCGGAACACTGTTACCGAGTCCCAAATCTAGTCGCGGATCCAGCCAGCTTAATAGCTGCGATAGCTAAATTCCTAACTTTAATTATTACACACGAGGCGATGTGTTTACTAAATTGCAATGTATGTGTCTGGTAGACTGGGGGTGGGAGGTCGTAGTGTAGTTTGTCATCGTAGTTTCGGAGGCCAAGAAGGGCCGCACGTATCCGCACGAGCCGCTTTGGTTCGACCTTTATAAGCGTAAGACTAAGGAATTGCCTGTGAGTTGCCTGCGAGTGTATTCCCTGATCAATATAATCTGGACGCCTACAAGGCTAGAGTGAATAGACTTTTCCATGACGGTCGCATCGTTATGCTATCCATCCCAATACAAGTTATGTAGCTGTGTCTATCTGCGATTATAGACATTCAGGAAGCAGATTTTCCAATCGTTAATCCGTCCTTCCGCCGCAATAATTGAGAAAACCTGCAGCGCTCCATTAAAAACGGACACCGCACCGGCGAACATTTGTACTTACAATGTCTGTTTTCTCAGAGCGCACCTACATTACTCCGCGTTGGGAGCGGCAGAGCACCGCGTCTCTGGCGATAAATCCATCTGAATTAGTCCCGCACAATGCGAGGACATTACTGCAAGTCCTTGTGCTAAATCAAGCGCTCGCCCCGCTGCATACTAATATAATGGCCTAGCCGCTCCGTCTAACGGCGCTCGCTTTTTGAGCGCTTTTTTGCTTTTTACTCGTAAAGACGCTTGGGGGTATGTTTCGGTGGAGTTATGCGAGTAGCCTTCTTATTATTTGAATTCTTTGCACTTATTAGCTTCGGAAGTGAATATTTATATTTCTGTATTTTCTGCCGCAAACATCAGCAAAATTGAGCAATTATGGCTGCGCTGTTGTTTCTGCGTATGATAAGGTATCCAGCCATAGCCATTGTACTTACGTGTGTTTGTTTTAGTTTACTTCACTCAAATAAGGTTGGGAGCGTTGATGGCCTAGTGGTAAAAGTGGACTCGCAAGTGACAGGTATCGGGTTCGACTTCCACTGCCGCCATGTACCAATGACTCTTTGTTTGAACACTAACCGATGCTTCTATGGTGAGGGAAATCGTGATGGAACCTGCACATTCATACTTCTGAATGTGATCCAGTCTGGGCAGGATCCCCTGGTAGCAGGGCCACGGAGGTCAGATGGCAGTCAGGCAGTGGTGTTGTATTGTGAGTGAATGTGACAGATGTAATAAAAAAAATTATAACGATTCAAAATACTTATTTCTGTAAATAGTGGTTAGATGTTAAATAGCTTTTTACCTTTATCTCCCATCGAGTAGTAGCTGCATCTGGCGTCATGGACAAAGTGGATGCATTAACCTCTTCAACAATGCATTCTTCATTACTTAATTGAACAAGAAACTCCAATCCACGACCTCGGCAAACGAAATGTCAGTACAGTAATACGATTCTGCTAAGAAATAGCACTCATTGTGAAAGTAACTTTTCACTACCGCTTGTTAAAGTGTTTATTACCGGAGGTTTGTATTTTATGGATAATATCCTCCACTACTTGACTGGGGTCAATGAGGCTGCTATTTGTGCTTCCTTGTAACGAATCGAGAATTAAGTCAAGTTGAGTGGTAAAGAAATCTTACGATTTGGCTCTCAGCAACATTCACCAGACCTTCAGTCCAGACCGTCTGTATGGTGGTACGTTTGTTTATAAAAAATGATGTAACCTTATTCTACCATTCTTTGAAGTGTTTGGTGTTTTTAATGTATGTTGTGAAATTAACCCTTAGTTAAAATTTATCCAATTGAGCGTGCAATGAATTTCTACATGTTAATTATATAAAACAAAGAAATGAAAAAATCACATAACTATGCCATCTAGCGGCGATTGTAGTTTTTTCGGTAACTGCTTTATTTCATACCGCTTCAGACCGGTGTACCGCCGAAATACTTCTCCACATGGCCACATTTTCTTCTTTAGGCGTCTTTACTTTTCCGTCGCTACTCCGTGTTGCCCACGGGTAAGATAGCCTGTGTATTTATAATTACAATCACAAGGCGGTTCCGCATTTCCGTTGCACCTGAAGAAAATAATCTCCACCAGCTTACAATGTATAATTACTACAATCGCGACATAACCGGCACGAAAGCCCACAAACTTGGCTCCCTCGCACACCTAACCAACAGGCCATATTTTCGCTCCTTAACACCGGAGAGATGTGGCACAGTTCCACACGTAAAAACACACACCGCGGCGTTAACTCAGAGTAACAATTTGAAATCAACAATGTAAGGCGGCATAAAGAGCCGGAACGCGGGGAATGGCGGTGCATGCAAAAATTATAGGAGCGGCGAACGTTAAAACGCAGTCGCTGGAGGGATCTTGCTGACATTGTACTGGGGCAAACAAGACTGTTATACAATAATCACGGAGAGTTGTGTAGGGTCTGTGCGTTGATAACCTAAACTAAAAAGTAGACTGCGCGTAAGTAAAACCATGTCAAGTCATTTTGAGCCATGACAAGTTCAAGTTTATTTATTGGTAACCATTGTTACATGTCAAAACTGATTGATTGATTGATTACACTATTGTCATACATATAAAATACACAATTGATATAAAAACATGTCAGAATTTACACAAAAATTCATAATTAATGTCATTCGTTATATAAATGTCAATACATGCCGTCATAATTTTGCTTATGTCAAAAGAATAATTGTTTAAAATTAGTATAAAGATAATAAATAATACATAAAAAATATGTGAATTACGGGATGAAATCCTTCAAAGAATAAAAATTCATTCTCAATAGCCACTGTTTTAAGCGGCACTTAAACGACGCGATAGAAGGTGCATACGCGTTTGACTGATCATGCATAGAATGAACTGTTACTTTTTTATTTGTTCTCAGCAATATATAGAGTGATTCAAGAGTAAGGTTTATAAGCAAGAGAATAAAGTAAGTAGGGGTAAACAAGGTGTAGGGTAGGGTAGGGTAGGGGTAGGGTAATGTATGGTAAGGATAGACCGCCACGCGCCACGAAGTCGCGCCTGGTCCACCAGTTAGACATAAATAAGAAACCTGTGTTGTACCATATATCATACACCTATGTACGAACCGTGAATCGCGTAATCTCCGTAGATTTGCACGTAAAGCGTCTACATATAGGTTGTGACTAAACAAGGTGTAGCCACACGAGGCAATGTACGCTAATCAACGCACGTGTGTAAACATGCGTTTATGCAAAGGCAGAAATACACTGCTGCGTGTATTGGCTAGTAACTCACATAGTGTATTGGGCTAGTAACTCGACTAATTCCTCCCGGCGTCTGTTTGGTTGCTTATCTTCGGAACTAATCGCTGAACTAGGTGTGTGGTGGGAAACTACGTAGTTAGGTATGATAATCATCTTGGTGTTAATGATCTGGTTGTGCTCTCGCGATCCAGGATTTGGCAGATCAGGTAATTACAGTGGAGCGACTGCCGTCTGACCTCCGTGACTCTGCTACCAGGGGAACCTGACCAGATTGGATTATGGTTACAAATTCAAATGCCTGAATTTGCTGGTTTCATCACGGTGTTTTCCCTCCCCGTAAGAGCATCGGTTAGTATTCAACTAATGTACATAACTCAGAAAAGAATCATTGGTACATGGCCTCAGCGGGATTCGAACCCGGTACCTCTAGCTTACGAGTTGGATACTCAACCGCCCGCTATGCTATGTATTAGCTAGTAACTCGACTAATCCCTTCCGGCGTCTGTTTGTTAGCTTATCTTCGAAACTAATCGCTGAACTAGGTATGTGGTGGGAAACGGTGTAGTTAGGTTTAATATTTGTAGCAAATTAGGTTGCCAAAGACTAAACCGCCCTTTCCTACTTTTCTATTGCAGTCGTATTTGACGTACTTTGATTGTAACAGAGGGTGGCAAGCTAGCTTGTGGGTCACCTCACCTGATGGAAAGTGATCACCGCCGCCCATGTCTATGGGCCTACGGTTGTACGGTGCAGAATTTCTGATACTGGTAATAGTCAGAACAATCCCTCAGAGCACTCCTAAAAGGTCAGGTACTTAAGTACTAAATGCACGAGAAATCACGTGCGGGAAACTAACTCCATAAAGTACCTTGAATTTTTTTTACTTACGGGAATCTCTTCATAAGTCTGAATATATATATTTGACTCTATAAGGTATCTTTGACTTCATGACTCTCAAACTAAGTCCTAATATATTATTTACTGCCTATACATATACACAGTAGACCTATTCAGTACGATACGAATTCATAACAGGTAAGTAATACCATAACGTCATCTGCACCGGCATCGGGAATACCACAATACTTTTAATAAAATTTGTACAAACAGCAAAAAACAAATGCGCCGCGTCACCGCCGAAGCGCAATGTGCAGGGACGTTACAAAAAATATATTGTAACAAATTCCTTTTTGTGCGCCCCGTCAATTTTTGTACGCCACTGCAATTCGAACTATAGATTGCAGATGAATATGATATACGAACGGACGGTGCGCTTGCGTTTTTATTTGCAGCGGATTTTTGCATTTTGCAAGCGGATTACGCCGTCGCGTGTGACGCCCGACGTCATTTGGTTAATCGAATTTTTCGTTTATTTATTTATTCGTTTTCGGGGGGGATGTACATATACACTCCCCCCACACCTCGCCCCTCCCCCGCCAGGTCGTGTCGTTCCAAAACTAATTTTCCGCCCCGCGATCATTGTCCGGGGATTTCCCGCGGGTATCAACTATTTTCTTGTGGAGCTCAGCATTAGTGTGCATGGTAATCATGTTAATCTATAGCTTTTGTATGTTGACAGATCGACTTGCTATATGCATGTAGTCTGTGCTCTGTGATCCCTATAGGTACACCAAGGAGAACTTAGGCGGCTCTTCTGAGTTAAGTTGGCAGCTGCCATTCAGCTATTTCTCGTTCAACGTAGAACAGTAGACTAGGTCATTTGACTCAGGTAGGTATTTTACTAATATAATCTCCCAATCTTATATCTCCTACCGTGGTTTTATTAAAAATATCTAAAATATAATTATCACTTATTTTCACTGCATCGCATCTCTGATTTTAGCCAGGATCTGCAGCGGCGACTCTAACCCCCGTATTAATAAACGTAGCGAAACTTTACACATAGGATTAGCAATAGAAACTTCTATGGCTATTCTTAGCTGTTAAGTTATGCCATGTTTATTAATAGGGCCGTGAGCGTTAGATATTAAGCTAATATTGTCTTAAACGAGTAACTTTCCTTTGTCGTATTCAAACAACCACAGCGCAAAATCTAAACTTGTTATCTCCATAATATATAAGTCAGTCGGTCAGCTTCCTGCGTTCCGTAGACGGAGATTGGTCACGAGCCACGACTTTACTACAGCGTGCGATACGAGCCTTACAAATTAATAACCAACACGAAGATTACACCGGCCACGGTCGTTACTCATTCGACGCTCGCCGCGTACGGCAAACACGGCCACATAGTAATTACAAACACGCAATGTAAGCAAATATAGGACGCGGCATCGAGCCATGACACTGGCTAATTATAGATTAGAGCCGGACTACGTATCATTTATTCCGTACAGCGACGCTAATAATGGGCCATTTGTCAACCGAATGGGATTAAGTTCGGGCTATGTTAACAAATTAATGATATGGCCCAGATATGTGTTGCGTTTTATTTGTAATGCTCCGTGGATGGGGCACGTGCTTGTTGGACACATTTCTGTGTCATAAATAAATACTTAATTAGTAATAACTTATTTGCCAAAATTTTTAACCTAAATAGACGTAGAGATAAAACTACTTATATGTCTAGAAAATGCCACAATAAAACGCGGTGCGGTAAGGTATGACCATACCTTACTGCTGGTCGTTTGGCTGCTGTAAAACTATAAGTAAAATCACCCTTATCCTATCTCTCAACTGGAAGAAACTTTGGACAAGTCACCACAGTGCCGATGTCCGATGGGGTGGAAAGGTTTTAGAGTGGCAATCGCGTACTGGCAATCAGTAAATCTAAAATCAGCAGTAAACTTGGTCGATTGTTACGCGACTTTTTCTGTCGGTTAGATTATGATTACTATTATTTTGGAAATTTGACATGCTTTGTATCAGTTTACCTTAGTGTAATTTTATGTATTCGATTTCTATATTGACATTAATTATTATGTTATTTTAATTTATTAATTATTTGCTTTCTGGTATGAAAGCAATGATCTATGTAATAATTCTATGCATATAACTCGACGATCTCTTTTATTGAACTGATGTAATCTAATAAGAATATCATAATTATGTAAAAACTTTAAGAGAGAAATAAATAAATCTAAATCTATGATAATATTACATATATGAAAGTGTAGTGAATAATCACGAAAGGTCTAAAACTATAGAGGCAGGCATTTGACCACTATCTGATCAATCATCTTTCACCATTGCGGCTGAAAGAATGATGATGAGCTCTCGGACTGACCGCTGCCACGACAGCGTGCATGCCTTTGCACCCTTCTCCCTTGGCAAAGTGGGTAATTAAACCCAGCAGGACCGCAATACTCGTAATTGGTATTTCGACGTTAAATAACAACACGGCGACCGAGCTCGGTCTAATCGCAAAAATTAGGGCCCGCATCCACCATCCCTGCGCGCGGAGCGTTAAGTTAAATTTAACAAATTGGCTTTTAACAAACAGTGCTCCGCGCAGTTTAAAATACGGTCCTGGGAGCCAGCGCGCCGGCGGGCTAATTTATAATAAAGCAGTAAATTTAGCAATGAATTCAACGTTGAAATTTGCTAGGTCCACGGGTTGGGGCTCACCTGGCGCGGGCCGCTAGCGCAGCGGCAGTGGAAGGCCGGCGGCGTCGTGCTCTGGAAGGGCCTGTAGAGTACTTCTGAAGAGTGTGACAACTGACCGTTCACAATTGGACTTGAGCCGAGAAAATGGCAGTCTTGTATGTGGTGTTTTCAATTCAAAATTACGAGTCCACTAGACAAGCGAGGCAGGTAATGCAAAAGCATTCATTGTTGTAGGAAGAGTAGGGTCAAGTCTATAGTCTATAGACTGTTATGAACTACTATCACAAAGTAGATAAACTAAGTAGTACTCTATGCTATAAAATGCTCAATTTTTAGGATCGAATAAAGTCGCAAAATAACATCAAATCGCAGCAATGCCGGAAACATTCTAGTCATTGCATTTTATTATGGAGAATTGTTATAGATATTGATACAATTCAAATTTAAAAATTGAGATTTGTTGCAAACATATATGGTGTGACCTACAATGGCTCCCAAGTACAAGCTCGACATAATCTCACGAAGTTTACTTCATATTACATAGCATGGAGACTTCATCATCATATCAATCGAAAGAAGCCCTTCTGGGCATGGGTCTCCTCCAATCATCTCCATCTCGGTATCTAACTGTTTTCTGCGACCATTACCAGGTCGTCGGCCCAGCTTAAGGGAGGCCTATCAACGCTGCGTCTTCTTGTACATGGTGGTTTTACGATTACATTGTCATCTCATAAGAAACGATTGCGACACGATAAACTAACCGCGCCCGCCCTCCGCCTGGCCCTGTGTTTTAGTGAATAGAATCCGCCTTCCATAAAGGAATTTCGGGCGGCTCCTTGACTCGCCCTCTAGTGCTGCATTTACACCGATTTAGTGATTCCCTTCCGCTCCGAGCGGATCGAATTTATGCAGAGCAGATTAATAAATGGAATGTTTTCGCTCCGTAATATATTCCGGGGGCGCTAGGGGGCTAGGAGGCGCCACTCCTCAAACTCTTCCGTGTCTTAGCGGCCATTACTGCTGCAAATCGCTCGCCAAGATTGATAACCGCGTCGAAAGGAAATTGTTTGTACACGAAAAAAAACCAGCAGCGAGCGGTTATCCCTCATAGATTCCCATCGGCGCGGAAACGGCGCGAGAGTATCGCGCACCAAATTGCCTCCGAAACTCTGTCTAGGTTACGGGAAAAGGGAAAATAAGGCGACATCGGGCCGGCGGTCATTACGTTAATGCGAGAGTAAACTTGATTGATGATACGCGGCTCCAGCTGACCTCGCCGGCGGGGGCGCTACTTTGTACCGGCGCCCCCTGAGTCCGTGCGCCGCGTGTAGTTCCCGGCGCCCCCGCGTTAGTCCGCTTAATTTCACCGTGTCCCACTACGTTGCGACTGATTCATCCCGGCTAAATGATTTATTATCTGCTTACTTTGCCGTGTCTAGCGGAACTGTGTGCGTAGTTGGGACGTTTATTAGGCGGAGCACTTGCCACTGTTTGTTTGGCGTTCTCTCCGTAATGGACCGGGGTTCGACGGTTGTTGGTGTCACGAGCGATTTTTGTTTGTTGAGTTTTTCGTTGTAATCTTGGTAATGGGAGTTGGGTAATACACCATGAATGAAGTGGATGAATGAAAATATTTTGTCGCATAAATGTGCAGATATATTGTATTTTTTTTTTTTATGTCATACGGTAGGCAAACAGGCAAGCGGGCCACCTGATGGAAAGTGGTCACCACTGCCTATAGACATTAGCAACACCAAGAGTATCGCTAATGCGTTGCCCACCTCTATAACACGTTGCTCTGGCAGCAAAAAGCAAATGCCACTCCACTGCCAAAGCCACGGTTCCCCAAATCCCCACCCCATGGAGCACTGGAAACCTTACTCACCGGCAGAAACACAATACTATTTAAAAATTGTATAAATGGTATTGTCTAATTAGAATAAAAAAATACCTTAAATTAGTACGTATCAATTCCATAGATTACAATCGTTTGTGCGCGATTGCTCTAAAATTGCTTTTTGCAGTTTAACCCAAAATCCAAGCCCGCGGAAAAATGGCATAAATCTACAAATTTTGGACGAATTCTGAATTGGATCAATCGTGAATTGAACTATCCGCGAATTAGGCCAATCGCACGCAAACAATTGAAATAAGGCCCATTGGTACACGCTGAGTATAGCACTAGTTGAAGTTAAAAGTGAATATTAATAATTAGTGTAATAAATTTGTAAAAGAGCGTCGGTGGCCGAGCGGTCAGAGTATCCGACTCCCAGACGACGACTCGACTCCAGAGGTCCAGTGTTCGAATCCCGCTCCGGCCTTGTACCAATGACTGTTTTCTGAGTTATGTACATTAGTTGAATACTAACAGATGCTCTTACGGTGAGGGAAAACATCGACTGGCGACTGGAAGTGTAACCATGTTCCAATCTGGTCAGGTTCCCCTGGTAGCATGGAGGTCAGATGGCAGTCGCTCCACTGTAATTACCTTACCTGCCAAATCCTGGATCGTGGTCAAGGCGGACCCCGGGCCCTCGTGCGCGAGAGCACAACCGCGACATTAACGCCAAGATAATTATTTTTTATTTTTTAGTGTAATAAATTTGTAACATTTATATTCTGCACATTTGTTCTTAACATCAGCTCACAGCTAAGAGGTGGTGGCAGGCCACCAGACACATGATCAACTAACGCAAAGACCGAAACCTAAAAACCGAAAACTTGGCACGATGACAACCCGGGATAGACGTTCCTAACGCGATTGCACAAGGAGGCCCGACCCCAGCTAATCTGGGACAAGGGCAGGACGAAACAAGCATTACTAAATGAAAAAAAAAAGACTATTTCATAAGCTTTTTCGCGCGTTCTAATCTAAAAGTACCCCGCGGAATTCATATTTGGAACGCAGTGATTGTTTCGCCTCCGACATTGACATAGGTGATTGCCGTTATGAAGTGTGCTATTGTCGCACAATAGACACCTATACCAATTGGCACACTTTAACGCTGGATGCAGAACGCCAGGGCCGGACACCCATTATTACGGCCATTATTATTATTACATTCACAAAAAACACATATAAAATATTGCACAAAGTCACAATACAATGTACAAAGGCGAAAGGTGCCCTATAGCTGGATATTTTTTTAATATTTATTAGACTAACCAAGCATTTGTCCGCCATCTCACCTGGTGGTAAGTAACGATGCGGCCTAAGACGGAGCACATATAACAACAGATATAAAGCAGGGGATGGGAAAAGGATGATGACTCCTATATATGATGGTAGACTAGTAACGCTAGGGATATGTAAAGCTTGAGGTGTCAGCCTACTTATATGCCGCCTAGCAATCATACCTGTGTAGGGTCAATTTCAGTTCCATATACAGGGTGTTACATAATATGTGTATGAAACCGTGTACTGGATGGAGTGCTAAATGTATGAAAACGATAGGTACAATTATTCCACGTACGACAGAAATAATTGTACTTATCGTTTTCATACGTTTAGCACTCCATCCAGTTCACGGCTTCATACATATATTATGTAACACCCTGTATAAGGAATTTTTAATCTTTGGCACGGTAAGCTGTCGGTCCCGGTTGTTACAAATTCCGTAAAGGCCAGAAATCAAAACTAATATCTTCAATTTGTTTACGGACGCGGGCTCTGCGTAAGGCCGGCATGGTGACGACGTCAAGATGACGACGATGATGATGATGAAAGAGCCTCTAGTCTAAATTTGAAAAAAAAAGAATTATAAATGTAAACTTAAATAAACTTTACGTTCTTAATCCGACCCTGCGCCCTGTCGCAGTGACGTAATACCATTTGTTTGCAAATTGAGACCTCGGCCAATTACGAAATCTCCCTTTGCATGTGTTTGTTTATTTATGCGTCTTTGTCACGGAGTAGCTGGCTACCATTACTATTAGGTGTAGAGATAAGTAAATAGTCCGTTGCGACTTTTGAACCCCCACACAAAAGAAGGGAGTTTGAAGTGTGTAAAAAAATTAAAATATGCATACAGTCGCTTGGGAAGCTACGCCATATGTTTTCGTCCCAATTACTGCAGTGTCTTAAGACGAAGGTCGTTGACCAATGTGTGTTGTAAGTGAAACCCACGGAACAGAGACATGGCCGCTCACCGTGGTACTTCTAAGAAAGCTCCCTGTCACCCAAAGAGCAATGGAAAGAGGGCTATGCTCCGACTCTCGTTGCGCGGTCGAATCAGAAATGAGAAAATCCGCAAGCGGACCAAGGTCACTGACATTGCCCGAAAGATTGCCAGGCTAAAGTGGCAGTGGGCAGGCACATAGTTCGAATAACCACGTACCGGAAGACACAGCTTAGATAGGCCTTCCACTAGGTGGACCGACGACCTGGTAAAGATGACTTGACTCAGGTTCATCTACATGGATGTGAAGTTGTAGTTACCAAAGTATAAGTGATTAAGATTGCTTTTGGCAGCAAGCTATAACATGACCTTCATTTCCTTATTTACCGACCTGAGTGGTTCAATGGTCAACATGCCGGTCTGCCACGCAAGAGGTCCCGGGTTCGATTCCCGGCCGGGCTGAAATTGAAATGATGAATTTTACTTTCTGTTACGGGTCTGGGTGTTCTATGTATAATAAGTATGTATTTAAAAAGTATTTAAGTAGGATATCAGTTATCTAGCACCCATAGTACAAGCTTTGCTTAGTTTGGGGCTAGATGGCGCTGTGTGAATTTGTCCACGAATAATAAAAAAAAAAAAAAAAATATTATCTAGTCGTTTCTGGCATCAAATCATTTCCTACATTCTTTTATACCGCCTGATAAAATAAACGAACCTTAGACCATCTGGCATACTCGACGACAGCCTGGCACGTTAATCACTGCTACACCCCGGTATTCCACTAAACTGATGGTAGACTAACATTATACTACCATCCGCCGTAATATTTCACCGACAGCTATTTGCATTTGAAAGTGCAAAGCTGTGTTTTGTATTCAATCGATCAATTTGGACATTGTTGCTCGCGTGAGGGTCCACCATCAATCAAACCGCTCTGAAGAGTCCCAGATGGCTATCAGAAGCGTTGGTCTTCGCTAAATGGACAATCGGTAACATGTTGAAACGCCTACGAGCCGGATTGGTGCCTTGTCTATACTAATATTATAAAGAGGAAAGGTTTGATTTTTTGTTTGTTTGTTTGTATTGAATAGGCTTCGAAACTACTGGACCGATTTCAAAAATTCTTTCACCGTTGGGAAGCTACACTATCCCCGGGTGACATAGGCTATTTACCCGTGTACCCGTAGTGGTGGTGCGAAGCCGGGGCGGCTGCTAGTATGTAATAAACGGGTTGATTTGCCTTTCTTTGCGAAGGCACTATTTTAATATTATAAGAGAATAATCATCTTGGTCTAGGTCTAAGTAGAAAAATAGGATAAGGCCTTTGCCCTGCAGTGGGACACCCACGGCTCCTAAAAAAAACCATCTTGTCCTTGATGGCCCGGGGTCCGCCTTGACCATGAATCTGCATTTGGCAGATCAGGTAATTACAGTGGGGCGACTGCCATCTGACCTCCGTGACCAGGGTCACCAGGGTAACAAGGTAACCTGACCAGATTGGATCATGGTTACACATTCAGTCGCCTGAATATGCAGGATTCATCACGTTGTTTTCCTTCACCGTAAGAGTGTCGGTTAGTGTTAAACTAATGTGCATAACTCAGAAAAGAGTCATTGGTACATGGCGGCCTAGCAGTGGGCGTCTTTCGGCTGATTCGATAAGGATGATGGGAAAACCTCAGCAGGGAGTTCATTCGTAAACCAAAATAGGACCGAATAGGGCGAAATAATGAAAAAATTTCCGATTGATGAAAATTTTTTATGCACTCGAGAGAAGCTCAAAGGGACTCGAGTCCCCGAACGCGTATTATCGGCCGAGTGAAAGGATTCGATCAAAGTGTCTCCGCCGTCTCGATGGAACTCGAAAGTGAAATGCACTCGTCCAGTCTATTTGTTTTGAATGGACGCAGATCGGATCGTGATCAGAGCCTGAGAAGTTCTTTGCTCGATGTTTCGGCCCAACATTCGAAGGCACGAACCTTGGAATTAAGACGTGCTCGCAAACTGGCGCGATCATATCGCGTGCGTTTTTGCGATAATGCGTTCTATTCCGCGTAGTTGCGTTTTTATCGCCCTGTAGCGACCACACCGTTTAAAATGTAATTGGTTTGCAATCTCAAATCTTACTCAGATGAAATTCAAGATCAAAGGTGTAAACAAATTGCCACTATAAAAAATAAACCTTTAGGGAGGATTATTTAAAATCATTGAAATATTGATAAAAATTATCACATACAAAATCAAATCAAATCGCATGAATATTGAAAAAGAACACTATTTTAAGTAATCCACCCCTTGGGTTTATTTTTGATAGTGGTATTTTCTTTACACTTCCGGTTTTCATCAATTTCATCTCCGAGTTTAGGCATTCTAAACGTTCTCTTAATGGAGGATGCAGGAACGTAAGCGTAGTACTTCTATTTCTGCGTTACAATCGCAGCGGTGTGAATGATCGCAAGCGGCCTCTTACAATTGTGCCCTGAATGTCACGCGATATAATCGCACATGTGTGGGAGAAACGCTAAATTAGGCGTCCGAGTATTGTGTTTGATCAGTCGAGTGTGTTCTTTCAACCCCTGACGCAAGACGTGGTGTGTTATAGGTGTGAAATGTGCTGTGTTTATCAGTGTCTCTATGGCATCGCGTTTTTACCTGCATCTCACCTGCTAATCGTAAGCGGCTTTGTGCTAATGTCATTTAACCCCCAACGAAAAAAGAAAGGTGTTTGATGTGTGTACCTGTGGCTCTGTGTATGGGTGTATATTACTCCCGAACGGGTGGACCGATTCCGACTGTTTTTTTTTATGTCATACGGTAGGCAAACAGGCAAGTGGGCCACCTGATGGAAAGTGGTCACCACTGCCTATAGACATTAGTAACACCAATAGTATCGCCAATGCGTTGCCCACCTCTATCACACGTTGACTTGATTTGAAAGCCGATTAATAGGATGATGGTTCCTAGCTTTCTATAATAAAAAGCGGTTCAGTAGCTTAGGAAATATTTGAGTATTAATATACTTGGTCGAGGGTTTCCTGACGTTATTCTGTCAATTAGTTATAGTGCAACGAATTAAAAGGTGACGATTTAGTATAGCACAAGAAAACAAAAATTTGAACCGCCACCGGGCGCGCTCCCGCGACAAATATCCCAAAGTGAGTGAGGCTAAAGCCAGCGGGTCTCCGGCGCACACCATTAGCTAGATATCTCCGCGAGCCTTACAAATCGAGCGCTATTCAGTTACTCGGAGAGGACGGGCCTACTCATTTCCACATCCCTTATTTACTTTCCAAGTAAACGGGCTAGGATCCCGCGGCTTACATACGGCTGATGCCCTCGATACAATATGTTATGTCACACAGTTTGATGGGCGGCGTGATCGACAAATGGCGCAGCATAGATTGGAGGTCGGTGCCTCTGCCGATGGGGTTCTAAGGCGTAAATTCGGGGCGATTTTTCTTCGAGGCCTGTGTAATATCGGAACTTATGTTGATGATTTTTCTCTTAACGCGAACTTGTAGTTTGGCCGCTTTTTCTGTTTTTGCGCCTTCCGAATAGGGTAAAGTGGCTCTCTCCGGAGTAACAAGAGAGAAAGGGACATAACACTCATGTGTACCAGCAACAGACTCGAATAGACCTAGGCGCCTACCAGCTAAACCCTACCTTGGGAGTACGGAGTACCTATCAGTAGGCTTTCAGGTTCCATCGAATGTGACACCCCATAGGGATGGAATGTATTGGCCGCATTAGTGGGACGTAATATACTCGAGCGGGTTAGTTCATCAGTGCGCTAATAGATGGCGCTACGCTTTGCGTTTCAGGTTAGCTGCGTTTTGTATGTAATGCGCGATATGGTTGTGATATAACGGTGCCGTGAAACGTCCTGAATTAAATTCTGAGGAATTTTGTAAGCTATTCTTAAATTTCCCATGTTATGTTACATTTCTTTAGTGTGGCCGTAAACGTATAAACCATTACCCATAAAATGGCTGTCGAGCTACAACTGAAAAGCTTTCGTGTCTTATAAAACTTTTAGCTCTGAAGCATTTTTCTTTAGTTTACCATTTATTTTTAAAAGAAACCTTTGCTGCGACGATTCTCCGAGGAGTGCTTAAGCTTAACCTTATTTCTAAAGAGATCAAATATAGATACGAGATTCCCAGCGGTGCGTCGCAACAAGCTAAACTCTTTAAAGGTTTATCCTGAAGGCTTGCTTCAGACACTTTGCTTGACATTCTATTGCTAAATTAATAACCCATATTTCAAATCGTCGACACATCCGTGAATTTCCTGCGGTTGCTTGTAGGAACTAAATTCATAAAATTTAAGTTTTTATAAACACATATTTTCGGACGGTTTATATAAATAATACATGCAAATTAGTAGAAAAAAGCAAAGAACACCTATGAGAAGCCGCGGTGGGTCGCTGGTATAAGATATATTCACGGCTATATAGGCCCGGCTGAGAAATCATGTCACCGATGCCAGGTGCACGTACATATTGACCGGGTAAGTACGAATATCCGTGCAGCGACTGCAGTGGTCGACGACACACGCCATGTTTCGCAATATAAGTCGGATCAACGTGAGTCGGATCTCGATATATTGTGTCCTCGCGCGTGATCCGGGCTTTGACTGACACGACAGCGATACGCTCTATTATTATTACTGTGTCGACGCGACGTGATGTGACAGCGATGTTTGCCAACCGCGAAAATTGCTCCCGTCCCGCTTGCATTGCAGCCCGTGTCGCACTGCGCCCCAGCGTTTACACAACAGAATTCGTGTCACATTTTTCATCTGCACACCCTGCATCGTATTTGCAGTTTCCCCACCCAATCCCCTATGCAGATCCCTTCACAGAGCCTCTTTCTCATTCTTTCGCCCCTAAGTAACTGAAAATCTGTTGGCGTGAATTGCGCGAGTGCAACTGAGTTACTCGTTAAAAAGAAACCCCTGATTTATTGCACTAAGAACCGGACAGGGGATTTCCAGCGCTGAAACGGAGCAAGAAGCCCGTCTCTTGTTACAATTATTCATATTTTCCTCCAGACGCCCGCGAGCGCCTCGCACCGGCGAAACAATTATGAGTGAGACGAGCTGCAGCGCCGCTGCGATCGTTACCTTAATGCGGGACTAAACTAGACGGATATACACCCAGCCGTGGGCCGCTTAGCGAGTGCAGTTTTATCTTAACTAAATAGCTCGCGACAGCCAGCCAGCGGCGGCCTTAAATTGCAAAGAGCGGAAGGGAATAAAGACTGGCGTTTAGTGCAGGAAAATCGAGTTAAATTCTTGATCTCGCGATTGGAAGCATTAGCGCTTGGACTAGATGCAGAGTGACAGCCGCTGCGGAACTAGCATCGTCGGCGACTGTAAAGAACGGGAAAAAATATGCAACTCTTTTAATGTAAGAGGCCCTATCTACTTGACGAGTTGGAACGCAACTTCGGGTCTACCCGGCGAGGGGCAAGAACTCCATGCATATTTTAAACGGAGGGACCGACATATAACACGGACGCTTCACTCGGACTTTCTTTTAGTCAAATGAGGCAGAATAAAATAATGGAAGGAAAAAGGTTCCACGAAAAAGTTATGAAAGGGAGAATCCAAAAGTTCAGTGGCGGCCGCCCTTTTTGCATTTTATACATTCAGCTGGTGTTATTATTTATGTTGCGTCCCGCTGACCGCGGCCCTCGAGTGCGGCCGCTTCTAATTAATGCTGCCCGTTCCGTACCTCGCTAGTGTTACCGCCGATTATTCTGCTGGCCTCATTAAGGAGTTTAACGCTGAGCGCTGGCAAGAAAAATATCCTCCGTGAGGCTTCCGTCGCGGTGGGTTCAGCTTTGTTGTCGGCTCGCCTTTGTTGGTGCTCCCATTCTTTGGGCGGCGCGAGTTTCTCTTTTGTTTATCGAATCCGCCCACTGATTTTTGATTGATACTTTGCGCGAACTTCGGTGATCGATGCGGAGCGTTCGGCCCGTCGCTGGCGGTCGCAAATCCTCATCCTGTTTCCCGGCGGGCGCATATTTACGCGTCTTGTCGATAATTCGTGTATGAAATATGCGACGGCCGCCATCGGGTCGTTAGTGCAGGCCGCTCGTTACTCTCGCCGGTCGTCCATCATGTTAATCGGGAATCGGTTTTGTTTTTCGGCTTCCGCTGCGATCCGGCGTCGCGTCGACACGTGTCGCGGACATTTTGTTCCGACGCCGCGTCTAGCAATCGATCACGTCGGTGGCCAGACACCTTATTGAATGTTCGTTGCGTCGCGGCTTTGGAAGAGTGCCATTGAATTGGTCGTAGGGTGACCCGTACAGTAAAATGTATTTATCTTCGGCATCGAAATTCATTCTTTTTCTGTTTTTGGCCGGTGTTTGTACTATTCGGATGTTCACTCTATCCGAGGAGGTGTCGTGCGGAGTCCGAGTGGACCAAACCACACGTGCTAAGATTTTCCTTGCTCTCAAAAATGGGCACATATCAGGAATGATTCCAACTAGTGCTATATGACCAGGAGTCGATAGCACCAGACTGGCCTAAAGCCTACCCCTGTATATAAGCGTAAATGTTTGTGCATATACTTTTGTATGTTTTAACAACGTCTACAACTAATACAAAAATACACTTGACTCTGTATAGACACCTCACTGTTGTACCTAATTATAGTGCCGCGGTGTGTACGTGCAATGTTTCTTTCTAATGTGGGGCCGCCTTTCATACTTAATGTCGCTCGCTCGCGAAGGATGAAGTCATAAAGTTGTCGCAAAGGCTATCGTAAAAAGTTAGACTGTAGCCCGCTGTTTTTTATAAGAACTAGCCAGACCACTCTCTCACCTGTTTCTAAAGCGATGCGGCCGGAAAAGGAGCATGCATGTCCAGGAACAGCCTATTCATTCTAGCCTCGAAGGCATTACTGCGATTGGGGTCGACCCTAATGCCCGCGGGGTCCGTGATCCAACAGACTAACGAGGCTCTTTTAAATAATCGCCAGGACATTCGGAGACACGTCCTACTTAATTTGCACGCCTTGTAATCCCGACGCTATGTCCTGGTCTCCGTGGCAGACGCGCGACTTCCTTTTCCTTGTTCTTACATGGTATAAAAAAAAAAACGATTTTCATATGTGTTTCACCAGTCTAAGCTGGCTAACTCTTCCTCACCCACGCAAAGGATTGCGGATTTCACTATCCTTTAGAGAATTTCTTCCGAAAAGTTTTTATAATATTGTGTAAGTAAAGGGCAGTTGTCAAACTGAAATGTTACGCATCAGGAAAATGGGCAGCAGCGTTTTCCATTGTTATATTTATTAGACTGCGATCTCCAACCCGCCCGCAAAGCGTGGAGATGGCAATAATCCCTTTTTTGGGAGAAGTCCTAAGTCCTGCAGTGGACTATTATGGGCTGTGATGGTGATTAGAGCCTGGAAAGACAGAAGTAGGAACATTGGAGAGAGAATTCGTACATTTGTAGGACTTCCGTTCGTGTCCGTTCTCATCAACATCGTCATATCATCATCATCTTACCAGCCGAAAGACGCCCACTGCTGGGCATAGGCCTCCCCCAGAGATCTCCACAAAGGCCGGTTCTGTGCCTTCCGCATCCAGCTGGTACCTGCGATCTCGACCAGGTCGTCGGTCTACCTTGTGGGAGGCCTACCCACGCTGCGGCCTAATATCGTCACAGTTCCCCGTAATCATTAAGGTCGCACTCGTAACAAATAGGCGATTAGATATCTCAATCGAGTCTGCGTAGGTAATTGCTGGTAGATCGGGTCACTTTTTGCCGACGTATTGTCTTGAGGCGTGTCAATGGGGCGGGCTGGCCTGTTCTGAATACTTTATTGATTGTTAATTGCTTTGTTATGATTATGAGACGGTTCCGGGTGATCGAATTGAAGATGCATTATGAAGGGTATATATAGAAATGTTACAATATACTTTATCTCGGAGACATCTTAGTGTATTAGGACGTTTCCTGTATGTGTTTCCTGACGCAGCACTGCTTGGGCGACCACTTTCCATCAGGTGGCCCGCTTGCCTGTTTATCCGCCTATTAACATAAAAAAACGAGCATGCAGGTCACCTGATGGTCAGTGATCACCGCCACCCATGGACATTCGCAACACCAGGGGCGTCGCGAATGCATTACCGGCCTGTTAGAACGGTATAGGTAGACTTTAGACTCATCATGAGTACATACATGCATACACCATACTCATGCATTCCTCCCAAAGTGTCAAGCATAGGCTACCTATTCAAATTGACCGGATTGAAATACCTGAGTGGCTACAAGGTATGGTACGGTCTTGCCTCATCCACATTCATACAACTACCCCCTACACGTTCGTAATGTGCGAGTATCTACATACATTTGGTATTCAAATCTGGAATACGTAAATCAGTCAAATTGTATTCGAAGCAAATCCATTCATATTTAAAGCTGCTATTCCGCAGAAAAAATAATTAGTACCTACCTACGTCCACAGAGAAACTTCACCACGTATTCAAATTTAAAAAACTGCCTCCTATATTTATATAATATATTCCTCTTTATACTTCGCCTTTGCTATGGTTTGCCAGTCCCTGTCGAACGCCAACAACTAATCTCTCCAAGAATAGGGGGAAGGCCTTCGCCCAGCAGTGGGAAGTTTCAGGCTGATATAAATAAATAAATAAATAAAATTCCTCTTTTAATATTAGTATAGACAATAAGAATATACAAATGGACCCTGGCAAAAGAGAGGATAATGACGATGATGATGAATACCAGTATAAGTAAGCTCTGTAAATAACCATCATAAATTAAATATGACTTAAAACACCCATACAAGATTCAACACCTTTTCAGTACAAACGGAATAGCAGACAAGAGAAAAGAGTGTCGATTGCTCCCCCGACAAGAGTTATGAATCCTAAATTAATGATGAAATGAATACCACTGATACATTGACCCGAAATTATAAATAGGCACGTTTAAAACGGCATAATAAAAGCTTCGACCACACTCGGCTAACCCATCGATGGGCTGAAGCACCTTCAATAAAAATGAACAGACGCGCAATAAATTCTAAAGAAGCAATTAATTTTGAAAATAGATCAATGAAGCAATGTGGTCTCTGCTTATCGAAAGAAGGCGTGATGTTAAGTATGTTTGCATTATGTATGTATTTATCAATGAAATGACAAAATCGTACCGACGGAAAAAGTATAATCCCCGACCAAGTTTACTGAAACGTAAATATTTGCTCTAGTTACAGAACCGATTTTAATGAAAGAAATCTAGGGACCATCTCGATTTAACTGTCTTTCAAATATAGGCAACCGCATCCAAATCGGTCCACCCGTTCGGGTGCTACGATGCCACAGACAGATACACAAAGCCACAGATACACACGTCAAACATATAACACCCCTTTTTTTCGTCGGGGCTTAAAAATAGTTAAATAAGCAAGTCTTAATGCCAAAGAATCTGGAAGACTTATATGTCTAACAACAGACGATGACAAGAATATACAGATGATACCTAGAACGTGTTGCTTGCGACTGTGTTCCCTGATCATTACAATCTGGACACCTTCAAGGCTAAAGTAAATAGGCTGTTCCTAGACAGGCATGCTCCATCAACGGCCGCATCGTCACCACCAGGATAGATGGCGGTCAAATGCCTGGCTAGTCTAACAAAAAAAAAAAGATTACAAATTGGGACACCAAAATACTAATTCTTAGAGCAATATATTATATCGATTTTCTGTTCTGTCGTCATATTTCATCATAATACAGTACGATCAAAGAAACGGTTAAAGTTTGCTGCGATGTTTAAATATTAATAATTGTAGTTTGTCACGAAAATGGCAGCAGTAATAACTTTCGTCGTTAAAGCTTTTAGACTGGGAGAATACAGTCGCTAATGCAAAACCAACTCTATGACTGATGATGTTAGCACACAGTTCGCTTTGTACCGCTAACGAACAGTATTTACTGGTACAAATTAATGTTACTGTTCGAGAATATTTGAATCACGAAATTAATTAGACAATTTTAGGTTTAAATTCGAATACATTGTGACGGGGCAGATTACATTTCGAACCACGGTCATGAAAATTATGACAATGTCATTGCTAATATAGGTAATTCGCTTTAGTACCATATCTGGGACAAACACCAATAACGAACAGGCGTTCAAATGAAGTACGTGAAGGCTTGTACAGTGTCGGGCGAAAGTCGACAAACATCTCAGCGTCTCGTGATTACAATACAAGGAGGAGTGTCCCATTTGCGCCGAACAATCCGCGTCGCCGGCTGTACTATCTCCGGAGCTAATATTCCCGATTCCGAAGCGTTCGTGTTGCTCTTGTCACGTTTTCAATTAGTCCCTTCTGCTTCGCTAAGAGACATTGTAACTGTAAGGATTCATAGCCCATTTATTGAGGAGCCACTGGCGACCATTCATCCGCGCGGCGGCAGTAATCGTGACGATTTGCAGAATTGAAAGGACTCCCGTGGAAAGGAAAAATGTAGTGCCGGCCCCTTTGCGTCACACTTTCAGGCTTTCAGCTCTAGAAAGGCTGGTGGGACGAAGTGCTTCGTTTTACTGTAACTAGCTTTTTAGGGTTTTTTTTATGAAATTGTGCTTTAATATCTTGTATTTGTGACGGTTTTGATATTAAACGTGGTGTTGATATTAAAAGGGATGTACGGTACAGGTAGTATGGTCGAAGATCGTTTAATCATGTTAGCTGTAATGTAAAGTAAGTAAAGTAAAGTAAAGTAAAACACATTTATTACACTTAAACACACAGCACAAAATTCTTAAAATGAAATTAAAAGAATATAATGCAACAGAGACATAAACAAAACAAGAAAAAAGAAAAATATACTCTAATCTCGTTACTTGTGCCATGTGGAGAGTGCAACAGCGGGGTTGTCAAGGCGTAAGAGCCTATGTGAGACTGTGACGTATAAAATCCGAATTTTTTTCTAGACACAAATCATGCACGCAAAATACCGACTTGAGATTTTATGGCGTTTTGCTAACATCTACGATTCGTGCACTAAGGTTTCAAGTTAAAATAGTTGTCACTATGCAGACTAAAATGTGTCTCTAATTTCTAATTGTGCTGTCTACCTTATCCTTCAAACCAACAATGCAAACATTGTTACTTGGTGTCAGAAACAGACAAAGCGGTGGTACTCACCCAGGCGGACTCTTCAGACTTGACAGAGTCCTACATAAACGTCCTGTACAAACGATTTAAGTGTCACCCCTGACGGTATGGAAGCTAGATTCGCGAGATTTGTCGACCATATAAATAGAATTCTTAGCGTCCGTCCGTCCGTCGGAAACGGAGCAAGAGAAATCGCCCCGCTGCACCAAGACAAGGCGGAAACTACGCTTTTCTTGGGCACATCTTGGATTTCCGAATTTGTATTGTGTGAAATCGATTTGTTTCCCCGGTAACTTAGTGGCGGGTTCGCGTAACATTTTTATCAACTCGGAGAACTTGGGGGAAGTTAGTTGTTGGGTGATACGGAAACGCTGAGCCTTTATGAATTTATGGTTTTATATACGTAGGTTTTTTATTCAATTTGTGTTTGACGACCTGAGTGGTTCAGTTAGTTGTCATTCGGATTCCGGGATTTTAATTTATGTTACGGGTCTTGGTGTTATATGTATAGTAAGTAGGTATTTTTTTAAATATATGATAGTTTAGCAGTTTCTGGATCATATAACACAAGCTTTGCTTACTTTAGGGCTAAATGGCTCTGTGTGAATTGTCCAAGCATATAGCATAAGCATAAGCATAAGGTACATCGCAGAGTTCACACGAAAAATTCCAATTTCCGAAAAAAGCTGACTCAAAATAATGAAATTGAACGCAGAACATCAAATGCAATTGCAATTAAACGCAGAGCAAAAACGCGCAAACCGCAACCGCGACAAAACAAAAATGCACCGCTGAAAATTTGCCGAAGCGGAGATATGGGCGAGGGTAATAAATAAAATTCCCGCCAGACAGAGAAATATTACAAAACAGCAGCGGCGCTGTGCCACCTACCTACCTAATGCAGTGGTGTCCTAATGCACTTCACTCATACTCACACGTGTAAGTGTGTGGAGTGTTTCCTCAGAACGTGCCATGCGGAGGTGCTTTCAGCAAATATTACATTCAACACACTCGTATGGCTTGGGTACGTAGCGTATAAGAAATTTACACTCGTGACAAAGGGGCTTATCGACGCTGATGGAAAGGCTGAGCTAGACGTCGTTAGGCTGCCTGTCCGTTGGAGCGAAGAGCGGAGCTGTGACAATATCATCCAAAGGAATGGCATACAATATTCGGTGAGCGGTTATTATTGGCATAGCTCCGCTCCGCTTTGCTCCTCTCCGCTCTAGGTCACGCAGCCTCGGGAACCAACGCGAAATGGGATTTGTTTTAGCTGTGTTAGGTAATTTGTGACCATTTTCACACTCGTGTCATCCACCGGCCCTTAACGCACTAGGTTTGATCGGCACAATATGCCACTCGTCTTCTCGGTGCCTACACCTTTCATGGTTTTTATTCGGGCAGAATTCAATGATTCTAATGTGAACGAATCACAAAATATCGTCTACTCATTTTGATTGAATATAAATAATAAAATAGTTGTAATTATCGATATTTGTACGAAACCGCGGCGCTATGTACCGGTGGACCCAACGAACGCCAACGAACGCCAACGAACGCCAACGAACGAGTTTCGTTGACCTTTGTTTGTCCTATTTGGATTAGCAAACGCCAATGATCGTTCGTTGGCGTGTGCCAGCGATCCGAAGCGCAGCGGTAACATTAAAGGGATTGAAGCAATCGACAAAAGGCAGTTTGGACGGATGCCGAACCCATTCGTTGGCGTTCGGTTGGCCGGTGTGTAGGTACACAGCTTCAAGCTCACCGACTATCCAATAAAGCTACTTCATATTCATCATATCAGAAGAAAGACGCCCACTGCTGGGCATAGGCCTCCCCCAGAGATCTTCACAAAGGCCAGTCCTGTGCTTTCCGCGTCCATCTGGTACCTGCGATCTTTACCAGGTCGTCGGTACACCTTGTGGGAGACGCAGCGTGGGCCTACCCACGCTGCGTCTCCCTTTACTGCTCCATCGGCCATCTGTTCTTCGAGCTATGTGCCCTGCCCACTGCCACTTTAGCCTGGCAATCCTCAGGGCCATGTCATTGTCCTTGGTTCGCAACGAGACTCCGAGCATCCGAGTTACTTCAGCTATCCGATCAATGTTACACTAAATATCTCCCCAATCAGTACATACAGGTATGCGAAGCTAAATACCTGCCCTGCGTATAGAGGTATCAATCACAATGTACACGACGCGTGCCAACACACTGTCATTAGGCAAGTGGTAAACTGTGTTACGCAATACGCAGTGACCGATAATCCATCGGACCTGGCATAGTAATTAGTACCGACAAGCTAATGGGCATAGATAGGGATTCCGAGATAGAATAACGGATTTAGGGAGGTCCGATTTATGAATAAATAAATAAATTCACACAGCGCCATAAGCCATAGCCCCAAAGTAAGCAAAGCCTGTGGTTTGGGTGTTAGATGGTTGATAAACTACTTATATACTTTTTGTTAAATATACGTAATAAAAAAAAATCAATTTCTGCTCGGCCGAGAATCGAACCCGTGGTTCAGTTAAGCAACTGAATCATTAGGTTGTCAAATATAAAAAATATTCAAAGTATTAAGCGGGCCAGGCAAGGTAATAACATAAGTAGGGATAAACGCTAGGTGATGATGACGATGATATTAAAGGGGAGAATTTGGAGGCGTCTTTTTGTAACGGATGAATTTCGGTCCGATTGAAGTTTGGAATAAAATTATTTGTTAATTTAATATTATAAAGAGGAAAACTAGTGGGTCCATACTGCATAGTCTCTACCATCCTAGTTTGTAGATATGTTTTTATTTCTCAATGGTAATCCATGTCATCGACCATAATATCCAAGGTTTGATAGTATGATAAAAGTCCCCGTACGAAATCTCGAAACCCCTGACCGCTACAAATAATAAAATAATTGATATCTACGCAAAAACGCAAAATGTTTTAAGCAAGGTCTCTGTGATGCAAATGTTAGTTTAATTAAATTTGAAAGCTGGCAGGGATCTATTCTATATTTATGTAAAGTCGGGTGGCCCATTTTTTTTATAAATTCTGATAATGTACTTATACGTCAATTAGTCGGTCGACAGTCTGGGTTTTTATAATCATTTTAGTTTTTTTACAATTTGTTATTTTAAATTACTTTGCCTCTTAAAGAAAGTGGGTGGCGTAATTGCTAGCGTATCGGCCTCGAGATGTATTTAGTTTGATTCCCGGTTCCACCATGTACCAATGACTCTTTCTGAGTCAGCCACAGTGTTTCTTTTGGACTATGACATGGGATCGTTCAAGAGGTATATTAAATGTCTCCTTAGTGGCGGGCAACGCGTTCGTTGCGCCCCTGGTGTTGCTGCTGTCCATAGGCGGCGGTGACCACTTTTTATCAGGTGGCCCGGCCCGTTTGACTGCCGTATTACATTAAAGAACAAAATTACATAAGTTGAACACTTACCTATGGTTTTACGCTGAGGGAAAACTTCGTGAGGGAACCTGCACACTCAGGCGACTGAATGTATAACCTTGATACAATCTGTTCAGGTTCACCTGGTAGCAGGGTCATGAAGGTCGGTAACTTTAAATTATCTTATCCGCCAAATCATGGTCAAGACGAAAGCACGATCGGGGTCCGCCGCGAAGAAGAATAAACAAGATGTGAATGTTTAATTCCTGAAAAGATATAGATAGCTTTATCTCGTGGTAATGAGGGTCTGAGGAATTGATGGCCACAATGAAATGAACATTTTAATAAGTAATCGACTACTTTTAGTTTCTCTTCCTGTTAGAATGAAAGGTAGAGCTGAGCTGAAATGAGAGCTGTAAGTAAACATAGGCGTAGGAAGGGGGGGCGTGCCCACCCCAGCGTGGTCTGGTGCCCACCCCAGGATGGCGTGCTCACTTGCTGTAGATTGGCGATTGACTCGGCTTTATCGGCCACTTCAGGGGCCGGGCCCCCCCTGGAAAATAGCCCTAGATACGCCAATGGCTGTAACCGTGAATGTTGACATGGGATCGTTCTAGAGGTATATAAGGGGCTGGCAACGCATCGGTAGCGTCCCTGGAGCTGCTGATGTCCATAGGCGCAGTGACTACTTTCCATCAGGTTGCCCGCTTGTCTGTTTGTCTGCCGTATTACGTTTAAAAAATAATTGTTTCGAAACAGCTTTGGCTTATTTTATGAGACAACTCTTATTAATCTTTTATTAACATTGATCTGCATTATAAGCGAAACCTATAAAAATCTTATTTCATCTATTCTGGAGACAAATGATCGTGATAACGAAACGTGATAAGGGATGCTTTCCCGGGTCACTCGAACGAAGTAACGCAGGAAGGAAGGGCAGATAGTTAGTTGTATAGCGTACCGTTTTTTATACCACTTAGGTGGCAAACAACGTTAATAAAAAACCATCTTGGCCTTATATCTCGGTTGTGCTCTCGCGCACTATAAAGCTTACAGTATACCTATTTACAAGCATATTTTCTATTAAAGGTTATACGCCGAACACTCTTAAGGCGAGGCAGTTCATAAGCTTTTGTTTACTTACACTGACAGACCAAACTGAAAGGCGTTGTCATTGTTGCATCATGCATTTTGGAACGCGGAGCGATGCGCAAGTGCGAAACAGTGATAATTTTAATAGATTTTAGCTATTTTTAAAAAGCTATCCCCTAAATGAAATATCTATTCGGCGACATTTTAAGTTTAGTTACAGATCTATATATTTGTATAAAAGAAATTGTTGTCGTGACCGTAAACCCTGAGATCTAAGTGATTAAAACTTATTTCAATTTTTCGTTAATTTTTTTGCAATACACAAACAATATTTCAAAAATGTTATCAGCTATACTTTTAGTTTAGTTCTTCAGCAGTCCTCTGTATTTTTGTATTGGAATTATGGCCTGCCACGCCAATCTGGACGTTTGAAAGTCATTCGTTTCGATGAAATGGACACCATGCTCGCCTTAACAACGGCAAACAAAGCCAATAACCAACAATCTCGTCGAGCCAACACAAAACCAGTATAAGATGAGCTATTGCCTCTATACACGCGCATAGAAATGTTCGCTCCTTTTATACTGGTTTAGGTTAGGTCGATAGATATGCTGTTTTCTATACAGGCAACCTCTATCGCATTACTTTAGCAAGACATCGGATTAGCTCAGTCCTAAACCAATTACGTGCCGTTTAACTAGGTTGGCTGTCACTCCTTTAGACATCAACCGAGTTTCGTACATACGTGGTATATGGCGACACGACGGCGCCCGGTTTTATGGAAGACTTCTGATCGCGCGCGTCAGAGTCTGCGATCGATTTTTTTGTTCGACTTGCGTATTTCAATACTGTAGCGTACCTACACGTCTTTTTAAAATAGACGAAAGATAATGGTGCAAAATCCAGACCTACAAAGAATGTAACGTTGGCGAGCGAGCTAAGGTACATATTGCTAGCAAAGCGTACATCGCGGCTTTGAAAGAAAGAAAGAAAGAAAGATCATTTATTGACACAAACAACAACACCACAACATAAAATAAAACAGTAAACCAAAAATACATAAAAAGAACACAATTATTAAAACATAAAATACACACGGAGACTACACAGCGCCGATGTATATACCCACTTGATCTTTGTTGTGAAGTGTAATTGATAAAGTGTTGTGGTGGTATGTGCTTTGGAGGCTTACTTACTTACTACTACTTACTACTTACTGCTCTGGGTCAGCGACTCAAAAATGGATGTTGGCCCAGAGATCGCCACTTCTTCATATCCTGCGCCATCTGCCAATCGCGGCCTAGCGCGTGAAGATCTTTCGAGCAATACCTGGGTCACCCGACCGGGCTTATTACAGACAGTTTCCAAGTTTAGGCGACTGTTACAGGAGGCTTGCCTGTTTGTCTGCCGTATAAAATAAAAAACCAGTGCAAAAAAGGTGCAAATACGTACAGTTGATAAATAAGAACAAAATAGGGTCATACGTATTCTTCAGAGTTAACACAAATGGAGGTACCTATTACACCCCAGCGGCGTCGTTTGACGCTTCATACAAGGCTGTGTAGCCCATAATAGCGCTGCAATGTGTTGTGGTCGGCAGAGTGACACGGGACGAGGGTCACCCCACACGTCACTGCCCGCCATGATACAATGTCACGCTGATTTTGGTTTTATGACACGACGTGACAGACCTCTGGAACTGGCTGTGCTTGGCGCGCGGGAGGTGGTGACTTTGTGAATGGTGGAGTGGGGTTGCTTTTGGTTGTTATGATTGTTGGACGTAATTATGAAAGGCGATACGTTTGTGCCAATTTTCGTTTGGGATGAGGACAGGGAAGTAATAATGTTAATGACCGATAGAAGGAAAAATAATGTATCTACATCCTACATATTATAACACGAGTAAAGTGTTATAATATGTAGGACGTAGATACATTATATTTCACTTTACCCATATTTTAATGCGTATCCATGTATGATCCAATGTGGTCAGTTTCCCTTGTTAACAGGGTCACTGAGGTGAGATTGTAGTCGCACTACTGGAATTTATGCATATCCTGGATCATGGTCAAGGCGGACATTGGGCGCTCGCGCGCAAGAGCACAACCCCCATGTACAATTTTGTACAGTATTGTATTTGTATTTGTAATCGCGACATGGAAGCCAAGATGATTATTTTATTATTCTTGAGCAGAGGCCCAATGTAAGAGTAGCCGTCGCTATTTGCTATTTGCAAAATAAATGAATACCGAATATTTCCCGGAAGCTCCGTTCTAGAACCTTCGGCTTTATCGAAATATTCTGTTTCTTGGCTCCTCAGCTGCGTACCGTAATTTGCAATTGCGTCTCGCTGCTCCACTTCATTATGCTAACGAGTAACTGAATACGGCAGAGAATTTGCTTCTCCCACAAAACCATCGGTCTAATGTTTTATTTTCCTTCGCAGGTAAGTGGACCCATCGTTAGCGGAGGCCGGGGCGTCCCTCGTCATTACTCTATGTAAGTTCTCGAACGAGCCGGGACAAGGCTATCGATATCAAAGCCCCGCGGATCCTAGTTGCGTTTGACGTTGGCCAAAAAAAAAATAGAATTGTATTGTATCCTCCCGCCAAATCCTGTTTCAATCACGTGGTATTATTTTCAAAATTGCCGCCGCCCGGATTACGGCATATCCGGTTCGATTACGCACGCTCGCTGACCTTTCGCGAAACGTGCAGCGGAAACGTGATTCGAACGCTAACTGTTCAGCGCTGGCTATGGATGATCATCGGCTCCAATATGTAAAGTCGAAACGGGATGCTTTGTTAATTTAGAACTGATAGGTGCACGCACGCATGAGCAAAAGTAACTACTCGTTTAAATAAACTGGTAAGGAAAGCTTATTAAATAGAGTTTTATTTTTAAATCTTTTTACTTTTATTAAATAAACTTCAATCATCAGTTTACTCTTTGAAAAAAAATCCTAGAAACACGATTACTACAGGTACAAACGTTCAATTGACCTTAAGAATTTTCACCATAAGAAAGTAACGAAAAACTATCGCTGTCAATGTCGATACTACCTTAAACGCGGGAGAGCATGTTTGTCTCCGACGGATCAATGGCGGTCGATCAAAACACCGCTCCAAAGCGCGCTCCCTATCGCTAATGGTGTCGAATTACTCGATGACGAAAAAAGCGCTAAGGCATTAGACGCCAGCGCTGAGGCGCTGAGACAAAGCGGGATTCCTCGCTCACCCATTACCTTAATGCGCAGCTAAAACTTGACTGATCACTGGCCTGCCGGGATGAATTTTTCCTCTGTCACTGCAGAGCCAGACATTAGCAGTATTAGCTGGATTCCGTTATCTGTGTAATCGAAATTCCAGGGATTCCCCGGTATACTCGTTTCGCTCTCCCTTTGTGAGACATTTTCAAAATCTGATCGCGTTTCGTTGCTTCTTTAGCTTCTGTTGCGCCGGGATGGCGAGTTGCTTCGCTGGGCTGTTCAAACAGCATTTTAATCAGGCTATGAACTGATTACATGGTTGTTTGATACGAAAATAATGTATATGTCGCAGCCGGATGGTTAAATTAGCCGGTTAATTAAAAGGCTAGCTTTTTAAGCAATCATTTCATTGAATATTTGCCAAATTCATTAACTTTGAAAGTTACGTCTAATGAACGATATTGCCCCGAGTTTACGGAGCTCCTCCATGCATTGTCACAACACCAACCTAACCCAACCGAATTAAAACCTAATGCAAACTATTATTATTGTTTGAGATTATTGTGATTAAGTTAGCATTGTGACAATATTTGGAACAGGTCAGTAAATTCGGGTCAATTTCGTTCTTTAAACATTACTTTAAAAATTCTTGAAATTGGCAATTTTTCAATTAAATAATAGCATAAAATGCTAGCCGTTTAATGAACTGGCTAATTTAATCATCCGGCTGCGACATATATAATGTACGTATTAAGGTACACGGTTGCTTGAACTTGAAGCTTGTCAACAATGCGGCTCAAAGTTCAATAGAAACCTACTCATGCACGTAGGTACACGTGAATGCTGATGTGCGTTTCCCATTCACCTAAGATTATTAGTTAACAGTCTGGTGTTTAGTAAATTTCGCTACAGCGCACTACAATAATTAAGGCGTCTAATATAGACTGAGAACAACCACTAATTAGTAATTTAATTAGCGCGATGTAACAATGACAGATGTATATTATTCAATACGGTTGAAGTAGAATAGAAGCCTTTATACAGGTGACGACACCGCAATGAATAATAAGTGCGTTTCTTGTTGATGTAAAAGTCGGCAGTGGAATCAACGTAGTCTATTCGAATCGAACGAAGAGCGTCGGATGCCTAGTACAGGTGTTCCACTCTTAAGCGAGAGGTACCGGAGGTAGAGGTGTCTCTTTTCTGAGTTATGTACATTAGTTCAACACTGTCCGTTGCTCTTACGGGAAGGGAAAACATCGTGATGAAACCTGCACATTAAGAGGACTGAATGTGCAATCATGATCCAATCCATGGTCCATGGTTAGATAGATAAGATACACTCTTTATTGCACACAAAATTACAACAACAAAAAATAAAATTTAACAGGTATTTTCAAACATTGTAGGCAAAGGCGGCCTTAAGCGATCTCTTCCAGACAACTTGTCTAAAAAGAGAATAAGATAAACATGAGGTTCAGCTTCTCTTGTTAATAGGGTCACGGAGGATGGTAGTCGCTCCACTGTAATTGAACCTGACCCCGGGCCCTCGTGTCCTAGGCACAACCGGGACATTAACACCATTAATTTCTTAATAGTCGTTGCGAATCATCGAATATCCCTGCACATAAAAGCCGGCTGCCCAACCACATGGCCACCACATCCCAACGGCAACAGTAAATCCTTCCCCGCCTAGTGGGCTAGTACCCGAGAATCCGTGCTGCGTCACCGCATACATATTCATGCCGCATAAGTCTGCGGATTGATAGAGAGTGATGTTATGCATCGGGGTCCGGGGCCCGTGTTCTGCACGTTTAGAACAAGTGTGCACGCAATATGCCCCCGCCGCGAGTGAACGTTTGTTTCCTTCTCACAATACTGAGACGACAGAGATAGCAGTATCAATGTCGCGCCTTTTCTCGCTTCGAGAGCGTACTTGTGCTACCCGTGCTGCACGGCTAGCACAACTGTGCCCGCGACACATCTCCAGCCGCGAGTGAGCCTTTGTTTTCTTCTCTCAATACTGAGATGAAGGAGATAGCAGTATCAATGTCGCGCCTTTCCTCGCTTATCGCGAGAGTGTACTTGTGTTAGCCGTCGGCGGGACGAGTGCTAGCGACGAGTGTTTGTTACCGATGCTGGATTTTCTGCATTGCACGGTTCCACATGACTAGGAGACGTCCTAGTGTATCAGGACGTTTCCTGTATATGTTGACTGACCCAACACTGCTTGGGACACTATAACGAAAACTATCTATGAGGTCCTATGGTGTTCCGATAAAAAGCGGCTGTGGATACATAGAGGGGTTTTAGTGGGTAGGGTCCTTTTTTTGGGCAATCCCACATGTCCACCGTCATTCCCCCGGGTGACGTGGTATCTTTCGAAGATTTCCCCTCTTATAAAAAAAAGGCGTGATCTTGCATATACACGAACTTAGTGGACCAGTGTTTCAATTTCCCTCTTTCGTTTCTATTTTAAAAAGCGGCACTCTAGTGGCAGCGTGCTTGCGAAACCGATAACCGAGGTGAACCCTTGCCTGCAATGCTCGAGAACTGGATTGGTGACTGTTTCGTCCTTAGAGACTGGCAGGGCGAGCTGTAACTCGTTAGGTGGTATGATGTTGACGGGGGTATTCCGCTGGTGTCTCTAAGACTAGTTGAACAGAGTCAAGAACCGATTGACACCCCGTGACGGTATATTGTTATGATAGTCGAGATCCAAATCTAGTATGTGGCGAGCTCTTTGCTGTGCTGAAATTCGGCTAGCTTCAATGTACGAAACGGTGACGCATCCAGTTCTCGGACTATGCGAGCATTGCTTAACCTTGGTTATCGATCTCGCAAGCATGTCGCCACTAGACCAGTGCCGCCAATGACATGCTCCATCTTTAGCCTGAAACAATAATAAAACTACTATTACAAGTGTGCAATATACTCAAATTACACGAGGAAACTAACAATACTAAGGTAACAAGCACAATAATCACGTTATGACGACATTTCGTCCTCTTAAACGGCAAATAAGTAAGAGGAAGCCTTTTTATTAGTTCCGGGATATCAATTACTTGATACTTTTATTTTCTTAGACGACTTGCGCTGACAATAAGGAAAATCGGGGTACTTGTATCAATAAGTGTGTGTATGTATGGCAACAGTGAGGAGCGCCGGTGGCCGGTGGTTAAGGTGTCCGACTCGTAAGTGAGAGGTACCAGGTTTGAATCCCACTGCGGCTATGTACCAATGACTCTTTTCAGAGTTATGTACTTTAGTTGAATCCTAACCGATGCTCTTACAGTGAGGGAAACGTGCACATTTAGGCGACTAAATGTGTAACCATGATCCAATCTGGTCACGTTCTCCTGGTAGCAGGGTCACGAAGGTCAGATGGCAGTTCCTCTATTGCATATATCTGATCTGCCGAATCCTGGATCATGGTGAAGGCGGACTCCGGGCCCCTAGTGCGTGAGAGCAAAACCGGGACATTAACGCCATTTATTATTTTTACTACATTACCTAATTTAGTTACAATCATTATGGCGTCAATATACCGGCTTGATCATGATCCAGGATTTGACAGAGCAGGTAATTACAGTGGAGCGACTGCCATCTGACCTCCATGACCCTGTTAACATAAGAAGCTGAGCAAATTGGATCATGGTTATACATTATAGATTCATGTATAACCATGTCTTTCCATGTGATGTCTTTCCTAGCCGTAAGAGCATAGGTTATCGGTTAGTGTCGAACTAATGTAAGTACTAGAAACTAGTTTTTATTAGCCTAAGTGGCAAAAAAATTTTTGTACATATCTCCAGTTAAATTAAAATATCCATCAAACATAGAGCTTTGTATTTTGTATAAAAGAAACGTACGCTCTCGGGTTATGTTTTGCTAACCAAACATGTTGTTTTCAGTTTGCCTTTTTATTTTTGGAGTGTTATATGTTTTTCACATGAATTGTGTGTTATATTCTGTATTTTTAACTAGCCGTTCGGAATTCTGATATTTGTAATGGGGCTTTCACGACCAAATCATGTTGCCGAAATATTCCCGATCCCGAGTATTCGTGGAATTGGCCATTTTATTTCAAACCCTTTATTAAGTAAACAACAGTAACAACATTGAAAAATAAACCATTTATTCCAGGCATTAAGTATTACAAAGTTAAAACAATGTTAACAAGCCCATATTTAAAAAACGAAGTCTTGGTACTTATTTGACTTTAATTTATTACATTTCGACGACCTCAGTGGTGCAGTTGGTTAACATGCCGGTCGCAGAGGTCCCGGTTCGATTCGCGGCCGAGCAGAATTTGAAATGATGAATTTTAATTTTTGTTACGGGTCTGGGTGTAGTATGTATAAGAATGTGTTAAAAATAATGAAGAATATAGTAGTTCATCAGTTATCTAACACCCATAACACAAGCGTTGCTTACTTTGGGGCTAGATGGCGCTGTGTAAATTTGTCCTAGCTAATAAGTTTCTTTACTTCCCTCTTATTGCGATCCCAGTAATATCGTAATGACTCATCCAGCTTAGTGGCTACGATGACAGTCACGGTATAGCCTTATATTTAGGTACAGGAGTGGAAATTGGGAATTTCATAACTTGACGCACAGTGCTAGGCTGCCTAGGTACCCTAATACCTAGGCTGCCTAGACCTACCTCTGACTTGGACGTGGCAACGCTTTAATGGGCACGTCCGACCAGTCGGTAAACATAGAGTCGGCTTTGATTAAAGCCTAGCGGATTCCGACTATTGCATGTAGGTAGCGATATGTTGGAAATGGTTACGGTTGATATGAATGCTGGTTGTTTTTAGGTGGCCTGCAGGCTGTTTGTCTGTTACTGACTCGAACACGTTGCAATATGATTGAAAGAGATGTTTTGAGGTTGGGAGTTGTTTTTGGATGCTCGTCTATTTACGATCTGCTTCTATATGATTTACAGAATAGCTGACGGCGTTCTTTTGTCCAAATTTTCTGTCTCTTTGTTGAAATAAAAAATATTTAGTTTTTTTAGAATTTTCGGAAGAAGATCCACTTTTATAAAAACATTAATCGGACTATATACTAAGCGAACATAGTCAAAGTCGAAGTGTCAATTATTGTTTAAAATCGGACATCTTCCTCTCTTGATTCTGGATAGGCTTCAAACCAGCTCATGCTGTGTCCATACCAATTCCACCACTGTACAAGATGTTAAAATATAATATGTATAATACCTAAAACATACTCTTATGCTACATGTTGTGTTTGTATTTGTATTTGAAGCGAACTAGAAAATGGCTGTATCGGCCCGATAGTTCAATTCAATTCAATTCAAAATTTCTTTATTGATTAGGACAATAAATATCTCTTTCAATCGTCAAAAAGGAGGGGGATAGGAAAGTAGGAAGGAAACACACAGTGACACGCTGACCGCCCTATGACCGTAGATAAACGTATCCCTCGCCAACCACGACCGAACCGTGCTCGACAATGCCAGGCAGAGCCGGAACGCTATATTATAGATAGTGATAGAATTATTCGATTATCAATTAATTGCATTAAAAACGTTTAACAGGATTATCCTAAAGATTGCAGCACGTACGAGTACGTACTTGTATATTATTTGAACCAATGGAATGACTACCTAATTCTTGATAATATTAATGCAATAAAATAAAATGATCCTTTTCATATTTGGCATTATTTTCTTGGCAACATAAATACTAAATACATAAGTAATAGGCTGGCATAATTTGCGAGGAAGTCGATCATGGCGGGAGCCCGCGCTGAAATGACTTATTGGGAACAATTTGCTTCCCAAATAGGATCGAATGTCTATGAATTATTTATTACGAGACACCGATACGTGTACTTACTTAGCTATATAATTACAACAAGCCCTGTTTTATTGACGAGTGTAAATATGACGAGGGAAAATTATCATCGAGATGCGAGAGATTGAGATTATCGCACGAATCTTTTCTTAGATTAAAAACATGGTTTTAGATTGCTGATTTTAGTATTTTATTTTTACTGTGATTTGACTTCTCGTATAAAACATATAAATTCTGTAGTTAATTTATTATTCTATGCCTAAAACCTGATTAGGTAGGTATATTGTCTCTCACAGGAAAGCTCTTTTTACTTTTGTTCCTGTTTTGAGCACTCCACAAACAGGCAAGCGGGCTACCTGATGGAAAGTGGTCACCGCCGCCTGAACCAACACCATCGTGGGCGCGACCAACGCGTTGCCCGCCACTAAGGAGACTGCTAATGTACCTCTTGAACGATTACATCTCCAAAGGAAACACTGTAACTGGGAGCTCATTCCACATCCAAATCGTACGAGCGAGAAACGTTCCTTAGTCCAACAACGATCAGGCGTCGTTCCATGCCAGCAGGTATATTTGAAAGCCAAAACTCCACTTGATTGATGATAGCTTCTTCTAGTTTTTTTTTAATGTTATACGATAGGCAAATAGGCAAGCGGGCCACCTGATGGAAAGTGGTCACCACTGCCTATAGACATAAGCAACACCGAGACTATCGCCAATGCGTTGCCCACCTCTATAACACGTTACTCTGGCAGTAAAAAGGCAAATATCCGTCCACTGCCAAAGCCATGGTTCCCCAAATTCCCACCCCATGGAGCTCTGGAAACCTTACTCACCGGCAGAAACACAATCCTATTTAAAAGAGTATTGTTTAGCTGCGGTATTCTGTAAGGTGGAGGTACTTCCCCAGTCGGGCGGCTCCAATTCGAACGGGATACCCCGCTATGCCCTACCTCTCTCAAAAGGTAGGCAAATATCCTATTGACTGAATTTGTTGTAACCTTCAGCCTATTTTTGCTATGAATTGACGCCCTCGATTTTCCAAGATCAATCGTTATATTTTTTTCTTGTTGAATTCCAAGAGGCCAACAAAGGGGTAGCCTACATTATATAATTTGGAAACGTCCTAATAAGCTCTGAAGCACCTGACAATACTTCCAAGAATTCCGACGAATTGAGGCTACCAGGAATCCTTGGAGTCGAACAATTGCGGTCGCGCCCAGAACTAAGTGAGATTTATATCCAATATCACAACCTCAAAGGTCTAAGCTATTTGTTGGGTGCGAGGAAGCAAATTCGGATATGAATTTACCGGGCGGGCCCGTCGAACGACTCACCCCACATTTTGACTGACTCAAGAGGATATTTAGTCGATCATTGTTTTGAGGAGTTCCAGGAGAGCAAGGATTAGTGCGTTTATTTGGTTTTGTTGTATGTTATTTGTGCGTTTAGAAACTTCTGCTACTGAAGTGCGTAAAAGTTTAATGCTTTTAGGAGGTAACCCAATCGCAACGTTTAGTATTTTACTTTATTAATTAATAACCAAAACTCAGCGTTTTTTTTTTGGGTGGTCGCTGTCGTATAGCTACACAGGAGTTATATAAGACGACAATATAATGACTGAAGGAGACAATATAATGTGATAACTAACATCATTCCCAAGTGAAAAACCTAAACAAGTGGCTGAACAAATTTTGAACTGTAACTTCATAAAACCGCCGGGACCAGTTAAAATCCAATTCGGATAAAAATCTGTTAAGACAGACCCAAACAACGTCAGCGGCAAGGATCGTGTGCCAGTCAAACGTTACCGAATCAGCGTAAATTCGTTACGCGCGGAGCCCCGGCCTCCGTTTTTCGGCGCCCGCCGCCTCGCCTTAATTCGCTTATTCAACGGAGTCGCATTCATCCGCGGCAAAGACGTCCCAGTGACGGAATCACGTTTGCATAAACATCCGGAGTCACGCCAATTGCCGGATTTGACACGTGACTGGGGGCGCCAGGCGCCGCCCCGACCAATTACGCGACACTTGTAATGTTGATTAGCTGCGCCGCTAATTGCCGCGTATGAGCGCCGCTCCGCCCGCGGCCGCGAATCCGTTGAATTAATACATTGCGCCCCCCGCACTCGAGCAATCAACAAGGAGAAGTAATTACATGTTCATTAGTGTGACTGAGTAGAGAGACACGCTATATCGCGTGACGGAGCCGCGGCCGCGCCAGGGACGGACGCGGAACCGACACCAGGGGGCGCCAAATGCTGCTCACACGACGCCCCCGTTTCGCCCCGTCACGCCCGTCAAACTCCCGGACGAAAACGCTCCCAAACATGACTCGGCGGATGCTTGAAAGAAATCCACCGAGCAGAAATGAAACGTCTTTCGTGCTGGCATGCGGAATTTGATTCGGTCCCAAACGAAAATGCAATGTTGGTATACGCAAAATGTGTTTAAAAGAGAATTTTTGACAAAAAATAAAAAGAGAAGGAAAAATGGGGAATAAATAATATAAAGTGTCTAAAAATACATATGTACCGCCTGACTGTGACTTTTTCAACATAAACGGCCGCTTTCAGAATCATTGTCGATAAATACCTTTAATTTTTTTTATTTTTATGTTACTTAGCAGACAAACAGGCAAGCGGTCCACCTGATGGAAAGTGGTCACCGCCGCCTATGGACATCAGCAACACCAGGGGAGTCACCAATGTGTTGCCCGCCTCTAAAGAGACCTCTAATATACCTCTAATTACGACGTTATGTATCACAACAGACTTTAAACCGCTCCAGGTACAATAAGGTCGCACAGCATAACAAGCAAGTGAAGCTCAAAGTATAGGATAGATGTTACGTGTAAATTATCTTGCAAAAGCATCCCATTCACGGTGAACGAATCATCGGGATTAATAGAGATTAACGCCATTCAGAACTAGTTCTTCGTAGCGTATCAATGACAAATCATATTGTGGTTCCCCAAAACATTGCCCGTAATAGTCCATGATATTTGGCGTCTCAAGGTCGCCCAGCGCCCAGTCCCGCCCTGCTCACGTTCGGAACTAAGTGGTAACTGAATAACACGTGCCACTACTTAACCGAGTTACCCGTGTCTTAGATTTGATGCGCACTAGAAGCCTGCGTCCAACGGGCAACCTTCGCTAATTCCGCCAGCTTCATCCACCGGCTATTGTTACAACATCGGGATGAATTGCAGATCAATTAAGAGACTGCTCTACCCCTATTAGAGGGCGCAATGTCCGTTATTATGTTCGGGAACGACGCAAACAAGCTATTAAGATGGGTATCCTAAATTATGATCCGACAGTTGAAGTTTTGATCGCGATTTTGGCGTAACACATTGTTCGCTGGTATCGCGCGTGGTGCTGACGATGGCCGTCTAACAAACAGACAACCTAAAATACTGTCGCCGTACTATATAACGGTAACTAATATTAGAACCGCGACCGAGTACGTAACGACTTTATCCGTGGCAGCCTTGCCGTGAGGGAAGATCACAGATAAGATCGAGGAGACTCGCCTGCGCTGGTTTGGTCACCCCACGCTGGTTGGAAGCCCCAGGGAAAGATGCCTGAAACTGCCGGTATCAGGAAAGAGGTCCCGTGGGCGACCTGAGAAGCGATGGATTGATATCGCGGAGTTGGATGCGAAAGCTTACGGTCTACGACGTGCGGAAGCCGAAGACCGGGCGAATTTGAGAAGATGGAATGGACCCTGGTTGGACAATGACGACGACACCCCGATAAATCTTGTCCGCTTAAAAAAAATATTTCCGAATTGTCAATATTAAGTATTGGTCGTTGTGTGAATGTTTAACATATTAGCAATAGCATTGAATTGTGCCAACTATTGACGATAAAAAACTCTTCTTTTTAATGTCATATTAAAAACCTCTCTCTATATGCGAATATAATAAATAAATATACCTCTCTTTAAAATCGCGTACCAAATATCTTCTTTTTAACAACCATTTGAAGTACCCGCCAAAACTATACGCGATTGTGGCGCCACTACTCTGCGTCGGACATCAAACGGCACAGAGTATCGGCGTCACTTGAATTGTTCTAGTGTCACGGGATTACCATTGTAACGAATACCATGCGCGCACTGGCTGCCAATAACATTGCAACACGGCGAATCGCGGCGCGTCAAAGGCCAATTGACAGACGTGCCGGTACATTCGCGAGCGTACGACTTCAAAGGGTGTTGGAGCGTGGTTCGATCACGCATTGACACGTAGAGATGGGCACAATTATTCTCTTGTCAACTCATTTCTTCTATCCGATGAGTTGACTCACTCATTCAAAATGTGCTTTTTAACGGATACCGCTCTACCTATATTATGTTGATGCGTGATTCGATTAAGCATTGATGCCTGGAGATTAACAATTACCAACTAATGCACTCTGATCGATGAGTTAACTCGCACAAAATGTGCTGGAGCTTTATGCATGTCACATCGCAATGTATCAAACTTTATTACCGCCGTTTATCATCACGGCGAGCGGTCAAATGCCTGCCTCGTAATTAATAAAAAATTGAGGGCTCACTTTTCGTGGTTTCCCATGAATTTAATTATCGAAACTAAAAATTAAGACTCAGTGAAATATTGGAAGTAGTATGACTGTACAGCTTACATCATCATCATCATATCAGCCGGAAGACGCTCAAAGCTGGGCATAAGCCTCCTCTAGAGATTTTCTCTAGAGATTTTCATAAAGTCCGGTCTTGTTCCTTCCGCATCCAGCTGGTACCTGCGATATATACCAGATAGCTCCAGTTAGTAGGAGGCCTGTCACCACGCTGCGTCTTCCGGTACGTAAAGCTTACGACGCCTTCCAATTACCTACACTATGTCATAGCCCAATGTTCAGATCACTCAAAGAGTCGGTCCGACCTGAGTTACTGAGTTGACGCGAATAACTTTGCTCTCCCCGCGCCCGTCTCTAATTGATACCCTTTTGATTGGCCGTACCATATGACTTCACACGCGTCAATGCTGTGTGACGCGCGTAATGTGACGCGGGACCGACAGTTCGCAGAAGCCTGAAGCACCGCTCCAGGTGAAAAAGCGTCCCGTCTCGTCCGAATGTGGAATATTAAGGTGTCTGAGTGCAAATATACATACTGACAACTGACTTATTATACTGACGTCGCATGCGGAATCAGGTAGCAAATTGGAAACGGTTAAAAATATGGCACCTGTGCTACAGCGACTCCACCCGTTCACTATTTATTTATTCCTGTGGCGAAATTTGAATATATTACAATTCTATACGCAATTACAACACTAATATCAACTATTACATTGAAATACATTTTTATATTTAAAAAATGGATCACAATGTGAGTGCACAATGTCTCGGGACATTAACGCCAAGATGATTTATTTTTACGATTTCAATCAGCGCGAAGACATTCGCGTCAAGACAAGTTTTTAATAAAAAAAGTCATGAACACGCTACAGATCGCAACGGCTTGTCCACTAAATAATTTTAACTTCCCACTGTGATCCGGGCACAGCAGGAGTAGCCCTTGGAGCCCGTTGCGTGTTGCCGCCCAATCCGTCACCAGGGCGCACGACACTGATATTTACAGGTGTCCAAGTCAAAGTGGCGGTTGCCACAGCTTTTGGCGTTTCGGGTAACGCTTACGGAGAGGTATTCATGAAAATAATAATGATTTTGTAAAAAGAATAGTGTAGCGGCCTGGTTTTGCCGATACGACAGCTGCTTTAAAATTAATATTATTCCTCAGGCGTTTGACCCTGTAGCGTAGGTATATACCTAGCTACCTTGTATGTGTGTAGATAAGTTCTTTCGCTAGTAAGCATTTTTATATTGTAATGGAGCCAGTCGGCTACTAACCGGGATACAGTGCACTTCGTATAATAAACGTCGTACTTATACTAAAGCGGTCTTTGATTTAACCTACTGAGCAGACCTAAATAGACATTTCCCACATTGGTGACCCCGACGTGATCTAAAGTGAAGTGAAAAGACTAGTGGAGAAGTGAATTAACAGTTACTATACAGTTTTAAGCATTTTCTCGAGAGACTTTGATACTGCTCACTAGGTTAAAAATGGCGTACGCGCACCCGACTATGGCGCCGCCGCCGCAGATTAGTGCCCGGGCGACTCAAGACATCAAGAAGGATGACGAGACTGCAGAAGTTAGCCTAGCGACCATCAGTGTTTCTGCAAAACTACCGGAATTTTGGGTTGATATGCCACGATTGTGGTTTGCCCAATTCGAGGCAGTTATGGCGCCTCAAAAGCAAGGGGACGACGCGAAATTTAACATGGTGATTGCCAAGCTGGGACGTGACTCGATTCAGCAGGTCAGCGACTTGTTGATGTCGCCACCTGTGAGCAACAAATACCAGGTGCTGAAGGACAGGCTACTCCAGGTGTACGAGGAAAGTGCAGAGCGGCAATTTCAGAAGCTGGTCTCAGAGATGGAACTGGGCGCACAGAAGCCGACGCAGCTGCTGCGTAAGATGAAGGATTTAGGAAGAACCACGCAGGTGTCGGACCAGACCTTGAAGAGCCTGTGGTTGTCAAGGATGCCAGCAGCAGTACGGGCGGTCATCGCGGTGTGTCCCGACCAGTCTCTGGACAACCTCGCCACAATCGCGGACAAGGTAGCGGAGAACAGCAGGGACTACGACGTCGCCGCCGTGACAGAGGGACCGGTGCAGGTCACACAAGGATCACTCACAGAGCTGGTCAACCAGGTCAACACACTGAGGTTAGAAGTGGCATCCCTGAGGAGTGAAGTGCGGACACGCGGGCGTTCCAGGAGCAGAGGAGAAAGCAGTTACAGGAGTAGGTCTACTTCGGGGAGGAGGAGGACACCAGGAGATCCGGACTGGTTGTGCAGATTCCATTACCGGTACCGGAGGAACGCTAGAGACTGTGAACAGCCGTGCGCTTGGCGGAAGGAGGAGGCGGAAAACTAACTGCGGTACATTTGGATACGGTGAACGAATGTACGCGAGAACAGGTAGAAAAAAATCATCGTTTATTAATTTGGGATAGTTCTACTAAATGTACTTTTTTAATAGATACGGGCGCTAACATTTCCGTAATTCCAAAACGGTGTGTAAAAAATAATTTTTTGAATCACTGTGATGTTAAATTGTATGCTGCCAATGATAGCGTGATTAAAACATACGGTATATGTAATTTAGAGCTTAGTATGGGACTCAGAAGATCATTTAAATGGCCTTTTATTGTTTGCGATGTTAAACAGCCAATAATCGGAGCGGACTTCTTGAGAAACTATAAGTTAACGGTAGATTTATATAACAATAGGTTACAGGATTTAATAACTAACTTATACGTTTGTGGATCAAAAAGTACTCATTTTGAAGGGACTATTAAATCTATTAGTAGTTGCCAACCGTACGCAGACTTACTAGAGTCGTTTCAGGACATTACCCAGCCCGTGACGTTCAAGGACATACCCGAGCACTCGGTGTATCATCATATAGAGACTACGGGACCACCTGTACACGCGCGAGCAAGGAGGTTGCCACCAGACAGGTATGATAAAGTTAAGAAGGAATTTCAGCTAATGCAAGAGTTAGGCATATGTAGGCCATCTAAGAGTGCGTGGGCGAGTCCGTTACATGTGGTACCTAAAAAAGGAGGCGAAATTCGACCTTGTGGCGATTACCGCATGCTAAATTCGATTACATTACCTGATCGTTATCCGATTCCTAGAGTGCAAGATTTTACTTATGGATTACATAATAAAAAAATATTTTCTAAAGTCGATATTTTTAGAAGTTATCATTTTATTAAGGTCAGGCCAGAGGACATAGAGAAAACGGCTATAATTACTCCTTTTGGTCTGTACGAATTCCCAAGAATGACGTTTGACCTGCGAAATGCAGCGCAGACGTTTCAGAGGTACATTAATGACACAGTTTTAGCCGGAATAGAACAGATAAATTTTAATAATGAGAATAATAGAGAATTTGAAGGTCAATCATTTTTGTTCGGATATTTGGATGACGTCATTATAGGATCAGAGAACGAGCAGGCGCACAAGGAGCACTTGCGGCGGTTGTTTGAGCGTTTCCGAAAATTTAAAATGTCTATTAATCTAGGAAAATGTGTTTTCGGCCAACCAAAAATTGAGTTTTTAGGCTATAATGTTTCAAAAAGTGGTATTAGCCCGGTACCCGACAAAGTTAAAGCTATTGAGGAATACCCGAAACCGGAGACGATCGAACAACTCCGTAGATTCTTAGGTATGTTAAATTTTTACCGAAGTCACATACCAAACGCAGCACAAGTACAAGGAGTGTTAGACAAATATTTACATGGGTCAAAGAAAAAAGATAAGCGTAAGATAGAGTGGACAGAAGAGGCAAACAGAGCTTTCGAAAGTTGTAAGGAAAATTTAAAAAATGCAGCGACTTTATCTCATCCAATTTCTAATGCACAGTTAGCACTAATGACAGATGCCTCAGATTACAGTATAGGGGGGGTCTTACATCAAAAAGAAAATAATTCATGGAAACCCCT
This sequence comes from Blastobasis lacticolella, assembly GCA_905147135.1. NCBI lineage: Eukaryota > Metazoa > Arthropoda > Insecta > Lepidoptera > Blastobasidae > Blastobasis > Blastobasis lacticolella. Next base: position 17,183,217 of record LR990053.1, on the reverse strand, counting down.
CGGTTATTTCTCTAAAAGACTGACGGAACCCCAAAAGAAGTACTGCACTTATGATAAGGAACTTTTGGCAATTTATTCTAGCATTGTTTATTTTAGGGACATGATAGAGGGCAGAGTTTTTACGGTCTACACAGATCATAAACCTCTGACCTACGCGTTTTCAAAGTTAGGGTCTAGTAAAGAATTACCCAGAAGGACGCGGCAATTGTTGTACATTAGTGAGTTTACGAACGATATACAACACATACACGGTAATCAGAACCCGGTTGCTGACGCGTTGTCGAGAGTCGAAACGATAACTTGCTCGACCTCGTTGCAATTCGAAGAAATTGCGCACGAGCAGGCGACAGACGCTGAGCTAGCGAATTTATTGAGTGGAGCACACGATAGCAGCTTACAACTTGAGCGCGTGAATTTGAACGACACAAATAAAAGTATTTACTGTGACGTATCAACAAAAAACGTTAGACCTTTTATCCCAGTCAAGTTTAGGAAATCTATTTTCGATAGTTTACATGGGTTAAGTCACCCCGGAATTAGAACAACGCGAGCGTTAATCAGTAAAAGAGTTTTTTGGCCCGGAATGAACAGAGATATAGGTTTATGGGTAAGAACATGCATTAATTGTCAAAAGAGTAAGATAGCGCGGCACACAGTTTCTAGGCTAAGTAATTTTGAGGAAAGCGACCGTTTTACACATTTACATGTCGATATAATAGGACCCCTACCCGTAACAGAACAAGGCTATCGATATTGCGTCACAATGATAGACAGACGCACACGGTGGCCTGAAATATGCCCTGTCGCAGATGTTACAGCAGAGACCGTCGCTAAAGCAGTATATGATTGTTGGATAAGTCGTTTTGGATGTTGTCATAAAATTACAGTAGACAGAGGGGCCGTCTTTGAAAGTAGACTTTTTACCACGTTAATGAAGTTATTAGGCATCCATAAAACACGAACAACTGCATATCATCCTCAATGCAATGGGAAGGTAGAAAGATGGCACCGATCATTAAAAACAGCTTTAATAACACGATTAAACGACAATCATGGTTGGTATGCGGAGTTACCTACGGTGATGCTAGGATTGAGGGCCGCGTGTCAAAGCGATAACGATTTCATAAGCGCAGCGGAAATGACTTTAGGGCATTGTTTACGTTTGCCGGGAGATTTTTGTACTGAAAACGAAACTAAAATAGATGATCCACAGGCGTATATTATTAGATTAAGAGATAATATAAGTAAGATTAGGCCTAAATCCAGAAATGTAAACAGCAACAAGAATATATTTGTGCATGCCGATTTAAACAGATGTTCACATGTGTTTCTTAGGATAGACGCCGTACGGAAGCCATTAACGCCACCCTACAGCGGTCCATATAAAGTTGTCGAAAGAGGTCCTAAAATTTTTAAAATTGTAATTAACGGCAAAATTAATACAGTGTCAATAGATAGACTCAAGCCGGCATATATTTTGGAGGAGCTTAATGTATCAGACAACAGTAGTTATACGAAATCTAGTGAAAATCACGAATCAATCAATGTAAACACTGCTTTAAAAAAAACACGCTGTGGCAGAGTTATTAAAACGCCAGTAAGATTTTTAGATGAATAGACAATAAGCCAAATGTTTACTGCAATGATTTCGTAATTAACAAGTAGGCCACTCAATTTATTGGTAATATAGGTATATAATATAAGTATAATATAAGTTATGTTTAGATATTATTATTTTTTGTGGGCGCAGTTCAATTCATACTGCAACACATATTGGAAGGACATAGCCGTCTGTCCTCTTGAATTGTAATAGTTATTTTATAATTTTTTTGTAATAATGGGTAAAACATACTCCATAGAAAAAAAGGAAGAGGAAGTTGTTATTGCGCAGAACGGAGCAAATCAAGCGTCCACGGCTCACTACGAATATAAGCTGGAAGTGTTGGGGACTTTGGTGACCGTAATGACTGTAATTTTCGTAGTGGCAATGTGTTACGGACTTTATAAGCTGTGCACCAACAGGACAAAACGAGTGTTAAGAAGAGAACTTAGTGCGTGGCAAAACCAACAACCCGGTGTAAACGTGATAACGCAGGGACAGCGCAATCCAAACTTTGTGGCATAGGCTCAAAGGTTATTTCAAATCAATGTAAACCTAATGTTTTATTTGTAATGTTTTTCATGTTTTTTATTGTGTAATTTTTTAGGAAGGGGGTGTGTGTAGCGTAGGTATATACCTAGCTACCTTGTATGTGTGTAGATAAGTTCTTTCGCTAGTAAGCATTTTTATATTGTAATGGAGCCAGTCGGCTACTAACCGGGATACAGTGCACTTCGTATAATAAACGTCGTACTTATACTAAAGCGGTCTTTGATTTAACCTACTGAGCAGACATTTCCCACAACCCCGCAATTAAAATGTTCTTAAACATGGTATAAGACAGTCGGGGAAAAGACATCTTTCAAATAAAATTTTTACTCCAGGCCCAAACACCTAATGAAAAATTAAAATTTTAATGAATCAAGCGTTTCGGCTTGCGGCCCAAAACCAGACCGGGCCGAAACGCCTGAACACTCCTGGTGGTAAGCGATCATCGCCGCCCATGGACGGTATTTTAATTTTAGTATTTATAGTTGTGGGCTCGTTTCTTGAAGGTTTCAGTGTCGTAATGGGTTCCCCCAACTGGAAACCAGACACTAGACACAAGTATATGGTTGTCTGTGTCACACTAAATTAGTGAGGCACACAGATACACACTGCACAACTATTCGTATTTATAAAAAAGAAAATTCAGGTTTATAGCGGAGAGCAAGGGATAAATAGATGTGGCTGAAACGTTCACAAAATAAAACAAGATAACCAATATAAGTTATTACTAAGAACGACAAAAGCTTTGCATACTTCTGCGGAGTACCCACTGTAAGTTTTCTATTATGAGATCGAAGAGAGCCGAAGATAATTTTAATTTGCGAATAGAAATTAGAAAGTCGATCATTTTAAGAATACCGCCGCTGTCTTGTGATTGAATCGTTCTCAGTGCTGCCTTTATTTTGCTGACTATTCCAATGCGTATGCGTTTTCCGATAGCGGAAACAGTTGTTGGTCGGACGTCAGATCACCTCCCCCGCACCCAAAAGTAACTTTATTTTACACTGCGTAAGGATTAGTATCAACTGCAATTGACAGTTGGTCGGCTCCAGCCAAAACTGAACGTCTGTTACTAGTACTGCTACGCAATCGGACCGAGACGCGTCGATAAAATCGAGTTTAGTTCGAGTTACGCACAATACGCGCAACGGTTGTTGTAATGAAATTCTCGCCTCCATATAATACAAGGCGACGTCATGCTCGTATTAATAAGTGCTGCCTACAAATCACATTATTCGGGCAGACGTTTGATGTTTATTTCATTATGTCACGTGAGGGGTCGGTGGCGCGGCGCGACAGGCCTCGAGCCGCGGGCTTATCAGCCCGCCACGTGAATAATGTCCAATATTTGGACTTGTTAAACCGGAAAATTAAGCCGGGTTGCACTCGGAAGATAGCCGGTTCGCCCTCCGCACTCCGCTTCAGCGCTCTTTGAGCGTTTGTTTCAGAGTCGAGTCGTACCCTTACGGAAGGGAGAAGTGCAAGCTTCACACACATACTTGTTCATTCATGACGTGACGGCGATGCAAAGTCGGTGTGGAAGGTGGAGCAGGACGTAGTGACGCTGAAATTATGACGATTTTAATTATGACCAGGCAGACCGCTATCTCACCTGATGCTAAGTTGCGGCCGAAGATAGAGAATGCCTGTTTAAGAAAAACCTATTATTCAGTCTAGCTTTGAAGGCTTCCAGATTATATTGATCAGGGAACACAGTCGCAGGCAACGTGTTCCATTCCTTAGCCGTACGCATTATAAAGGTCGAACCAACGCGGCTCGCGCATATAGCTGGAAGATCCAAATGAAATTCAATTAAGATTATATAATTAAGAAGATAATTAAGTTGTAATTCGCCACACTCAAACTGTTCTTGTTCTAGATAAGTTTCTTCTTACAATAATATTTCCTTTACCTTTCATCATCATCATAGTCCTAATGATGAATTCCGACACTTGCCAGGGTCCGCTTTCCCACATTCCTTTATCTACTATCTATCGTTAAATCACGCTGTGAATACGCGAATATTCAAATTCGTTGAGTTTGTGTATTGCATACCGTAATTAATTCTATATCTAGCGAAGCGAGTTGCCGACGCTAAATGTTTACCCTGTCTTATATCTAGACCTTCATTAGGCTGCCTACAGGCGAACCTAGGTACAGACACCTCCGTGTTCCTGAAATATCTAGGCTAGCTTAAAATGTTAACTAAATTGTACCGTACATAACAAGTAACTATTTACTTATCTACCTGTAAAGATTGGATTACGAGTATTTATATATGAGTATAATACAAGCTTATAGCCATAATAACCATAGTACAAGCTTTGCTTAGTTTGGGGCTAGATGGCGCTGTGTGAATTTGTCCACGAATATTTGTATTTATTTATTTATTTAATACTAGTGGACCCGGCGCGACTTCGTACGCGTACACCTATTTTACCCTTACCTACCCTTTTTTTCTTACTTAAAAACCTTCCTCTTGAATCACTCTATCTATTAAAAAAAACCGCATCAAAATCCGTTGCGTAGTTTCAAAGATTTAAGCATACAAAGGGACATAGGGACAGAGAAAGCGACTTTGTTTTATACTATGTAGTGATGAGAGTCCGGTGCCATATTAAGCTTCTGTAATTAAATTTTTATTTAAAATTTATGTTGCTCTTTTTGAAAGTGTCATTGTATATTACAATAAGGGCGACATAAATATAAGAAACTGCAGCATATTGTTAAAGTCGACTGTACCTAAGAAGGCTTAGTGAAATGCTGATATATTACCTCTCAGAATACTCTACTCGGTACTCGGCAAGTTGAATATAAATCCTTCAACGAAAGCAGAACCTACACTTTTAAGTTGGATATAACCATAAGCATGAGTACGTGTGATAAAAATCAGTTAAAATAAATATGAATTATTCCTTTTACTGTTAGTTAGCATATCACAATACCTGACAACGATTTCACCTGAATCGCTGCCTTTCGAATATTGCATTGGATTCGTAACATTTTAGACGGAAAAAATGGTAGAAAGAACGGCTTCTTAATGTGAATTATACAATAAATAAATAATTCATCAAAAATCCCGTTACATAAGCCCGTTTATTGAATTTCGTATGAATTTGACTGTTATTTTGACATCGGATAGATATGAATCATGAGGTTAGTAGAGTACCATCTCACAGACTAAATCGAGTTTGCGCTGCAATAGTTTGCCGACGTCAGCGCACTGCACCGCAGTTTGCTTCAGACCATATTTGCGTCGAGTTCTGACCCGTGAGCCGTCTGCATAAAGTGCACGCAGACGGTACTAGACTTTGGTTACCCAAGATAGACTGGAACGCCTTAGGGTTTGTGTACTAGCTTGTAATCTTGTGCCGACCTGAGATAGGAACGGTGTCGTTGTGTCAACTTGTCTGAGTTGTACACAGATTCGCATGTTTCTCTTACGTTTAATCTGAATCCTATTGCCGTATATAAACTTGCGTCGAAATATCGACGTAAAACATGTGCGATGAAAGTGGTAATAAACCCGATAACATGTGCGATGAAAGTGTAGATTTGCACGATAATGTACATTTAAAAAAATCATCTTGACGTTAATGTCCGCCCCAGGTCCGCCTAGACCGTGATCCGGGATTTGGCAGATCAGTTACATTGGAGCGACTGCCATCTGACCTCCGTGACTCTGCTACCACAGGAACCTGGCCAGATTGGACCATGGTTACACGTTTAGACCTGAATGTGTAGGTTTCATCACAATGTTTTCCCTCACCGTAAGAGCGTCGGTTATTATCGGTAACTAATGTACGTACATAACTCGGAAAAGAGTCAGTACATCTTGAACTCAGTGAATTCTGTCATCAATATAAAAGTATAGTAGATATATTAAAATCAATAAATAATAATAATAATAATAATGTGTGCGGTCATGCATGTGCAGCGGGGGAAAGTTGCAAATACAACAAATTTGCAACTTTCTGAGACAATGTCTTTCAGATCTCTCTCTGAAGCCGAAACTTACAAATACCTTGGTATGTCACAGTCTTTGGGTATCGTGGACGAGGGTGTAAAACAGGCAGTGAAGGAGCGTTTCTTCTGTCGCCTAACAAAAGTACTTAATAGTCTTTTGTCGGGTGGCAACAAGGTGCGCTCCTTCAATGCTTGGGTGATGCCCCTGCTCACATACTCCTTTGGCATACTAAGGTGGACTCAAACAGAGTTAGACGCCCTGGATAGAAGGGTCCGTCTTCTGTTCACTACACACCGTATGCTGCACCCACGCTCGTCTGTCATGAGACTGTACATCCCACGTAAATGTGGAGGTCGTGGCTTCTTAAGCGCCAAGACCCTCCACAATCGTGAGGTGTGCAGTCTTAGAGACTACTTTCTTAACAACGAGTGTGGGATGCATCGTGCTGTGGTGGCTGTAGACAGAGGCCTTACCCCGCTGTCCTTGGCAAACGAGAACTGGCGCAAACCAAAGGTCCTAAGCACCATAGACCGCAAGGACGTATGGAAGAGCAAGGAGCTACATGGGCGGTTCTACAGGGCCTTGACAGGACCCGATGTAGATCTGCTCGCCTCGGTGAACTGGCTACGCTTCGGTGATCTCCTTGGGGAAACAGAGGGTTTTGTTTGTGCAATTGCTGACGAGGTTATCATGACGAACAACTACCGGAGGTATATCCTGAAGGATGGTACGGTTGACATCTGTCGTGCATGTCGCTGTCCTGGAGAGTCACTCAGGCATATTACATCCGGTTGTGGTCGTCTTGCTAATGGTGAGTACTTGCACAGACATAATCTGGTAGCCAGGATTATTCACCAGCAACTTGCTATTCAATATGGTCTTGTGGAGTCTGAGGTGCCTTATTATAAATACGTGCCAGCGCCAGTTCTTGAAAATGGTCTTGCCACACTCTATTGGGATCAATCTGTGATCACGGACAGGACTATTGTAGCTAATAGACCTGATATCGTGCTCACAGATCGATCGAAGCGCCGAGCAGTGCTCGTCGATGTCACCATCCCGCATGACGGAAACCTTGTGAAGGCCGAGAAGGACAAACAGTGTAAGTACCTTGACTTGGCTCACGAGGTGACCGCCATGTGGGATGTTGATTCGACGATCATTGTTCCGATAGTCGTTTCAGTGAACGGTCTCATAGCGAAGAGCCTCGACCAACATCTCAAGAGTCTCTCGCTAGATGGTTGGGTCAAGGGCCAGATTCAGAAAGCGGTTCTCTTGGAGACGGCGCGTATTGTCAGGAGGTTCCTGTCTCTGCAGCCCTAACCGCCGGTAGCTTGGGCCTCGCCCCGGTGCTGGTGGTACTCTAGGTTTAGGTTTTTTATAATATTTATTTTTCATATATATTGTAAAAAATTTAGACTTAAGAATATAAATAAATAAGGAGAATAATAATAATATTTAAATTACGTTTATAGAAAGGTCGAATCATACTTTTCTTACAACTATATGTACACCAAGCAGAAACCTTTCTAACACTATATTCGTTCGAGTGGTGCCGAACTTAGGGACTTGCACCGATACGTTCGAGTTTAAAACTTTGGATGCACCCGCGGGAAGCTGAAATATTTCTGGCGCTAAAGTAACCTATGGCACTCGGGAATAGCGAAGCTCTCAATCGCTGAATGAATTTTCAGTTGGAATTCTGTAGTGCCAATGAGTACCCATAACAAGCATGTTAAGGGCACTTGTTATGGCATTTGTTCTTTACCTGCAAATTCCTCTGTTTGATTTCAATTTAAAGGTATATGAAGTTTCACGGGTCGTAGGCTTAGGATGGGGCGGCGGGGAAAGGCGAATGGTACCTTTTGCCTTCGTCATAGAATATTGATACGTCGTCGGTTTGAAGGATAAGGTAGCTCGTATATGTTATGTACGAACCATAGTTATCTCTCTTAAAATCTGTCAAGACTGATTTATCTTATTTTCTTATGGAAATTATGCATAAAATCAAATGTATAATTTACAGCAGTATTCGTTGAAATGCATATTCTATGTGTTCCCCAAATAATTCAAGACATCTAAACACAATGTACGTAGCGTGATTGATACGGCAAGAGGTGATTTTGTCTATTATTTGTTCACGAAATAAGACAAGTCAGTCGAAGCAGATCATACTTCTGGTGGGCTATCGGCCCGTACGGCAATAGAGTTGTGTACAATAAAGAAGACGAACTTGAACGAAATCAAGCTCGCTTACCCCGCTAAAATGCACGGCCCATAGAGCGAGCCAATAAAACCGCTCACGACTCACGAAGCAACCCCGCGAGCCAACCGGCCGTAACCGCTGAAACTCCCGGAACAAATACAGAAGAAGAAAAATAAATCAAGCACGTCGTAAATAGATACTTCGCCGCTGAAAAGTTTATAGCAACTCGTTTAAATCTCACAATCTCAGGTAACGAAACGGAAGTTGCGCCAAGTTTTTTCATTTCATCATAAAGTAAGTCTCGCAGAGTCTCGCATCGCGTAGTGTAAAGTGTTACGCTTTTTCAAACACCTTTAAGCCCAGGTTTGCTGCCTGAATCTGGTGATTAATATAGAAAGTTGGCGGCGGTGCGAAAAAGTTGGCCGACTCGCCGTCTTAATAAGTTTTCTTCACTATTATTGGTGCAGCCAGGGCAGGAAGTTCTGTGCTTAAATATAGCGTGTGAGCAGTTCAGAATAACTGTACCTAAGGCAGTTAACATATCTACTATTGAAAGTACAGTCGCGGATAGGTGGAAACAAAAATGTACACAACCAGATTTACCTATTATTATATAAATTACAGACATGCGTTGTTTTATATATAGCCTTTCGATATTTACAATTATGCTGCTTATTAAAGTCTCCTTAACGATAACAAATGTATTCAAACCCACTATTACGACCGCAACAAAGCGCACGACAGCCGTTGTCATACAAATTATTGTGTCCCGATAAAATGGAATATCGATAGCATTGCACGCTATACAAATAACATCGCTTCGACAAACTCACGTTTCCTTGTAAACATCATACCAGGGCCGATACCATTCACCATTCAGTATCAGTCCACTTAAATAACGGTCTAACACCAATAAATATTTCCATTCCGAGCACCATTAATCTTCAGTATCGTGTGTGGTGCGGGCCATTCAATTGACTGGTTATTTTTGGAGGCGCTGGTAAATTATGAAGTTCGATTGGCGAGCGCCGCCGCGATAGCGCCAGGTGAAATATGAGCAATATAATGCTCATGGAAAATGTTTGTTTACTCATGAATAGTACGCGCCCTTCGGCCCTTTTGTCGTGGCAACAACGTGCTCGTACCGTATAAATTTTGGCGTTGTTGTTCTTTAACCGGGTTCGGGCGGGTTTTGAGGTTCTTTTTCGAGGGAGTGCCTTCCGCTTTTGGTTTATGAAAGGTCATCATACTGCGGCGGAATTCATTGAATTTCCACGACTTCCATGTTATTCTGTCGATAGAGCAATGTGTCGGCTGGCTGACGGATTATTTTCGCGCTAGATATTATTCCTAAGCTTTAATGAGGCTGGTGTGAGTCGGCTGAGTGCGGAAACCCGGATCCAGATCAAATTCTAGATGGAACATAGACCTATATGCATATTCAGCCGTATAGCTTTTAGATAATAGCCCAGGAATGCTGCCACAGCCAACATTTAAACATACAGTGGCTGTGCAATCTGTTTACCAGACCTTTTTGAATTAAGATTCTACGCGTGCCAACCCTGGACAGAAATAAAGCAATATGCCTCCTCTCTCTTAATTGCATTAAACGTGTTCAGTGCCGCTTCATCTAACATTCCAGGTGCACTACAATTGTTCTCGTCCATTTTATGAATAGACGCTGACTTTATTTCGATGTGGACTCTCTCATCCTCGCGTATTAAGTTACCCCCTAGTTCCCGCGAACTCGTTCGCCCCAATTCGCCGCATGTCGGGTGTTTGTTGCGTCTCGTATATCATCATTAGCGCAGTTCCAAAAGTGAAATAATGACGTCGGGCCGGATTTCAGCCGCGCCATAATTAAAAGTTGCTGGCTAGTTTCACCTTGGAGTTGGCTCGTTATAAGTTGTCTTGCCACCTGCTGGAAGCAAACATTCTTCGCGTGTTCTGGTACCCGGTAAATCCTTAGCTACTATGAAGTTTAACGGGGTCTACTTTTCTACTTTTAACGGGGTCTTTGGATTCTCCGGTTCGGTTTTGTATTTTGCGTGCGTCAAACTTCTTTAGGTACGTATACATATAGGGTTAGGTGCTGGGTGTAATAGGTATGTATAATAAACAGGGTGTCACATAATATATGTATGAAGCCGTGAACCGGATGGAGTGCTAAATGTATGAAAACGATAGGTACAAAAATTCCACGTACGACAGAAATAATTGTACCTATCGTTTTAATATGTTTAGCACTCCATCCAGTTCACGGCTTCATACATATATTATGTGAAACCCTGTATATTTCAAAATATAAAAGTAGTTTATCCGTTTTCTGGCACCCATAATTCAAGCTTTGCTTACTTTGGGGCTAGATGGCGCTGCGTGAATTGTCCAAGCATATTTATTTAACTTATTTAAGGAATTAGCAATTTTAATCTGAATGGTGTGCAATTAATTAATTGTAGTTCTCCGCTTAGCCAATGTTCCGTTTTTAAGTCCCTCCAGTGGAAGGTGGCGCATTCCCTTTGTGACGGCATCTCGCTCGCTATATAGGCAGTCGAAATTGTTGCGCTGCAGTGACGTCACGTGCACGAATAATACATGGCCGCGTAATCCCTGCACTACGCTGCCTCGGGACTGAGCGCTCTTAGGATTTTTGCGGGGCCTTTGTGTCGCTTCCGTGAGAGGGAGTGATCTCGAAACATCTAGAAATTTCTGCACGGGCTGTCTAAAAGCCAACCTTTTGTGCGGCGCAATGCCGCCACAGGTGGTTCAGTGGTTTCCGCGGATGCGAGGGATTTGTGTGTCTAAGTACGTGTTGGCTTCGATGGCTCTTGAAGCGCTTTTTGGTGATATCGGAAGTTGTACGACTCAATGTGGCTCTGCTCTGTTGTAATCGTATGAGATTTTACAGCTGTTTTGTCCTCATAGTATGTACTTATTCTGTTAGTTTTAAGTGTCTTAATGTGTTACTGGACCAAATAAAGATGCGTCTATGACATGGACTAGATCAGTTCACTAATCGCGTTCGCGTTTTTAGAAGTTTTTAAATATGCTTTGTTGGTGTTCCTTTGCGATATTTGCGACCCTTGCACTTTGATATAAGCCTCTGCGCTTTTCACCTTTCAAAAAAGGCGGCAGATCTATCGTTCGTGCAAGTTACAACATGTCTACACTTACTCTTGTATCAGGGTAGGCAGAGACTATCGAGTACCTACCACAAGCAACGAAACAGATCATACGAATAGCTATAAATGTCTACAAAATTTGAGCTCAATATTTTTCCAAAGCTCTTGTGTTTTTCCACACTCAACAATTGTCGTATTCTATTGAATGGGACCTTGTTTACTTTGGGCAAGATTGTTTTTTGCAAAAAACATTACTCGGTAAGAAACGCCAACTTTAAATCCTTTTGTTACCGTTGCCAAGCCGTGATCACAATAGCCTGTTGTTTACGATTTCGCATCTTACGTCGAGAGTGTTGCTGGGGAATAAGGTTGGGAGCAATTTTGAACCGAACGTCCCGCGAATGAACACATCCTCGAACGACTACATCCTGTAACACTAATTCTAAAGTAAAAATGCAATTGTCTAGAAGAATCCTACAAAATACATAGGATACCTTACATCTAATTCAAATGGATCACATTTGAATTATTACCTAGCCAGTGCTATGTGTGCTCATAGAGACAGGCTAAAAGCCTGCGTCCTAGTTGCTCCTACCAATCTAAGCCTACAGGCCTACATCCTACTTGCTCTAACCTACTTAACCGACTAAAGCCCTGGTTACCCTATGGGAGCACCAAGCCAACCCGAACGCCTACTTATCTTAGAGCCCGTCTTAACATACGGTCTCTGAAACCTACCTGTCTTAGAGCCCGTCCTTACCTAAGGCCTGCCCGAGCACACATGCTACAGTACCTATCCCTTATATACCTCTTTTCACAATAGCACCCGAAGGCCACATCCGTTAAACATAAACCATAGTAGCAACACCAATATACGGCCTACAAACATATGATGCGAAAATTTCTGCAGCTAATTAGGCTTCTTACACAAACATACACAGGCTTACCTATGTGTTTTGCCTGTATGTAACAGGCCAAACACATAGGTAAGCCTTTATTTTGGGCTTCGCTGCAGTCTATTTTTAACTTTATTTTGTGGTATCTACCTGCTAGTAGATTCAGTAATTTTGGTATTACCATAGAAAGAATATCACTGCCTGTTTAAAATAGTGTCAACGAATCCGAGAATGGAAGCTCGTTCATAGTAAAAATTAATAAAATATATACGGGGTGCCAAAATTTTGTTATGTAACAACAAAACCACACGATTTCTGTCCCCTAAGTAACTTATTGTCCCCTTGCCATACAGAGGCGTCGACCCCAAAACGAAACTTCGTGCCCCCAGGCTTGGGGTCATGAGTTCCTGAATTCGTGAGTTGGTGAGTTACCGGCGCCTTGTTTTGGCACCCGGCCCCGATTTATGAGCGGTGCGACATCAACTGCACTCGCTAATAGAGCTGCAAGCGTCGTTGATACCGAAACCGGGGCACTGTCAGCACTCGACACTTACCGCGTTTTGGGATTAATTAAATATAATAATGGAAAATGCTGCTGCCCATTTTCCAGACTCTTGATCTTTTGCCTCGAAAACATTAGTCGCCTTGTATGACACCAATGAGTGTAAGGGGTTGGTGCTATTCTACTCTGCCGGACACCACACGGCCGGCAAACACAACGCTAAATAATTGTTAAAATAATTGTTTTCATAGACATAGCTACGGTTTGAAGCCGAAATTAATCCAGATTTTCCTCGCGATCGTTCGCTCTACGAACTTCTGTATTAGTAAAATATATCATAAATGTAAATCACAGAGTATCGCTTGTGTACTTTAATAGGTCTCCGGGGGGTATTAGTTCAAAGGTTGGAATGTCCAATGGTCAAAATATCAAGATTATTAGTTCAAAAGTTGCAATGTCCGATTTTCAAAAGGTCCAGATGCTACAAAGATCGCTTATTTCTGTGCTGAATCTCGCGAATTAACGGCCGATAGACGCGAGTTTTAATTAAGACCAGTCACACAATACATTTATACTCAGTGTAGCCATTATCTGACTGTATGTGCACATAGGTACATGTGAAAGACAACGCGTAGAGCTTTTATTGGCACTGCATTTCTCGCTTTGACCCCGATTTTTTTAAAATTTTACTAGACTAGTTTACTACTAGTTTGGCGCCTCGTATAGAATCACAGCATCAAAGAAAAGTAAGCTAACATATACTACGAAATATACCGACCCTATCCAAGCTACACCGACATGGTATCTCGAATCCGGAACCAGCTCCCGCACTCCGTCCCATCTCCAGCCGGCCCGTAAGCAAACAAGGCAAGGTGGAAGTGTGACGCACGGCCCCTCCAGCTCTGAATACAGTTTGTTGTTAACCATCGAGTCGGAACAGGTCTAAGTGAGCCCCTACACAAGTAGGTCTAGCGAGTACCTAGTTTCGTAAAGTATTTTTGGCCCTAGTGCGAAACTGTTCGGCTAATATGAGACTGATTATCTTGCCTTCGTCTGTGAGGCTGTGAGTGATGTGTTATTACGATTGAATAACGCATTAAACTAAAGCTTCGAAGTAATACCTTTTTACGACTGTCGGAGAACCTTTATAAGTATCTCGCTGTAGACACGCTTGCTTGCTTGGGTTTCTCTAGTATAAAACAGTGCTGAAAACAATTAAATGTAACCTAACCGACAAAAAAAGTCGGATAACCCGCGACCAAGTTTACTTAAACTCAAATAGTTTCTAAACTACTGAACCGATTTTAATGAAACAAAGCTAAGAACCATCTTGATTAAACTGGCTTTCAATTGGAGAAAACCGCATCCACATCGGTCCATCCGTTCGGGAGCTACGATGACACAGACAGATACACGCAGTCACAGACATACACGTCACACTTAGTTATAACACCCCTTTTTTTTCGTTGGGGATCAAAAATGTAATCGAAACAAGTAAACAATGCCTTTGTCCATTGTTCTATAGATATGAATGAATGAATAAATGATAATATTTATTTCGAGTCATCACCACCACAGCCCGTAACAGTCCACTGCAGGATTTAGGGCCTCTCCCACAAAAGGGGAGGTTATTGCCATAATCTCCACGCTTGGCAGGCGGGTTGGAGATCGCAGTGTTTAAATATAACAATGGAAAATGCTGCTGCCCATTTGCCAGACTACGGAGACACTTGATCTTTTGGCTCGAAAACATTAGTCGCCTTTTACGACACCCATGAGTGTTAGGGGTTGGTGCTATTCTACTCTGCCGGACACTACACGGCCAATTATTTCGAGTATCAGGACTCATATGTAGTTAGTGATATCTTAAAATTAGGTTAGTAACAATTATCTTATAAAATGTCCTAATCAAATTTAACAAAATGTCAAGAAAATTTTTAGGTATGTCATATTTCACATGTCATTTTACGTTACATCATTTTACCATCCACGTTTAGTGACATGAACCAAACAACAATGATTTACATACTGGCAGTCTAGCCTGTTCGCTAACATGGCCAGGGCGCTGTTTTAGCTGGCCCTCACTCTTCGCACAAGTGAAGCGGCCCGTTTGCGAATTGTCGCATAAAAGCAATCGACTCGCGCCTCCGCAAACATTTGAGACGCACTGCAAAAGCGAGGCAGCCCCAACAGCACCCTGAATGCGTTGTTAAATTGAACTCGTAGCGCGTTGTACGATCTTTGAGTATAGCTTGCCCATAGGGAGCCTGTGTAAAAACTAGTACAAAAGGCTCTGAACAATGTGACTTTTACCTCCGTCGAGCAACGCGCAAACCTATGGGCAAGCATGTTCGCCCTTACCGACAACGCCCTACGCTCTCTAACGTGTCGATATGTCTAACGTTTTTTCTTTTTACAGGTAAGAAGGGGATAACTTGGCACTCTGCATTCGTATTGTACTCGTAAGTGACATCTACCACATCATTTACTCGTCAATTTTCAGTTCTATCGCTATATTGATAAAGCACATAAAGGCATAAATGCGCAGACCAAACAGGGTAATTCACAGCCTAGTACACCAAGTTCTCAGTTTAGCCATATACCAGTTCCTAATTCGAGCTCCACTGCCTAAACCTATTTTCCTATTCTGGAACTATTAAACCCACATGGCCGCGTCCGCAAGCGTACCGTGCGACATAGTTTTGGAGCCGGTCCAGACGAAAGCCATTGGGTCTCGGTCATAGTGCCAGATGGATATAGGTAGCTATTTGCTTATGAGTATGGAACGACGATCTACCGTATAGGAGTAATGGGAGTATGGGTCCGATTTTGACCGACACGCTAATCGTTTTTGGATTACACTGTTTATGGATGATAAGGAAAAGTGTGTCTTCATGATTTAGAAGCGATTTTATGGTAACGATGTACCGGGTTTAAATCCCACTGCCACCATATACTTACCAATACTCTTTTCTGAGTTACGTACATTAGTTGAATGCTAACCGATGCCCTTACGGTGAGGGAAAATTTGTATCATTTATTTATTTATTTAACATTTATTGCACACAGTAAAATACATAGAGAAACATGATACATATAGACGACACAACAGATTTTATTTTATGGAACGACAATCTAGTCTCTAAAAGGACTATAGTACTCGTGTAATTTTGACAGCCTTTTAGCGGGTAGGTGGTACTTTATTTTAGGCCGTGTCACTCCCAGACAGTGGCTACCCTATCTAGTGGTTAGGTGAATTCAGTTGCTTACGCCCAGCGATTACCAACAACCGCCAGAGCCTCGTATGTCCGTCAGCAGGGGAGCCACGTGCTGGTGAGTTTGGCATGGGCCTCTAAGATCGTGGTAGGCAATGGGGATCGTCATAGTCATAGTAATCTTTGAATGAATGAATGAATGAATAAATAATGAATGAATAATGAATGAATAACGCTTTATTGCACAATCAAAAGTATACAATTGGTAACTTAAATTAACAGCAGGAGAAGCAACAGGCGGCCTTATCGCTGAAAGCGATTTCTTCCAGGCAACCTTTTTGGGTAGTTAACTGTCTCTTAATCTTAATCTTTATTTATGAAACACAGATATTAATGATATTATAATGTTGATCGTGATCGTGTCCCTCTTGTAAGCCTTCCATAAATAGAAAAAGAAAAACAAACGTGTTTTCGATTACTTATTAATAGGCATCCCCGGGAAAAATAAAAAAAAAACAATAATAATATAAATAATAGTGGACAAATTCACATAGCGCCATCTAGCCCCAAAGTAAGCAAAGCTTGTGTTATGGGTGCTAGATAACTGATAAACTACTTATATACTTTAAAATACATACTTATTATACATAGAACACCCAGACCCGTAACATAAATTAAAATTCATCATTTCAATTTCTACCCGGCCAGGAATCGAACCCGGGACCTCTTGCGTAGCATACAGTGTTGACCACTGAACCACTCACAAAAAAACTACTAAAAACGTGAGCTTTATGTATATGTTTATATAAAGGGTATACTTTAGGAAAGTATTCACCTAATTTGTCCACCAATTTGTATCGTTATTCCCAAATTGGGGAACAGTGATATTGATTGTTCTCTCCGAACATACGCAGAAGTAATAGCTTCTCTATATATTAATATCAATGTCGATTAACTTAATACGCATCGTCATTTATATCCATCTTTATCTATTAACGCGCGATAGAAACGAGATTCCAATAAAGCTAGGTTCGATCTCTATCGGAAGTTGCCGGAAAGGAAAGTCACGGAAGTCCGGCTGAATCATAATTTTATGAAGATGCCAAAATAGCGGGGCCCAAAGCCTGGCCACAAAGGTTGTGTAATTAGCCCTGTATTGTCCGCGGTGGCGTTCGGGCGAAGTCTCGAAGTCACCTTACCGAGGGTTAGCCACACCAAATAACCTTTTTTTTAGTTCAACCGGTAGATAAAGGCAAGCGTGCTACTTGATGGAAAGTGATCACCACTGCTTATGAACATTTGCAACATTAGGGGTTGATACCACCTGTCTGGGGAGACGTCAGCGTTGTATTATGTAGCGCTAATACAAATGCATTGTAAGTACTGTAACGCTGTAAATTTATGGTAAATAAATAAATAAATTGGCAGAGGATTTTGAGGCTCTTTATGATATTGATGACCATGGGCGCTGCCTGCTTGCTTTTAAGCTTTCTCACTGAGTAGCATAAAAATACTTAATTAAGAATATTTTTATATGGACCTCTCCAAGGCTAAAGTGAATAGGCTGTTCCTAGACTGGGATGCTGCAATTTCGGCTGCATCGTCACTTTCCACCGGGTGAGATGACGGTCAAATTTATTTATTTATTTGACCATAAATTTGTAGTATTACAGTCATCATCACAGCCCATAACAGTCCACTACAGGACTTTGGGCCTCTCCCGCAAAAGGGGAGGTTATTGCCATAATCTCCACGCTTGGCAGGCGGGTTGGAGATCGCAGTGTTGCAAACATAACAATGACAAACGCTGCTGCCCATTTTCCAGTTTATGGAGACTAGATATTTTGCCTCTAAACGTTAGTCGCCTTGTACGACACCCACGAGTGTAAGGGGTTGGTGCTATTCTACTCTACCGGTCACCACACGGTATTACAGTGCTTAATACTAATGCACTACAAATATTAAACATAGTTACGTTCATACAAGAACATGGAAACAAGGCAACAAAACAATTTAGAAAGAAAAAAAACCCAGCGATGTGTAACAATATAAAATACAATTTACCATTAAATTTTAATAATTAAAGACGCTCATTCATTCATCAACACACAATACCTCAGGCACATGGGTGAAAAGGTTTTTACGGGGTCGGCAACGCGTGGTGATGCCCCTGGTATTGCAAACGTCCATAGGCTGCGGTGACTACTTACCATCAGGCAGGCCGTAAGCCTGTTTGCCACCTTTGTGGTATAAAAAAAAACATACCTCGCACGTCCGCCCATCCACTAGCAAATGTCGCATTCAGGCGCTGATGTCTGAAGAACGTTCAGCATGTCCATGGCGCTAATTAATGGAGAATACCTGTCTAGTTCTTCTAAAAAACCAACATTTTTTGCACACCAAAAAGCGCCCCCAGCTCTTGGTGTGCCGGCGCACGGCAGTCACGTAATTGGACGGAAATCACACAGCGCCGTTCCGTATTACATTCGATCACGTCCCACCGTAAACAGTTTAGCGCTGATTTTTTTTTCTCCACGACCTTTGTGCGGCCGCCGATTGGTTGATCAAGTTGCGAGCGACCTTTTTACGGCCCGGACGAGATAAGGGGGGTTCGGCATTCGGCAGGCGAATGGTATTGTGCGGCGGTTAATTTTCGTTATTTGACGGCTTGCTGGGTTGCGCGTTTTTAAGGTTTTTGCGGTGCTTTGGAGTTTAGAGTGGGAGGTTTTTTCGTTGGCTAGGGAGGCGCATGGGCTGATGGTGCGCGGTCGCCGTCATTCAGGGTGCAAAGTCTCTCGACTCCATTACGATCGAGACAAATTCAAAGTCTGCAAAATCTTTTATGGAGTCGTAATGGAAGCGCAATTGACATAGTTGGATAGTTATGGGTGCTGCTTTCCAAAACATGCCAAGAGCCTGGCGTTTTAGTTCACAATCGAGTTACAATAAAAAATGTAGAATCGCGGGTGTATTATCACTGTGCAAGACTAAAAGCCTCATGCCTGTAATTGCGCTGTCTACCTTATCCTTTAAACAGGAATACAACAAAGCATTCATTATTGATTGGCGGTAGAAATAGATAAGGTGGTGGAACTCACTCCGGCGGACTCCTCAGACAGAGTTCAATGCCTTTACCACAGTCCACAACTAATTTTTTGAGTATCCTACTATGGTTATTTATTGCAATCTATAAAGTGCTTTTACAACCTTCAATATCGACAATCATTATACTTCATCATCATCGTCATCACCGTATTATGTCATTCATATAAAAAAAATCTTTTTGTTAAATATTTGGGCTAATAGACAATAAAGTCTATTGGTTGATCAAGTTGCGAGCCCCTTTTAAGTAAACAAGACACGATGAGAGGAATTTGGAATGCTGTTCGGAGCGGCGCGTGATTCGCGACGTGCAAATGGTATTGGCACTGCGGAGCTGCTAATTTTATTATTTATTAAGGTTATTACACTTTTGAACCGGTCACCGGTTTTTTAATATTATATCCATTGAGCTTTGCGACGTTTACAAAATTAGTTATGACATTGATAAAGTTGGAAACACGGCGAAAGGCAACTCCGTAGTCGCAGTTTCAAATTTTTAACGCAGCTGAAATTTGTATTCCATAATTTACTTTAAACTTAATCAAAATGTCATGGAAACAAAAAGTACCTATTTAAAGTTCAAGTATAACAAGTCTCCAATGTGTTCATATGCTTCGACTATACATACCTAAATGTCGTTTGTATTGGCTATCTATAGCAATCACTTTGTGCTAATATCCCGACCTAATAGAGGCGCCTGTACCAATCAAACAGATGAAAGTCGAATTATCGTAATCACAGTGGATGGGATCTCTCACATTGGCTCCAATGGACGTCTATTTGGGGAAAATATGACAGTAACTAAGTCGGGATCCACTACGGGCGACTAATAAATTAATCTGGTGTCAGATCAATGTCGTCAATGTGACGCCCGGGTCAGTGACGGCATCCAGAGGGCAGGATTACGTAGTGATGCTCCCACTTCTGGCGGATTGGACTCGGCACTCGGTATGGTGAGACGTTACGATCAAGATGACGGGTTACCATATAAAAATACTGCCACGATTCCCTAAACTGTTCATTCAACCAGTCTTCGGGTCCCCGGCGGAAGACCTTGGTCAACCTCGCTTCGCTAACGGACTGCATACCTAAGGAGTGGCGAGCTCGTGGCGGTGCTGAAGATCGACCAGCCTCATAGTACGAAACGGTCACCCATTTACCTAACGGTCCAGTTCACCATCACCAGGTATAAGGCTATTACTGTGTCTAAAAATTTCTACCTCATTGATTCTGGTAGCTCCTCCTATTTTCTTATGGGATGCCACACACATTTTATACTAGGCTAGATCATAATCATGCTGATAATTAATCCCGCCTTCTCTTCCGCTTAACGTCTTAAGCCGTTGGCTATCGCATCCGACTCGACGAAGATAATCCATCGAGTATCCCCCGAGACCTATCCTATGCCAGCAGGTTGAGGCATCTATTTGCCTCATAATTCTGTTATTTCAGCACGTGACCAAACCTAGACTGGATGTGACCACATGATACCACTAAGGTGGCAAACAAGCTTACGACCTGGCTGATAGTAAGCAGTCACCGCAGCCTATGATTTTATGTATATGATTTGTGATGGCTCTGCTCAGTAAAAAAAAGCTTGAACTTCTCAAGTTTTTTCTACAAAGCAGAAAGGAAAAGCGAAATCTGAATTTATTTGAAGCACGAACGCCCCATCACTCGAGATAAGGCTGTCGCGCAATTAATGAAAAGCTGATTTTGGGGAATGTCTTCGGAGATAACAGCTCGGGGGAGGCTCTCGTTATTGGATTGAAAGAGATACTTATCAGCCCGTTCTTTTATTTGTTTGTGGAGTGTTAATTAAAGTATAATTAGCAAAGTTTGGTGTAACGTCCCCCGGGAGCGAGTGGGGGGTCCCTTTTACAGGTTCTGGAGCGTTTTACGGTTGGAACTTCCCCGGCTGCGTCGTAAAAGGCTTTATTTAGTCCCGAGCCTTACAGACCAGGCAGGTATCTTTTTATGAGACGTAGCCGTGTTATAAATGTGTTAAATTCGGCCATTATTAGGCCGCGCGCGGGCGTATTAAATTGTGAAATTAAAACGGGGGTAAACACCGCGCCGCCGCCTTTGTTCGCCGGCCCACACCGCCTTTTAACTAAATATTGGCCTCCAATGTTCCGCGTGCGGATTCGCACATTGTTGCGGAGTTCCGAGCGTATGTACCTACGTGGAGAATGCCACAACTGGTGGGGGTCCGGGGGCTGAAATTTTAATTCCTCCCTTATTGCCGTTTCATTTTAATCTTAACTCGGGATGGAAGTTTCGCGCTGCCGGGCGCGAGCGTTCGTTAACAAGCTAGCGAGGCACTGACAACAAAAACACAAAGCGCCGAAGTTCGCGTCCCGACTGCCCGGGAGTTATAACGCAGGTATTACGCTCTAATTTTGTCAAAGGAACAGGGAAAAAGTGGATCCGACTGCCGCTGCTGGGCCGGACTAGCGCCTCATCAATTATTCGGCACCTACATACATGTTATATGTATACTTAACGCCACGCCTTTTTCGCATAGAGGTAGGCACAGACCACATCGTGGCACTTGCTGCGGTCCTGACGAACCTACATGGTGTATCAATAATGGCCCAGTCCTTTAACCTTTGAGAACACGCGTTCTTTCAATTTGGCGAAAAAATATATACAAACAAACATACGGGGTCTTGACGTGACGTTAAAGGTTAACGAGAAAGAAATAAGGAGCTTATTTTGCTTATTGCTTGTTTGAAGGAACCGACAGATGTTGACGGATTTTGAGGTACCTACTGCGTAGTATTACGACGTACGTAGAAAGTATTATTTTACCCTAATTAGGTATAGGAACAGGAGCAACTTTAATTATGTCTCGAGAAGTGTAATTTGAGTATAATTTAAGAGCCTTGCTCGTTTAAGTGGAGCAATCGCCATTTTACACTTTGATGACCTGAGTGGCTCAGTTGGTTAACATGCCGGTCGCCACGCAGAGGTCCCGGGTTCGATCCCGGCCGAGGGTCGGGGTGTAGTATGTATGTATTTCAAACAACTATATAAGTATTTTATCAGTTATCTAACATCGCTGACGCTGTGTGAATTTGTTCAAGTATCTAGAGTCTCCGAAGGCTGATAAATGGGCAGCAGCGTTTTCCATTTTTATATTTATAAAACTGCGATCTCCAACCCCCTGCCAAGCGTGGAGACTATGGCAATAACCTCCCCTTTCGTGGGAGAGGCCCTAAGGCCTGCATTGGACTGTTACGGACTATGATGAGATACATGGCCACAATAACCTAAAACATATTATAACATTATTGAAATCAAAGGTAGTCACGGCAAAGCAAGACATAGAACGAAACAAAGTCGCTTCCTGCCGTTTCGTGTCGCTTTCGTGGGACAGGCTCAAAATCCTGCAGTAGATTGTTAAGGGCTGTGATGACGACTGGCCACGAAATCTATACTAGTTCCAGATCGTATACACGTCTCCACCTTTCTCCGTATACGTGTTATTTGCAATAAGTTGCGGCTCAGATGAGCGACTACGCCTCCCCTGCCTCCCACCACTTGCGTTCAAACTTGGCGGAACTCTGTCAAGTTGTTCTTTGACGAGCCGAGTTCCTTTTGTGGGCCCCCAGTAATTAATGTCGGTTGCCGTGTACTTTCAGACTTTTCTTATCATTATTGGGTGTTATTTTCCGTCGTTTGATTTTTTTTCTGTCTCTCAAACGCTATTGTTTGTTAATGGTAAACGGTTTCGTTGAGACAGGAGTTTGTTTTGCGTTCTGTCTATATTGTTTGCTTGTTTTTGTACGATCACAGGGAGAAACGGAGTCCACGAAATGTAATTTGATAAATATTCTTGGACAGCGCTGTCTAAACAATTGCGCTATTTATCTTTAATTAACATAATAAACATTTTTGTTTTCCTTTAATGTAAATAAAAGATAAACAGAAAAGTTTATTAACCTATGTGTGCCTGTAGCTGAAGATGTAGTGAAATGAATCAATTGAAAAGGATAGTAATTGTTACAATAGATAGCTGCGAGATTTATTTTGAAAGAGATGATTGGGCGAACAATTTCCCAAAAGTTCAAGTTGGCATGAATTGTAAGATTTTTGGATAATGTGGGGGATACTTGTTACAGAAATTATCTAGTATTCAACCCTGAGGGGTCCGTATCAGTGCAAAGTATTGTATCGTAATTTTACAGGAGGTATCCGTGAAAACTTAGGAGCGATGGTGGCCCAGTAATTAGGGTATTCGATTCGTAAGCGAGAGGTACCGGGTTCGAATCCCACTGCGGCTAAGTACCAATGCCTCTTTTTTTTGTTATGTACAGTAGTTGAATGCTCATCGATGCTCTTACGGTGAGGGAAATCATCATGATGAAACCTACACATTCAGGCGACTGAATACCCTGGTAGCAGGGTCACGGACGTCAGATGGCAGTAGCTCCGCTGTAATTATCTGATCTGAAAAATCCTGGATCATGGTCAAGGTGGAACCCTGGCCCTTGTGCGCGAGAGCAAAACCGGGACATTAACGCCAAGATGATCCGCGAAAACTTAGCACAAAAACTTCAGTCACTCCTTCTCAAAACGCAAAAGTTGTATCAAAAACTGTTCTACTTGGCAACTGGGATGGAAATTGCGTTGAAATGTTTTACAGTGACGACAAGATTTTTCCATTTCAAGCGCGCATTGTTCACTTTGTGGCGTTTCTCGTGTTAAAACAAACTTCTTATTGGCCGTTGGGATAAAAAGCTGTGAAGGTATACGGACGGATGGCCAGACGGTGTTAAAGGTGACGCCAGACTGGGCTTACGTGATGCCACGTGCGTGATGATACGCCACGTGACACAGTTTTCATAGTCCTGTAATTGGTTCTGTGCTGCCAGTATTATTTTGTATTGTAATCGTTGCTGTTGGTTTTCCTTGATTAAATACAAAAAAATAAAATAGGAAATCTATGTAAAATCACAATATGGAAAAGTACTTGTCGTACGTGATTTCCCTGAGGCGAGCAAATGTCACTGCGTGTGCCTCAGAGCGTATGTGTTGCGTGTACGGGATCTACTACACATAACGACACTATACTGATGTGAAACGTGTTGTGGCGTGGCATCACGTAAACCTAGTGTGGTCGGTCTCTGACGAGAATATGTCGTCACAAAGCGTGGCGTGGCATGAGTCTAGTATGCTTCTAATGTAACGTCATGTAACGTGGCGTTGCATTAAGCCTAGTAGTCTTTGACGAGGATGTGTCATCACATGGCGTGGCGTAAGGTCTAGTATACTGCCAATGTAACGTCATGTAACGTAGCGTGGCATCACGTAAGCCCTGTCTGGCGCCACCTTAAGTTGGCACTAGCCGGAGTGTGCTGTCAGTTCGTTTTAGCGCTATTAACGTGGAGTTCCTATAAATGAAATGTCGCACGAATGCTACTTTGTCTCGAAACAACTATTCTCTAATGTCTAAAAGCTTTGCAGGACTGTGTAAGTTGAAGATTTCTTGTTATTTCGCTTCGCCGTTGTTCTTTAGGCGTTTAGTTTTAATGTAGCTTTGCCATTACTGCTTTTGATTATTTTTATTGCTTATAAACCTTGCTCTTGAATCACTCTGTCTTTTGTTGAAAATCGCAATAAAAGATCTAAAAGATCTAAGCGTACATAGGTACATTCATAGATACTCAGGCGGCAGGAAGCGATTTTGTTTTGTTCTATGTATTGATGTAGCTTTGCCGTGACTATCTTTGATTTCAATAATTTTAATATTTTTTTAGTTATTGTGGCCATATATGCATTGCAATAAAATCCTGTTAAGCTGTTTAAATCGGCGTAATTGCCGATTAATCATCAGAAAGGTCAGGAACACGATATTTCAGGGTTACTTCTTGCAACATGGAATTTTAATGGTCAGGAAGTGAAAACGCTAATTTTGAGCAATTTGTGTCCAAGTCAAATATTTTTTTATTCAAGTTGGGTTTACACAAACACTTATGGACGTCAATACAAAAAAATTCTTTGCGCCACGGCATCGTCGAGCCGGCAACGGTTTGTTTGACTCGTTGCTGTTTCGGTCAGTCAGTATGGTACTGAAGAAAATGGCGCGTATTCCTAATGGCCTAGTTGCCAGAGCTTTAAAAAAAAAAAGCGTTTCTGACTAAACATCTCCAGTACAGGTAGATTTTCCATCAACGATTATAGAGTGTGTGGGCGCCGTAGGTTATCATCTAGTACAAGAACTCCACTTTGTAGCGATTGTAGAGGTTAAGACGTTGGTATGCCCCTGCAACCAGCACAAAAAAATTGTTAGTGACCCAAACTTCAACTATTTTTAGCGATATCATCATCACAGCCCGTCCCAGTCCACTGCAGGACTTAGGGCCTCTCCCACGAAAGGGGAGGTTATTGCCGTAATCTCCACGCTTGGCAGGCGGGTTGGAGATCGCAGTGTTATAAATATAACAATGGAAAATGCTGCTGCCCATTTTCCAGACTACGGAG
Source organism: Blastobasis lacticolella (assembly GCA_905147135.1). Classification (NCBI taxonomy): domain Eukaryota; kingdom Metazoa; phylum Arthropoda; class Insecta; order Lepidoptera; family Blastobasidae; genus Blastobasis; species Blastobasis lacticolella. The sequence continues at coordinate 17,157,569 of LR990053.1, read as the reverse complement.
ACTCTTGCTCTTTTGCCTCGAAAACATTAGTCGCCTCGTACGACACCCACGTGTGTAAGGGGTTGGTGATATTCTACTCTGCCGCACACCACACGGCCATTTAGCGATATAAATATAACTAAATATGCTTGGACAAATTCAAACAGCGCCATCTAGCCCCAAAGTAAGCAAAGCATGTGTTATGGGTGTTAGATAACTGATATACTACTTATAATATTTTTTTAATACTTACTTATTAAACATACTACACCCAGACCCGTAACAGAAATTAAAAATCATCATTTAAATTTCTGTCCGGCCGGGAATCGAACCCGGGACCTCTGTGTGGCGACCGGCATGTTAACTAACTGAACCACTCAGGACGTCAAATATATATATAGACTAGACTAGTAGATATATATAGTATAGACTTACTTATCCTCTCGAGTGGGTTCTAAAAGTTAAAAAAACGGGGTCCCCCCTTTTTAGTCTTGTACTCGATGATGGAGGACCGGTCTCACAGTCTATTACTTTGTCCCGTCCCGTACGTACGACAACCAAATAGGAACACCGTAGATATCTTTCCTACCCGCACTTCATAAGATGCACACCGCGCAGATAAAAGGTGCCTCCGCTGAACACAGCTTTGCGATTCAAATCAATCTGCTCGCCAATCTGTTTGCGTCGGGAGCAAACAAATGTCGAAGGGGGGAGAGTACGGGAGGGAGGGGGAGTCACTAACTACAGGCTTTCACACACCAAATAACCTAACCGACAGAAAACATCGGAAAATCTCCGACCAACTTTACATATTCTCAAATGTTTTCTAAAATACTGAACCGATTTTAATAAAACAAAGCTAAGAACCATCTCGATAAAACTGGCTTTCAAATAAAGCAAACGGCTTCGAAATCGGTCCTTTCTTTCGGGAGATACGATGCTACAGACAGACAGTACTGGTTTGCTCACGTTTTGCGTAATCCGGAGAGATCCTTGAGAAATAGCGCCCTTAGAGGTATCAGGAGAGAGGTCCCGTGGGCGGCTTTAGAAGCAATGGATTGACATCGCTGAGTCGAATACGAGAGCGAGGATGGTAAACACCTAGCGAAGTGGAAAAGAATGAGTAGGAAGGCCAACCCTGACAGAAGCCGGGATGATTTTAGAGTATTGAAATTCGCAGTGTTGAAAGCGTAGTTGCCCGTACTCCGGTCTACGCAGATCCAACGTGGTCTGCCTCATACGTTTGTAGGCCATGTACAGATTCGGTACGGACGAAGCCTTGGTGCCGGCTCCGTAAATCACGGTAGTGTCGACTGCGAGTCGCGACCCCGCCCTTTCCCAGCCATCGGGCGACTCCTGTTGTCTCCCATGCTGTGCATGTAAAGATATATCATGAAATAGCAGATATACATATACCTACAGATATTTTATTAGTAAAAGTTGAAGTAGGTTGAAGGAAAAAGAGGAAGAGGAAGGTCAAGATACGTATATTGGAAGGACGTGAAGGAAAAAGTGAGCGTCGGAGATTATAAAGAGATGAAGAGGTTGGCAGATAGGAGAGAAGAGTCGCGATTGCTCCACCGACAAGAGTCATACTCTTAAATATATGGTGATGATGATGAACATTTGCTACAGGTAAATAAGTATACAGTAGGATACATGATACATTTTGTTTCTATTAGTACGAAATAATAATATTTTGATTAAACTAATTCTTCTTAGCGTGTCAATGACAAACATTATATTGGTGTGGCCCTAAACTTAGCCACATTAACAGCGCTATCGGCGACTATCATGAGATCCTTTTGCGTGCAGGTGTTTGGACACGCAGGGCATGATACGAGGATTTAGGACAACACATTATAAAATGTATTATCTTATATCCAGAATAATACATAACGTTGAATAAATAATAAATTGAGCAATGTCAAAAATAGCAATATAACTCCGATTTAAAACATATACAATTTCCAATGAATAAAATATGGGGACGCTACTCGCAATAGCACCACATGAAACACTAACCTTAAACGACTGTAGATTTCCAAACGCCGACGAAAAAAGAGGGGTGTTATAAGTTTGACGTGTGTATCTGTCTATCTGTGTATCTATGTCTGGCATCGTAGCTCCCGTAGATTATGATGCGGTTTGTTTGGAAGCCAGTTTAATCGAGATGGTCCATAGCTTTGCTTCATCTAAATCGGTTCAGTAGTTTTAGAAATATTTGAGTATAAGTGTACCTCGTCGGGGGTTTCCCGACATTTTTCTGTCGGTTAGGTTACTCAGAATAGAATACATTTATTTACAAACAACAACACCACAAATACATAACATAATGGCTCAAAAAAGGTTGGAATCACTGATCTCCAACAAAGGTATCATTTGGGGCCTGTGGCTCGAATCCAGTGCCGTAAAACAAATGAATAAAGGAAAAAGAGTAATAAGCAAAAAAGTTACATAAAATTGCACAATCAAAGAATATTGGCTTAAAGAACTTGATTTTCAGGCCATTAAATATTAACAAAAAATGCAATTTAAAAACAAACAACATAAAATTATGAAACAACAACTAGATAAACATACAGAAATAGCAGAAAACCACAGAGCCGTTGCACGTGGATGTGGTGTGGTGTGTAAAAGGGACCACTTACTCAATCGATGACGTTGATGCAATTCCACTCCGGCGCACCATACTGGCTAAGAATTTCGTAATTACGAATTCCCAATCAATTTAGGCTGGCCGGCCGAAATAGCGCAATCGGGAGCGCTCTCTAACGACGCCGCACTCGGAAATTGCAATACTCATATGTCACCGGTCGTCGTGTGGCTGTATTGATGTGGAATGCATCGCAGGCGTCACCAGCGTCACTTGACCCGCCATTTCCAAGCCTCAACGTGTTAGTAACGGATGTTTGACACAGTGCTTAAAGACCTAGAGGGCTAGCTCGGCGTAATCTTCCTACTTAATCTAACAGTGTGGCTGTATTGATGCGGAATGCATCGCAGGCGTCACCAGCGTGGCTTGACCCGCCGTACTCGAGCCTCCGTCTTGTTACTAACGGACTGCCACAGCGTTGAAAGACCCAGAAGGCACGCTCGGCGGTAATCTTCCTTCTTCCTTTCCCAGCGAAGGCGTAACTCCCGCACGTCTCACGAGGGAAAACGTCGCGAGGAAACCTGCACATTCTGGCGACTAAATGTGTAGCCATATTCACTTTTCAGTTCCACTGTTAGGGTAATAACCTGATCTTCCTAATTCTGGATTATGGTCAAGACGCAGATCCAGAGCTCTCGCGCGCGAGATCACAACCAAGATATCGTCGCCAAGATGATTATTTCTATGTATTGGCGTAACAACAAGGCTTCATTGTACTAACCCATGATTGAATTGTGATTGCAATCGCAGCTCAATGGCAGTTTGACGCGTTTTTTGGTGTTCTAAATAATCAATTGCTAATCATTCGTCATCCTTATCAATGGTGAGTTGCAGACAGAGACAGAAATACTTTTAATTGATGATTAAAATTGACAAGCGTTTCAGAAACTGGATTTTAGTCAGCCTCAGAAAGCCAGTACTCATACTCCAACCTTCGCAGCATTCGCAAGCCCTATGCATACGGTGTGTTTCAGCTGTTTGAATTACGAAGATGAGCTACTGCGACGTTCCATACTGTGTCTGTAGCTAAACGAGTGCCAAGTTTAACTGGACAGCCTTCGGGCCTTCTGATTGTCACTTACAACAGTTTAATAAATGACGATCGCAGACGCTTGTCAATTGTCGATCTTGGCGTCGTACCTTCTAAAAGAGCACCTTTAGAGATTTAAGCTTAAACTCGCTTTGTGTAATTTGTTTCTTGGTCGTGATTCGACCTTCGATTGGGTTTTAATAATGCTTGTTGTAATTGTACTAGGTTGAAGTTGCTTTGCGTAGGTAGCCAGTTGACTGGCATGGAGTTGTTTGAGGGTCGTAGGTTCGGTCATTTAACAATAGATATATTAAAACTCATGTTTTCAAGTGTTTGTATTGAGTCTGTCTAATATGTATTTAGGTACCTACTATACGTTCAAAAACGTCAATTTTGTACGTACTGCAGTCATTATACTGTATCCAAACAGTTGGGGCCTAGTTTGGGACCAGACGCTCCGATGAATTGCCCAAGAATAATTTATTTAGTCTAATTACAGGCCTAACAAAATAGCCCTCGCAGTGACCCGGTCTGGTAATTTAGTTAAATTTCAACACATAAATGAAATTATAGTTTTATGGGCACGAGCCTTATTGTCTGCTACCAGTTATAATGGAAAACAGGACTAAACAGTTATCAGGAAACATAAGTATATTTTTATATATTACTAAGGTGCGGCCGACAAGTTAACCGCAGCAGTCGCCGCAGCATGGTAAGCAGTCACCGCAGCCTACGGTCGTTTGCAATACCAGGGGAATCACTCACGCGCTACCGACCCCGTAAAAACCTTTTCACCCCTTTCTTGAAGAACTCCATGTTGTACTCCAGGAAGCTCCTCATTCCATAACCTTAATGTGCGAGAAAATTCCTATCCTGTGGTGTATATTTCCGTAAATAACAAGAATCAATTCGTAATATTGGTTTTAAATTAATGTGTAGAATTAATTTCAAGTGCTGGAAAATGAGCTCAACGTATCAGATTTCAAGTAGAAATTATTCAATCAAAGACCTATTAAAGTGAAACCATATTAAATAGACGTCTATTAGCTTTCATAACTTCAGCTTCAGAACTACGAAGTGTTAAGAAAATACGAGTAAAGTGGGATCTTTTACACGAGTTGCCGAAGTTAATTTGTGAAACGTTTTACTCAGGAATTCCAAAGGCAATATTTATGGACTAAATCACTTTCATTCTCGGGTTTATTTTATGTAAATTTTGCTTATTTTATTCATTTCTACGACTCTATTGATTTTGCATGTAAAACTGATAACGGAATTATATGTATTTATATGAAATAGGACTTATGGGCCTTATAAGAAAGCTCACTATCACTCAAAGGGAGGGCTATGCTTGGAGTCTCTTTTCGAAATCGAATCAGAAATGAGGAGATCCGCGAGCGAACTAAGGTCATCGACAAAGCCCGAAGGATTGCCAAGTAGCAGTGGGCAGGGCACATAGCTCGCAGAACAGATGGCAGATGGGGCAGTCAAGTTCTCCAGTGGCGACCATATACCGGAAAACGCAGCGTCGGAAGACCTCCCCCTAGGTAGATCGACGACCTGGTAAAGATCGCAGGATGCGAAATGCACAGGACAGCAGTCTTCCGGCTGATATGATGTTGTTAATGAATACTTTAGAATTAGAATTGAATATATTAGAAATATCTAGGCTTTTAACAGAGTAATGTTTCATAATATGAATCAATGAATTTACAGGGATTATGTTGCTCGCTAGCCATTAGACCACCGACACAAACAAGCATTTGAAGTCCAATTTAGTGAGAAAGTACAGTGGTGTAAACCAATCGGACAGTAGCGATTCAACTTGGCTTACAAGCTGTCTTGCGACTAAACAGTAGGATTACTACGCGCTTGCACTGGACTTTGGTCAGGTAATAATATGTGCCTAGTAACCTTTGTTTTTCACAATTAAAGGATATTACAGTGAATCTTTAGTTTTATTCCTGCGAGAGTGTTCCTCACCGTCTACAACACCCATAAATCGAAGGAGTTGCAACACTACTCTGCCGGACACCATCTGGCTCAACCGGGAACAATGCCATTACAGATTCAAATGGGAAGGCGGTCTGCATAATCGGAGACGTCGTTACGTCACAATACGTCACGTCTCATTACGTATACTGTCGGATACGGGAGATGTCCAGAGATTGGCACATTATGCCTGGCATTATGAATAGTAATCAGCCGTATCGCCTGTCAGGCTGTGTTATGGCTGTGACGGCTGTATGCCTGTATTGTGTCTTTGAATTATTGTAGTACGTATGTTAGTCTGTAGTGTAGGTTAGCTAACGCCGACTATCCAATAATATGCCGTCATGGGGCAGCAATCGGCTTCCGAGACTTTTCATTTAGTCTCCTCAAGCAAAATTAAGCGGTGAAGCAAACGCCTCTCCTCTCTCCTGTCTGCCAACCCCTTTATCTCATTATAATCTCCGGCGCTCACTTTTTCCTACACGTCCTTCCAACGGTCAAATCTTGGCCTTACTTTTCCTCTCTTTCTGTCAACTTTGCTTGCTTCCTATCTAAATTCAAAAGAAATAGGCCAGGAGTTATAAAAACGCTTGTTGTCTATACATTTTTCAGTCGACACGAATCAGTGCGACCAAAGTACATCTATACTATGTGATTTAGAAAGATTGTGTCCTCCTGATCAACATGCCGTAGGTTGCGAAAGGACACAGTAGGTACAATGTATTTTGATTTCCGTCACGTTGCAGTTGCAACACTGCTGCACCCGACATGCCATCACGAAATGACATGACGCAGCCCCTCGGTGGACAGCAACCGCAAATACAGCTGCTAATTTAAAGGGCTGCGCTCATAGAAGTGCATAATTCGTGCTGTTTAAAGTGTATAAATAAATTTGCTTAAACCTTCATGTGTAACTATGTTTGTAATTGTATGTTCGGGGCAAATCTTGCTAGCCTAATTTGACCCACTTACCAAAACGCAATAAGATAACACCATCGTGTTTCGGCTTTTAGTAATGGTCTTAATGAGTGCTATACCCCTAGGTGATATTCAAGGTCTGATGACGGTAACGGCATGTGGCCTTAGGAACTACTGAACGCAACAAGATATCCCCATCGTGTTTGGGCTCTTTGGAATGGTCTTGACGCCTTGCAATAAAAGCTGAAATGAAAAACTATTCATTCGAAAACTTATTTAAACTAACTCTGTACTTATAAAACAAGCAAGATTTAGTCGCCTTTAAGCTATATACAGGCACCTAAATCCATGGCATACATTTCTTAAACAGCGACGAGAAAACTCCACGGTCGTAGAGCAAAGCGAGTTGGGCGATTTATCGGTCCAATATCGGCCTGGTGTGTATCACCACGCTAGATTAGGCCGCCATAAAGGCAGCTCCGCTCAGCAAATTATGTGCATCCACATACAAGACCTGCCGCTTATCGTCCCCGCCAATAAGTCTTTGTAGAAGGCCTGAGTCTGGCAAAGTATAAGCGCCAAATAATACGAATGTAAACTGGATGTGTTCGGTAAACGATCCATTGTTATGTACACGGGTATATAGCCTATGTCACCCGGGGATAGTGTAGCTTCCCAACGGTGAAAGATTTTTTTGAAATCGGTCCAGTAGTTTCGAAGCCGGACCTTTCCTCTTTATAATATTAGTATAGATAGATATAGATATTTTAAGATATAGATCAGATATTAATTATATTTCAATAAATAATTTTCGAGTTTGAGTTTGAGTTATAATTCTGGGAAGGAAGTGAAAGCGTTGAAAAGCGCCCACCGTCGTCCTTGCAGGACGTCTGTAATATATGGGGAGGGGAAGCGGTGCCGACCTTTGAGGTACCTGTAGACATGCCTTGATAAGAACCCCATGTTGTACTGCAAAGGAAAGACTTCGGGAGCTCATTCCACATCTTGCACGTGCGCGGTAAAAAGGCTTGCGATGCCCGTACTTTATTAATTGGACCTGCAATTTGAAATGGAGCAACAAATAAATATACTTCACCCCGGGGCAGCGCCTGCTGCTGTACAAGGCACAAGTGCGGCCACATATGGAGTATTGTTCCCATCTTTGGGCCGGCGAAACTGCCGACCTGCTTAATCCTCTAGACTCCGTACAGAGGCGCGCTGTACGAATTGTCGATGATCCCATACTAACTCGCAAGTTGGAACCACTGGCAAACCGAAGGGACTTTGGCTCCCTGTGTGTGTTCTATCGGCTGTACAATGGGGAGTGTTCCGAGGAACTTTTCGATCTGGTGCCCACAGCACAATTCCGCCATCGCACCACCCGCCGTGGGCTTGGTACTCATCCTCACTACGTGGACCCTCTGTTGGTCACGACGCGAAGGTTCGAAAGAACGTTTCTCGCTCGTACGATTCGGATGTGGAATGAGCCACAGTGTTTCCTTTGGACTATGACATGGGATCGTTCAAGAGGTGTATTAGAGGTCTCTTCAGAGGCGGGCAACGCATCAGTGACTCCCCTGGTGTTGCTTATGTCCATAGGCGGCGGTGACCACTTTCCATCAGGTGGCCCGCTTGCCTGTTTGCCTGCCGTATAACATAAAAAAAAAAATACTTTCCAAGAATATCGTATAATTGCACGGAAGTTTTTGATGTTTTAAGGCCGGCTGCACTGCCAAGGCGACTGAAAATTAATTTGTGTGGCATCGTCGTCGCATCGCAGTCACCTCTGGCTTCAGAAAGGGACATTTTACGTAGCGACTGGACGAACGGAGCAGTGAATTTGGCCTTTTTTAAAGGCACTGCTCCGTTCGTCCAGTCCTAATGTGTATTTATGAATGTCATAGTTTTGCTCCTTTATAGTAGATACATGGTATCCTTTAAAACTATCACTCGTATTGTCCGATGGACTCTATAAAATGGAAAATTCACATAGTTAACTTCATGGAAACGCCATCAGCACAGTTCCTGTTTACGCTTACATCGAATGTTTTCCCAATAACGTACTCGTATCGTAGACGATTGGAGTAAACAATAGCTGCGAAAAATTTTGCACGAAAAACTTTCTCCGTGCATGTTTTGCTTTCTAACAGTTCAACAAATTTTTGCGAGTACTAATTGCAAGCTGTATTTCAATACAAAAAAGTGTATGACTCTAATTGGCAGGAAGTACATAATTGCATAAATTAAATCGTCTTAAAATTTAAAGCTCCAACGACGTAATAGCGAAAGTAGATATGTCATTATAAATGTTTTGATGCCGACAACGCTTCGAAAACTTGACTGTGGGCTTCTAATTTCAAAAGGTCATGCATAAACTAAATATAATAATAATAATAATAACGTTTATTTACTCCCAGTAATTTACAATTCACATTATGCTAATTTCTTAGATATAATAAGTGTGGGAGACTGATGCCTAAGCTAGGCAAAAAGCCTGTATTTTCAGGTCATCAGGCTCGCACTATGCTAGTGACCAAGTTTGCTTAGTTTTTTTAATGGGCATAAAAGTTTATTGAAATATAAGTGAATAGATAGATATATAATTCATAATATATAATATCTTTAATAACAATATCGGCTGCCGTATGACTTGAAATACATAAAATAATTAATAAATATACATGGACAAATTCACACAACGCCATCTACATAGTAAGCAAAGCTTGTGTTATGGGTGTTGGATAACTGATAAACTACTTTAATACTTTTTTTTAAATACATACTTATACGTACTACACCCAGACCCGTAACGGAAATCAAAATTCATCATTTCAATTTCTGCCCGACCGGGAATCGAATCCGGGACCTCTGAGTGGCGACCGGCATGTTAACCAACTGAACCACTCAGGTCGTCAAATTGCTTTGTTGTGGGCAGGTACTATAGAGTAGGCGAATGCGGTCTACTTGTAGGCGGCCTCTTTACATATGTTTTTTAAAAGAATAACAGGAAGTTAGGAATTCAAACAAAGAACATCCGTATGGCTTACGTGCCCTGCAAAGTGTCGCGGAAATTCTGTTCTTTTATCTGGTGGCTTCTCTATTAGAATTCCGCATTCTTTAATTTTCGTTTTCTCTCAATAAATATTGTATATCCTTTAAAATCCCGTCGTTGGCTTCACTACGCCTCTATAGTACCTATATAAATTCGACTGGCTAGCGTGAAGATTATGACAATGCCCTCCATTAGTGTGGCTTAGCCTCTAGTCCAGCGGTGGACTGTTAAAGGCTGTGTATTGTGTGTGTGATGTGTCCCCACACCCACCATATTGTATTACCCACATGAAAACATTTATGAGCCTACTAAAGACATTAGTAGACATCCTGCTCCAAAACCCTGGCCTTGACCCCGACATCGCTCCGATGACAGTGGCTAACTGCCTCCATCTCGTCCAGTTACGTCCATATTTTCGCAGGGGCGGCTTCCTGCGCACTTCCCTTCCCTTTGGGAAACGCCGCGCGGGCATTGTTTTTTTCCCATTCGGCGGGTACTTAGCGAGCGACGCGGCCAGTGGGCGTCGTATGTCACAGAAAGGAAAGTATTTCTCATTTGGCCGAGAGGAAAAAACAACAAAAATGCCCGGCCGCGCCGCCCTCCATCTCCTTTGGCTCGTGGACAAAGGAATATTATTTCAATTAAGCCCTCCTGCCTCAAAATGGGCGAGTATTTTTTGGCCGTGTAACGCGAAGCCCCTAACAGGCTCGGAGCACATAGTAATCGGTTGCCATGTTTGAACAGTCGTCATTATTGGATCTACAATTGTTTGGACAACATATTTGCCGGCGACGGCCTTGGTACCGGAAGTATTATTGTTTGTTCGCAACGTTGCTCTTTCCGTTGCTACCCTGTTTATATAGTATGTGTAAGTGTAGGAAAATAGATTTGCTTGGAGTTTACTCGTTCACAAGTGGGTATCGAGTATTCATTTGGGAGTCGAGATTTTGGTGTATTTACTTCCGTGACGCCCGCCGTACGACCATGGCCGCCCGACAGCGCCTTAAGTTGCAACGTAAAGTCAACCACGCTATTACTAATTTATTTTAGATTAGCTTACCGGCCACGTAGACTATTGTACCCTAAGTAAAAAGTAAGCTATATGTATTCTCAGGAGCTAAACTAGCTTCGTACCGGATTTCATCAAAATCCTAAATGCCTTATTCTCGCATTCATAATTAAAATTAAAATGTAGGGATGTGTAACGAAAACAATCTACAACATGTTCCTAATTCAAATAACATTTTCATTGGCACGGATACCAAAAACCCTAGTAGACCGTATCCATATTTAGTTTAGATCGAAAAATCGATAGACAACTACGAGAATACTTCACCAGCACCCAGTTAAATGGGTGCCAGCTCTCTGAAACTATGCACATTACGCGGAGCCGGATGCTTTGACAGCACTCTGCATGGATCGACCATATTTCAAATTCAATACTCGACGTCCATCCGCTTTGAGTTCGGGCCAGGGACCTATTCGGGCGCGGCGTGGGTTTTGTCTGTTACACGCAAGAATTTACTTACAATAACTTAACCAATAGAATAGTCGAGGGACCTATTCGGGTGCGGTATGGGTTTTGTCTGTCACATGCAAGAAGTTACTTACAAAAACTTAAGCTACAGCAAACTCCCGACCAAGTTTACTAATACTCGAATATTTTTTAAACGACGGAATCTATTTAATTGAAACAAAAACAAGAACCATCTCGATTAAACTGGCTTTCAAATACAGAAAATCGCATCCAAATCGGTCCATCAGTTCAGGGGCTACGGTGCCACAGACAGACACACATATAGGTACACAAAGCCACAGATACACACGTCAATCTTATAACACCTCTCTTTTTTCGTCGGGGTTTAAAAACGAACGCAACGAGCTCGCCACTCGTCAGGTGTGCCTCCTAATGCCGTTGGCGAAGCGAGTTTGGCAATGTTCTTCCACTAGGAACCGGAGACTGGCTGAACAGTATCGGAATCCCATTGGGACTCCGTGACGATATTTTAAATTTATTTACATTACTGGAAACAGAGCGTATGTATGTATGTATGTAAAAAATCATTAACGTGAAACATATCTAAAATCAGGGCTTTACGGCGGCCGGCCTAGTAATAGTCCACTAATCATCAAACCTCTTTAAATCGAACTACTTATTCATATATTTTTTTAAACTAGCCAGCATTTGATCGCCATCTCACCTGGTGGTAAGCGACGATGCGGCCAAAGATGGAGCCTGCCCGTCTAGGAACTGCCTATACACGCCTTAACGGTGTCCAGAAATAATTTAGTCACAAATACTCGATGAAAAGAAAATACATTGCAGAAAATATGTTACAATACAATTTATTAAAAATCGCCAGACCGCAGTCCTGCCCTTGTCGAGGTCGTATATCGACATTATTCAAACCCCGCGATATGAGGCGAGAGCTCCCATGTTTCTGATTGTGACACAAGCCGCGTCGGACTTGTTTTTGCAACTATCTGCAATATGCATGCGCTTGTAATGTGACGGAGTTCTATCTAACGGAAATTAGGGAAATAGTGGCGTTTCCACGGCTTAAGAGCGAAGTTTGGTACTCTGATCGGGGACTTGAAAATCTTGGCGGAGAAATTCAAAACTTTTGATTGCAAAAGGAGAAAGATGGAGAAACTGTAGTCGTAGCTTTAACAGAAGTATTTCTTCGTATTTTTGATTTCATAACCAGTTAATTGTTTTGGTTATGTACAGATACGTACAGACACGCGAACGATTTCGCGGCGCGCCAGCTAGTATTAACTAAATGAATAAAAAAATAGCTGTGGGGAAAAAGTTATGGTCGCATTTCCTGGGTGCACCTGTCCTATTAACTGTTATCCTCCATAATTTTTGGCTGGGGTCCATTCATTTCTGCCGATCTACCTTTAATTTTAATGTAGGCAACCTATGCTATTAACGCTTTGTCCATAATATACCCGGGTCGGTAGTGGCACACCTGTAACTTTTACACGATCGTGTATCTCCGGAAAAGCCGAAGGTTCCCGATCCCGTCACGATTGCACGATGTACCTACTGTGCGTAGGAACCGTTCGGGCGAAGACGCCGAGTGTGAACATTCATTCCACCACACGTGCGTGATTCTGAACGACTCTTCGGTGCGAGTTGGGCCGCTTAGCGGGATAAGTTTGGCAATTCTCACATGCGTAAGTGAGTTTGTTGCGTTTCAACGGCGAACGGTGGCTGAATGCGGATATATCGGCGAATTATAATGATGTTGTTATGTGTAATTGCAAAGTTTAGTATTTCATATCTAAATTAACTCGGGAATTATGGATTTTGTTCTCAAAGACTGGCGACGTATTTGGGAATCCCCGGGGTGGTGCGACTATACGCGAAAAAAATCATCCCCCGCTTTACGTGTAGGAGAGGTACCCAAATAACGGTACTTTCAGATTTTATTTTACAACTTTGTCGGCGTGATTAATAAATAAAACCATACTAAATTTCAGCTTTCTAGTACAAATAGTTTTTGAGATAAGCCGCGGACAGACAGGCAGACAGACATGGCGAATTTATAAGGGTTTCTTGGTTTACTACGAAATCCTAAAAATGCTTAACATAGCAAAGAAAAGGATAATTATAAAAATATTCAAAATGTGATCTTGCTATTGGCAAAAACTTGGAAAAGGCTCATGACTAACGTAAATGGCTTATGACTAACCATTACTATGCTGACAATATATTATGTTTGTAGTAAGTGTAAGTTTTCCGAATAAAGTAAATGAACAATTGTTTTTTCTATTTCCAGGTAAGAAGAAGATAACTTGGCACTCTGCATTCGTATTGTACTCGTAAGTGACGTCTACCGCTGCACCGTATACTAAAAATAAACTGTATAATAAAAAAGAAAAAAATGTAAATGAGAGGTCGTACTAAGAGTACTCTAAACCTACTCAGGTTCCCCTGGTAGCAGGGCCACGGAGGTCAGATGGCAGTCGCTCCACTGTAATTACCTGACTGCCAAATCCTGGATCATGGTCAAGGCGGACCCTGGGGCCTCGTGCGCGAGAGCACAACCGGGACATTCACGCCGAGATGATGATGATGACTAAGAGTACTCTTAACCGTCGAATGTTATGGTGACTTACGATAAATTACGTCACTAGTATCGGCGGCATGTTAGTACTTTTTTACGCCACATACATTATCTCTAGTACTTGTTTGTCGTGGTTTGGCAAACGTTTGGAGCCCGCATTTAATGAAAAGGTTGATGAACGTGGAAGAGGCGAAAGAGATGTATGTATGTATGTAAACTCTTTATTGCATTAAATACCTTAGAACTATGTAACAAAAGTGATATCAAATACATTGCAAAGGCGGGCTTATCCCACAATGGGATTTCTTACAGCTAACCTTAGATAAGCTGAAAGGAGCTTTAACGAGCGGTGGAGGCAACAATGAGATGAGAGATGTGTCAGGATCGTAGCTTATGGCATTCGATAGTCTCTACCTAACTTGTAAAGCTTTAATACCGACTGAATTAAGGAAAACTATGTATATATTTGCATGCCATTGTTGGCTGAACATATGGTGCGTTAATGTAAAAACCATCTATGGAATGGAATGGAACGGAATGGAACGCGTTGCCTGCGAGTGTGTTCCCTGATCAATATAATCTGGTAGCCTTCAAGGCTAGAGTGGATAGGCTGTTCCAAGACGGGCATGCTTCATCTTCGGCCGCATCGTCACTTACCAACAGGTGAGATGGCGGTCAAATGCCTGTCTGGTCATAATATATAAAAAAATCTAATTGTGTAACTATGTTCTTGCGAATAAAAAATTCTGATTCTGATATCCCTGTGGGATGCGATTCGTGAGAATGTATACATGTAGAGCTCGTCTAATTTAAAATGACGCGCCCCACTATCGCATTAACGCACACAAGCAAGTTTAAAATATGGACGCCATACATATACAAATGCCGTTGTAATTGGTCATTCAGTTGCCGGTAAGATTCAAACGTCGGAGCACGCGCCGTTCATTGGCTCCCACACAGATGAAGTGTCGTTATTAATATTTGCACTCACACATCCAAATCAACTAACTAAGTAGTGGGGCGCGTCATCTTAGACTAGACGAGCTCTACCTATGTATGAATGTACATGTAGTACATATATTATGTGAAAACTTAAATACCGTATCAAACATATATGAAGTCAAAATTTAGCCTTTAATTCCAAATAATAACCCGCACCCGCAAAGCTGTTTAGCGGAAAATTATTTTTTAATGACGATGCCATGAAACTATAAACGGAAGTTTAGGACTCATTACTGGGTCGGCGGTGAGTGCTAATAAAATGGCGGTATTATTTTTTTATTACTTTTACGATGCGCGAGTAATTAAAAAACAGCATTTCTAATTAGGAGGCGACTTGTTCGTGTTGCCGCATTGTTATGCTTTTAAATAGCCCGGGGTTGAGGATTATAATGATGCCTTAATTTGTTAAAAATAAAAAAACAATATATCTTGTTTTTTTTTTTGCTTGCTTGGACAAATTCACGTAGCGCCATCTAGCCCCAAAGTAAGCAAAGCTTGTGTTATGGGTGTTAGTGAACTGATAAACTACTCATACACCTTTTTTTACATACATACTTATTATACATACTACACCCAGACCCGTAACAGAAATTAAAATTTGTTATTTAATTTTTGCTCGGGTCCTCTGTGTGGCGACCGGCATGTTATCCAACTCAACTACTCAGGTTGTCAAAAGACAATATGATGTCGATACAAATTACTACACATAACAGTTAGTAGGCAGCAGTTACAGACAGTAGGCAGCATGTCAACTTACCCACCACCACCGTAAAAACTGTGGCGTATATCCGCAAACCATGGACCACCTCGTCTCACGGTCGGTGTGTCCTAATACTTGCACAATGGAGGACTTGTTCGAGGCTAGTTCAAATGCTGTTTGCGTCGCCGAATACTGTGTAAGGATGAGTTAAGTCCATCGACTCGATAAGAAGAAGTGTAAAATGGCCCAGAATCACTATGGATACGCCAACGCGAGAAGATAGAAAGTCAGTTGTAGTAAGTTGAGGTGCTGTCTTTTGTACTATTGACCTTTTTCTTCTACAACAATAGGCAAATTGGAGACAATATGTCTTGACAGCTACATAAATAATTTATCAGTTTGCTGTTAATAATTTACATGACATTAACAGTCGACTGCTGTACTTGAGCCTCTTTCATATTAGTGAAGGACAGTCATTATCATCATCATCATCTTGGCGTTATGTCCCGGTTGTGGACCCCCGCGCTACGCGAGGGCCCTGGGTCTGCCTACTGAAGGGCAATGAGACCTGCTAAAACCTGGATCATAGTCCAGGCGGACCTCGGGGCCCTCGTGCAAAACCGGGACATTAACGGCAAGATGACCATTGGCGCTACAATTGGTGCTGTACGATTTAGGTATCCTAATCTGCCAGACATCGAACGGCATACTATAGGCAGCTATAGGTACAGAGTTTGTACCTATGCGAAACCAGGGCGGGACACCAGCGAAACATAAATCTATAATTGTATTTATGTCCTTCCGTGCAGTAACCGATGAAGGCTATTTTTTCCTCGTACAGATAAGTTATGGAGCCGAGGGTACCTTTGTCCCAATAACATGTTGACCAAATTCAGGGCGAGGCAAAATCTAGCCAGAAAATATGATTTAATGCCTAAGTAAGGGCTGCCGTCTCGAAATAAAACCCTATATTGAACAATTTGTACTACTAATAAAATTTATCATACTTATATCCCGTCAGCCTTCTTCTCTTATAGGTAGGTAGAGACCACATAAATAACCTTAAAAATAATCATATCCCGGTTGTTCTCTCGCATGCAAAGGCCCAGGGTTCGTTTTGACCATGATCCAGGATTCGGCAGGTCAGGTAATTACAGTGGAGCGACTGCCGAATGCGAATAATTTGTACTACTAATTAGGTTGGATACAACTAGGGTTTCCAATATAGTATCCTTATATAATATAGTATCCTACTATATTAGGACTCTACCTACTATATATTTAGAATTAAAATATAGTAGGCAAAACTACTATATTTAATTAGCACAACATTACCACTTTTCGCAAAACGGAACGCGTCCATAAGATCCTCAAAAGAAAATTTTTCCTGATGCAAATCGAATATTTCAGAACGATCTTGAGTCTTGACATTTGTACGACGCGACGTTAAACTCAAGTAAATAAAAAAAAATACATTTAAGAAATAATATAGGTACGTACATTTTATTTAAAAACCTACATATATTTTTTTTTGATTAATTCCCTATCTACTATATTTTTATGACTTCTAAACCCGAAAATACTATATTTGGTCTGAAAAAAGTTGGCAACCCTAGATACAACTGATCAATCTGCACGCATAGTAGGCGAGTTGATAATCATAGTACGGAAAGCGCTGCTGCCTACCCTTAGTCGGACATAGGATGGATTCTTAAATTCATCGGCTTTCTACTTACCTTTAAGGTCGAATTTCATTTCAGTGGTCGGGTCTTGGGGTCTAGGGTGCGTCCTACGCAGCGATAGCCGCCTTAGTTTTCTGACAGATATCTTCCTATGTGATCCTAGACTACTATATTGATATTCTGTGCTACTACCAAAATAATCATAACCTTTTACACATATATAAAATCTGTTTCACATTCTATTCTGCCGTATACCACACCTCACAGTAGAAAATGTTTCTTTATATTAATTTTTAATTTTGTCTTTTGACCGTGTGGTGTCCGAAATATTAAAAAATAATTCGCGCTCATACCGCCGCGTTTGACGAGCTGCTTTCATTTGCCGCTAACGTAAAGGCTTCCTGACCCCTGAGTTGGTAATAACGAATTCCGCGGACAAAGCGCACTGGTCCGAGCATTAATTAAAAATAACCGCAGTTTCCGCATCGCCCGCCGCCGCGACGGCGTGGGGGATGCATCGCACAACATTCGAATGCAGAATTGTACAAAAGCACATCAACTTTCTAAAAACCGGTATAAGATGAACCAGCGTCTGTATGGATGGGCATAGCAATGTGAGTTCCTGTTATACTGGTTTTTGTAGGTTTATCTGTTCTTGTACAACCCTGTAGAATTAATCTATATACTGTACTAGCTTTGCCTTTGCCGTGTCAAGTTATTGAGTTTTCCTGTTAATTTGTGTAAATAACGGGTTTTGGCGTGGTACAGGTCATAGGGATGGACTTTGTTTTGTATTGTACCAGGGTATCGCTGGCTGACACATCCGTGGCAGCTTTGGCCTGAGAGATATCGCGGATAAGATTAAGAGGCGCTGTAAGCCTCAAGGATAAATAAATAAATAATAAATAAATAAATAATCGTGGACAAATCCACACAGCGCCATCTAGCCCCAAACTAAGCAAGGCTTGTGCTATGGGTGCTAGCTAACTGATATACTACTTATATACTTTTTATTATAAATACATACTTATTATACATAGAACACCCAGACCCGTAACAGAAATTAAAATTCATCATTTAAATTTCTGCCCGGCCGGGAATCGAACCCGGGACCTCTTGCGTGGCTGACTGGCATATTGACCACTGAACCACTCAGGTCGTCGATAGGTACGTGGGTAATATGTTGTTCCCGGTATCACGAAAGAGGTCTTCCGGGGGGGACCCAAGAAGTAATTGAGAGCAAACGCCAGCGGCTTTCGACATGGGGATGCTGAAGACTAGGCGAAGTGGCGGAGAAATCAATATTGATCTTCGGCACGTAACATTCAATATTTTTTTACTTACATTGGTGGAGCTCGTCTAATCTAAAATGACGCGCCCCACTATCGCATTAACGCACACAAGCAAGTTTAAAATATGGACGCAATACATATACAAATGCCGTTGTAATTGGTAATTCAGCTGCCGGTAAGACACCAACGTAGGAGCTCGCGTCGTTCGATTGGAGCAGTCGACGCTCCCACACAAATGAAGTGTCGTTATTAATATTTGCACTCACACATCGAAATCAACTAACTAAGTAGTGGGGCGCGTCATTTTAGACTAGACGAGCTCTAACACCGTAAGAACCAGCGTCTTCCATCAAAATATTGAACATTACATGCCGGGAATCAAAATTTAAAACGCTCGATTCGAAAGTCGCGAGACTCGAAAATAGGGCAAATATTCTCATTTCCCCAGATTCGCTCGACCCGCGGACGAGCAGTGGACATAACTCGTACCGCAATTAAAAGTTACTCTCGAGAATGTGAGCCAACGTTTTGATTTAGTATTTTAGACTCTGCGGGTGTGGCGGCGCGGAGGCTTCGGCTGGGCGGTTGACACCTCGCTATAGGTATAGGCATCTCCTACTGTTCTAGTATAAATGCGAAAGATTGAATGGATATTCGTTACTCCGGTTAATTCGTTACTACTTCGTAGGCCGGCTGGTGCGTGCGGGTGTGGCGTGTATCGGTGCCCGGTGTCTCGCCGCAGTGAGCGCTCGTACGCGCTCGTCAGCATGCGTCGCCTCCTACCTGGATGAGCTCGCTTAACTTTCCCTTTGCTTTACATTAGATTTTTGACGTTTGAAAAGAGATTAATTAACGTAATCCTAATTCAATAAATACTTTTTATTTTCATTTTCATTTTAATTTCACTCCTTCACGCCAAAACTATACACAAAATAATTATGTGCTATTCTGGGCTATAAGCTATATTACACTTTCATCACACATATTATCGGGTTTGTTGCAATGGTTAGTATTGTTGTTACCTCGATATTTCAGTTATTATTATATTTTTTCACACCATTACGCAGTTGCATGCGTGAAGATGCAAAAATCTTAAAAGCTCAATTACTATGAATGAATGACACTACAATATAAAACCTAATTTAAGTTACTAAGTAATTGCCAAATAAACATTATGTCAATGTCTGTGAAATTGCATCAAAATCCGTTCAGTAATTTTCCAATACAGTAAAAAACATAACATGACGTATTTAAAACTTTCGAAAAAAATTGACATAATGGATAGTTCTGTTCGGTGTTCCAAAGCCTTATAGTAAGTAGGCCAACTTAGCATCCCTTGCCCAGCTGTTATCAAGGAGCCCAGGAAACATAACACGATGTCCGAATCTTCGTGTCCGCTGCCCCGGGCGACCCTCCCCGCACCGCCCTCCGCTTTATTGGTCGAGATAACATTAATGTTAAGGATATGACCCATGGCTCGCCCCACGATCTATAATTCACGATGTTAACAACCGCTTTATCTACCTCGCCGCAGTAGAATGGACAGCAGAGGCCCAAGTCCGACCCGATTCTTTCAAAGACGGTCTCAAAGGCCGGCAACGTGGACGCCCGCGTGGTTTTGTGTCAAATTTATCACGCATCTTCGATCGTTCCGTTCACTTGTGGTCTAATGCCCGATTTCACCAACAATCCCTAAATTTTAAGTCACACTTAACGTATTTTAAGGGCCACTTAAAAGAAATTTCGTTTTCACCAATGTTTAAGGGTTTCCTAACGTCTTAAGTGACTCCCTAAATTTAGGAGGCCAAATGTTGGGCCCTTAAAACTTAGGTGACCGTTTTTCAAAGAAAAGTTTATATTTAATTGTGCGAAATGGAAGATTTTTTTATTATTTGAACGCTATTGACAGTATTGAGGCTGTCGGAATGATACAAAGGCCTAATTTTTTCACTCGGAGACGTTTATACCGTGAGAGACCTGATTTTTTCACGAAATATTACGAAAAATACTTTTTTAACCGCTTTAGGTTATCTAAGCAGTGTCATGTTTTTGCTTGAATATAGTTCTATTCTTATTCAGATAATAGGTAGCTACCTAGTAACTACTTCCCATTTCTATTTAGTTTTGACCTCGCTTTCTTTTTTCTGCCATTATTACTCGTAAATGTAAGGAAATAAATAAAATAAAAATGAGAAATGAAAGCAAATACAATTGATATACAAAGTAAACAGTGCGAAAAGATTATCACGAAATGTCAAATCAACTTTTTTTTTACAAATTCGTAGATACTACGCTCATACAGCCATGTTATACATTTTCCCCCGTAAATTTACACAATCGACATTTTTAATATCAGAATACTAATTTTAGTCATGTTGTTGCGTGTATTAATATTATTTTGTAATATTTTCATTAAATAGTGTGTTAAATCATGTCAAGAAAATTTTACCGGCATAATTACGGTTTTTGAAATCACTATTTATGTCACTTAGGTAAGTGTCACCTAGAGAAGTGCTCCATAAGCTGGTGAAAATGAATTTAAGGTAAGGAACGGTTTACGATAAGGATGCCTTAGTAAGGGGATTATTTAGGACTGGTTGGTGAAAACGGGCATAAGTCCCAGATCGCCCATTCTCATGTGGCCTCAAGGCTAGATGTACGATTGGATCATTTAAAAACCATTCGAGAATACACGTCTAGTGTGGGAACGAGAATATTAGTAGTTTCATTGGCCTCATGTGGCCCGCGAATGTGTTTTGGTTACAAGACGCCTTTGTTCGATGATCGATACGCGCCTTATAGAAATATACCTATGCGCTTTGAATTATACAGATACGACGCTCTCACCTATTTGATTGTTTTATATTAGTAATAACAAGACGAGTTTACAATTATTATTCTTCGCAGTCATCTGGTGTAAAGTTATCACCGCCGCCCAAGCCTATAGACGCCCGCAACGCCCAGTGAGTCGCGAATGCGTTGCCTGCCTTTAAGATATCAATTCAACAAAATTTCTGTATTGTGTAGGTAAATAAATGTCTCTTTCAATCGTCCAAAAGGTGGGTGTAGGAAAGTAGAAGGGAAACACACGGTCATACGAGTATGTTGAAGATGTAGGCTACATCATCGTACATGGGGTAGGTGGTATTACTGCTCCTTTCTTACACTGTGTCTCTATAGACTTCTCTCATGTTTTAACCCTGCCCGCTGTTGTTTATAACGGGGCCGCTGGCCAATGAATCCTCGACGGCACTGATTGATGCCATAATTATATTTCTGCAATCGGCTCGGGACGAGGGCTTCTTTCGTGTGTGTTTGATTATAATTCGTGTTTTTGCCTATCTATCTCTATGAGGGGTTGTTATCTATATATATGAGGGGTTGATATCTACTCGAGTGTGGATCGATGGATGTTGGAGTGTTTTAATTTAATTGGTGGAATTTTTTCTGTACGTTTAATATTGGGGCCTGGGGTGGTTAGGGTCGTCGGTTTATGAATATTAAATGGAAAGATAATCGACACATATTTTTGTATATAAAGTAGTAGGTGCAGTCAGTATCTACTTGGCCTACAAGTCTACAAAACAACAAGTCTATATAGCTCTTATTGATTCTGTCTGACAGAAGCGCCATTGAATTAATTATAACAATCGATAATTAGGACAACTCCATAGTCTCTGCCTACCATAATACACACAAACACTCCATAGTCACTCCATAGACACTGCCTACCCCACCTGTGGGACACAGGCGTGAGCTTTATGTATGTATGTATGTATGTAATTAGGACAACATACGTAAGAGAATTCACGGACAGCGTCGATAGCGCGTTTCAAAATACCTGCAACGCCATCTTGTAGTCATATGTTAGAACTCGTAAACTGCCTTGTGAAAGTGATCTCTTGATGTTAAGGCTTCAAGGCCGACCGAGTAACAACTGTTCTGGCAAGCCTGTACGGGGCTTAGCGCGAGCCTAGCCTACCGAGAAACATCGTCGAGGATTTGTATGGCTTTGTTTGTGAACTATCGCTTGTCGCTACTCGGAGTAGCAATATTCTCGTTTTATACCTAGAGAACTAGTATAAAAACAAAAAATCGGCTCCCGAGGCTGTTCGACTAGTCTCAGGGTACCCAGCGGGAAACCTTCATCAACCTCGCTTCGCCACTTCGTGTTGGGAGGCTCACCTAATGAGAACTAGAAAATAAAAAACAGTGGATTGTGTGTCTCTATCTACAAGATACCTCTTCCAACCAATGTGACCAAAGCCGTCTAGATGGGAAGTAAATTACCCTACCCGAAGTAAGCAATTCTTGCGATGTTGCAAAATTTTTAGCCTTGCCTATAAAACACACGATTCGCATCGCCTAGTCGATGAAACCCTATTTTGCCAAAGATTCTTTGCAGCAGCCAACCGGCGTTCGTAAACGGCTTAGTGACTTCCACGTTAGCCATGGCAGCTTGTGTTCTGGTGGTAGGGATGTACCAGTAATGTAACGTTTGTGTTGTTTACCAATCTGACATGCCTTATGCCTGGCTACACCTCTGCCGTAATACAACGACGTAAGCACTCACCATCACAGCCCATATCAGTCCACTGCAGGACTTAGGCCCTCTCCCACGGAAGGGGAGGTTATTGCCATAATCTCCACGCTTGGCAGGCGAGTTGGAGATCGCAGTGCTAAAATATAACAGTGAAAAACGCTGCTGCCCATTTTTCAGCGTACGGAGACTCTAGATCTTTTGCCTCGAAAACATTAGTCGCCTTGTACGACACCCAAAAGTGTAAGGGGTTGGTGCTATTCTACTCTGCCGGACACCAGGGGTTGGTGCTATTCTACTCTGCCGGACACCACACGGCAACGCTTCACAAATACAATGCAAGGGGGTGATGCCCCGGTTATTGCAAACTTCTATAGGCTGCGGTGACTGCTTACCATCAGGCAGGCCGTAAACTTGTTTGTCACCTTAGTGGTATAATAAAAAACATGGGCGTGGTGTCCATGCTGACTCCGGCTTGACAGGGTCTATCACCGGCCTATTCATATTTTGGCGGCACGGTGTGTGGCCCAGACGTAGACGCGAGTAAAGCTGTCATTTGCACGCTGTGACTGCCCTCTACAGTCTATCCGTACGGATACTGATACGGTATAAATCGTCTACCGATATACATTGATGCTGTTGAAATTTTGAATCCAATACATTGTAACTGCAGGACATTAATCGCTATCTCGACGCTCGAATTTCGCTCTTACAAATTTCGGCGCTGGGAAAATCTCCTTCGTGTCTGGAGTTTCACCTACCTAATTTCACAATTTTAGCTACCGGATCACAACAAAAGCATTGTCGCTTTCCAGCCAAAACGGATAAGGTAGGCTCAGTACATAACAGAGTCCTGTCACCGACATATCCATATTTTGGCGGCACGGTGCATGGCCCAGACGGGGCGCGAGTGATTTACGCGGCACTCGCACGCTGTGGCCGCTCTGTGCACACTACTTGTACACCGACACCGATACCGATACGGCATAAGTTGTCTACCGACCTACATTGATGCTGTTGATATTTTGAGTCCAACACGTTGTAATTTGAAGACCTGAGTGGTGGACCTGAGTGGACGACCTGAGTGGTTCAGTGGTCAACATGCCGGTCTGCCACGCAAGAGGTCCCGGGTTCGATTCCCGGCCGGGCAGAAATTGAAATGATGGATTTTAATTTCTGTTACGGGTCTGGGTGTTCTATGTATCATAAGTATGTATTTAAAAAGTATATAAGTAGTTTATCAGTTATATAGCACCCATAACACAAGCTTTGCTTACTTTGGGGCTAGATGGCGCTGTGTGAATTTGTCCACGATTATTTATTTAACTGCAGGACTAGGCACTCGTACGCTGTTTCTGCACTGTCCAGACTACTCGTACACAGACGCGGCATATCAAAAAGCAAATCGCCTGCCGACCTACATTGACGGTGGTGTAATTTTTTATCCAAAAGCATAAGTGGGGCTAACATGCCTCCTGCCTAACTGTAAAGCATACCTACACCACCAACCAACCTGGATGCTCGCCATAGATTTACGAGACTTCATCCTCACACCATGAACCGAAATGGCACCATACTGTGTGATTCCGGAGGAACTTTATTCGACGCACTTATGGGTTATCCCCAAGTGAGTTCAACATGGTGTTCTTCAAAAAGGATGTAAAAAGGTTTTTACGGGGTCCGCAACATGCTATTTTCCCGTGGTATTGCAAACGTTCACGGTATTCAGCTTCGCCATTTAAGTGGTTTAAAAGAAACGTCGATGCTGCCAAAACGTAAGCTAACATATCTCCTATCTGCAATTTCACAGGGCACCGAAACAGATAAGGCAAAGCATGCTTCACAGAGTCCTGTCAACGGCCTATCTATATTTTGGCGGTACGGCCCGTGGCCCAGACATGGGCGAGTGATTTACGGGGCAGCACCGCGGCCGCAGCCCTCACAGAGAGGGACGCGTGCATAAATCGCCAACAGCCCACCTCGACGCTGTCGAAATTGAATCGAGCCAAGCCCCGGATTTTATATCTATTAGGAGAACGCTCAACGGTCCCCAGGGCGAGGATTTAGATACCGATAACTTTCTCATTTCCTCCGGCGCGGCGCACGTTACTTAGCCGCGCATAAAACGGCGTCCCCAGCGCCGAAAGGGCCCGACTGCGAAATAAGCCATCAATCTTACACCTGACGTCGCCTTATACGGTTATTGAGATATTTTTATAGCTCTTAAAGCGCCCGTCCACCGGTGAAAGTGTTGTTACGTAAAATAGATTAGGGCGGTATCGATCACGGCCGAGGAATTCTCGTATTGGACCGTGTATTGGGGCGCCTCGACCGCGTCTGCTCGCGTCCGGGCTAATATGAGCGCGGCGTACGAGCTATCGGATTCCGAGTGTATCAGCCAGACTATCTGAGGAGCGCTGATTAGTTAACTTATTCGATTATCTCGCAGATCCTCCGACGGCACCCACTCCGTTCGCGGAATCGCTAATAAATACCCACGTTGAATGGCTTAATTAAAATTGTTGCAGGCGGCGCAGACGCGCGCAGGTAAACTCTATTAAACGCGGCGGCTGCACTGCTTATACTCTGGAGCGAACATTCGGAAGTTCCACGGCGATACAAGCAGTTAGTTACGTTGTGAATTTTAATGACGCTTCCGTAGCGGCACGCCGGATCCGCGCGTCTAATCCGCGAGAGCTTCGGAACGTGTTTGTGTAAAGTTTTCCATTACATTAGAGGGAGCCGGGAGCGGGCGCCGGCGCCGAGCGGGAACGAATGGGCCCCACGCTCGGATATCGTAACTGCTACTGTTATTTTAACGGATGTAAGTTTGGATAAATGTCAACTGTTCTCGAATTTACTGCCTCCACGGCGACTCGGTTTTATTAGCTCGTTTTGCATACATTACCCGCTCGCCGATACGGGCCGCGCAGTGGACGGCTGCGCCGGCGGTTCCGTCACTCAGCACGCAATAACATATTCCTAACGCATTCGCTACGAGTTTGAAGAATATCGGCGTAAGTATTAGCCGCCGAGCGCGAGGTAACAAGTTTCCCGGTGTCCGAGAGAATTTCCTCTCTATTTCCCAAGCGCGGCTAAGAAATGCGATTTGGGCTGATCCCGCTCATTTCTGGGCCATTATTCCGCAATTTTGAATGCGCAGCCGTCAATGACTTTGATGATCTCGCCAGCCTTTTGGTGCAAACGGGCCGTGAAAGTGCGCCGCCGCGTTAATGGCATGTTTTCTCGCGCAATTTTTTTGATCTTTACCACGCAACTCAAGTGGATCAGCGCCTTTGAGCGTTAATAGCCCGCAAACAGTGCCTTCGACCGGAATACGTGCTTATATCACCAAATTGGAACTGTTTATTCATAGACGCCGTAATCCACTTGTCTATTAACAAGGGCGTCCTCGCCACCGCTTCGGCCCTGCGAATTATGTGCTCGCTTAAAATTCGTGTTCTATGCAAGTGCACGGCGCTCGAAATATTGAACCTTAATACCGAGGCACTGAGACTAGAATGCGGGCTTAGGCGAGTCCGAGCCGTTTCCCACCGGTCTTTGTTGCACCTGCGCTACATTGCTTGATTTAAATTTAGCCCGAATAGAGCTAAGCGACGACGGTGTACTGTGTGCGTTGCTTGGTGCTGTAGCCGGTTCTCATCCCGTGAAATGAACGGTTCGAATCAAAGCTGAACGTTTACAATTTGGAATTTACAAAGCGATGCGGGGCCGCCGCTATCGACTGTGGTCTGGTTATTTAGATGGAATATCTTGCGACGTACCGGTACTATGCGATTGATGTTTAACCGTGGATTTCATGGAGATGTAATCTGTTATATCTAAGTTGTGTAGAGCAGTTTATAGGGATGCTGAAGGCATTGCGAAGTGGAGGAGGACGAGTAGGAAAGGAAGAAAAAACATTCATTGCACATGGCACACTACGACACGAAGAACCGCAGGTGCGTTACCACTGTGACCAAGACACAAGGACCAAGATGAAATGCTTCATGCCTGTAATTGCGCTGGCTACCGTATCCATCAAACCGGAACAAAACAACGCAATCCATAGGCTGCGGTGACTGCTTACCATAAGGCATGCCGTAAGATCGTTTGCCACTTAAGTGGTATAAAAAAAATTCAATAATTTTTGCTTGGCGGCTGAAATAGATAACACTCACGTGGCGGACACCTCAGGCTTGACAATGTCCTATCATTCGATATCCACGAAAATCTTAAAATCTAAAAACCTTCTCATTAGATTCCAACTCGGCTCCCAAAGTGGACACAGTTCCGTCCATCGATTGCTGTACCCGCACCCGTACCGAGGCGATCGCAAGAAAGCGATAATGAAATAAAGAACTCGGACATTCTGGCGACCGGGGCGCCCGACGGCGGAGAGAAAAAAAAAGTTGTTTCATAAATTTTTCATCGGGCCCCCGTTGTTTAATGGCGCGTTTCAGACGCAGATTAAGACGGAGATCGGCCACTTAGCTATAATCGCCACAATTTGCCAGGGAATCACGTACATGTTTTACGAAAAGCCCGGAGACCGTGGCGGCTTCGGGGCGGGGGCGGGGCGGTAATAACCGGTTTCGTGTAGCTCCGGGTAGCTTGGAAGGGGTGGAAGGGGGGCCTTATCAACGTCCTCTGGGCCCAAGCTAACCTTATATGCTCTTGGTCCCGTTATGCCAGACGGACGAGCCTTTTTTTCAACGCAGTTAAAACGAGCAGTCCACCTGATGGAGAGCGGTAACTGTCGCCCATAACATCTACGATTCATGCATTTAGGTTGCAGGCAACAAATATGCAGCATCGCAGGTGCGTTGCCACTGTAAGGACTCAGATGACATACCTCATGCCTGCTCTCTTGCACGCTGCATGAGGCTCAGGCGAATCTTTTACGCAAATACTACTAAACGGATTTTGATGGAAGTTTGTAGAGATGTGGTATTCTAACTCAGAATAACGTTTAGGGGCACCAATTTGTTCTGAAATTCAATATGGTTCCCGCTAGATCACGGTAAAAGCGAATTTTATGAGGACGATTTCGCAGAATTCTGTGCGAACGAAGTCGCGGTAAAAGCCGTGATCAACATAAATAGGTAACAGCGCCACCATTGAGGCGTCCGTAAATAATGAATGAATTAAAAGATTTCCATCTAATTTGCGAGGTGCCTATCTATACTTTTGTGCGTTGATTAAAATTGCAAATTAAATAAAATTGAGTGAGGCGTGGACAGGCATCCTGCGGAAAGGAGTGGCGATATGATGAGGGTCCCGGGTACTTGTAAGCACAGTACCCTTGAAAATTATCGACTGATTAATTAGGGTGTCAAACGTCATAACAACTATAGGGAAAACAAATATCCATGTTATAAATTGACACAATAAAGACATACATAGGAGTGATGAGTGCAGATAGACCTGCGCGCACGAAAGTTCATACATACAGACTGTTTATGGTTGAGTTCTTTGTCTTCGAGGGTCTTTGTGGACCTATTCCAGTTGATAATTGATAATTGGTAATATCAGAGAGGTAGGGCATAGCGGGGTATCCCGTTCGAATTGGAGCCGCCAAGTACATCCACCTTACAGAATACCGCAGCTAAACAATACTTTTGTTTCTGCCGGTGAGTAAGGTTTCCAGTGCTCCATGGGGTGGGGATTTGGGGAACCGTGGCTTTGGCAATGGAGGAGCATTTGTCTCTTTGCTGCCAGAGC
Source organism: Blastobasis lacticolella (assembly GCA_905147135.1). NCBI lineage: Eukaryota > Metazoa > Arthropoda > Insecta > Lepidoptera > Blastobasidae > Blastobasis > Blastobasis lacticolella. Next base: position 17,128,926 of record LR990053.1, on the reverse strand, counting down.
AACGTGGTATAGAGGTGGGCAACGCATTGGCGATACTCTTGGTGTTGCTAATGTCTATAGGCAGTGGTGACCATTTTCCAGCAGGTGGCCCGCTTGCCTGTTTGCCTACTGTATGGCATAAAAATATGATTATCTTGACTTTTTTCCACTGGTGACTTATTTTGTAACTAACATTCCGCGCGTCATTTATGACAGAAAAAGCATATCGACAGAGAAAGCAGCATAACCCCCGACCAAGTTCACATATATTCAAATATTTTCTAAACTACTGAATCGATTTTAATGAAACAAGCTAAGGACCATCTAGATTAAACTGGCTTTTAAGTAGAGAAAACCGCATCCAAATCGGTCCATCCGTTTAGGAGCTAGGATGCCACAAACAGATACACAAAGCCACAGATACACGCGTTAAACGTACAACACCCTCTTTTTTGTCGGGGGTTAAAAAGAAACAAAAAATTAAGTCTACATCCATGGTCAACCGTAAGAAAGCGACTGTCCGCATAGTGTCCGAGAGCGTAGAATGAAGAAATGAATAATAATAGTATAAAGTATAGACTTTTCATAAGACTTTATTAGTACTTATAGCCATCTCTGGGTTGTCTTCACATACAACCAAATGAAACATGTAACGTTGCCACTTTGGTTTAATTTTACTAACAAACCGCGCCTTGACACATGTCATTCCACCGCATTCTGTAACAGGCCGCCACGAGTGGGCAGTACAAAATTGATTTATTACTGAAATCTGAAGTGTTCTAAAATTTTCGTATTAAAGAAAGAAAGAAAGAAAGAAAATATTTTTATTACAAAGGACGCCACGACATAATAAACGCTTATGGATTTTTGTGATGTCAAAATAAATCATGTCTATGTCTATGTCTATGTCTAAATACCGACTAAAGCGCCACAAACTTGACCCGTAGGCTAATTTCGCACCTAACCCTGTTGCCAACAATTCTCTGATTTCAATGATTGAAATTGCTACTTTTGCGATTTCGTATGATCGATTTAATAGTTTCAGTTTATTGCAATGGAACTTTGTTAGCAACTGAACCCGTGAAATCGATGATACGGAATCGCAAAAGTAACAATTTCAATCATAGAAATCAGATAATTGTTGGCAACAGCGTTACGTAATTAGCTAACCGGTGACAGCGTCGCTGTTGCTGACAGCAAAGAGACATTTAAAATGGGCGACATTTAGTAATAGTTTTGGCCACCGGGTCAGATAAGTTTGTTGCACAGTGTTGAATGACCCGCGCCGTCGATGCGAGCCATTCCGATCGCGGGACCAAATCAAACGATTTCAATTTCCGTCGCGAAATTCCCAGTTTTTATCGGAAACACAGAAATAGAATTAAACGGCGGATATCAGATGAAATTTATAACGAATGCAGTGTAATCCGTTTAGCGATGGACATGCGATTGTAAATCTCGTGCACTTTAGGATTCTCCGTATTACTAAAAACGTATTTTTCAAAAGAGATGCAGTTTTTAAAAATAATACATACTTAGTTCCAAACTTGCGATTTATGTTTCCTTTTTCAACGGATTAGAGCGGATTTTGTTTACGTGTTCCAAGTTTATTTACTTTACTCGCACATGGCTTTGAAAATATTAATTCCTAAACAAATAGACGAGTTTGCTACTGTAATGAGTATAAGTTCTCAAATGAAAAATATTTTTTCATAACAAGCTATTATTGCGCGGTATAGTACTCATCAAGTCCATTCCAAAGATCCCAAACATGATTGTGTTATCTTATTGCGTTCATTAGTTCCCATGACCTCCCTACTCCATCGTCAGACCAGCTAGCTCCATGGTACCATATTAATGCAATGTATACCAAATTTCAGCTTAATTTAACAACGGAAAGTGGGTCAAATTAGGGTGCAAGATATGCTCCCAACTTACATACATTGTTATAAACACTGCAACTTAAATTTGCATTGTAAGTTAAGTAAGATTTGCTTACTTTGGGGCTAGATGGCGCTGTGTGAATTTGTAAAAAACAGCTTGTTTGTAAAAAGAAAGAGAGTGGCATTGCAAACATCCATAGACTGTGATAGCAGTAGTTTTGTATTTTTTTTTGTCTTTCTTTTCCTGCACCGCCTACCTTTCTCAGGCTTAGATTATCCCGGTTGACGGGTAGATAAGGCTATTTTAGCTTTAAGTCCGCCACTGTACTTTTGTGCATAAAGCTTTAATAAATAAATAAAAATTTACCATGATGCAGGCCATCCATCATGCACCAGGCCGCTTGTTTGCCACCTTACTGGTATAAAAAATGATTTTCCGATACAATATTAGTCAGGTTTAACAATATGCAACCTGGCTTATCGGCAGAGCTGATGCGTGGCGTTTATCGATGACGCTTATGTCAGTTCAGAGGACACTCGACGCGCTGCCATTTTGAATAGGTGCATTAATTATTTGCCGCCAAAGCTCTATTTTGATGCAAAATGCATATGGCGGCCGTGTGCGGTTTTAGCGAGTGAATAGGCGTACTCGTGGCGTGAAAGTCCATAGTTTAACATTTCTGTACTAAAGTACTTGGTCAGGAGTAAAGTAGTATTAGAATAACATATGCAGATTTATTTTGGGTTTCGTAACTATGGTTACAAATAAGGCCATAGTTAATAAACTAACTACGTTTTATATATCTCTATATAGATAGATATTTGTAAACTTTACATAGCTAGTGAGTGTCAGGACAATAGCAAACGGAACATGGTGGTCTCTGGTCAGGTCTGGCTCAGGTCTCTGCCTAGTCCTACGAGAGAAAAGGCTTGACTTTTTTATGTATGTGTAATGAATTAATGTGGCGTAAATAGGAACTAAAATGCCGCCAATATTTATCTATTTAATAAATCCATTAATTTCTCCACAATAACGTATACATAATTTTATATACAACTAGGTACATTAACATGTTGGCTACGTGTACATATTTGTGGGGACTGGTACTTAAACTAGGGAAACCCGTCTTATTATGTTTAAAAATTGATATTACGCAATATGCCAAATAAATACAGAAAGTATATCCATTTGACATTTCCTATCCCTATACTGAAGGAAAGAAACTGACGCCCATTCATTTATTCAAAGTCTCTTCTTATCTCTCTTTATTTAGTTAGATATTTTTTGCTTTCTTTTTTGCCATTAAACCCCAACAAAAAATCCCCTACTAATTAAATCGAACGAGAGCAAAACACGGGCCCCGACAATGGCCCACCTCTTCTCATATTTGCAGTTCCATAACCTCCACAGTTCGATATAACATGCATATCGGTCGATAGCCTTCGCTATATCGACGTCGAGATGGCTCGACAAGGGCCTTTGTATTGCCCTCGAGGCCTGAGTATCCCCTCCTACATCCACTTGATCTATTCTGCAAGAGGGCCACGACCCACGCAAGGCTGCGAGCCAGTGAGGCCACGTTTGGAGTGACTTTATTGATATTAAGCTAACCGATAGAAAGAACGTAACGAACGGAAGAACGTTTAATGTACGTATCAGTCCTTCACTTGAAACCTTTAAAAAGCGAGTTAAAGAGTATTATCTTTCCATTTGTTATCCATAGTATATATGTATGTATGTATATATGTATGTATTTAAGTATGTATGTTGTATGTAACTTTGTATTTAATTAGGTATTATAATTTCATTGTAGTTTTTTTTTTTTGTAGTGTTATGTAGGTTAGGTATTTTAAGGTGCACGCCGTCTGCCTTTCTGATTATGCCCTGTCTCTTCCGTAGGTCTGCTGTAAGATATTTCTTATGAAATAAGCTGTACCTGTTGTGTTGTTTTCCTTATATCAATATTGTATAAATGTTATTGTGCACAATAAACTGTTAAATAAATAAATAAATAAAGAGTCGGATAACCCCCGACAAAGCGAGAGAGGTAGGGCATAGCGGGGTATCTCGTTCGAATTGGAGTCGCCCGACTGGGGAAGTACCTTACAGAATACCGCAGCTAAACAATACTCTTTTAAATAGTATTGTGTTTCTGCCGGTGAGTAAGGTTTCCAGTGCTCCATGGGGTGGGGATTTGGGGAACCGTTTGGCAGTGGAGTGGCATTTGCGTTTTTGCTGTTATAGCGGTGGGCAACGCATTGGCGATACACTTGGTGTTGCTAATGTCTATAGGCAGTGGTGACCACTTTCCATCAGGTGGCCCGCTTGCCTACCGTATGTCATAAAAAAAAGAGCATTAATAAATGAATGAATGATATGATACATTTAAAAGATATACAGAATACAATGGGTACCTAAAATTAGCAGCAGGAGAAGCAACAGGCGGTTTTATCGCTTAAAGCGATTTCTTCCAGTTCAAAGTTTACTTACACTTAAATATTTTCTAAATAACAGAACTGATTTTAATCAAACAAAATTAAGAACGATCGCGATTAAACTGGCTTTCAAATAGAGAGAACCGCATCCGAATCGGTCCATCCGTTCGGGAGCTACGTTGCCACAGACTGACATATAGAGCCACAGATAGACACGTCAAAATTATAACACCACTCTTTCTTCGGATTAAAAAACTACTATATATTGATGATACCGCCTTTAGCCGCAATTTAAAGATCTAAGCTTACATCCATATAGAGGGAACAGACGACGGGAAGCGACTTTGTTTTACGAGTATACTGTGTTAAGATACTCGTACTACCACCCAATCCCAAAAAAGAAATTGAATTCATTCATCACTTCATAATCACAGCCCATTCCAGTCCACTGCAGGACATATAGCCTCTCCCACTAACGGGGAGGTTATTGCCATAATCTCCACGCTTGGCAGGTGGGTTGGAGATCGCAGTGTTATAAATGTAACAATGGAAAACGCTGTTGCCCAATTTCCAGCTTACGAAAATTTTAGATCTTTTACCTCTAAAACATTAGTCGCCTTGTGTCGCCCACGAGTGTATGGGTTTGGTTGTTCTATTCTGCCGGACACAATACGGTCGTTCATCACTTGGATATACGTGAGTACCTAGTTGAAAACCGCTTTTCGAGCCACACTGCAAACAGCGCGACACTTGACGTCGCCTATTATTTCACAATCTCCCGAGACGGGCGTCTAATTCATCAGGCTTAATAATATTCACTACAATATCAACTGTTGTGACGTCATCCGCCTAGCTAGCTACAGCCGGGGCCAGCGGCGCAAGTAATTTCTCGTAGACCGTCTTGCCGAGTCGTAGCCCCGTAGCACCGTAGCTCGTAGCGTAGCTACGCCACGTCGACCGCACGGGCCGTGCCTCGGAATAATAAGTCCTTATAAGCCCCCTTGTTTTAATAGACAGCAGTTGTAAGACTTGTAAGGCGATGTTTTTGCTTTTTATTTTAGCAAGTTGAGCATCTGTTCGTGTGGTTTGCGCTGCTTATTGTGGTATTCTATCTGTTCTAAGTGCAAATGAGGGTAAGTTTGCGAAGTGCCTGCTTTGTTGGGTCTTGGAAGTTCCGTATTTAGTACTCTGATTACGTTATTACTATAGTGAAAAGGTTTTTACGGGGTCAGCAACGCGTGGGTATTGCGAACATCCATAGGCTGCGGTAACTGCTTTCCATCAGGCACGCCGTAAGCTTGTTTGCCACCTTAGTGGTATATAAAAAAAGATAAATGTTCAGGTCTAGCAAGCAGGCTGGTGGAACAAACGCAGCTGAATATTTAGTATTTGAGATCCAATGAACTATGAAATCACGCAAATTGACGCCTGATACGATCAATTGAAATTGAATTAGGCTTGGCTAATTGGCCATATATGTATTTGCAAAACGTATTTGTATCCAGCTTGTATAAGTCCAGCGGAATATTTTTTTCTTTTTTCTTAATCTTTTCTTTTTTCTTAGTCTTTGACAACACTAGCATCCACGCTCTGTAGCCAATGTTTTATTCATGAAGGCACGTGCGAAGTCTGCGTATAACCGGCTAATTACCGAGGTATGCCCCGACGTGCTACCCCTACTGCAATGAGGACCACCCGAATTGGTCGGTTAATGCAAGTGCCAGTAAGGGCCGGTTCGAGTGATTCCATTATGTTTTTATTATGATAATTGCTTCTTTCGGTACGGAAGATGGTTGGAGTGTATTTGCTGATTGGTTTTCGGTTTAAGAATGCTATAGTGTTTATGTGGAGACTTGTGTAAAGGTGTCCTACTCCAATTGTTATATTGTCTAATAATGTACTTGTTGGCGTTAATGTCTCGGCTATGTGACGTGGCGGTATGTTGACGACCTGAGTGGTTCAGTGGTCAACATACACTACAACAGTGGTCTGCCACGTAAGAGGTCCCGGGTTCGATTCCCGGCCGGGCAGAAATTGAAATGATGAGTTTTAATTTCTGTTACGGGTCTGGGTGTTCTATGTATAATAAGTATGTATTTAAAAAAAAGTATATAAGTAGATTATCAGTTTCACTACACATATTATCGGGTTTGTTACCACGGTTAGTATTGTCGAATCCGAAAGAGGGTGGACCGATATGTCTGTCCTTAGGAGCGACTTCACACAGCGGCACCAGTCAACTCGTGACCATGACGCATGCAACTGCGTCGAAATATCGAGGTAAAAACAATACTAACCGTGGTAACAAACCCGATAATATGTGTAGTGAAAGTGTAGTGAATAACCACGAAAGTCTTAAAACCTAGATTATCAGTTATCTAGCACCCATAACACAAGATTTGCTTACTTTGGGGCTAGATGGCGCTGTGTGAATTTGTCCACGATTATTTATTTATGTTCTCGCGCACAAAAGCCCGGGATCCGCCTTGACCATGAACCAGGATTTGGCAGATAAGGTAATTACAGTGGAGCGACTGCCATCTGGGAACTTGGGTGTCCGGCAGAGTAGAATAGGACCAACTCGTGGGTGTCGTACAAGGCGACTAATGTTTTCGAGGAAAAAATCTAAGTCTCCGTAGGCTGGAAAACGGGCAGCAGCGTTTCCCATTGATATATTTATAACACTGCGATCTCCAGCCCGCCTGCCAAGTGTGGAGATTATGGCAATAACCTCCCACTTCGTGGGAGAGGCCCTTAGTCCTGCAGTGGACTGTTATGGGCTGTGATGATGAATAGCATCGGTTAGTGTAACTCAGAAAAGAGTCATTGGTACATGGCCGTAGTGGGATTTGAACCCGGTACCTCTCGCTTACGAGGCGGACCCCATAACCACTAGCTAGATAATGCCTATTTACTTTTTTAACTTGTGTCCTGTGACCACGGATAAAATTAACATAACAATCTGATGTTAATCTTATTCGCTGAGCTCGCCTTAATCCTGTGTGACGTCAGCGTAAACTTTAATTGTATGCCAACTAGGGTTGCCAACTTTTTTTAGACCAAATATAGTATTTTCGAGTTAAGAAGTCATAAAAATACAGTACGTAGGGAATTAATTAAAAAAATATATAGTAGGTTTATAAATATTTTCTGCTACATTGAGCTTATATAATAAATAAATAAATATTCGTGGACAAATTCACACAGCGCCATCTAGCCCCAAACTAAGCAGAGCTTGTACTATGGGTGCTAGATAACTGATATACTACTTAAATACTTTTTTAAATACATACTTATTATAATATTCTATTTGCATCAATATTTTTTTTTTCCTTTTGAGGATCTTGTGGACGCGATCCGTTTTGCGGTAAGTGGTAATGTTGTGCTAATTAAATATAGTAGTTTCGCCTACTATATTTTACTATAAATCCTACTATAAATTAAAAATTTAATTATAATTTAAAAATTCCTAATATAGTAGGATACTATATTATATAGTAGGGTTGGCAACCCTAATGTCAACGGATTAGCTGACTACTTAGTTAATATTCCATATGCGATGGTTTATAAAGGTGGGTGGATGCAAATTTGTTACTCCTTCACGCACAAACTACTGAACGGATTGTGATGAAAAGCTGCAATATAGCTGGAATTTATCCCGAAATTTTTTGTGGTACCTGCGGGAACTGATTCGGAACGTTGTAATTGAATCTTAAGCGGACGAAGTCGCGGTCAAAAGCTAGTATAATAATTTTAATGTAGCTAAGCCGAGAGGCCACGAATATAACTTAGAATTAAACATATTTCTGCAATACGTATAGTAATACTGATTGTGTTATAAGGTCATAACATAATAATAAAAGTGCTATGCAATAACCAACAATAGAAATATAACACGCTCTCTACTGGGAAACTTGTTTAAAACGCCACAAACACAAAGCAATAACAAACTAATAAACCAAAACATTGTTGTTCGAACTAGCTGTATTATACGCATGAAATTTAATATTTCAATATAATATGTAGGATATAACAAAATGTTGTCTGTCGCTTGCAAAGTTATGTGAAATGTTGACCTATAAAACGAATTGGAACAATGACTTTATGGCCATTCAGATGGTAGCGGTAGATAATGGACATCGGTTAGTTATTTGTAGAGCATTAGAGTGATGTGATGTGACGTACGTGATGCGTAGGACATCAGCTCTCATACTAAATATATGAAAAATCGCAATTTAGCAACACACTTCTCTTACGTGACGTCGTTGATGCGACTAAATCCCACGGCGTGTGCATCAGAGCGCGTGTATGGCGTGTAATGACGTGATCTGAATTAATAATTGGTAATAACAATATTCAATACTCGATACTTGGCTTGCATCAAATATTTTTCAGTTCTTTTTGAGCCAAGCTCAGTCAAGAAAACTACGATCTACCAATCTGCTCCCGAGACTGTTCCCCAACCCCAGCGGAAGACCTACAAACCCCGCCCGCATAAATTGTAATACAAAATTACAGCTTCACAGAACCCAACCCTGTTCTGGAAGCGTCCGTAATACCGTTCCACCTGGACTGGGAGGCCAATAATTTCTGTAATCCGTTTTATCGAGTCTTCCGTTTCGGTACCCCGAGTGAGGAAGGAACGCTACGGTTTCCGCGCCGTCGGTTCGCGCTTTCCGAGTGCGGTCGCGAATGAACCCGAAGGACTCGAATATGGGTGCGAATGATTATTATCGACACGTGTGTGTACGTAAGACTTCTTACTACCTATATACTAAAGCCTTTCAATTACGGGCCTCATAGAAGGCGAGCCGTTTTCGGTGAAGAATACATACATACATAAAGCTCACGCCTGTGTCCCACAAGTGGGGTAGGCAGAGATTATTGTGAAGAATACCGTGTTGTTTATTGACAACTGCAGATGGGCAACGCGTGCGTGCATCACGCACGGTATTGCAAACGTCTACAGACTGCGGTGACTGCTTACCATCCGGCAAGCCGTAAGCTTGTTTGCCACCCTAGCGGTATAATAAAAGGCGTAAGAAATAGCCAAACACATATTGGTAGCTTTACTTATTCTATGACTGAACATTTAATTTAAAGATAATGTTGCTAGGGGAACTGATCCGCAGGCAAAGAGTTTCATTCCTTGGGTCCTATCTTCATCATCGTTCGCGCGGGAACAGGTCTGCAACGTTACAACCGAATTTTCACGCGAACGTAGTCGCGGAAGCAAGCTACTAATATTTCCGTATAAGATGCATACCCTACTTTATAGTTTAATCTACACCGATGCGTAATAGACACATTACCTCGCCCTGCTGCCTTCCACCTTCCACTTTCCAAGGCGGGGATTAACCGCCACAAATCGCAACCGGCGGCCTTCGCAATAACTCGTCGACGGAAAGGTTCACCTTATTTTAATACGTCCGCGAGATAAATATGGCCGTGTCGTTATTAAGTCGTAAATAGGACGGGCCCGTGGCCTCCTTTAATGGTATTATTTTGCCAGTAGCTCCGAATTAAAGCCAGGCTTAGGTCCTGTTTCTCATTTCCTAGGGCTTTCGGACGGCGGGCAGGTTTTATGGCGCTGTATTGTTAATTTGTCACTATTGTTATATAGTATAGATAGAGCGACGATAGATAATAGATAGGAGGTGAGTCTCGTAAGTAAGAGGCTAAAAATAGTGGTGGTGGCAAACTCGGTGTGTTTTTTGTGTGGAGAGGTGCTGAGTTCGAATTGTGTAGGTTCACAATTATCTTGTAAGTTGTACACAAAACGATACACTTACGGCGAAAGAAAACATCATGAGGAAACCTGCACATTCTGGCGACCGAAACCGTGAGCCAAGCCGGTCAGGTTCCTGTTAACAGAGACACAGAGGTCTGACTTCAGTCACTCAGTCGGCAGTTACACAGTAATTACCTGATCTGCCAAATCCTAGCTCATAGTCAAGGCGGACACTGGACTGTCGCGTGCGAGAGCATAGCTAGGATATTGACATCAAGATGATTATTTTACTAAGCAAGTATTCGAACGTCACCTTACCTCATGGTAAGCAAACGTGCGGGGGATGTGGATTCTATGTTTTAAACACTGCGATTTCCAACCTGCTTTCCAATCGTCGAGACCATGGGAAACCCCTCCCACAATGTGGAGCTGGCTCCAGTCCAGCACTGGACTATTACTCGATTCGATAGTCCAACAGATCTCATAGTAACCCTTTACAAAACTCTATAGACATAGATCAAACTACATACACGATCTCAAATATTTGTATTTCAAATTCACCGCGCCCCCAACAAAGGGGGATTGGTGAATAATGGATGAGAGTACCAGTGAGCCAATATTACGACAGCGGACCTACTGTGCCCAGTTGGAGAATCACAACTGTGGCATAGCGTAGATTAATAGTTTAGTTACAACAGTTTGACAAGCTTTAATTATTTTGGCTCGACTTTTATAATGCGTACGGCTAAGGAGTGGAATGCGTTGCCTGCGAGTGTGTTCCCTGATCAATATAATCTGGATGCCTTCAAGAATAGAGTGAATAGGCTGTTCCTAGACAGGCATGCTCCATCATCGACCGCATCGTCACTTACCACCAGGTCGTGGTGGCGGTCAAATGCCTGGCTAGTAAAGTAATAAAAAAAAAACTTATACTGTTCGTATGTAAGTTGTCCGCTACACTACACTACGCCTACCCTACATTATTCTACCGCTACCCTACATTACCCTACCCTACCCTTTAACTACTCTACACCTACTTTACCCCCACCTACCCTTTTCTTCTTTCTTAAAAACAATCCTCTTGAAACGCTCTATCTATTGCTGAAAACCGCATTAAAATCCGTCGAGTAGTTTAAAAGATAAAAGCGTACATAGATTCATAGGGACAGACGGCGGGAAGCGTCTCTGTTTATTACTATGTACAGATGGATGGTCACCGTGGGAACCGTGGTCCACGTGGACATAGTGGGCGAAGCGTATAGGGCATTAAATATTTGTGCGCGGTCGCTGTTCAGATTTCGGGTCGGGCCTAAGGTTTAGTGAAATGTTTATGGCTACTACAGTTATCTAACAACATTGATTTGATAACCTGAGTATTGCGGTGGCCAACATGCCGCTCTGTTCTGCAGAGCTTTCAAGGTTATATTTGCGACTGTATTAAGTGTTTGGCACGACATAGAAGCATGCTTAACATCAATCATGCTCAACGTGAGTCACCGCCATAATCATCGTCATCCTGGCGTCAATCCTCGGCGCGAGGGTCTGTCTGCTTTCCTACTTTTCCTTGTCCGACGAAAAGACAACTTGGAAAATAAAGCATTGCATATTTGTTCATGAAATTAGACGCAAGGAAATGGTTTTATTGTTAGTGTCTATGAAAGTATGTTATTGTCTTGCGGATATTTTAAGGTAAAACAATCAAGATTCTCATATGATTCTCACAGGGATCAAGCTATATTTTACGAATTATAGGTACTTACTAGTGGACCCGGCGCGACTTCGTTCGCGTGGCGTCCTACCCCTACCCACCCTTTTTTTCTTGCTTATAATTTTTCCTCTTTAATCACTCTATCTATTGTTGAAAACCCCATTAAAATTAGTTGCGAAGTTTAAAGGACCTAAGCGTACATAGATACAAACAGCGGAAAGCGACTATGTTTTATACTATGTATAGATGGTACTTGTCTTCCAACAATTGTTTCGATGTGCACGAATTACGACAATAGGTATAACCGCGCTAGTAACTGCAACCCATTACGCGGGGATGAACCCAAAGGGTCAAAGGTCAACGGCCGGCTGCTCAGTCGTGTGGAAAAATCGCGTCTCCTCAACTGGAAACTCTTAGATTTAGTAAATATTTAAATATGGACAGAATATGTTAGGAGACCTCCAGCTTATGTGCGTGGGTGTTCTCCTTTGGATTTAAGTTTCGTGTCTAGGAATTTCTAAAATATTAAAACAGCAAAAATATATCGTCTACAGTGCACTATTGGACTTGAGACTCCTCTACATGAGTGGAAGCCTTTGACACAATCTCCACGGTTGGTAGGCGGGTGAAACCGCAGTTTCCAAAATACGTTTCATTTCTCCAGCAGTCGGCCGTTTTTTTAACTTTATAAATATGCTCAAAAACTCAGAACAGGGACTAAAGCATTCCCAAACTACAAAGAATGACGTGCGCCCACCATTCATTCACGATCGGACCGGCGCGGGCGGCATGCCTACACAAGCCATGCCAAACCCGTGATCCACACATTTGCAAAGGTTTGGCAAACGTGTGGAGCCACCATTACAATTAAAGTTAAATATCAAAAAGTGTTACCTACAAATTGACTGCCGGCTAGTGTACCTTTTTATTACATAAGGGTAGGCCAACAGGCTAGCGGGCCACCGCAACCAGACGCAAAGTGGTCACTGCTGCCTATATGGCATCGCCAATGCCTAAAAAAATAATAAAATTGTGTTTAAAGCTGTAACATTGATACTGATATAGAAGAGTCGCGACATTATTCTTCACAAACAGGACAATGGCACGCTCATACATCCGCTGTGTAGTCAAGTTTTATGCTGAGACTGTCATGTCATATCATCCGTTGGAAGCTAACGAGTCCTTAGAGCAAGCTCTCATTTTCCAATTTTGAACGCGACGAGTTGGTAATTTCACATTTTATAACTGCTATTATGGTGGTACGTTTACGCTCTCTCGTAAAATATCTGGGTTAGATTACGGTGTCAGACTTTGCTGATTTGGTCGCGCATACTTGTGATATGTTTGCGCTGTTCTTTTGGCTTTGTGTAGGAAGAATGCTTTAGGCTTAGTGCTACTGGTCGCTGTAGTGTTCCGTACAGTACACCTCCGATGTTTTTTTTTTTTAGTAGCCTTGTATTTGACCGCCCCATCTCACCTGGCGATAAGTGACGATGCGGCCGTTGATGGAGCATGCCTGTCTAGAAACAGCCTATTCTCTGTTGCCTTGAAGGCGTCTAGATTATAATGATCGGGGAGCACATGATTAATTTGTAGAATAAACCTGTAAGGTGTTGCTTACATGGTGGGTGATGGCTCAAAGGCAGTACCTACCGACTAGGACTTCCTCTGACCAGAAAATGATGAACATTTTATATCTACATCGACCTCCAATCTCAAATTACATCGGATTAACTATCATTAGAAATATCTAATACATACATACATATATCGTCACGCCTGTTTCATAGATACACCACGACAAAAACAAACACGGATTCACAAAGAAAAAATAACAACAACTGCAACTACATGCTTTAAACTTTAATACCTTGTGACTCGAATTTTTACTATCCCCGCAATAAAAATCTTTGACTATCGACTTAACAAACAGCAATCGACTGAACCCAATAGAGTACTTATCATCAACAATAGATTCGATATCTCGATTCCCCAAGCTAGATATCGAATACTGGACTCGTTAAAACAAAAGCAAGAAGCCCGTATACCCGGAACGCAGCGTAAACACTGTTGCTTGCATTCCGACTCGCTCACTAGTACGAGTACAGCCCGCCCAATAAGCTGCAAACAGACCATTCATGCACACAATATGTGCAGCCATCATGCGAATGCTATTGCCCTGGGGCCATAAACCGAGGCTATAACGCTAAGTACTTGGAAATATGCGAGTGAACGACTGTAAAGATAGTGCCACTGTGTGCTTAGATGGGTAGTTGTACAGGTGACAGATTCAGTCCGATTGCCGGGTTATTGTAATGTTTGTTAGGACTGGTTTGAATTGAGTTCTATTGGAGTTTAGATCAGTCGTTTTGGTTTTGAAGAGTAAAGTTTTTTTTCTTATTTATTAGCTACTTATTTGAAAGCCGGGCGGTAAGTGCCGGTGCGGAATACAGTTCAAACATGGATGGAATATTGAAAAATGTCATCCATGCATTTATCTTTGATGCTAAAGGATTATGTTCTCGGAATCTAATTTCTCACAAAAAGGATTACCGGTAAATGATTTTATTCCCCTTGGAGCTGTCTTAAATAGTCACGAGCGTAAAAAAAACTCAAAGAGCCACCGAGTCGTAGGACACTGAGCAAAAAAAAATTAGTTCAAAGGTTCCATTCGCAGCCGGGGCGGACGTCCGGACGAGTTTCCCAAATATAATTTCGTAAATATTTTTGATATATTCACGGTCAGGCTTTTCATACTTCGCCCGCGTGGCTTATCTGGATTATCTTGGGATTTGCCGGGATTTTTTTAACTTGTTCGCGTTTGTGGGTGCGCTTATTGCGTTTTATCTGGCGCGTGATTTGCGGGCGCGGGCCTTCCCGCAAATATGTTTATGGGCTGAATTGGCCCGGCGCTCGCGCTCGGTCGAACGTGAAAAATGGAGCGAAATAAACCGCCGGGCCTTAATTACAGTTTATTAAATTTTAATATCCCCGGAGCGGCTTTTGTTTGGAGCGGTAGACGTTACAATTAGGACGGCCCTCGGTTTTAATTAAGCCTGTGACAGCGCTACTCCGCTTTGCCGGTGGTAGAAAGAGGCCGGCGGCCGCTCGGGTGGCTACCACCGGCCTCTTTATTAGTGCCGCCAAGCAACAATGCTGCTATTGTTGAGCTCTGGTTAGAAGGGTGAGCTAGCCAGCGTAATTGTAGTGTAGACTTACCCTGTTTGGATTTTAGACCGTGTGCACCAGAATCGAATTGGTTGATATTTTACATTGACTGCCTTGTATATGTACAAGCTTAGCCTACTTTTGGCATATCACAGTGCGAAACTATGTCGCCTCATTGTTGATACATTAGCTTGCGTAGCGAGCGTTAACTCTAACCGATCTTCATTAGAGTGAGCGAAATACAAAGTTATGTCTCGCGCAACAATGCCTATGCGCAACATGCTACGCAGGCTGGCCTCCTCACAAACATCTATGGCATTTAGACCTTACTCCATCGCGCTGCCATACTTGGTGAACTTAAAATTGACCACTACCATCCCTTGTCCTCAGGTGCCCCGTGTGATGAGAAACCGTGTCGCGAAAAACTTCTTACACTAAACGCGCGCGCAGTGCGTCAGTGCGGTGGTGCGCGCCAGTGCGTCAGTGCGTCAGTGCGGTAGTGCCGCGCCAGTGCGTCAGTGCGCCGATGCGGTAGTCGCACGTCGGCACGAGTGCACGTACCTATGGCGGCGTGGCGCGCGCTAGCGCTGCTGGCGGCGTTGCACGCAAGCCGGGCGCTCCCGGAGCCCCTCTACCACAACCAGTTTGCGGTGCACGTGCCGGCTGGCAGCGAGCACGTGGCGGAGATCGCGGCGAGGCATGGCTTCGTCAATCATGGACAGGTGAGTTTTCGTGCACGATTTAGGAGCTATTAGAGTCCGCACTGATCTGCCGAATCCTGGTTCGCGTGCAAGCGTGCCCCGAACCTGATACTTGAAATCTTCAAGAAATAAGCCTATATTTTCTCGAACGCATCCGTGACTCTTCGAGTGTTGGTGATCACTCTCCATCAGGTGACCCGCTTCCTCGTAACTATAATTTAATCAACAAAACTAAGATAAAAGATTAGACTTGGCCGGTATCCGTAGGTTTTGCAAACACACCATCGTTTCCCGTTTTGTCGCACGATTTTATTTAGTTATTTATCTCCCGCCCGACAGCGGAGCCATTAGTTGGCGCGTCAATTATCCGCGGCCCGCAAACTAAATGGCCTAATTACCAGTTGTGGCCGATAAAGAATAAATATGGCTGCAGTAATTACGGATTAATTTAGTTGGGACAAGTTCGGGCTCCCGTGTGGGGTTTTGCAGAACTGTTGCTCCGGTATTAGCTAGCGAATTATGCGACGGGCAGCGTACCGATAAATTCTTGGGCGGCATAGTTCGGAGGTCTTTGGGGACCTGTTTTGAGGTCTGGGACCGTGGCGACGGTGTGCTGCGATCTTTGTACCGAGTTGACGGTGGGAAGGATGGTCGGGGACGAGTTTTAGGTGGCGGTTGGATGGAGAGAGAAGCTTTATTCGGTTAACCTTTATGAAACTCTCTCAGCACGTATCTTTACATACACGAGAGTTACTTATTAGTCATCATCATCATCATCATTAGACGAGCGGTCTATCCCGGCTATCAATTCAGTTATTTTATTGCAGATTATTAATAAGTTTACTATCACTTCTTACTTTTATGTACATGATTAAGGAAATCATTATTTTTAACACTGTTTTCGAAGGACAGTCAGCTCCTTAGGTAGGTGCCCCCTTAATAAAGGGTCAATTAATAAATTGCCAACGGCATATTACCTTTAACATTGTAAATATTATCAGCTATACGATTATCGCACCTATACTCACATCTCGACGAAATTATCGCGAACCCTTCAAAAAGCTACCACGGCCGCAAACCGCACAGGTATGGAAGGCAGCTCTGCTCAGAACACCATTAATCACTAGGAAAACTTACGTCTTTGTCACTTGGACTCTGCTGGTTTCTTCTGAGAATGGTAAAGGTATCCAAGGTACAGAAAATAAAGTTTCATATTTTCGTCTATTAGCACTCCATTATGTAGGTAAGTATGCACCATAGAGATCAACGGAAATAATTCAATTTGGTCTGCAAGAAATAGGCTGTTACCAGTTCTTTTTGGGGGTGGGAAAAGTATTAGCGATACCCCTGGTGTTGCTAATGTCTATAGGCAGCGTAGACCACGCACCATCATTTGGCCCGCTTGCCTGATTATCTACGTTCGAACTCAGTTCATCCGTTCGAGAGATATGATACCATAGACACATACACGGAGCCATAGATTCACAGAGACATACACACGTCAAACTGATAACACCCCCTTTATTCGTCGGATTTAGAGTGACGACGGCGTCTTTTCTTGATCGACCTGAGTGACGAAGCCATTAAGTGACTCAAGTCTTGTAAAATAATTAATTAATCCTAACTGAAGCGGCATACTGACAGACAGACGACATTCTTTTTACTTATTTGTTCCGAGCTCAGGGGGCGACTCGGGTAGGCCGGCTGGTGCGTGCGGGTGTGAGCGCCGGCGGGCTGGCTGGGGCCGGGCGCGCGCCGTACATGATTCGCCGGCGGTTATGTGCGTGGCGCGTATCGGTGCCCGGTGTCTCGCCGGAGTAAGCCCTCGTACGCGCTGATCGGTCTGCATGCGTCGCCCCCTACCTGAATGAGCTCGCTTAACTTCCCTTTGTTTTCCGTTAGATTTTTTACTTTTGAAAAGAGATTAATTAACGTAATCCTAATTCAATAAATACTTTTTCATTTTCATTTTCATATATCTGTAGACTTTATTGTACCTAATATACTTTTTCTTTCATATTAATATGCCATACGAATAAAAGAAAAATCTTGATGAAATTCCGTCAACCGTTGAAGCTATCACAACCGCAGCCTATCCGCGCCGAGGGCGATGCTAGACTTCGCCACGTTTAGCTCTAAGCACCATTAATCACTGGGGAACTTAATTGGACAGCCACTGACGGCAAGGAAACACGACTTGGAGGCACCAAATGTGACGGGAGCCGCGGCGCCGGACTAGCTTGAGAGACAGGAGGCCTCGGTAGTTTTAAATGTCTTGCTTAGTTTTCTTTGAGTTTTAACAGATTGCGGTTGAATTTGGTTGGCTTTTTTTGTCGATGAAATTGTAGTTTAGTGTCGGATTATTATTGGATTAGACGGATAACTATTGTGTAATGGCGGTTACTGCACCTATTTTTTTTATTTTTTTTTATTGAAAAGTGGGCTCTCCAAGGCTTTCTCAGTCCTAGTATCACTGCGACCATTCCTGATCTATTGTGATCGCCTCTTTCTTAAAGTTCAGTACTAATCCCTATAGCTTCTATGAACTGTAATAGTTTCTTAATACTGATATCGTGCACCTCATCGGGTATTAGTTGGTGTTTCCCCAGATGGGTGCTTCGTTTGCGCATCAGGGCCTCACATTTGCAGATCAGGTGGAGAGGCGTTTCATCCTCCTCCTTGCAGAATTTACAGTCTTTTGTTCTGCTGATCTTCAAGTTTAAATACTGCACCTAAAAGAACAAGCCTCTGAAATTATTTATAGTTGTATAATAGAAGTTTTAGTCATGATTATGATTATATTATACTTTAGTGTTGTTGCCACTTTATTAGGGAGTCTTTTGCGAAATCATTTTTAAACCTCGATTGTGTGTGTGTGCGCGCGCGTGTGTGTGTGTGTCTGTGGCGTCGTAGCTCTCGAACGGATGGATCGAGATCGTTGCGGTTTTCTTTGTTTGAATGTCAGTTTAACTGAGATGGTTCTGAGCTTCATTACAATCGATTCATTAGTTTGGGGAATATTTGAGAATGATACTTTGTAGGTAGTTTTCCGACATCATCTCCGTCGATTAGATTATTTGAGCTTCAACGGACATACCGTTTGAATTTGCTTGTCACATTTTAAATAAAAAAGAAGTATGGTTAATTTCACCCCTACATTTCGGGCACATTAAACTAGCAGACGAATTGCCACGCCTAAGAGCCCTAAACTGAAATAGTACAATTTGAGTTCGGCCTGTTTTAAGTACCTAACTTTTACAATTTATTTAATAAATTGATTGTCAAATCAGAGTTATTTTACGTGTCAGAACTTCTCAACTATATAAATCGCGGCGCATAGGTTGAACCAAAATGGCGGTCGTCCGCGCAGGTATAATTGTGGACATAAGTCTTCGACGGAATGCTCCATGGTTGACCGGGAAATCCAAAAATCTTATACGAAACACCGTATTAAAAATATATATTTATTTATAATTAGATCCTAGTAATATTAGTGTGGTGTGTGGTGCCGCCACTTAAAAGAATAGCACCACCCCATCTCTTCCCGTGGGTGTCGTAAGAGGCGACTAAGGGAATAACCCGGAAGATGGGCAGCAGCATCTTTCGGGTACATTTACATCTACTGCACTGCGATCGCCAACCCGCCTGCCAAGCGTGGCGATTATGGCAACCCCCCCCGATGACAAGCACACACAGGCCACGGCCCCCAGTACCCGGCGGCCCCGCTATTCCGGACTATGGTAGCGGTCACGGTAACGGTGGGGCAGGGGGTGCGAAGAATCACCGGATGCGACCAGGCTACCACAAAGCACGACCACTGGCCCTGGCAACATACAATGTCCAGACACTGCGGACCGACGAAAAGCTCGTGGAACTGGAGGAAGTGGTAAGCAGATTAAATTGGGATATTATAGGGTTATCTGAAGTCCGAAGAAAGGGGGAGGACTCGATAATCCTAAAGTCCGGAAATCTGCTTTACTTCCGGGAGGGCGACCAACTGTCCCTAGGTGGTGTCGGGTTCCTCGTCCACAAATCCCTCGTGAACAACATCGTCAAAATCGAGAGTGTGTCGTCTAGGGTAGCGTACCTTATACTCAGAATTACCAAGCGGTATTCGTTGAAGGTCATACAGGTCTACGCACCGACTTCGACTCACTCCGACGATGAAGTGGAGGCTATGTATGAGGATATTTCTACAGCCATGCATACCTCCAAGACACATTATACCGTTGTCATGGGGGATTTCAACGCGAAACTGGGCAAACGAGGCGGAGACGAGTTGAGAGTGGGGCAATTTGGAGTTGGAAGTCGGAACGCCCGTGGCCGGATGCTGGCCGGCTTTATGGAGAAGGAGGGACTCTTTATGATGAACTCATTTTTCAGGAAGCCGGATCATCGCAGATGGACGTGGGTTAGTCCCGATGGTGTCACAAAAAATGAGATTGACTTCATCCTATCTACGAAACGGCATATATTCAATGATGTCTCGGTGATCAATAGCGTTAAAATTGGCAGTGATCACCGCTTGGTAAGAGGCACATTGAATATTAATCCCCAGCTGGAAAGATCGAGATTGATGAGGTCCACGCTCCGGCCTGTACCCATCCAAATAGAAAGCTAGTAAATAAAAAATAGATTTACCTCGCTTAGTTCAAACATGTGGTGGCGGTGGTACTTTGGCGAGGAACGATCTTGAATGATGATTTGGACGAGGTGGGTAGGTACGCGCACTGACACAAAGTTGTCACAACCGGGGTGCCTGCGCAAGCACGTGCACAAGGAAAAAAAAAACACTCTTTGTTGTGGTTTTTTGCGTATTTTTCCATCCATGGGCTTGCATTTGGATTTGAAATGATAATGGTAGCAATTTTCGACTGTACAGTTCAAATTTTGTTTGCCTAGTAGGTAGATATTCGATAGGTACGACCAGTGTGTTGCAAAGACACACGCGTTGCGCGCGCGACGCTAGTTTCTAGACTGGCCGCCCGGCCCTACCCAAGGGTATAGTTTAGATTCACACAGCCACTGTCACTACACAAAATACAAATCAAATTAGTTTATTTTATTTACGTAATACGTTTTATATCTATATATATATATGGCGACATTTGGTTTTTTGACTATTTTATTTATGTTTATTCTATAATAGTAATATGATTTATAAACTCATTTTATTGTTTGGATAGTAGGTATTTATTTATTTGAAGTGGGTATTGCTTGCTTGACGGTGCAGTGTCGGTGGGATATTACGGGGCCCACTGAAAACCAGCGTTGTGGTTCGCGGCAAGCGGCCACAACATTATGCTGAGTAGGGTCCATTTACGCTGGATGCCCACGAAAAATGCCACTGGAAACCCTATAATTGTCTCCGTGTTTTATGTACTATTTTTTTTTGTGTTATATGTAAATTATTATGTCGTGGCGTCCTTTGTAATAAATATTTTCTTTCTTTCTTTCTTTCTTTCAAATCCAAAACCCCGAGAGCTTTCAACTCGAATTACAAAATCGCTTCGAGTGCCTAGGAGAGTGCGTCGACGTGGACGACTATAATAACAGGTTCGTGGAAACTGTCTATACGGTTGGGTCAAAGTTTTATAAGGCCTGCCGTACAAACAGAACAAACAAAATCTCTGACGATACCCTCAAACTCATCGAAGAAAGACGCGGAATGACTCTGCAATCCCCTGATGATGTCTCTCAATTTGGGCGACTTAATCGACAGATCTCCAAGTCTCTGACTCGCGACATACGCCGCTTTAATACTACCAATATTGAGGCGGCGATCGAGCGGAACAAAGGCTCTAAAGTCTTTGCGAGAGATCTGTCGATTGGACAGACCCAGTTGACGAGACTGAAAACGGATGACGGCAGAGTTGTTTCGACCAAGTCCGAGGTTTTGAGGGAAGTCGAGAGGTTCTATGGACAGTTATACACGACAACACGGGCACCTGTTACCAGTATGGCAAAAGACCCCAGAGCCAAGTTGACCCGACACTACACCGAAGATATCCCGGACATCAGCCTGTACGAGATTAGTATGGCTCTCAAACAGCTTAAGAACAACAAGGCGCCGGGTGATGATGGAATTACGGCTGAGCTTCTGAAAGCTGGTGGCAAACCTGTGCTTAAGACCCTTCAGAAGCTGTTCAATTCCGTCATCCTCGAGGGCAAAACGCCGGAAGCATGGCACAGAAGCATAGTGATATTGTTCTTCAAGAAAGGTGATAAGGCTCTCTTGAAGAACTTCAGACCAATATCGCTACTGACCCATGTCTATAAGCTGTTTTCGAGAGTCATTACGAATCGTCTCGCACGCAGGTTTGATGACTTCCAGCCTCCCGAACAAGTCGGATTCCGAAAAGGTTTTAGTACCATAGACCACATACATACGCTGCGGCAGGTTGTACAGAAGACCGAAGAGTATAACCGGCCATTATGCTTGGCGTTTGTGGACTATGAGAAAGCCTTCGATTCGATCGAAACTTGGGCGGTGCTCCAGTCTCTACAGCGGTGCCAAATTGACTATCGATATATCGAAGCATTGAAGTGTTTGTACAAAAACGCCACTATGTCAGTTCGTCTCCAGGACAAGACCACAGAACCTATTCAGCTGCAGCGAGGTGTTAGACAAGGTGATGTCATATCTCCGAAGTTGTTTACCGCTGCACTGGAGGATATCTTTAGGCTTCTGGACTGGGACGGACTTGGCATCAATATTAACGGCGAGTACCTCACGCACCTCAGATTTGCTGACGATATCGTAGTCATGGCTGAAACCCTGGAAGACTTGGGCAAAATGCTCGATGACCTCTGTAGTGCCTCTCAACAAGTAGGTCTTAAAATGAACATGGACAAGACGAAAATTATGTCGAATGTCCATGTTGTGCCTACTCCAGTGACAGTTGGAGGCACTCCACTTGAAGTTGTTGACGACTATACATACCTAGGACAAATAGTCCGGCTAGGTAGGTCCAATTTCGAGAAAGAGGTCAATCGACGAATCCAACTCGGTTGGGCAGCGTTCGGGAAGCTACGCCACATATTTTCGTCCCACTTACCGCAGTGTCTCAAGACGAAGGTCTTTGACCAATGTGTGTTGCCAGTGATGACTTACGGAGCTGAAACGTGGCCACTCACTATGGGCCTTATAAGAAAGCTCACTGTTACCCAAAGGGCAATGGAAAGAGCTATGCTCGGAGTTTCTTTGCGCGATCGAGTCAGAAATGAGGAGATCCGCAAGCGAACCAAGGTCACCGACATAGCTCTAAGGATTGCCAGACTGAAGTGGCAGTGGGCAGGGCACATAGCTCGAAGAACAGATGGCCGATGGGGCAGTAAAGTTCTCGAGTGGCGACCACGTACCGGTAGACGCAGCGTGGGTAGGCCTCCTACAAGGTGGACCGACGACCTGGTAAGGATCGCAGGTACCAGCTGGATGCGGAAAGCACAGGACCGGTCTTTGTGGAGATCTCTGGGGGAGGCCTATGCCCAGCAGTGGGCGTCTTCTGGCTGATGATGATGATGATGATAAATTTACAAAATAATTTCAAGGTCATAGTTCAACTTACGCGCCGCGATCTGTACTTACTTGAAACTTGGTCTTGACACGTAGTTCTTTTGCAGAAAAGAATAAGATTTCGAAAGATTTATTACACTCATTTTGACAAACACGTTTGAATAACAAAGTGCGGTGTTAGACGAAGGAAAAAATTACAAACAACAGCGAAAAACGCTGGGAATCGCTGACACGTAACAAGTTTTAAGTGAGTAGTGCGGCTGCTGTCCAATTATGTTTTCTTAATGATTAATAGCTCAGCCTGTTAGTTGGGTTCGGACTTCGGTCTACCCTCTTTTTGCAGGCCTTTCACCGGCATCCACTTTCGTTAAGTTCGTTTTTGGACTGAATCAGGGCTTGTTATCTTAGAGTGTTTTAGGCAGGTTTACGTCCATGGTTTTTACGAGGGTAGGATTTGTGGCGGGCTCCCATATGGCGTCAAATCTTGTTGTAAAGTTTCAGAGAAACCAATGCTAGACAACACAACCTATCTGTTCACACTGTTCAGGGATGGGTGTTCGACGAATCCCTCCTCCACTCAGGGTCCTATCGACCTGTCGGTCATATGGACCGCGTTAGACCGAATCACGGGTGATGCGCACGCTTGCTTGCTGGTGGCTCTTTGGGCGTGCGCATTTCTTGACACCCACAATACGGGTGTTCGACAACGCGAATGTCATAGAGGCCAACCAACTCCGCAAACCAGTACCTGGCAGCAGCGTCTTCTGTTTTGGGTTTTCATTCAACACAGTCGTGTTTTCCCCGACATGAAACTTGACGTCAAGAGAACATGGTCGCATGTGTCTCTTGACGTCAATTTTCTTTGACTTACGGATGAATGTGGTGTAAAAAGTGATACTTTCCGCTATACGTTTACAAATAGTGATCTCGAAATAGAACCAATTAGAAATAACAAAGCTGAGCCGTACCAAGTCAATTCGCCCATTACTGTGGCGAACCGCCCATTATCGGCGAACGAAAACACTTGTCAATCCCGCAACTGTGCGACGCGCGACGTTGCCGCTCCGCCACTCGTTGCCTAACCACTGGAGGGCATGAGGGCCCTCGCAGGTCTATCTTGGATAGGCAAACAGGGAATACGGGCAGCATGGCCGGAGCAGACGAGGTGCGCTGATTATTGATGTTATTAGGCGTTATTTCGCAGGTTTCTAAGATTCCTAGGATCTGGAGGAGCATCCTCAGAAAGACGTTGGCCATTGTGAACAGGCAAAGGCTTGGCCCCTCCACTACCAGAGCCACGGTTCTACATGGTCATTTCTAGTCGGAATGACTTTCATCGCGAATCATACTGTAATGTACTTTACGGCGGGGAAATTAAACTTAAATGATCATCATCACAGCCCGCAACAGTCCACTATAGGATTTAGGGCCTCTCACACTAAAAGGGCGGTTATTGCCTTCACGCTTGGCAGGCGGGTTGGAGATCGCAGTGTTATAAATGTAACAATGGACAACGCTGCTGCCCATTTTCCAGCCTACGGAGTTTCTACATCTTTTGCCCCGAAAATATTAGTCGCCTTGTACGCCACCCACGAGTGTAAGGGGTTGGTGCTATTCTACTCTGTCGGACACCACGCGGCCAAATACTACTTGCTTTTCTAGTAGCTATGGGATTTTTCCCTGCCTTATCGTAAGTCCCCTCGTCTGCACAAGCTTCAGTGTTTGGCGACACACACTCGGCGCAAGTCGGCGTCGCATCGCGCCGAAGTGTTTGCCTAAGCCCGCCTAGTTTGCTGGTACGCACGTCTTTGACGGTTCATCCAAATTGACCTGGTGACGTCACATCGTCACGCCTCACGGGCGGAACGAGTGAGCGCGTGAGAGGACTCCGCGATGTATGTTTGAATAGTGGCTGTTGTCTCAACACATTATGTAGGTAAGCACGCTTCGAGGACGCTGCCGCAAGGACACTTGCCGCTAGGTGAGGCGGGGAAACGGTTTCGTGTTCTGCGAGATACTTAATATTGTTATTAGCAGGTATTTCCTGTATGAGGAAATGTGTGACTGTGGAAAAGGCGAAAGAGGTGTGTCAGGATCCTAGCTTGTGGCTTTCGATAGTCCCAGTGGGATACTGGCGTGAGTGTGTATGTATGTACGTAGGTAACTTTTAATAGTTGAAACTCGAAGGTCACTCAGTCATGCGGATATTACTACATGGATTTCAAAATCTTGGGATAAACTTCACACACTAGACTTTAGTTGGAACAATCCAAGTTAAGTTAGTTTAAGTCCGCTATTGTTCTGTGAAGTGCATGAATAAATATACTATCAAATTCGTCTTTCAAAAAGCTTCTTACGACCTGTGGAATGATCTTGGGGTGTTCGTGAGCCGATTCGACATTTGGGCCTTCAAGAAATGAGCTGTTACGCCTTTCTCAAAGGTCTACAACACATTCGCGATCCCACTACTGTTACTTACCATCAGGGCCTCGAGTCTGCAAATTTACTGATAGTTCGAGCGAATTGTAATGCCTCCTGTTGCTCATTTTGTTGCCATATCACATAATGGTAAAGACTATTTCTTCTCTTACTACGCGACTACCGTATGTGGGCGATACTAGAAATGTAACGCTCATCGAATGAAACTGCGAACTATAGGACAGGCTGCTTTCACGGAAGTCGTTTCGGACAAAGCTTTTTTATTGAGCGTAAAACAACGTCAAACGTTAATTGCTTTTGAGTAATCTACCGTCGCGACGGTTTGCACAAAGCGGCGCGCACGGCCCTATAAACTTAGGGGGGAGCTAATTTAATTCGGGGAATTTATTAAGGAAAAGAAATAGCTAATAAAATCTCGCGAGACAACTTTCCCCGCGATCAAAGGCCGGGGAACTGACCAAGGTGTAGCGCGGAGCTGACATTGTTTTTTCGCGATCGCACAAAGAGCGCTTTCCTCTCCGCGGAACATTAATAAAACGTCGATTTCAAAAGAATTTTTCCACGGGCCAATAAAAACAATTATTTTCGCATTATGGACAGGGCTGACGAGGAAAGCCCGAGTGGGGAAAGTTTTTTTTTCCGCGCCTATCCTAAAAAAATATGAGGACTTTCCCGTCGTGTCCGGGTCGTGGAATTGATGATAATGACGTCTATTGGCCCTGCTTCTGAGCGGATTATTATAAATTGGGCTGGTACTTGCTTCGTGTAATATTTAATTTGGCTTACATACAATTTTCTTTTTTTTTATGTACGGCAGACAAATAGTCAAGCGGTCCGTCTAATGGAAAGTAGTCACCGATGCCTATGGACATCAGCAACACCAGGGGCGCTACCTATGCGTTGCCCGTCTCTAAAGATACCTCTAATTTACCTCTTGAACGATCCCCTGTCATAGTCCAAAGAAAACACTGTCAAATTTTCGTTTTTTTGGAAGCAGATTTAAAAATAAGGTTTTGGGGGCTCTACTATCCAAGCCCATGAAATGTCATAACTTCACAGTTATTTTAGATGTTCAATACAAAAATAATTGACGTAGTTTAGCTTGAAGGTTTCACCCCCAAAGACCTTTTTGCAGTTGAGTTCTTTTTGTTATTTAAAGTACGTTCAAATGCGATTAGATAGGATGAATTAGTCATAACTAATCAAGAGCTTGGCGAATAGAATGCCTGGCTGTCTGTATTATCACTTCTTCACAAAGACTTTCTTTAACCAACGAACAAATAACAAAAGCAATTCTGGCACTATAAGTGAAGCACACCTTCCTCTACAGAAGCACATCAACCCACCCAATACCAGCATAAAATGAGCTTGCATCACTACGGATGCGCTTACAAACCGGAGACGGTCCAAAGTCTTAGCAGGGTATCTTGACGCTGCAAGGTAGCGCTTAACGGGAGAATGAAATGAAGTAGCTCGCGTATAACCATATAATGACTCTTATTACTTATGCTTAGCCGTGTGGTGTCCGGCAGAGTAGAATAGCACCAAGCCTTTACACTCGTAAGTGTCGTACAAGGCGACTAATGTTTTCGAGACAAAAGAGCTAGTCTCCGTAGGCTGGAAAATGGGCAGCAGCGTTTTCTAGTTACATTTATAATACTGCGATTTCCAACCCGCTTGCCAAGCGTGGAGATTATGGCAATAACCTCCCCTTTTGTGGGAGAGGCCCTAAGTCCTGCAGGGGACTGTTAGGGGCTGTGATGATAATTACTTATGCTAACCTACTTATATAGCCTAATGGGGGTTGAGGCGTGTTACACACAACGAGGCGCTGTCTCCGGTACCACCAGGGGATAAACAAAAGCCAAACAACGGATAATGCGACGGGCACTGCGCGAGATGACACCAAAACCCCTCGAGGGCGGAGCACTCAGCCTCACCGATACATACACCATTTCGGGAGAGATCGCTCGTGGAATTGTGAATAATGCAATTTGGTTACCATAGAGATGTCATTATTATGAAGTACTTATATTATTAGGTTTATGAAGTACCTGTGCTATAGACTTAAAATTTATTATAAGTCTGAGCTGTATTTAGATTTATGTAAAAAATTCCATTTATTGCCATTGTCTCTTCGACGCAATATTGCAGATGTAACTTACATTTTAAAAATAGCTTCTAGTTCGGTAGACTGTCCCAAATTACTCAGTAAATTGCAGTTTCGGGTACCTAGAGGTCATGGTGGTCGTCACAAGGTACCATTTATGTATCCCCAAGCCTCTACTAATTACAGACAGAATTCGTATCTTATTCGGGCGACCAGGAGTTGTAATTCATTGTTGGAATCGGGCGTTGATCTTGATGTTTTTAATACGAGCGTTCACGCAGCGCGGAAATTGCTAAGTAGCGTATTCTTTGAGCAGTAAGTATTGTGTGGGTATTTTTGTTCTGTCATTTAATTGCTAATTTGTTATTTAAGTGCTAAATATTTTATACTTTTTTTTTATCATGTCATTTGATATTTCGTGTGCCTACTGAATTTGCCTCGGCTATCTATCTACGCTAAGTTTATAAACTATTCTAGATCTATTAGTGAAGGTCTATTATTAGCTAACCGTTTTTTACCATTAAGTACTGATTTGTTTGTTAAGCTGATGATCTTCCAAATAAATAAATAAATAAATAAATTATTAGAGGTTTTGTTCGTGGCGGGCATTTGATGATGCAGTGGTAGCGCCGCTGGTGTTGTTGATGGCCATAGGCGGCGGTGACCACGCACCATCAGGTGACCCCGCATGTCTGTTTGTCTGCCGAATCACAGAAACAAAAAATTCAGGACGCGTTGTTTCCCGGTACCTACTGTTACTGTCATCGTCAATTGGTCCAGACTCCACGAAAAAATTCCACGTAATATTTCAAATCCCGATTGAGAAAATATTACGTATATGTTTGAAGTGTGTACGGGTCGGCCGATATTGATGGAGTTTTTTTTATTTGGAAGTCAGTTCAAACAAGATGGTCCTAGAATATCATAGGTTTGTTTCCTTAAAATCGGTTCAGCAATTATCAGAAATATATTCAGATATCTATCGACAAGATGAGGACAGGGTGCTTTTGCGCCCACTTTGAATGGCCAGCGGTGGATGGATATTGTTTGACAATAGGTTAGGCTTGTCTTACTGTATATAATATTCAACATAAAAACATAGACCAAAACGGAAGCAAAGTAATTTGAAAGCTTTTACGGGTGATGATTTATGATACTCCTAGTATTGCAAAATTTAATAGCTAACTGCTATTTAGTGCTTATCTTCGCAGGCCTCGCTTATTACCCACCTAGTGGTATAAAATAAAAGAGGCAAGAGAAAAAAAACGGCTGAATCTTTACGTTTTCCAAATGCCTTTCCCTGAGTGGGGTTTATTGGGCACATGCTCGTATTTTGAGACTATTGGCAGGAATAATATCTGTATAAGAGGATGAAAGCTTCCATTGCAGAAATGCTCGATCCAATTTTTATTATTATTACACGGTAATATTGCCATCACCGGCAGGGCGGAATGCCACGTGAAGGGTCTCGTAAAGATGTTTTTGCGTTTGCCACAAGTGTGTAATGGTGAGAAATAATGGTGGACTGCCTGTATTTACGTTAATTATGACAGTTATATTTTTTATTCTATTCTAGAGACAAATGAGCTGACAATCCACCTATGATGGAAAGCGGTTACTGTCGCCCGGTTTCATGTAACAAAAATAAAAAAATAATCATGTTGGCGTTAATTTCCATATTTTGCTCTCGCTCACGAGGGCCCTGGGTCCAGGATTTGGCAGGTCAGATAATCACAGTCTAGCGACTGCCATCTGACCTCCGTGACCCTGCTATCATGGGAACCTGATCAGATTAGATCATGGTTACACATTCATTCGCCTGAATATGCATTCTTGCAGGTCACAATCTTTTCGTTCCCCGCAAGAGCAACGGTTAGTGTACATAAGTCAGAATAGAGTCATTGGGAATGGCTGCAGTGGATTGAATCAGGTACCTCTCGCTTACGAGTTACCTTAACCCTCGGCCACCAACATTGCGTCTCAGCAACGACAGACACAAATACACACGTCTATCTTATAACACCGCGCTTTCTCCATCGGAGGTAAAAAAAGGCCAATCGCCTCTGCCCTAGCCACTCACTGCACCGACCGTTTACGTTTCGTCTCACGTAAGGTGCTCGCCGACCGCGCCCCGGGGAGCGTCCTGAGGGCTTTATAAGTATTCAATAATGGCCTCTGATCTGAACTGATAGTTGCTTTATTTAGTTTTACCCTCGAAACGGCGAAGTGGACCTGGGAGAGATAGGGAGATAAGGTCCCGTGGATGCGTTTTTTTCGTTGTATTTAAGTGATTTCTGATATTATTTGAAGATTCGATAGTAATGCCACCTTCGTTCGCATTGTCACTTAGTAATAAAAAAATTGATTATATTATTAAATTACACGTACATTTACTTTTACCTACCCTCTTTTTCTTGCTTATAAACCTTCCTCTGGAATCACTCTATCTATTGTTGAAAACCGCATTAAAATCCGTTGCGTAGTTTAAAATATGTACGAGTAAACGTACATAGATACGTGACAGACGACGGAAAGCGGCTTTATTTTATACAATTGTAAAGATAGACTAAGCTGTAACAAGGGATACGATAAAAATAATCTTATATCTTGTTCCACTTCAGTTATTTTCTTCAGACGCTTAGCATCTGCAAATTCAAAGCGAACCACCTGTACAACATTTTTGTCAATAGACACGGTGTCTCACAAATGCCACGCTAATAGAACGACAAATAAAAACTTCCGAAACAGACATTACAATACAACGTTCGCTCGCTCGCTGCCAGGCCGGCAGCTAGGAAACATCGCATGGCAAGCCGTCGTTGGACGAGCCCCCAATTTGGCGGCGAGAGTGCCCGAAAGATATTATTTGCGTCGGCTCAATTCATTCGGGGGCTCACTAACGAGTTTTTAAAAGTAGTTATTCGGCTGGGGAGTTGCAACGGCACGAACCTCTGTACCTTAAACTACGGATTTTGCCGTCTTGTTCGCTCTTGCGTTGAATTCTTCGGGAGTGAGCAGCTCGGAATTAGTAGTATGTAAGTGTGGTGGCGCGGGAGTAATTACAATATTTCGCGCGGTACTTTTGCCCTCAATAATTACAGTTAAGAGCCGAAGATTGTCGCTCGTGATGACACGTTCGTAACAACATTGTAGGTGTTTATGGTCCGGGCCGCATTGGATGCAATTTGCGGTTTGTTTGTTAGACCGGAGGAGTGTTTTGTGGTGCGAAAATTGAGTAGTGCCTTTGGAAAATTAGGGGTCGGATATGTATCTTAAAGAAAATAAGAATTTTTTTATATTACTAAGGTGGCAAACAAGCTTACGGCCTGCCTGATGGTAAGCAGTCACCGCAGACTATTAACGTTTTCTATGCCAGGGGATCACCCACGCGTTGTTGAGCCAGTAAAAACCACTTAGTTGAAGAGCTTTTATTCCACAACCTTAGTGTGTGTGTTAGAAAGTTCCTTTGGAACCGCACAGTTCGCGAACAATTTGGCTCCAAAGTGTCGTCGACATAAGTAAGCTCTTCCCGATCCTTCTATAGCGTTGCCTGCATCGTTTGTGCCTCTTGCTCTATAGTCTCCTTACGATCTTTACAATGTTGCCTATTCATCATGGTCCGAATCGTAACTTGAGAAGCTTGCCGCCTTATCAGTCATTAGGTGTCACATCATATCATTCAACAGCTCATAACAGTCTACTGCTGGACTTGGGCCTCCTCCGCATTATTGAAGGGCAGTGCCGTAATCTCCACGTTTGGCAGGCGGGTTGAGAATCGCAGTGGCGAAAATACTACTGTCCATTATCTGGTTTACTTAGGTAATGTGATTCGCCTGTTACGGCACCCGCCAATGGAACGTGTTGGTGGCGGCATACTATCTGCCGGACCCGACACGGCCTTCCGGATGTAACTTCCTAAAGAAACACCTGATCAAAATAACTACCACACCAACAATCGTCACGACAGCCGCCTCTGGGCCATTAACAAGCGAACCTGCCCGAGGCGTCATTGTTCGCGCACCACTGCTGCGCAACAAAGGTGTGACGTCATAAAAACGTCATCAGCACTAGCCAATTGTTTCGCGGCGACACGCCGCTTTGTTGTCTCACACAATAGACTATTAGTTCTTACGGCTGCTCCCGGGTTCGTCGTTAACGTCACATTCACAATGCACCGATGCTGCTATACGGGCTCGGCGGTGGCGGAAGTGAGGGGAGCGCGCAATCGAATGTGTGGGTAGACACGATCACGCGAAGGATTGGCGCTAAGTAGCTGTCAGGCTCACTATTAGGAGAATTACTCGTTGAATAGGTTAGGATTGGCTTTGTTTCGCGATTTTTCGCGTTTTTATTGTGTAAAGAAGGTGGGCTATTTCCGCGAATATTCAATTTGGTACTTCTCGTACGTTTTTCATACTAATACACCGTTTCCAGAGGAATATTTCGCGCCTCGAGTTTATCCATGTAAATAACTCCTTCTTAGAATGTGATCTCTGTCCGCTTATTGTGAGAAACGTGCGAGTTTATATAGAGGCAGATATCAACGTCGATGTTAGATTTAATTGTATCTAATATCTTCAGTGTCGATTCAATACAATAGGGGTTGTAATAATCTCAAAATCTCTAAAAATTGATTTATGACCAACATCACAAGAAAAAATTCCTAAATGCCGCCAGAGCGATCGGTATCACTCATGAAATCTGTTATCAGAACTACAGTGTTAATTGACACCAATAGTTGACATTGACGACGTTGACGGGTTCATTATGGTGGTTATGAGGACTATAATATTTTATTTATGTAACCATATAGGTACCAACCATATTGGCCGTGTGGTGTCCGGCGGAGTAGAATAGCACCAACCCTTTACACTCATGGGTGTCGTACAAGGCGACTAATGTTTTAGATGTAAAAGATCTCCGTAGTCTGGAAAATGGGCAGCAGCATTTTCCATCGTTATATTTAAACAATGCGATCTCCAACCCGCCTGCCAAGCGTGGAGATTATGGCAATACCCTCCTCTTTCGTAGGAGAGGCCCCAAGTCCTGCAGTGGACTGTTACGGGCTGTGATGTGATAGGTACCAAAAAAACCACGAACCCTATTACTAATAAGTTTTATTAGTAATATGTTGCGCGAGTTTTTCTCAATAGTCCCATGGCCATAATAACGCGACCCTACCATTGTGATCCGCGATCCCTTATTGCCAATTTTTGCCGTGTGTCATTTGTGTCCGCCGCGAGTACTTTTTCGTATTAAGAAGCACAATAATGACTTTTGGTAAGCGTATTTTTAGGCCTCGGGTTGCTTTAAGACGCAGTAAATACTCTTAACGGAGAGCGCAGCAATTCTTTAGCTGCCACGTTGCTCGGTAAACACAGGCCGACTGCACAGAGATTGGCTGAGAAAGGGTCCCGCGGGCCGCTCTAAGTGCAGCGTCTCGACGCGAGCCTGTCACTGCGCCGTCGCGCGCGCCCCTTGACACATAATGTAATATTCCCCTAAGAGCAGCCGGTGACAGGTGTGCTGAGCGTCCTACTCAAATCTCGCCGTGAAAAATGCGCCGCCAGCCCCTCCACGGTTACGTAATGCGCGAATGTGTCGACACGAATAGAGTTTTCGGGATTCTTTGTGCGCGCAATAAGCGGGCGAAGCGGCAGCTGCTCGCGTCTCCTCGGGCCATTCTTCACGCGCGTGTGTCTGTTACGTCGCCGCTCTATCTGCGTAAATATGGCGCTCATTGTGCGTAATAAAGTCAACGTAATAAAGGGCGCCCCGCGCGGGGCGGAAGGAAACTTCGGCCCTTCCTGCGGGCCGTTCCACCCACGTGCCTCGCGCCTGTAGGAGGAGCTCGTTAAAAAATTCGTAAATATTAACGAACCTCCTTTGTGACAACGCTACAGACGTGTTTGGGCAATAAAAGGCGCGCTCGATGCGCTCGGAAATATCGCTGGCGACGAGCAATGCGACGATTTTTTCGCTAGCGCGTCGCACAATGGCGTTTGATTAGTCCCGTTTCAGGTTCTAATGCTGTTTCGAGGCTGCAGCGGGCCCGTAGCCGAGCAAACAGAGCTCTGGTGCTGCGACGCAATTACATGACCTAATAACGGCCCGTGTGCCAGTAATCGGATTACGAGTGTTGGCCCATAGACGCGGCGTCGGCGGCCTCGCGCTCGCGGGCTGAACGTCAAAACAATCGCGCAACCTTCGAGCGGGATTGGCAGCCGGGAATCAATCAGCGACAAGAGGAAACTTGCGCCTAATTGGATTGGATGCACGAGAGGATTTAGGCAGGCGCCGCGGGCGGTTCTATTTTGCGCGGCGCCTCAAATTGTAAGCCCTTTTGAGGGAAAAATCACAAGTCCACCATAATTGGTTTAGAGTTTCGAGCCGTGATCGGTTGGACGTACGTTTGTTCTGCTGCCTCAGCGTCGCTATTCTGCAGTTTATTCGCTTTGTTGTCCGATTGACATACCCACTGTGGATGGTCGGAATGAAGTTTTTGGGTGGAACATGTTTTTCTTTTGTTTTCTGTGAACGCAAAAAGGAACGTCAGATATAGGTAGTTTTGGATATTGTGTTCCTGCTCCATACGAGTTGTTAAGTTAACGTTGGAGCAAGGTAAAGCGTTAATAAACGCTGCTGTTTTTACCCAAAACTAGTACCACATTATTTTCAAATATAAGGAAGAGTCCAAATCCTCAGACCAAATAAGAAAAAAAGACAGAATACAACACCATACTGACACTCGCGAAACTACGCCATGCTGTGTGTAGGTACACGGTCACACACGTACACATTGACAACCAAACTACGCCATGGCACACATGTTTACGAAACCGGCCTCATGTCATTGTCGACAGCGCGCCATATTTATTTCTTATATGGTCTGAAACCAAATTATTTTATTATCTAGAAAGTGTCACAGCTCGCAACCCAACCCACCGACACCGTTAACCTCTTAATTATCAGCAGGCATACTCTGTGTTTAACCGCTTGAACGCCCAGAATATTATTTATTCAAGCCGATATGTAGACGTATGTACGTATATCAGTGTTGCCAACTTTATTTTAACGAATCCACATATTGGTGGTATATTAATCCACCAGAAAATTACAATATTTGCGATCCTTCAAACTACCAGGAAAGCCACTGATATATTATGCCAGACAGATAATACCGAATATGATTTTTTGCAGAATAAATCTAATCTATATCTATATCTAAGGCTGTAATCTAAATAATTCAAGAAATTGACAAAAAATTTTCAGAGAATCCCCGTAACCCACCACCTTAGTTCTGAGTATTGCCTACACATAAAAAATATGCAATTGTGACGTAAACGTTCGAGTTAGTAACCTGTAAATATGTAAATCGTGCTAATGGTCTAATTTTGTACCTTACCACTAAGTAAAGCAACCAAAGCCACTAGAAAAATCTACTAGCCACTAAAACCAAAACATGTCCACTAAAGAAAAGTCTAAACCACCAGATCTAGCAGAAAAGCCACTGAGTTGGCAACACTGACGTATGTAGACATAGACATAAACGTGATACGTGTACCGTGCGAACGGGCAGATGCGCTACCGTCCTATCGGGTCGCGAACACGCGATGCCAGGTTACCCGCTCCGGTGTAACGCGAACTGGATACAACTGGTTCAAACCACTTTTCGGCAACTTTAATGATATGCGAAATA
This sequence comes from Blastobasis lacticolella, assembly GCA_905147135.1. NCBI lineage: Eukaryota > Metazoa > Arthropoda > Insecta > Lepidoptera > Blastobasidae > Blastobasis > Blastobasis lacticolella. The sequence continues at coordinate 17,093,556 of LR990053.1, read as the reverse complement.
TATCGTGATCGGGAAAATACGTGGGGTTGGTGCGGTTTCTTTAATTTTATGAAACTGTTTAAGCATGTGTTTCGCTATGGTTGTAGGTGTAAAATGAGGTAAATCGTATGGTGTGGAAATTAACAACCGATATCCAAACTCAACGTCATCAAAGCAAACTAAACCAAAACCGATAATCGCATCACTGCCCACGTGGAAGTGCACGTAAAGTATTTGCCAAAGCGTCGATCAGCTGATCATCGCGGGCGAAGGGTTGCGCCCCTGAAAGGCCGGGACCGCACGGTGCTTCGCCAAAGGCAGCTCACGGCACGCTAAATGGCCGGGATCGCGCATAGGGTTAATGGGATTGTGTCAAGGGAGCGCCGATTCGACTACAACGGGCGCTTTTATAATGTTGAAAGGGATAAATAAAATAATCGGTGACATAAGAAACATCTCGAGACGACAATATTTTTGTTCTGTGGCAACCCCAAAGCACAACCACGTCACAAAACGTCACACTCCTGTCATATTAAATAATGTTCTCCCTCTCCCCTATATCGTGGACGTCCACGACAATATCGTCACGTTACAAATTATAAATGCGACCAAGGAGTGACTGGAAAAAAATAGAGAGGTCTTATAAGTTAGATGTGTGCAGCTGTGGGCCTGTGGCGTCGCAGCTCCCGAATTATTCGACCGATTTGGATGCAGTTTTCTCTATATAAAAGCTAGTTTAATCGAGTTAGTTCTTAGCCGTTTTTTTCGTTAAATGGTTTTGTAGTTTAAAAGATATTTTAGGTTAAGTAAACATGGTCGGGGGTTATCCAATTTTTTCTATCAGTTAAGTTATTACTGAAGAAATAATTACATTTCAATCCCGATTGCAATTCTCTTTTCTATAACTCCAACTAATAACACTGGCTGTAACAACAAAAAATGCCATGATAACATCAAAATGCCATCAACAATCAATGCTCCAAAGCTTCGTTCGCTACCATTAAATTTTCCATACGCCGCTGCAATATTAAATAAACGATCGACAACAGCGATCAGATAGTTCATTCAAATCGCAAATTGCGATCGACGCTGCTGATATTTGAAATTAACAACTACAATGTCGATTAGAGATGCCATCGACATGATTTTTAATTATCCTTTCCACAATACAGCGTTCGTGTCTCGTGGTGCGTGACGGTCGCCGCGTTGCACCGCACGAAACTTTGTACTTTTGCCGGCGAGAGTTGGGTCGTTCGTTGTGACTAGGGTTGATGGTTCCTTTTTTGCGGGCGTAGGTATTGTATTTTTGACGCTCCAATCTGGTCGGGTTGCCCTTTTAACAGGATGACGGAGGTCAAAAGGCGATCTGCCAAATTCTGGATCATGGTCAAGTATCTTTTCCACAACACAGCGGTTCGTGTCTCGTAGTTCGTGACGGTCGCGCACGAAACTTTGTACAGTTGCCGGCGAGAGTTGGGTCGTTCGTTGTGACTAGGGTTGATGGTTCCTTTTCTTGATCATTTAAAAATCTGGTTGAAGCATCTAGTTCAGTGGTAAAGGCATCCGACTCACAAGCAAGAGGTACCGGGCTCGAATCCCACTGCCGCCATGTACCAATGACTTTTTTCTGAGTTATGTACATTACTTGGACGCTAACCAATGCTCTTACGGTGAGGCAAAACATCGTGATGAAACCTGCACTGAATGTGTTCAATGGGCTTTAACTGGGCTTTAATGTCAGGTTGTGCTTCCGCACGCGAAGGCCTGGCTCCGCCTTGATCAGATCAGGTAATTACAGTGGATCGACTGCTATCTGACCCCCGTGACCCTGTTAACAAGGGAACCTGACCAGATTGGATCAAAGTGCAGGTTTCATCACGACGTTCTCTCTCACCCTAAGAGCATAAAGTTGTGATCATCTACTAATGTACTTAACTCAGTAAAGAGTCATTGGTACATGGCGGTTGTAGCCGAATATTGTACGGAAAATTACAAAGAAACTGTTCAAAAAAAGGTACTTTTATTTTTTAAATATTGAATTTGGGTTTTAGCCAAAGCGTACGTAATTATTATCCAGTGTTACAGCAACATATTAATTATATCACCACGAGTGGTGTAACAGGGAGATATGTCTACAACGTTGGTTTTAAATAACGTCTTGGGTGACACCCTGTGTTACACTTGATAGCAGGGTGGGCAACCCTGGTTGTTTGGTTTATTACAGAGCACGACACTGTGAATTATAGAGAAGGAAACTTTACATGTGCTTGATTAAGCTATTGTGGGAGAATTAATATCGGCAATTATAATTTGGTACTTCATAAAGCTCTTTATATTTTATAGTGTTATAGGGCGGGCGGGAATCACTCAGCTCGTCACCTCAGTCTCAGCTCGCTGAGAATACTTTAAACTTGTTGAAACTGCATACGCGTGTGACTTTTACCATAGCGCCCAGCATTTCTAATGATACGTAGTGTAGGTACGACAGCACAAAGTAAACCTTCAAACTCTAGACGGAATAGGTATTAGTGTATATTTTAGATGTAGGTATCACATTTTTAATATACCTGTAAATATTTTATATGTACCTTAATAAATATTTCTCCCAGACGGAATTGAGTTTATTGCAATTGTATTTACAGCGAAGTCTGATATTAAAGTCAGTACGCTGCGCAATTGTTGGGCATGCGTAGGGTAGATTGCAAGGCCGGCTTGATTATGAGATCGGAATGCAATAACAATTCCATATTTTATTTTTGCGTCGAAAACTAGTTTTATTTTTTCATGAGTAAAATAAATAAAAATACATGAGACTACCCGCGAAGTTATCTTGTTGCGTTAATTGGTTCATATCACCACCTTCTGACTCCATCATCAGATCAGCTCCATGATACCATATTAATGCGTTGTTATCTATGTCATATAGGTATACCAAATTTCAACTCAATTGAACCCTGGAAAGTGGGTCAAATTAGGCTTGCAAGAATCCAGGAAATATATATGAAGTTTCATAAAAGCTGGTACCAAAAAGATGACAATTACCCTGGTGGGGACCTTCAGGGCCCTGTCGTGGACGCTTACGTTGGTTACGTTGGTCCAGAGACACGAAGATGAGTACGTTGTTAAGAAGGTGCTCCACATACCGAACCAGTACAAAGAAAGGGGCAGACCACCCGCCAATTGGTGGAATAATATCAAGAAGGAAATAGACCAGGACAACCTTACTTTTTTTTTTATATTTTATCCGGCAGACAAACAGGCATGCGGGCCACCTGATGGAAAGTGCTCACCGCCGCCTATGGACATCAGCAACACCAGGGGAGTCACCAATGCGTTGCCCGCCTCTGAAGAGACCTCTAATATACCTCTTGAACGATCCCATGTCATAGTCCAAAGGAAACACTGTGGCTGGGAGCTCATTCCCCATCCGAACTGTACTGTTACTGTACAAATAACCCAGAATAGAGTTCTTTGGCGCAAATGTACTGAGAGACCCGACCCTAGATAAACTGGCAGTATGGGTTGGACAAAGAATAAATAGGTGACAATGCCATACAAATCTAAAAATAAAGCACAATAGATTTAGATATTAGAAATGTCTTTACAGACAAACCAACCGAATCCTTCACGCCGCTCATCCGGCTCACGCGCTTTCGTTTTTGACGTTGACTGTACTAAGCCAATTGTGTTAAAATTACCGATGAATTGTTAAAAGCCGTAAATGAATGGATAGAAAGTAGGTCAAATTAGGCTTGCAAGATTCCAGGAATTATAAGTGAACTTTATCAAAAGCTTTTAATAAAAAGATGACAATGCTATAGGAATCTAAAAATTAGCTATGATAGATAGGATTTAGATATTGGAAATGTCTTTACAAACCCACTGAATCCTTCACGCCGCTTATCCAGCTCATGATCTTTCGTTTTTGACGTTGACTGTACTAAGTCAATTGAGTTTAACTTACCGATGAATTGTTAAAAGCCCTTAATGAATGGATATTTCCTTCTATCGTTGATTTTATTCTCTTTTATTTGAACTATTAAGCAATGCCTGTAATTTATTAACGGAAGTAATAAAGAAATGTGTAAGTAAAATAGTAGCTGTTGAACTAATTATCTCAATATGATGGATGAAAAACAAAGTCCCGCGCCGTATCTGTGTGTCCGGAGCGAAGCAACGAGCATGTTAGTTGTTATGAAACACCGCGAACTAGCCAGAACCAAATCTAAAATTTTATCAGAGTGGCAAAATGCCACGCAAGAATGACAAAAACTAGCGTGCGTTTGTAAAATTACTCTTGCGGTTACGACTCGAGTGTTTTTAAGAACCGGAGCAGTGGAATTTTCGCAATATAACCTCAAAACATACCATTTCCGGCTACCATTTAGGAATTGTGTACAATGCCTAGGAAATACATACATTTACTAGAAAATGTGAACCTTCGACAAATCAATTAACACATATTTCCGAAATTGGCTCGCCACTGTATACACTTCCATACAATTCCTAGACTTCACCCATTTCCAGATAAAACCTGCTAACACACCTATACATACGTACGCTTTAAGCTCTGCAGCGCTAGCGAATCAACGTTTTATTTATTTATCGCTTTTATTCATTCGGCGTTTTCATTTTTATCAATCACACCGATACAACACAGGTTTTATTTAACCCCCCACCCACTATAACAGAGAGGTCTAGCAAACATCCAATAAACATATACAAATATAGTTTTACACAGAACAAACACGGCAATATGTACTCCAGTGATCGCGAACCATCGAGAGTCAACACTCATCTCGCTGCGAATCGTAATTTTTAACCCGGGCGGGGGTAGAACGGGGCAAAACACGCGAGTGAAAAATCCGGTTGTTTTTCATCCGGACTTTTTTTTCAACCTGCTTTTTTCCCTCGGTGTTTACTATTTATATTTACCCGGCGCACCGTCGGCCACGCATCGCGTCCGATGAATATTCAGAGCATCCGACCATTGATATGTTTCCGTCGAAGTGTGCGCCCGCTCCGAAAGGTATATTGTGCCAAGTCGTGTGGCAAATGAATGGGGTATCGATGTTAGCGCAGGGAAAATAGTGGCAGCAGAGCGGTTCAATGTTATTTTTTTGTGCCGCTGCCTGCGCCCTGGTTGCAATGGAAAACTTTTGTCAGTGAGGGGCTAAGTCCTCTCAGTAATCAACAACCTGTCTGTCATTGCTGTTTATTTTATAAAAGGTAATATGATGCCTTTTGCATTTATACTTTTGCATTCGTATATGATGATGATGATGATTCTTATATCGATTTTTTATTTTTTTGCAGGTAAGAATCTAAGGCAGACCTACATTGACCGAAATAGTATAAGTAAGTTATAGTTTTAAACGCTATCATCGAGTACTTAGACATCTAATTCTACAAAGGATAAAGTCTAGGAAATCCTACTCCTCCGCTCATCCGCTAGCACATTAAGCACCATGTGTGTTGTCGTGTAAAAGACGCCCACTAGTAACAGAGCACCGGACATCCGCCGCTGTTGAGCTAATGCCGCGCTTATGAGCGAGCTGTCCCGGGCCTCCGTATGTTATTTAAGTCGCTCACGGCCCAGCGTGTGACGTTGGAAACAAAGCCGTTTCCGGGAATAGCCGAGCCTCCGCCGGCAGACGTGTGTACGCAGACGGGCGGCCGGGGCGCGAGATATATCTTTGTGTTACTCTTACGTCAACGACTCAACGTAAATGGAAGGAGTCTAATAGACATCTCGTTCTCTCGTGCGCGATAAAATCCGTCCTACGCCGGTTCACACGATAACTTATAATAATATATAATATGCTATGACAATTCACACAGCGCCATCTAGCCCCAAAGTAAGCAAAGCTTGTGTTACGGGTGCTAGATAACCGAAAAACTACTTAAATACTTTTAAATACATTTCATTCATCATTTCATCATTTCAATTTCTGCTCGGCCGGGAACTTGGGGCCTCTGCGTGGCAAGCCGGCATGTACCTAAACCAACTAAACCACTCAGGTCTTCAAATTGATGTGATTCAAATGGCGAAGTATATTGAGCGAGATTGTTAATTTGGCTTTGTGTCATTTATTAAAATGCAAAGGACAAGCCCATGTCCTTTATTTGAATACTTTCTCTGTTCCGTGTCTCGTCTTCTTTGTGTATATTCAATTCAATTCAAAAAATTAAGTTTGTCCAATAAGGTTTTCTGAACGTTATACCTACATAGGTAACTTGAAAATAAAAATAATTATAATAATTTCAAAATTCTAGACGCCGCGCCGTGGCATCATTGAGCGGATTTCTGACAGACTGACCAGTCAACAGACTGACCGCCGGCCACCTGTCACTGTGATACTGTCACCTGTGAACAATTGAATTAACCTTATACAATATAACCTAAAACAGTAAAGCATAAAATCTAACTTAATGGACCCGGCGCAACTTCGTTCGCGTACACCTACTTTACCCCTACCTACCCTTTTTTCTTGCATCCTCTTAAATCACTCTATTTATTGTTGAATACCGCATTATAATAATAATAAGCATTTGTTATATAGTATGTAAAGATAGGTATTGAATTAATTAGTGAGTCAATTATTGTACAAATAGCTCGTCTAATCTAAAATGACGCGCCCCACTATCGCATTAACGCACACAAGCAAGTTTAAAATATGGACGCAATACATATACAAATGCCGTTGCAATTGGTCATTCAGTTGCCGGTGAGATTCAAACGTAGGAGCACGCGTCGTGCATTGGTTCCCACACAGATGAAGTGTCGTTATCAATATTTGCACTCACACATCGAAATCAACTAACTAAGTAGTGGGGCGCGTCATTTTAGACTAGACGAGCTGTACTCCATTATGATTTATGCGCAATGCAAAATTTGAAATGTAATGGTTGCAATTGCTTTTATAGTAAATGCGCTTTGACAACAAACATTATTACTAATAATGTGCGTGTCATGTGTAAGGACATGCTCATGTCCTTTATTCGCATCCCTCGGTCAGGGCGCATATTTGTATGGCTCGATAGTCATGTCCTTGCCCTGTCCCGTGTCCCGTCCTCTTTGTGTGCATTCAATTCAATTCAAATAGGTTTTTTTTTTTTTTTATGTCATACGTTAGGCAAACAGGCAAGCGGGCCACCTGATGGAAAGTGGTCACCACTGCCTATAGACATTAGCAACACCAAGAGTAACGCTAATGCGTTGCCTACCTCTATAACACGTTGCACTGGCAGCAAAAGGCAAATGCCACTCCACTGCCAAAGCCACGGTTCACCATATCCACACCCCATGGAGCACTGGAAACGTTACTCACCGGCAGAAACACAATACTATTTAAAAGAGTATTATTTAGCTGCGATATTCTGTAAGGTGGAGGTACTTCCCCAGTCGGGCGGCTCCAATTCGAACGAGATACCCCGCTATGCCCTACCTCTCTTAAAACGTTTATTCAATTTAGGTTTTCACAAACGCTTATGAACGCCATACCTACATAGGTAGCATTAAGTAAGAATAATGTGTGTTACCACACACGTTATTACCAATCACGTGTGTTGTAGTAAAATTGTGTAATATTACTACAACACATATTATTGCTCGACAACATACATTGCCCGATTTGCCTCTTATACAACGACCGAAGTCAATCAACACTGGATATCCCGGCGGCTTTATATTGCTTTGTTTTATTGCAACTACCAACAGTTGCCGCTTCAACATTGTTGAAGAGATTGAATTAACATTGTACCGATTAAAGCCGAAACTAAATACTTGACTTAAACTAGGTGACATAGGCACTAGACACATAGACAGTTATGTCACTATGTACTGATTGCTACTAGCGAGGATCTGTAATTGGCTTATTGATTCTAATATATTACTTATTATGTTTTATATAGCTGTTGGTACTCCAATAAATAAATAAATTAAGAGGAGTCTCCCCCAAGCGTGCTCCATACAAACGTAGTTTGATAATATTTTCAATATTACGCTATCAAATCCAATGAAAATTTGTAGACGTGATCCAGAAACCAATATCTATGCTTGTGGTTTCTCTGATTTTTTAAAGGTATATAAATAATAAATAAATAATCGTCGACAAAGTCACACAGCGCCATCTAGCCCCAAAATAACCAAAGCTTGTACTATGGTTGCTAGCTAACTGATATACTACGAATAATATCGTTTTAAAGTTGCACGGGTTTAAGAATTCCGTATAAATTTTAAATTCTGTGTAGCTATGAAACCGTATGAGCCGTGTGGTGTCCGGCAGAGTAGAATAGCACCAACCCCTTATACTCATGGGTGTCGTACATGTTTTCGAGGCAAAAGATCAAGAGTCCCGTAGTCTGGAAAATGGGCAGCAGCATTTTCCATTGTTATATTTAAACACTGCGATCTCCAACCCGCCTGATAAGCGTGGAGATTATGGCAATAACCTCCCCTTTCGTGGGAGAGGCCCTAAGTCCTGCAGTGGACTGTTACGGGCTGTGATGTGATGGACCGTATATTTTAACGAAAATCGGACAAACCACACGCATAGATATTGGTGTCGAGATGACATATACAAAATTTCATTGGCTTTGATAGCTTAATATTAAAAATATAATCGAATTACGTTTGTATGGAGCGATAAAGTGGTTACTTGCTTTTATATCAATTATGATTTACACTGCTGATTGTTTTTTTTATACCACCAAGGTGGCAAACAAGCTTACGGCCTGCCTGATAGTCACCGCAGTCTATGGACGTTTGCAATACCAGGGGCATCACCGACACGCGTTGCCGACCCCGTAAAAACCTTTTAACCCCTTTCTTGAAGAAGTCCATGTTGTACTCTCCAGGGAAAACCTCTCCAGGTAGTTTCTACTTGAATTGCGTACCAACGGGCGAAGTAAAGCAAATCTATTAATTTAAGTTACGATTATCTCCTTAATACCTAAAATAAATTAAGCACGCTAATGGAATTGAAAGTAATAACATGTGTTGCCAAACACTAAGTGAGCGTAGAGCTAGGTTATGTAAAGAGAAAGTGTTTCGCATCACGGTGATTCATGTAGTGAAGTAAGAGTACCTATTGAGGTCGAATTCGAGTCAGCTGTTTCCAAGTACTGCGTGTAATAAAAATTATGATATTTGCGTCAATATCCCGGTCGTGCGCCAAGGCGAGGGCCCCGGATCCGCCTAGACCATGATTTGACAGATCAGGGGGTCTCGAAAGGCCACATTAGCGTTGCGATAATGATTATCTATATTTATATCTATATTTACATCCTCAATGTAGGGGTTAAATTCTTTATAGTTAATTGTTTTTACTCTTAATTGCCTTCACCGCTCATTAAAGGTCTTCTCGGCTTATCAAAGGTTAGCTGGAAGAAATCCCGTTGTGGGATAAGCTCGCCTTTGCATTATAAACTGTATTTTTATTTCCAGTAATGTTATAAATTGATGCAATAAAGAGATTACATACATACATTCATTATCTGATTCGGTGTCCAAAACTTGAATTAAATGACGCCATTTTGAATTGTCATGTCAACAGCGACGCTGTAGATAAGTGTGTGACAACTTAATATGAATCATAATATGAAACGTGGCCTTGGCTAATGGCGCCTTTTTAGATCCCCTGGTAATTACAGCGGAGAGATAGACATCTAACCAAAAATATCCATTGGTCCACCGGTGGAATAAAATAAATAAATAAATAATCGTGGACAAATTATACATAGAACACCCAGACCCGTAACAGAAATTGAAATTCATCATTTAAATTTCTGCCCGGCCGGGAATCGAACCCGGGACCTCTTGCGTGGCAGTGGCATGTTGACCATTGAACCACTCAGATCGTCAAATTAATATGAATCGTAATATGAAACGCTAATGTGGCCTTTTTAGACCCCCTGGTAATTACAGCGTAGAGACAGACATCTAACCAAAAATATCCATAGGTCCACCGGTGGAATGTCGTGTGGAACCTATCAAATTGAGTGGAAACCGATAGGAAAGTAGTGTGTTGACGCCCGTTTGCTCGGCCGCTGTCGCGCGCAGAGACGCCCGTCTCCGGCCCGTCGATTTAGCATTCGGAGTGAATTTGACAGGCGCAATGTTTATTGCTTCCCATTCTGGGGCCGCTTTTGCGGAGATCTTTTTGTGGAAATAATTTATCTAATTTGGAACGAAGCGAATTTGGGGCCGTATCGCTCTAAGTAATCCGCAACGTTCGCTATGAAAATTTTTTATTGAGACCCCACCACGAAATTAAATAATGTCTCCCTTCCCTTTCAAGTTCTTGTTTAACTCGAAGGGCTTGTTGACAATGTTGACTCGTTTACGAAAAGCGGCATTGCAAAAATATGCAAATAAATAAAGTAATCATAAAATGTATCACGGTTCAAGTTGGCGGTCAATTTTTATTCATTTGCGTACGAAATTATATGAATTTTTTTTGGTGTACACTTCTCTGCCTGTTTTTCATTAGGGTTCATCGAAATTCACGTTTAACGTATACTTGGAATTACTTTAAAAAAATAAAAAAACCGACGAGGATGGGATTCGAACCCACGCGTGCAGAGCACATTGGATTAGCAGTCCAACGCCTTAACCTCTCGGCCACCTCGTCTTTGGCGCTGGCCGCGAAATAACGGTATGCAATCGCATGTGCGCGCGGCAGCGTATACTGCCATACATGGAACTTTATTTGCACAGTTCGAATCACCAAATACATTTTAACTGTTTGCGATAGTGAAATACACAATCAGTTTGCCAACGTATGAGGTATTGCTTGCATAATTTTGTGCTACATTTACATATTTGTTTTACAATTTATTAGCGTTCCGCATTTAGGCACATTTTAAATTGACCTAATTAGTCAATTATGGAACTAATTGTTTGTTTGATAAAATAGTTATTTGCTTGTACTTGCTTTGATTTAGTACGAAAAATTCAATAATTATAGTACTCGTAAGTGCTTCATGTAGTAGGTAGGTAGGTAGGTACGTGACGTTTTCGTTACTCGTTGATAATATGTCTTGCGGTTTCTTAGACCATTTTTTTTACTGTGGGTAGTATTTTTGAGAATTGAATCGACACATAACTTATATTAATCTCTAAGTTGCTTCGTTACAATAAAAAAGCAACACAAAAGGCACACAAATGGACGCGTGTGTGACGTGAATTTTTACATAAAAGTAAGAATCTAACAAATAGTGATTGCCGCTTTCCATCAGGTGGGTGATTAGATATCACTATATTATTACGCCAGACAGCATAGAGCTAACCACTCACATCATACGCGTACAACTTCGCAAAGTGAGCACCGAGTCAGCAACAAGTTGTTCGGTCTCTCAAAGTGCAGTTGTAGATGCAAAGGCATAGTTCTGGCTCACTTGTGTAAGTATGCTTTAAATAGACATCAGACCCAGGAAATAAGTGTTTTAATCACGGACCTGAAAAACATACAAACGCATAGGTACTTCTCTAAATCATGAGTGAAGCATGGAAATGGCTGCCCATTTGTGCGTGCGTTGACTTTGACACTGACATGTCAGTGCGGTACAAAATCTAACGAAATGACGGCGGATTGTAAGACCTGGTGTAAGTGTAATGTGTATGAGTGTGTAGGTCATGTACAACAAAATAAATTGACAAGAAATTGTCGTACCTTGCATGCTTGCAGTGTCCGCTCCGTAAAAGCCGTCTCAAATGGCGTGGTCGAGCATCCATCGTCCGCATAGCTACACTCGGATAAGCTCCCACAAAACCGTTGTTATAATTATAACAATTCCCGGTAGTTCGTCCGTTGTTCGTCGTCGGCCAAATGAATATTCCGCGGCTAATGGACCCTTGCTTCTTTCATTAAAACTTACATTATGTGTCCGGGGTCCGGTGAATAATCGCGGCGCTGCCTCGGAATCCCAATGAAGACGGCTATAATTAATAGCGAATCTCGTTTATCAACGACACGCTGGAACGACATGCCGCTGTACGGCCGTTTTGATAAGCCGCCATAGGGCTCGTTTGACAGGCAAAGCCCCACTGCTCCCCCCGGCTCGAGCATCGGCGTAGGATAGCGCGTCTGTCGGTTTTCTGCAGGTTGCGCGTTGATTATGCGAAACAGTTGCATAACATCACTCCGCCGGCCCCTTTCCGCCATCGGGAAACGCGACCCGGGCAAACGCTTCGTCCTTATGTCGTGGATCTTCCAGCTATCCACACGAGCCGCTGTGGATCAACGTACATAATGCGTGTGGCTAAGGAATGGAACATGTTGCCTGCGGCTGAGTTCCCTTATCATTATAATCTGAAAGTCGTCAAGCTAGAGTGAATAGACTGTTCCTGGCATGCTCCATCTGCGGCCGCATCGTCACTTACCACCAGGTGAGATGACGATCAAATGCCTCCCTGGTTTGTTAAAAAACTCAATCCTTCAGCTAGAAGGCCTGTTTAGCCAGGATCTACAACGGCGACCCAAAGAGCAAGCTAATATTGGCTTGGCAGTTGGCACCCATAAATTTAATTAAGAAGTAAAAGGCAGGAGTTTGAGTCAATTTGTTTCAAACTACCCCCAAAAGGCAGCGGATTCTGTGCATAGAATGCGCTATTCTCTCGCCGCCGCCGCTCACTCTCCGTTCCCCGCTGAAGCACTTACGACACTGCTACAGTATAAATATAGTCGCTTTTCGTATGCGCACAGAAAAGCCACTTTATTTTATACTTAGTAAGTATTAGTCTCAATTTTCTAGATGCCTCCTAGATCAGCCCTGTCGCAGTGTCGTATGTAGCCTTTACTTTAGGAAAAGGGAGGGCAACGCCTCATATCGTACCATGATCATAATGTCTATGGTGTTTGCAAATGTTTCGGCCAAACAAAGTTCCAACGAATCTCTACAAGGTGCACCTATGTCCCGTTGTGATATGGTCTTGTCGGCAACACGGTCTTGACTGGAACTCCATGCTGTATTTGTTTATAGAAAATACTGGCTGGCCCGCCGCGACTTCGTTCGCATGTTGTCCTACCCTATAAACCTTCCTCTTGAATCGCTCCATCTATAGTTGAAGACCGCATTATAATCCGTCGCGTAGTTTAAAAGATCTAAGCGTACATACGTACATACAGAAGGACAGACGGCGGGAAGCGACTTTGTTTTATACTATGTATAGATTTTGCAAGTAGCCCTGGACGGAGGTAATCCGCTTGTTTGACGCGTCCCTCCAATGTAAATAAAAGTATAACAAAACAAGTAAGCGACATCTACTATAGGTACGCAAAAACACATAATATCTCCCGCGTAACAATCTCATAGCGGAACCCGAATACATATCGCCGGCGTACATTTATGTTTCGCACAGTGCAAACAACTTTGTGGAAGTTAGCGCAAACAAAGTTAAACAAGCAAGAACCCTGTGTGCCGTGGACCAATGAGTTCGCGCCCACCCCTTGCGCGGGAGTTGAGAAATTTGGATTTTTATTTAACTTACCCGGGCGGGGAATTAAATTACAAGCGCTTTTTTGTTTGCTCAAAACCTGCCGAGATCGATCGGTGGACGCTATAGGCCGGGGTCGGGTCGGCTACCAGATTGGTCTGACCGATACGCGTTATTTATTTTATTGTTATTTAAAAACTTTATTTCACAAATTACAGCAATTGGCGGACTTAAAGCTCTTGAAGCTTTGTCTAACAGTCACCCAGCAGACCATTTGTATAAACTAGCTTTTTTGTCCGCGACTTCATCCGCTTAAAATTCGATTACTACATTCCGGACCTGTTACCGTGGAAACCACGCTGAATTTCGGGAAAAACGATTGCCTATGTTACCCCCTGATAATGTAGCTTTCTATAGGTGAAAGTATTTTAAAAATTTGTCAAGTAGTTTTTGAGTGTATCGGTTACAAACAAACAAACGATCAAATCTTTTTTATTAGTATAGATTATTTCGTAGTAAATTTTGGTCCCAACTTCTTTTTTATGGCCTATGGAGGGACATGTACAGCCTAAAGGGGAGCTGCCTGGTGACGTACTCGCAACTCGTTGCACGTTCATAGTTCGTCATATATACAACTCGTCTCGTACGTCTTGGCTCTAGCTGTGGCTCCAGGTTACAAATGTGAGATGCTATCCGTCCAGAATCGGTGACTTTTGGTGTCAGCAGGACAAGATCCTCTTTGTACAACCCTTTGTACTCTTTGATCCTTATTGAAGTAAGCACAAATAGGTATTTTTTCTGACGTTTAAAGTGAACCATAACATATTTAAAACATAGCTACATTCATCTTCACAGCCCGTAACAGTCCACTGCAGAACTTAGGGCCTCTCCCACGAAAGGGGAGGTTATTGCCATAATCTCCACGCTTGGCAGGCGGGTTGGAGATCGCAGTGTTTAAATAATACAATGGAAAATGCTGCTGCCCATTTTCCAGACTACGGAGACTCTTGATCTTTTGCCTCGAAAACATTAGTCGCCTTGTACGACACCCATGAGTGTAAGGGGTTGGTGCTATTCTACTCTGCCGGACACCACACGGCCAATACAATATAGCTACATTACAGTTGACAAAGTATGGAATATATAACCCAATAGCATATATTTTAGTTATCCATGTGATTCTATGTAACCCACGAACTGTCGACTAACGAGCCACCACGATGTGGTCTGGTATTATTTACTGAGCTGTCAAAATAAACATTGCGTGTCAAAGCGCTCATTAAATACTTTCGTTCAATAGTGACGGGGTTATTGTCTGTCTGTCATAAATGTAAATATGACTCCAGCAATTAAGCGCACGTTTAACGAGAGTTATTTATTTTACCAATCAATATTTTTGAAGCCAATTCGTAGTCGATTGAGTGAATGGGATCAAATTAATGATCAAACTACTTTCGAATAAGGCTTGAATAGGAAAGCCTTTCTTTCCTGTATTTTTAAACAATCTGTTTAATTTAGTTAGACTGTGAACTGAACTGAGACAGACAAAACTGTAAGGCGAGTGTTCCCCGAGCGTGCTCCATACAAACTTAGTTTGATCGTACTTTCAATATTACGCTTTCAAAGCCAATGAAAGTTTGTAGATATGATCCAGAAACCAATATCGATGCTTGATGTTTGTCAAATTTTCGTTAGAATAAATAGTTTCAAAGTTGCAGGAGATTTAATATTTGTATGGAGAGGCGACAGAGCGCGCGCTAGTTCATGTCTTTCGGGCCCGACCGTCTACCTCGATCGGATTATACATTGCCATCTCACTCGCTCGAACCGCAACCGAGTGAGATGGCGATCTCACTCGCTCGAACCGCAACCGAGTGAGATGGCGATTTGTCGAGCCTTCAATAATTGCTACTCGAATTATTTAAGCGGCCGTGCCCGATGGACATGAACTCGCGCACACAGTACAACAAATAGACAGTTAATTCAAACCCATCGCTACAATCGCGAATACACGAGTACTTTGTGAAACAACATTTTCTTAATATTATTTCCTTTGTGTTCAAAGACACGAGCTTTCTTTTCTTTTTATTTCATTTCATCGAACAGAATGCCAACATGACATGTAATCCGTTTAAGGTATTGTAACTGTTTGTGACGAGACGGGAGCGTAGGGTTACCAGATGAATAATTGAAGACAGGAGAATTTTTTTAAGGTATACGACAGACAAACAGGCAATCGGGCCACCTGATGGAAAGTGGTCACCGCGCCTATGGACTTCAGCAACACAACTTACCAATGCGTTGCCCGCCTGTAAAGAGACCTCTAATATACTTCTTGAACGATCCTATGTCATTGTCAAAAGGACACACTGTGGCTGTGAGCTCAGTCCACATCCGAATCGTACAAGCAAGAAACGCTTTTTCGAACGTTCGAAAGTTTTCGTAGACAGCAATAGCCTGATTTCCTTACGTAATTCTGAGAACTTCGCTCGATTTCTAGTTTTCTCAATCATAATACTCTACCGCACCGTCTACTGTTTTCGATATTTTTTTTTGTCACGGTTGACTGGTAGATAAGGCTACTTTAGCTTTAAGTCCGCCAATGTACCTTTAGTGCATAAAGATTTAATAAATAAATAAATAATTTACGAGTACAGTTAAAAAGGTCATAATAATTAATTTTGTGCACTAATGATCTCGGGGGTCACGCGCACGTATCGCACAACGCAATAGATATAGAAGATATTTTTTTTTGTTTTTGTAACTTTAGTTTTGTTATAGAGATCTAAAACTTACTATATTTTATTGAAAATTCTAAATGTCCTGAGATGTCAGGACCAATGCTGATATATGGTAACCCTACCAGGGCGCGCCCTTCAGCAGAGCCGCGTTCCGCGGTGCGCGCATTAGACGAGCATTTTTCATTTGACAAGGACTTCAGTCATTTTTGTTTCACATCGCCTCGTTTTGTACGGCATCCTTCAATCCTCTTATGTTCTTGGCTGGCTCAGTGGGTTCCCGGAAACGAGATGCAACAATCCCATTACTGTGTCCTTTTGTTGTGATATAATTATTTCATAGCAAACATCTAACGAAACAGAAGCGTCGGTGGCCGAGTGGTTAAGGTATCCGACTCGTAGACCTACTGCTATTGTAACACATGAAGTATATGTATCTGTTTGACTTTTAATCGTCGGTAGCCTAATGGTTAAGAGGTCCGACTCGCAAGCGAGAGGTACCAGGTTTGAATGTACCAATGACTCTTGAGTTACGTATATTAGTTGAACACTAACCGATGCTCCTATGGTGAGGGAGAACGTCGTGACATACTATTCCGATGACGAATTTCTACGTAGTATAAAACAAAGTCGTTTCCTGCCGTCTGTCTCTTTGTATGCTTAGAGTTTGCGGTTTTCAACAAAAGACAGAGTGATTCACGAGGAAGGTTTATAAGCTCGAAAATCTAGTAGGAGTTAAGTAGGTGTATTGTAGGTGTAGAGTACCTAAAGGGGGTATGGGTATCACGGACGAAATCGCGCCTGGTCCACTAGCTGCTCATATTTCGCGATACAACGTTGCGAACGTGAGTGCGGCGCCATCACCGGTATTTATCTCCCGGATTGATTTACATGTATTGATGTATCGACCGCGACGTCACGTCTGTCATTGGCGTTTGCAGATGGCCGGCGGCTGATTGGCCTCTCATTTGGGCCGATTGTGCACCGCGAATACGTAATGCCGGGAATTCGATGCTATACGGGCGACAGGGCTGGCAGTCGGGCGAAGATACTGGCTTAAGCTATATAGTTTTTTATGAAGGCCCGACGAAAAACGAGGTGTTAAAGTTTGACGTGTAATGTGTGTAGGTATATGGTAACTCCTGATAGGATAGACCGATATCGATACAGTTTTCTTTATTTGAAATCCAGTTTGATCGAGATGGTTCTTAGCTAAGTTGCATTAAAATAGGTTTTGTAGTTTAGGAAATATTTGAGTATATGTATACTTGGTCGTAGGCTTATTTTCGGAGGACGCGGCGCTTTTACAGATTCAAGTGCGTAATTTATTTACTGTATTTATACTGCTGATTACGGCTGCTATTTTCCCGATCAGTCGTGTGCGTTTTATTGCATTCCTCTATCACAATTATTTTCTACTAATTAAACAATGAGTGAGACATTAAAACAAAAGCCACGATCCCACTCATTGCCCTAGCGCCAAAAGCTGCTTAAAGTCAGCAGATTTAAAGTCCTGACTAAAAGATAGTCATAAAGCTTTATCGCCACCCGTGTGCTACCTACGCGTTTATCATTAAGATAATATGTCCCACGCATGCCGTAACGGGCACATGTCTCTCATTTATAGCTCTATCCATAGTGCTCGATGTTGTTACGTGATCGCCGGCAGGTGTGCGTAATCGGATCACTTGTTTCATTGTGACCCAATGTGACCCATATTGGGTCACTTGGCTTTGTAAATAACTATTATATCTACATTCATAGCTTACTATATTCGAAAATATAGTCGAAAACAGTTGTCAAAGGATGAACTTTTTTTACGGAAATGTATAAAATTTTAAAAATGTTTTTTATTATTCAGCATTGTCCGTACTATTTAAATTTTTGACATTCATGTGCGTTTGTAAAAAACCGAAACTGATTGATTTGATTTGCCTACTTCTTCTTCTTGGCGTGTCGACTAGTGGTGGGTCAAATTTGCGAGAACCAGTACTCCGCCACTGATACAGAGTTATTCGAGGCCGCGTACAAATCCTCGCGCGTGCAGGTGGTAGGGCACGCTGAATAAATTTGCCCTGAATACTTTGAATTTGAATACTACAATTTTTTTTATTTTAGAAATTAGTTTCTCCATCTCCACGTCGTCGGCCCTCCGAAATACGTCCAAGTGCTTCACGCTGGACAAATTTGCCCCTAAATACTTTGAATTTGAATACTAATAATTTTTAACATCAAGAAATTAGTTTCTCGCTCTCCTCGTCGTCGGCCCTCCGAACCACGTCCAAGTGCTTCACGCTAAACAAATTTGCCCCTAAATACTTTGAATTTGAATACTAATAATTCTTTTACCTCAAGAAATTAGTTTCTCCATCTCCACGTCGTCGGCCCTCCGAACCACGCCCAAGTGCTTCTCAGGCCGTTATTTTTTTAAAAGTTGCACAAGTAGCAAACGACACAGTCGGCATGCAGCCGTTTAGGAACTACGGTGCCCAGTTTGGAGTAATAAAACGGGGCGGTCAGAGCGCGGCCCGCATGCGGGTGTTTTAAACCGACGTAACTTTGCGGCCCGCAAGTGCCGGCCACCATTAAAACTTACTTGAACGTAGGCAGACGTAGGGTTGCCAGTTGGACGTGACGGTCCAGAAATCCGGGAGTCTATTGAATTTTGTTGCTTGGCCAGCCAGTAATTTTACTTTGCGGTCCTGGAATTCGCGGACGCTTAGCATTTTTTGGCTACAAATACTAGGATTGTAGTAAAAATTAGGTGTTTTCAATTGACCCTTAAAATCACCTTTCGATTCGTATGTTAAAGTTTTTCGTAGGATTTGTAAGTTTTCCTTGTAAGTAGGCATTGTTTTTAGATCTGGAAATGTGGCAACCCTACACGAACGGCCACAGCGGCCCCTGCCGGGCGAAAGTAATCACCCCTGCCTCAGCGCGCGGGACGTGAAAATCGCTATTAAAAGTTTACTTTCGGCCCGGCATTCCTTGAACTTGTTTTATAGTTCAATCCGACTTAGTTTCAACTCCATTGTTGGCTCCCCAAGAGCTCTGCTCGTGCCTAAATAGCGTACGGAGCGAATTAATTCCTATTAGAATAAAAAAATAACCTCTCTCAAATACTCTATATATAAGCTCAAGACACAGTGGTTGGCTGATAAGGTGTACGTTATATACCTTTTTATTCTTATAACTTTATATCTGGCTAACAAATAAGATTATCATAAAAAGATTTGCTGTAAGCGCTTCCTGTAATATGTAATTTGCAGCAGTAGAAACTGCGCTATTGAACGACTGAGCAACGCACAGTATGGATCCAAAGATCATCATCATCGTCTGAGCGGTCAATCCCGGCTACTGCCAGGGTCCGCCTTCCTACTTTGCTTTCTCCACTTTGCCCGATCTTCGGCATCCTCACGTCGTAAGCCGTTGGCTCTCGCGTCCGACTCGGAGATGTCAATCCATCGCTTCTTAGGTCTCCCGCGGGACCTCTTTCCTGATACAGGCAGGTTTAGACACCTATTTCCCACGTATCCCTGGGGCTTGCGTAACACGTGACCATACCAGAGCAACCGTGCCTCTTCGATCTTATTAGCGATATCTCTTACGCCAAGGCTGCCACGGATGTACTCGTTACGCACTCGAGCAAGTCGCGTAACGCCACACATCCACCGCAGCATTTTCAGTATGGATCCAAAGATATAGTGCAATTTTTCAGTAATAAGATATTCATACTTAGACTTGAATAATGAAACTATGAAATTTTCACGAGTTGCGGAAGAAGCGGACGAAATAGTATCGATTTGAAGTGTATTTTCAAAAGTTTTCGTGTATACAATAAACTGCAAACAAATCAATAGTTTCAAGCAACGCCGTTAAAAACATAAAAACCACATCTGCATCATGATCTTATAAAAATTTAGACCGCTCATTCCTTTGGCTTTGGGCAAAGAGGCAACTTCGTAACAGTGTAACTAAAGAGACGTTAACTCGTTTGGAGCCGCGGCCACAGCAACTTCCGCTCTTTGGGGAGCGCGGAAAAGCATGTATTCTAGACTCATACTTCTATTAACTATCCAACAAACTCCGTTGAACTTTTCGGCGCTTTATTTATGTAGATTAGCGACAACGGAGTTCGTGGACTCACGTGCATACGGCCATTTGGCTGGGAGCGTTTGATGTCGTGTCGTTTGCGCGTAGTGGAGGTGTGCGAAGTCTTTATTGGGGTTTAAGAGAGGTAGGGCATAGCGGGGTATCTCGTTCGAATTGGAGCCGCCCGACTGGGGAAGTACTTCCACCTTACAGAATATCGCAGCTAAATAATACTCTTTTAAATAGTATTGTGTTTCTGCCGGTGAGTAAGGTTTCCAGTGCTCCATGGGGTGGGGATTTGGGGAACCGTGGCTTTGGCAGTGGAGTGGCATTTGTTTTTTGCTGCCAGAGCAACGTGTTATAGAGGTGGGCAACGCATTAGCGATACTCTTGGTGTTGCTAATGTCTATAAGCAGTGGTGACCACTTTCCATCAGGTGGCCCGCTTGCCTGTTTGCCTACCGAATGACATAAAAAAAAAATAGAGCTTAGTATTCCGCGTCGGGACTCTTATTCGCCTCCTCATCAGGTGTTAAGCGCGAGAGTACGCGACCCCGACGCGGTTACTAATGCAGATTGCGTTCAGAAGGTCATATCTAAATCACGGGATAGAGCCGAGCCGTACTTTATCTCGAGTCAGCACCTGGCCCGCCCCCGCCCCGCCGTGAGTTATAACCTCGGCTCTCCTTTTGTTGTTTACGAATGAGTTTTTCGCGTCCCGTCCGCACCGGGCCGCCGGTTCGACACACCTGCGTCGCTCTCCCGGCGCGCCGTGTATTTATCGCCACAATTCTATCTATATTGTCGAGCGAATAGTACGCAGTCGGGAACTTATCGCGTCTACTGCCGCGTTATTTCGCACCCGAGACTTCCGAGATGATGTTTTTATTATGAAGACGTGCCGGGATGTTTACGAGTGTTGCCCGCGTAATGGGTGCGCGTGATGTATGCGCGTCGTTCTCGTTTGTAGGCGGCGCGCCCTGAGTATTCTAGGTGTTTGATTGATGAAATCCGCCGTTGCTACGCTGGCGGTTATTGTGTGCCTTGTGTGAGCCTCTTTATTGCGTCTGCTATGCGGCGGTTATTTGTTTCCCTTACGTGATGCTGATGGGGCGTTTTCACGCGTGAATGGGGCGGTTAAGGTAATTTTTTTTGTGTTTGTTATATTGTAGCGTCGTTGTACTCGGTTGCCGGTGGACCATAAATAAATAAATAAATAAATATTCGTGGACAAATTCACACAGCGCCATCTAGCCCCAAACTAAGCTTGTATTATGGGTCTACATAACTGATATACTATTTAAATACAGACTTATTATACATAGAACACCCAGACCCGTAACTGAAATTAAAATTCATCGTTTCAATTTCTGCCCGGCCGGGAATCGAACCCGGGACCTCTTGCGTGGCAGACCGGCATGTTGACCATTGAACCACTCAGGTCGTCAACCATACCATAGGTATTCGTGTTCTTTTCATTGGTTTAGTTTTGGAGTCGTTTATGGAGCGTCGGTGGCCGTATGGTTAATGGGTCCGATTCGTGCCCCGAGGTTCCGAGTTCGAACCCCAGTGCCGCCATGTCACCAATTACTTTTTTTTTGAGTTATGTACATTAGTTGAATACGAATGCTCTTACGGTGAGGGGCATATGGGGGGGGGAGGGGGTGATGAAACCTGCATATTCAGGCGAATCAATGTTAAACCATGATCTTATCTGGCCAGGTACATAGGATTAACAGTGACACTGTTTAAATCATCTATAAAAAATGTCTAACGCCAATGGTAAGTAAAATATTCCTTGAAAACATCGCGAAATCAGAGTAATAACTGTATCTCAACCGAGTGGACTGTCTTAACTCTCGCATCAAATACAGCCAGGCTGAGCAACTATTTCGGACAGTCCGGCCAAGTAATAAATATCATGATACAACTTCTTATTATGTCGTAAAACTTGTCTTGAGTAAGGGGAAACAATGTCAATCATAATACTGTTAGATGTTGGACCTAAGGGGGAGCGAGAATTATGTTTATGGGACAACTTTTAGTAACATTGTGCTCTCAACAATGATTATCAACATTGTCGGAAACAGTTTTGAACGTTTTAAAGGCATGTTCCGGTTTTCCTCCCGCGTAGCTTTGTTTACGAGTAGCCCGATATTGCGACGCAGTTGCATGCATCATGATCACAGTAATGATGATGATAGGTAATGGTGTGATAATATCTGCGATAGTTAAAAACATTATGTTGTAGTTTTGAACGCTTCACTGTTACTCTTCAGATTTCTCGAAAATTAGCGAGCAATCAGTTAACCATGGTAACAAGGTCACGGAGGCAGTCGCTCCACTGTAATTATCTGCTCTGCCAAATCCTGGATCATGGTCAAGGCGGACCCTGGGCCCTCTGGCGTGAGAGCACAACCGGGACATTAATTATATACAATATAATATAATATATAATATAAGCTTGTAGGTAGCTTGGTGGTACAGTACCGCGCAAATGCTACAAAAACAGCTGCGTCTCGTCTCGTGTGTCTCGACGAATTGAAACCGTCCACCCGGCGAACATAAAAGGCCTGTTTTACAAATGGAATACCGCAATTAGAACACCAAGGCTTATGTTCGCGGCCGTATTGTAGAGATGTCTCGCCTGACTCTTTGAGTTGACTCAATATTTCAACAAGACTGCATATTTCTACTTTCATACCTTAACATTTTACTATCTTACCCAGAGCTCCATAGCAGTCGCTCTACTACAATTATTTGGGAGAAATTGATACATTGTCAAAAAAAAGTGTACCTAAGTGTAACTTTTACTTATGGGTAATTAAGAACTTTAAGATGGAAGTTATGGAAGTATAACTTGACGCTATGGAATTCTCTTGTTCTTTGTCATCTAAGCCCTTGGTCAGTTTGGACAAGAAACGGATACAACCGTTTTACCGTCAACGCCACTCCGTTCAATGCATCAATGATCATAGTGGTGAACAATGATCAGGACATGAAAGAGAATATTAGATCCTTTTCCAAGACAGTGCTGTTCACAATGGCTACATGTTACCTTATTTTGCGCACCTGCGCTCGTGCACCACTGCAGAACATTTGAGAAAAAGTGAGAGCTCGCCCAAATGAATAAACTCGTCCGGCTCAGGAGCTGAGTTGGCTCAATAGCGCGGAGTAGCGTGTCGCCCATCTCTACCCCATTGTCCCCCGGCTATGGAGCAATAATAGGTGACGCGCAGTGAGCGCTTCGCCGGAAAAATCATTCAGAATTCCCATCTGTGGGGGATTTTAATTGAATTCTGGCTTGTTGGTGCCGCTGGCTGGTGGCCAAGAGCCTCTCTTGCGCATTTGAGGCGCGAGCGCTTTTCTGCTTTTTCGGCGATATTCCGATTCCCGACTGATCTCGCTTGGGGATTGGGTGCGATTAGAGGTATAGCGTTTCTTTTTGGACGATTTGATTTGATTTCTGTGGGTCTGCGTAGTATATAGTATATTAGAATAATGCCGACACAAGCCTTTCCAACATCAATATCATTTAAAAAATTTTTTGACATTTTGATTATCTCCCGACGCCTTGGATCAGGGATCATCCCTGGGGCAGGGATTCCCAAACTGGACGCACAGTTTGGGAATCCCTGCCCCTGGGCTAGCTACTAGAAAACCGCTGACCAAAGGACAAGTGTCAGATCGTCTAATGTGTCACAACGTATAGATGCTAGAAATACCACTGGCCAATAAGGATAGGCTGCGGTGACTGCTTACCATCAGGCATCAAGCTTGTTTGCCACCTTAGCGGTATATAAAAAAGGACAAGTGCCAGTTCGTCCAATATCTCTTAACTTCCAGATGTTAGAAATACCACCGACTATGGACAGTGATCTCTCCTTTGATCTGTCAGTGCAAAACTGATTTTCAATTCAAACTCGCCTCAAAATTAAATAGCAAGATGCACGATATAAATTCACACCATCCATTCATAATTCAATTTGCAAATACTCCGCAGCCGCTACAGTAGTCGCCATTTTACTGGTGGGGGTTTAGCTCGTACGGGTTATCGTTTTCATTTCACTAAGTGCACTGTGCTCTGTGCGATATGCCTAACTTGTGTACAGTCTGTTGCGTAGATAGTTGGCTTTTATTTGTCTAGCTAGATAGTACATAGGCAAGTATGTAGCACAAAAAGTAAAAACTCCGACTGCTATTAAACGACCGCTGTTAAAAAACTGAAACGCAAAAAAACTTATAAGTTATTAAAATGTATGATCTTGCCTTTTGAAGACCTTTATTGTGATAACCCTCTTGATTGGTTCTATAGTAGAAAAACAATTTCTAAAGTCAACAATATGGCCATTTTAAATTTTTACATTTTAATGTACCCAGTGTCAGCCGTGCGTCTAAGACGAATCTTATCCACGTGTGTATAATAAATCCTTTAAACCGTTAGAAATAGACATACATACACACTCGAGAACCATAACCCTCCTTCTGTCGCAGTGGGGTAAAAAGCAAAAAAATTTAGCGCGGCAACGTCAGTTATCTTGTCTTCATTATAATATGGATAGTATTTACTGCTAGGATGATGAGGAAATAATAATAATATTTACAAGTTTATCCGTCCGACAGTCCATCAGCGGGTCCCAACCCAACCGCAGTTCGCCGCGGCCGTGCGCCGTAAATAAATGCACTTTGGTTTCGTTAGCGGTCCAACTTACACGTACAGTTGGCTGAATTATAACTGTTTTTGGCTTGTTCGTCGGGCTCAGTTGTAGATTACGTAGTAGGTCTACAGAGTTGGGCTTTACGATAGTGTGGTACCCCGAAAACAAATGCTAGAGGTGCAATCTTGGGGGATAATTCTTACAAAGCACAAACGGTAGTGGTATAATTACGAGCGATCTTTACTTTCTTTACTTTGCGTAGATACTTATTGTCATAACTCACAATTATTCTAATAGGCGAAATGCTTACTGAGTTCAATGTACTAACATTGCATTGACACTTCTTTATCACAGCCCATAACAGTCCACTGCAGGACTTAGAGCCTCTTCCACTAAAGGGGAGTTTATAGCCATAATCTTCACGCTTGGCAAGCGGGTTGGAGATCGTAATTTTGTAAATATAACAATGGAAAACGCCCATTTTCCAGCCTACGGAGACTTCAGATCTTTTACCTCTAAAACGCATTAGGGACTCCCCTGGTGTTGCTGATGTTCATCGGTGACCATTTTCCATCAGGTGGCCCGCTTGTCTGTTTGTCTGACGTATAACAATGACAAAAAAAAATTGTCGCCCTGTACGACACCCACGAGTGTGCTCTACTCTACTCTGCCAGACACCACACGCCTAGTAGAGCTCGTCTAGTCTAAAATGACGCGCCCCACTACTTAGTTAGTTGATTTCGATGTGTGAGTGCAAATATTAATAACGACACTTCATCTGTGTGGGAGCGTCGACTGCTCCAATCGAACGACGCGAGCTCCTACGTTGGCTCACCGGCAACTGAATGACCAATTACAACGGCATTTGTATATGTATTGCGTCCAATTTTTTAAAGTTGCTTGTGTGCGTTAATGCGATAGTGGGGCGCGTCATTTTAGATTAGACGAGCTCTACCATTATGTGATATTTCTTTATCAGTCACTTTATACAGTATTGTATGTCGATTTAGACACATTGACGACTTAGTGAGCCGAATGCTGTATCTACCCGTTTTTTAATTTCGCATCCGAAATAAAAATGTCAGTAAATTTATTTTCGGCAATTAATTACCTTCTTGACTTATTTGCATATGATTAATGTAATAGGTATGCATGCCAACTTATAGGATTATAAGTTTACAATGTAGCGCATTAAGAATACGTCAGTTTACCGTCGAAATTGTAAACTGTTACATTCCAAGGCCATGAGCAGTTTTCAAATAGGTATCTAAAGCATTCCTAACCACTCACTAGATGGCGCCCCGACAATTTGGTAATTGATAATCGCTTGAAATAGGTTCTTAGCAAAGAGGATATAAATACTGGGTACGTTTTTATCAATAGTTTTCAACAATTTTAGAGGTTTAAATTTAATTTTAAACGTCAATTTGACTGAGTCAGTTCGTTTCATGGACGCTAGGATCTAGGAATATTTCTTTGTATATTTCGTTCAACCTTTAACAGTTATGTTTATATTAATAAACATTTTATTTTTAGATTTAGTATTAGATGGCTGCATGACATCAGTGCCACAAACATACAGATTTAAAAAAATATTACCGAAATTGTAGGAGCACCATCTATTGATGCTTTTTGAAACCAACTGACAATACCTACTGGAAAACTCCTCATTGTCACTATATTTGCCTCAGAACACATGATCCGTAGTAGGTACAATATCGGCCCACCATTTCGTTCCATAGTTGCACAGTAGTTCACAGTACCCAGCGGAGCGGACACGGCTGCCTGAGTTGTAAGCCGCCGGATTATCCGTCCGGTTGTACGGCCGGGCAGGTGCAGAATTTGCCGGATATCGGACCGAGTGCCACGTTGAATCCGTAACGCATTCCCCGCCCGGTCTAGTGCGGCCGTTTGGCGAATTGCGAAGCCGGTTGGCCGTTGACCTTGGGTTTTGGCGTGATTAATTGAAATTTTAGCAATGTCGAATAGATATTTTGTCACTTTGACATCTTTGGGTTTGTCCCAGAATTTGTGGTGCGTAGGTATTATTAAAATTACCTAAATAAAAAATTAAGTATGTTCTCCATAATAATAAAAACATTGAATTTACCTAGGTTTGAATTTGTGGTATCAATAAGTTTAAAAAATTAAAACTTGGTTTTTATTATAAAAAAATAAAAAAAGACAACAATAAAAAAAAATTAAAATTGCAATACGTATTTCTATTGAAATAATGAAAAAAAACTTGCATCGGCCGGGAATCGAACCCGGGCCGCCCGCGTGGCAGGCGAGCATTCTACCACTGAACCACCGATGCCTCGGACAGTTATTTGAATTCACCATTCACTTACACATGTACCATTACGAATTATAGTGCTAATATTATTGAGCAAGATTCGTGTTGCCTCAGGTGTTGCGGAGATTATTTTACGTAGTCACGTTTCATATAAACTATAGTAATAATTTCAAATTGCACTTGGTACATGTCTAATACTGACTGCTGTATGCTGGTTCAATGCTCCGTTAGGTCAAAGACCTGATAATGTTTAAGATAGCAACAAATAATATATTTTTATCAGTTTTATCACATTGTAAAAAAAGAGTAGCATAAATAAGCACTTTATCTTTCTTAGCAACAATAACAACATTATTATGTTCAACCAACAAATAATTTATTTTTATCATCTTGTAAAAAGAGTTGCGTAAATAAGCACTTTTAAATCTTTTTTAGCAACAATAACAAATAAATGTTATTCTTCCTCTTTTTTTACAACGATAACAACGACAACTAGTTTCACGCGTGAAACATGATTAGAGTGGCGCTCCACTCGTCATATATTTATCAAATCACGCCATAATGCGGAATGCATTAGGCTCTGCCGCGTCTATAAAGTAAAGCCGCGATAAGCCCCGCTGGGGCCCAGAACTGCGACACACGCGTTCGCACAGTAAAAGGGGGGCTTTACAATTTCCGTCAAAAAAAAAACGTCGAAATCGTCTCTTTTCTTTTCTATTCGAGCGCGGTACGGATCGAGTAGTTTTCCGCTAGCTAGTATCAAGCTCGGATGCCGCACCTGGGCCTGTCGAGTGGGTTTTTTCCACGGCTTCAGTTATTCATCGCCCGCCTAATGCCGAGAGCTCTCCACCCTGGAGGGCCTTTGAGCGTCTCGACGTCGGGCCTCTTAGTAATGACTGCGCAGCCAGACGGCGCTGCATTCAGCGGAGGCAGTCTAGCGACGCAGCCATTGCAGCGTCATTGGCACCGGGTTACGCTCGAATGGGGTGCCGTCGTATTAAATCGCGCGCACTTGCCTGTTGTGCGATCCGGATGGGGCAATAATGGCGTATTGTTTGAGATGTATGTTTTGTTGTCAGTTCAAGGAATCTGGTTTTGTTGTCAGGAGATTTAGTACTTTACCAGGTTTTGTCAAAGGTTTTGTAAGACGGTACACTAGTTATTAGACGTCTATCCTTCTCCATCCTTTGTAGTTGGTATAAGTAGGAGGTAAGACGATAAGCGGGATAACTTTAGTTTTATTATTTAGAGTTAAGGCACGTGTTGAAAACCCAGCTATGCTGACTAGCTAGTATCCTGCTAGTTTCCTGTAGCTAGCTACTATCCTGCAATACTAGCCTTATAAATACGTCTAGAAGCCACGGGAAGAATTCGCTTCATTGCAAACTATGTCGACTAATACCCAATACAACACAACGGAGATCCAATACGGATCGCTCCCGTCTCGCACGCGAGCGTTTTAGGCGAATTGCCGTTTAAATTGTATATCCTTAAAGTGTATATTCTATTAGCGGGAGTGAGGCGCGTCTACCCGCGCGGTGTAATTTATCTTGCTGCGTCGCACCGCGTTACAATGTTCCGATGACGCCTGCTGCATAATGCGGTAGTCTTCGTTGCACCCAGGTGTGCCGCAGGGAGGCACTCTCGGAATTGTATCCGTGAAACCCGCGAACTCCTAAGGCCGCTGTTTGAGGTTATGTGCGACTCCGAGCGCAACTTTTCGCTCTATGGGCGTTCTGAGCCTCATTGCCGTTTTCATTTAACTTAAGAATGAACTCTGATCTCAATTTAGATGTTGCTGTTGATTGGGTCGAAAAGGTTCGTGTAAAATTTATGTTATGAAATAGTTTCGGTAGAGTATCATCGTAGTCAAAAGACAACGACATGGGAGGTATATTAGAGGTCTCGCGGGCAAGGCATTGGTAGCGCCCCTCTTGTTGCTGATGTCCATAGGCGGCGGTGACCACTTTCCATCACATGGTCCGCTTGCTTGTTTATCAGGCGTTTAACATAATAAAAATCAGTCAAACGGATATGAGTGAATATAACGATAAACGCAAACATTGCACTGCTCATACCGACAATCGCATCGTCCATCAAAACAGTCCGGGCGCGAAGCAAACATCCAACAATACTAATTCGACCGAGCTTCAATCGCTACCGAACTGCAGAAATCCACACAACCAGCGAAAGCCACTATCAATCTCTAGAGCAAATAAACTAATCAATGTATCGGTTGTGTATAGAGCCGTACAAATTCAGCGGGCATTAGAGCGGGTCATTAATTAGTTTTATCAGGCGGCCAGAGTTTCAATTCGCCAATATACCAATATCGATTCCGAATTCGATGCAACGGCAGCAGCCGGACGTCTCATTAGTCTGTGACCGCAGCACTGTGCAAGCGTTGATTACCAAAACTGGCTTGCAAACAACGATAAATTAAATGGCGATATCATACGGTGTTTAGTTTGTTCAGCACTAACGTAACTAATTGGCCGAAAAACGTCAAAGAACTCCTGACCAATGATTGAACCGATTTAAATGGAACAAAGCTCAGACTGGCTTTTAAATAAACCGCTTCGAAATTGGTAGAGCTCGTCTAGTCTAAAATGACGCGCCCCACTACTTAGTTAGTTGATTTCGATGTGTGAGTGCTTCATCTGTTTGGGAGCCAATGAACGACGCGTGCTCCTACGTTTGAATTTCACCGGCAACTGAATGACCAATTACAACGGCATTTGTATATGTATTGCGTCCATATTTTAAACTTGGTTGTGTGCGTTAATGCGACGTCATTTTAGATTAGACGAGCTCTACATTCGTTCGAAACAATGCTAAGAACCATGTCGATTAAACTGGCTTTTAAATACAAAAAGCCGCATCCAAATCGGTCCATCCGTTCGGGAGCTAGGATGCAACAGATACACATTACACACATCAAACTCAAAACTCGCTCAAAATTTCTTTATTGATTAAGACATTAAACGTATTTTTCAATCGTCAAACTTATAACACTCGTCTTGTTTTCGTCGGAGCCTAATAATAAAAATAAAAATAAAATAAAACCAACCATCATTACAGAAACACGAAGAAGACAGTTAAGTACACAGAACAGCAAACCCACACAACACATCCCAGGTTAGCGGAGAGGGTTCTCCGAACTTTCCCTGCACATAGCGGATACATTTCCCCTGTAACACTAAAGCTATTCAACTAACTAGAAACTTAACAAGGAGAGGCAAATAATTCCGCGAAAAGCCCCACACGTGGATGCACAACAATACTGCACCAACATCAATTGTTACTCCTGGGAGTCCCGGGGAAAATAATAAGCTGGGATGTTACATAGATGTTCCAGGGCATTCGCCGCAACTCGATGAACTTGCGCCTTTTTAAATGGGAACAGGAACAGTAAGCAGTTCCAGCGAACACCACAACTATCTTTGAGGTCCTGTGGTGAAGAAAAAGCGGCTGTAGATACTCAGAGGGGTTTTAGTGGTTAGGGCAATCTCACATATTCACGTCACTCCCCCGTGTGAAGTGATATTCTCGGAAGATATCCCCTCCAAAAAAAACCACAGTGCAAACTATCTATGAGATCCTGTGGTGTTTCGATAAAAAGCGGCTGTGTATACAGAGGGTTTTAGTGGGTAGAGTCGTTTCTGGGTAATCCTACATGTTCACGTCACTTCCCCGGGTGAAGTGATAAAAGAAAAGTAAGCAGGGTCTTAATTCTGCTAATTTTATTAAACGCACATGCCATTGATATTCAATTGACACTCAACTGTAATTTGAGTATCAATTGTCTCGATTGAGACAAATTGGATATTCTGCAAAAACATAGAGGAGCAGGTGATCTAATGTAGTCCACGAAATTATTCTAAATCAAACACTTTTTGTTTACATATTACTCTAATCTTAGAAATGTGTAACGTGACCCTTCGCCTGGGGGCTATTTGGCGACCAGTTGAAATGTATCTCACAAATACGTTTTGTGTTTGAAATCCCGGACAAGTCCTGATAAATTCGGACGAATGGCGTACCTATGGAACCAACAGGTACACATCGCTGCAATTAAACATTCAAGTTAAAGCTCGTCTAATCTAAAATGACGCTCCCCACTAACGCATTACCGCACACAAGCAAGTTTAAAATATGGACGCAATACATATACAAATGCCGTTGTAATTGGTCATTCAGTTGCCGGTGAGATTCAAACGTAGGAACACGCGTCGTTCATACATCGAAATCAACTAACTAAGTAGTGGGGCGCGCCATCTTAGACTAGACGAGCTCTACCCAGCTGTACGATATTAACGCTGTAATGTAAGCGCCCACAGTTTGACTAGAAACTGCTAAGGAATGGAACGCTTTGACTGCCAATGTGTTTACGGACCAATATGATATCATCTGTGACAATAAACCTGCGGTTCAGTATTTTTGAGCGCGGTCCGGCTTTGCCTGGCATTGCCAGGCACGGTCCGGTCGTGACTGGCGTGGGGTGGGTTTGCTTTTAGAACACTTCAATAGTTCAATACTAATTTTGATTTGATTTTAGATAATTCTCGCCAAATCTCTGAGAGAGAGATTTACGTAAATCGAAAAAATATTACGTAATATTTTGAACTATCGTACGCAGATGTTTTGTACAGAATACATTGGTTATATAACGAGTAACCAGATGTTTTGACGTAGTTGTATCATCATTGTCACGGGACGACGGCATAAGAACTGTCTAAAATCAAATCATATAAAATCATCATTAGTGTTGAAGTGTTCTAAAATTACCTTAATATGTAAACGCTTATGGATTTTTGTGATGTCAAAATAGATCATGTCTATGTCTAAATCAAGTTACCCACGTAATATTCTGCGTCCTGTACTAGGGAGGCACGTGTATCATTCAAACAGTATTAAGAACCCCGGTAATTGGCCGGGGACCGTTCAGTCCTTTTTCTCGTTACTCAGCCAGCTCAGCTACTCCTTTGTGTTGCAA
This sequence comes from Blastobasis lacticolella, assembly GCA_905147135.1. Classification (NCBI taxonomy): domain Eukaryota; kingdom Metazoa; phylum Arthropoda; class Insecta; order Lepidoptera; family Blastobasidae; genus Blastobasis; species Blastobasis lacticolella. The sequence goes on along the minus strand of LR990053.1, from coordinate 17,061,360 downwards.
CTGTTTTGTTTAGGTTGTGGACGAAATGAAAACAAAAACAAAAAATACATATACAATTTATTAAGTAAAGCCACTGAGTTTCGCATGAGCGCAAACTGAAACTTTCTCATGAATGGGTAGCGACATAATTTAATTAGTCGTAACTTTGTTATGTTATGTCTACTTTCATACATACACTAACATTTATAATGTCATAAGGCAGAGACTACATCGATCCACTTGCTAAGGTCCTGACAGATCTCTCTCGCTTCTTCCAGTGATTATTCATTCATGACCGTCGATTTAGAGTACTCTTGACCTGACCTTTCCTTATGATATCATTGATTTGGTCACCTACTTCGGGCTATTTAGTATAACTACTTAGATTAGATAAAAGAAATAAAGCGTTAGGTATATACTCAATACGTTGAATGGAAAACTTTTCTATAAATAATTATCATCACCACGTCGAATTCGTATCGAGTGTTGTTGAACTCAAAAGAGATAACGTTCACCAAATTCGCAATCGTTGTAACAAGCATCGGTGGTTCAGTGGTAGAATGCTCGCCTGCCACGCGGGCGGCCCGGGTTCGATTCCCGGCCGATGCAAGAGATTTTTTTTTTTTTTTTTCGTTACCACGATACTCGAACGTACCAATATTCGATATAAGTAGCTCATGATTTTATACGTGCCATAAATGTTGAGTGCCATAGCCGTCGATAACACCGCACTTGGGCTACAATTCACGATCGTATAAGCGAATATTCGTATTCGAGTGCCGTCCTATCTATATTCAGTGAGCATTCCGCTAGCGCGGTCGCTGCAGGCAAACTAAATAACGTAGGTAACGCCGGCTGTAAAAATAAACCGCCCTTATGGCTAGCATGAATTCCATAATGCTCTGTGCAGTGGCAGCTCTCTTGACGCCATCGGCGAGCACGCGGTGCATGCGTTCTGCACCCAATGGTCTGTTTCATGAGCGCCTTTGTTGAAAGCAAGTGGGTGTCTGTAACTTCTACGTTTTTTTTTAATCCCGATGCGAAATGAGAGTCCTCTCTTTTTAATTTTGACACCAGACTTGTCAAAAAAGAATGGCGAAAATGAGGGCGCTTCTGTTATGTCCATTGTCCATGTCAATGGACTTTCAAGCCACGTAGCCGCTTCGGCAAAATCGCTACAGTTTAGCGGAACAACATAAAAAGAAGAAAAAAAAGCCACGGCAAACTTTTTTTTGACAAGATTGTATGTGGCTACTCATCATGGCTCCTCATAGCTCCGAATGAACCTATTTCGATGCAGTTGTTTTTTGATGCTAGTTTAGTTCTCAGCTTTGACCGACACGATCGTAGTACCTCTGTCAATGTACCTGTCGTAGAGCCTTGTGGGGCCCGGCAGATTAGAATAGCACCAACCCCTTACACTCGTGGGTGTCGTACTAGACGACCAATGTTTTCGAGGCAAAAATCAGTCACCGTAAGTTGGAAAATGGGCAGCAGCATCTTCGATTGTTATATTTATAACACTGCGATCTCCAACGCGCTTGCCAAGCGTGGAGATTATGGCAGAACATCCCCTTTCGTGGGAGAGGCCCTAAGTCATGCAGTGGACTGTTCTGGACTGTGATGATGAACGTAGGTACCCATAGGCAGTGGCGTAGCATGGGGGGGGGGGGCGGAGGGTGCGGTCCGCACCGGGCGGCACTTTGCCGGGGGCGGCGCTGCGGAGGTGGCAGTTAGAAAAAAAATTAAAATATAAAAAAAAGTTAATTTCTTTCAGTGTTTTTTTCGTCATTTTTTGTTGTTGTTACCTAGCTGCGAGCGCCGGTGCGCGCAGGTACAATCGGAACGAAAATAGTAACATGCCAAATAAATATATAATATCTAACTACCAAACTTTACAAAACTTTACTCTATGTCAAAAAATGTTAATTTCACTTTTCAGGTTAGTGTTAATCAATAAAAGTACTCATTTTACCATGCCCCAAATTTTTTATAATGGATTACAAAAATAAGAGGGCGGCAAATTTGGAATCCGCACCGGGTGCTAGTGAGCTATGCTACGCCATTGCCCATAGGTAGTGGCGATGGCAAAGTATGGTGAAATAAGTCGAGGATTGTTTACTCCGTTCCAATTTACGTCCAACAAAGTAAGCCATAGAACAATAAGTTGGATATTATGTCGCATTATTACGTAATTTCGCAAAAGAAGTTTCAGTGAACAACAAATATACGGGAAAAAGCAATAAAGAGACCCATGTATGTAATACAATTGCGGCAAAGTAAACAAGTGCAGAACGCAAACATTTGTTGTCCCAAAGCTTATACGAGGAGAAAATATGTTTGTCTCCGTTACGTTGAGTACATTTGATAGTTATGTTGTTCTGTGTTTATGAAGATCTAACTTTGCCCGCGACTTGCGTAGTTTTGTGGAGATCTGGTGCCTCGTTTTCCGTCAATGTCGGGTAACATCAGGCCAGGTCTGTCTTCAATAATAATAAAAATATACAGGCAAAGCTTTTCACAAACAACCACTGTCAAAAATCATCCTCTGGCATTAATGTCCCGGTTATGCTCTCGCGCACGAAGGCCCGGGGTCCGCCTTGACCATGATCCAAGATTTGCCAGATCACATAATCTCAGACAACTACAGTGTGTCAGTTATATCTACATCTAATAGTTAAATAAATAAAATAAACAACTCATAACGAGTTAATGACGGTTTTATATTTGCCATTTTATCCCGAAACTCTTCAGCAAAGTAATGAAGACAGAACAATTACACTGACTCGTATTCATCATCATCGTCCTAGCGTTTATTCCGGCCTCTGCCAGGGTCCGGTTTTCTACTCATTCTCCTCTACTTCGCCCAGTCTCCGGCATCCTCGCGTCGCAGGCCGTTGGCTCTCGCATCCGACTCAGCAATGTCAATCCACCGCTTCTTTGGGTCGCCCACTGAGCCTCTTTCATGATACCGGCAGGTTCAGGCACCTATTTCCCACATATAACACTGTCTCGTATTATAAATTTCTAATGAAACATCCTAATGTAAGACACTACTACTAAATTTAACGCAGCGCTAAACGCGAACTTGAGATTCGCAGGTGCTGTATTTGAGTATTAATAATATATTGTATTTAAGTTTGAGTTCCGAATTTCACTTTCGTAACGCTTTAAATAATTCCGGACTTAAAAACATACGTATATATACATATCTACTATACACAACGTCACGCCTTTCTCCCGTCATACGGTAGGCAAACAGGCAAGTGGGCCACCTGATGGACAGTGGTCACCACTGCCTATAGACATTAGCAACACCAATAGTATCGCCAGTGCGTTGCCCACCTCTATAACACGTTGCTCTGGCAGCAAAAAGGCAATACCCCCCCACCACTGCTAAAGCCACGTATTTGAATATTTTTTTTTTTTTTGTTATTAAGGAAAAAATGCAGCTTTACATACATAATATTACAAAGCTATATGTCGGCGATATAGTAAGTAGTGCACTTTATTTTTAATCTACGCTGTGATGAATGAGCAGACAGCAAACCTGGTGGTAAGCGGTAATTCCCATAACATCTACGATTCACATATTTAGGTTGGAGGCAACAAAAATGCAGATTCGCAGGTGCGTTGTCACAGTAAGGCCTAAGATGAAATGCCTAATGTCTGTAATTGCGCTGGCTACATCGGCTTGTCGCCATCGGTTATAATCATGGAGAAAATATTTACTAACGTAATAGAGCAGCCATCACAAACAAAAATATTGTACCAACTACCAACCTGTCACGTGCGGGAGGTGCGGGGGGAGGCTGCTAAGTCATAGAATGACCGATGAAATGTTATCATTTTCTTTATTTTTGGCCCTCGAATGGTTTGTACAGTTTTTAATGCACAAGATGGCGTTTTTTTGAATATCCAAGCCACTGTCAGATTGGTCCGCGTCGCGCAATGTCTCAGAACTGACTGCGGCCACTGTTGTCCATGGACCGCAAAGCGTGGTTCAAAGAAAATACTTGCGGTGTCTCCTCTATTACTTTAGTAAATATTTTCTCTATGGTTATAATATAGACGCCTTGAAGGCTAGAATAGGCTGTTACTAGACAGGCATGTTCCATCATCAGCCGCGTTGTCAATTACCACCAGGTGTAATGGCGGTCAAATGTCTGGCTAATCTAAATAATAATAATATTAATATAATAATAAATCGCCCTCGTAGAGCGTCGAAGGTATATGAAGCGCGCTTCATTTTCTAAATATGAAGCCTCAAAACTAGTCGAATTGCATTATTTACCGACTTTTACTGAAGGATAGAGCAGCTGACAGCGCAATCTCAATTTCGCATACACGTTGAGTTCGATTTAACATTAAGGACTCAAGAATTGCAGAACACCCGACAGCGACTAATACGGCTTCTAGTTTTGTACGTCTTTAGCGCAATCAATTCCACGGCGACGGTAAAGCCTTACTAGTCTCCGAGATCAGGTCTTAATACGGTACCTTCCCGGCGCGAACTCTGCGGTTATTAGGTGTCCCGGGTCTCCTACAACGGCCCGACATTTGTTCCCGGAATGCGGGTAGATCTCAATATTAAGGCCGGTACGTCGGCAGAGATTAATATGTCGTCGAGAGGCTCACGGGAGAGGCATAACATCGCAGGGCGGTTCGTGGGCGCTATTGGACGCGGTGCCGTGGCTCCCAAATGTACGGGGTACGTGCTCGGCTTGAACTTCGGGTTATAGTTTACGTTTCTATGTTCTTAGTTTGGTGCCAAGTACTGTAAAGGCTTTGGGATACGGTCGTCAGGGATCTGAGAAGTACAGACTAATGACAAGGTAGCTTGTGGCCTTACAAGATCCGTAATTAATTCGTTCAGAAGTGATTCACTTGTGGTTTGAGACAAAATTTAAACTATCTAAGTATACCGACCGATTTGCTAAATTGCGACCTACATAATTATATCTATAGATCAGATGTTTTGAAGAGATTTCGTGCCTACGTCTCCAACTTGTAGTGATTTGCGATGTTACTTCTATTCAAACTAAAAGGTCTTCAAATGTACGTTCTAAACTTTAAGATTTGAGATTTCAATTGAGCCTAATGGTCTCTTCTCTCGAATGTGGAAACAGAAACGCAATTCTTGCCGAATTCTTTATCCTTAAGAATTATAATAATGATTTATTACTACGTTTTGAATACTCTACTAAATCAAAGACGTCCAGTAGATGGAAATTCGTACATTGACCTGTTGCTACCTGTCTTTGTTGTACATATATTTGCATCACGCTCGCACAGAGCCGCGTCCTTGAATCCTGTAGCAACACGTCAATGTACGAATTTCCATCTACTAATATCCCAAAATATATAGGTAGCCGTGTTTAGCCTAGGGATGTATAATTTAGTATTCAATATTCAACCAACCCCTTCGACTTAAAAAAAAATCATCTTGGCTTTAATATTCCGGTTATGCAATCGCGTACGAGGACCAGGGGTACGTCTTGGTATGATCCAGGGTTTCAGGCAGATCAGGTAATTACAGTAGAGTGACTGCGATCTGACCTCCTTGACGCTGTTAGCAGGTGAACCTGACCAGATTGGATCATGGTTTTATCACGATGCTTTTCTTCAATCCAAGTTCAACTTATGTACAAACATGGCGGCACTGGGGATCGAACCCGGCACATCTCGCTTACAAGTCTGACCTGCTAGCTATTAAGCCACCGGCGCTCCTAATCAACCAAGCTTCCAATCCGATTTCAATGAAACAAGACTGATAATTCACACTTTTAAATGATTATATTTTCTTTGTTTCAGGTATGTTCCAAGGTTTCTTGCTGAAGCTGAAGGGACAGCTCTACAGGACCATCATTAGACCTGGTATTCTTATACAGCAACGACACTTGGCCTCTACTAGAGCGGCACAAGCAAGAGTTGCGCGTCATAATAATTAAGCAGCTGCGGTGGATGTGTGGAGTTTCTCTGAAAGACCGCGTGCGTAACGACATCCGTGGTAGCCTGCACGTCTGTGACATCGGAGATAATCTGCGAGAGTTCCGCCTTCGATGGTACGGCCACGTCTTACGTAGATCGGCAAATTACATAGGGTACAAATGACTGGCCATGCCACCCCCGGTAGGCGCGGGAAGGACAGGCAGGCCCAGGAAGCGAGAGCTGGACGTCGTTAAGAGCGACATGCGTGCCAACAAACTCGCTGCCAAGAATGCCCAAGACCTAGTATAGCGAACTAAGAGGAGTCGGAAAGCGGACCCCGAACCCTCGCGTGTCGCGATGATTTAACGCCAAGATAAAGATAATGATCGCTAACACGCTCAATTCTTATGTCATTTTATATTGAAAGTACACAGTACCTACTCCAACGCCCTTGCCATTTGGTTTCCCGCACACGTCGCAGCGGCGCCGCCACCGCCTCGCCCCGTGGTCGTTGACAAGGGTCAAAATCAGAGATATTAATTTGTAGGGTGCACTGTAAATTAACCGCCGAGTTCTCGTAACCGAGTTACCCAACAGTCCGCGGGGGCCGGATAATTTGTAAGGCAAGCGGGTAATAATTTCCGACGGCCCACCCGCGCGTGTGTGCGTAGGATACCAGGATTTAGGAGTTAAGGTAATGTGTTTAAGGCGGTGTGTGTCTTCGTGAGGAGTCTGAAGCGTTCGCCGAGTACGCTCTTGATCCCGGAGTGACTTTCTGTATCGAAATTCCTTCGCTAATTAAAGCTTTCTCGTCTGGTAACGGGATCGCTAAGATCGCTGACAACTCTAAGAGTGTTGGTAGTACGCCCTCGAATATTAGATGGAATTTAATCATTACGACGCCAGACAGACCGTTTAAACATTGTGAATATCGCAGACGGGACAGAATGCTTTTGTCGTCGCCTTTTAAATTCCTGCGATTTTTGCATCGTCTCAGTTAAATTGAAGACAGTGTTTCAGACTGTTAACAATGGGATTCTCGGTTTACTATTCTTTGTGCTTTATCAGGTTTTTCTTTTATTATTTATCCGCTGTTCTACTGAATTCACTCTAGCGGGTTTGATTCTTAAGTAATCGTAGACTTTGCCAATTGTAATAAATATAAAAATACAGTTTCCTCTTACTCATCATCATCATCGTTTATCTCAGCACTTCGATCGACTTTGTGCCTCTTGCATATATCGTCTGCCTACAATCTTTATGGTCGACCTTCCATTTCGTGGGGACTGTGCAACGTTGCGATCGCAGTTTGTTACTTACACCTTTTTATTCTTTATTCATTTGTATAGTCCCAAGGCAAATTAGGAGGCAAGGCAGTGGGCTTGGCGTGGTTGTATCCGACTCGTAAGCGAGAGGTACCGTATTCAAATCCCACTGCGGCTATGTACCATTGACTCTTTTCTGACTTATGTACACTAGTTGAATGCTAACCGATCGTAGGATATGGTAGGATAGGTATAGTGTCGCGCCGGGCTCACTCGTAATATGTATGACAATAATAGAAAAGGATAAAAAACAACACCGTAACAATATGGGCAAACGTGGCACATTTCCGTTTCCCCAGCCGCCCGAGCCGGGTCCGCTGCGCGAACAATTCCGGCGAACAATTTGAATTACGCCCGATGATGTGGAACACAATGCTATATAGTTGAGCGAGCTCGAAACTTGGTCAATTAATTAAAAGTTGTAATAAACAGCCCCCAGTTATGGAAGTTACGGTGGGGCGAGTGAGTGAGTGACTGGCAACGGGGCCTTATTAACGAGATTGGTGAGTGTCGAACACAATGTGAGTGTAACAATTTGTCGGTAATAGTTCCGCGGAGGCTCGCAGCCTTTACACCTTTGGTGGAGTTCGTTGGTGCGTGTGTGTTTTCGTTCAGTACGCTTCGGGGTACTTGGTTGTTGTATTGAAAGGGTCTCTCAGGTGTATCGGCAGTCTTCGGTTCGGCAGTCTTTCTTTTTGTTATCAAAGAATAATGTAAACGTCCATACCATCCAAACAAGTGACAGAAAAAGTGTACCATATTTCGGTAGTTTTTATGAAGATGACCATCTGGTTGTCTACATTCTACATCATGATTCATGAATACCGGCTAGAGCCTGCGACTTCGATCGCGTATATCTCCCTCTCTCTAGTGGTGTCCAAGCGAAGGTTCGAAAGAACGTACGATTCGGTTCTGGAATGAGCTTCCAGCCACAGAGTTTCCTTTGGACTATGACATGGGATCGTTTAAGAGGTATATTAGAGGTCTCTTTAGAGACGGGCAACGCATGTCCAGAGGCGACGGTGACCACTTTCCGTCAGATGTCTCACTTGCCTGATTACCTGCCGCATAACATAAAAAAATCGTGTCTACCTTGCCCCCGCGTGAACCATATTGAATTCCTTCCGCCGAACGTTGCCCTCGCAACCTACCTACACACCATTCGACACCCGTTATAATTAATTCCACGACTCCTCAAACAAACGGGCGTTCGATATTAATAAGTTCAACTTCTGCCCTTTCATCGCGGAGATAAGAGAGCTCGCCCTCAATGGCTGATCTCAATAATGTCAAAATGTCCAATTGTTTCCAACTCGTTAATTGGCCTCAACTATGCGGGATCATCAAAGTCAGGTGGTGCCTTGGGCTGATCCGTTATATTCACTCCGCTTATTTCCGTTATAATGGACTTCCGACGTAATCGGATTTCTCCAATGGTAGTTTGTAGTCTCGCTTTGTAGTGACAGGGTGATAGAGTGTTGGCGTAAGTTTTATGGTTATAGTAATTGTCTTGTGCTGAGTAATTTTATACGTTCAAATGTATTAAATTGTGTGTGTGACCGTAGTCAAAGACTTGTATATACTGTACGGTAGAAAAGATTGGACCAACTTCATCGACATAACAGTGTCGTCAACTAATATCTGAAAGATTTATCGTCGAAGGCAGTCGAAAGGTTAAGTCTTCTCCCGGCTCAGGGACGCCGCGCCGCATGTTAATGTAAAATAATAATTGTAAACAACTACCCGTAAAATGAAGGTGGGAAGGTATAACCTATAAACTACTGACGTTCTTAAGTGTTCATATTGTAAGCTAAACTGAATAAAGATTATATTGACGGAAATCCTAAAACCCAATCATGGGTAGAATTTCAGATTCGCAACGAGCTCAGCACTCATTAGGTCTTGTTGCCGATGCAACAAGAAAAACTCTTGATTTCTTGAAATAGGCGATTTATTATAGTTTCGCTTGAATTTTGTGACATGAGATGGATCTGCGTAATGAGTTGATGGCCGTTGCGATAGAAGTCTTGATGGCAATTGAACGGCTGTTAGCGTTTTGTAGGGATGTATGGTTGTGTGCGTGAGTGGGTGTATAGATGCGTTTGCCGTAGTGTGAGTGAGTGTGCCGTGTGCACCACTGTTGAATCTATACAATTAAAATAGGTGGCTGCGGCGCAGACAGGTCTGCTTCCTAACAGCTTTGACGAAGCGAGGTTCACCAAGGTCTTCCGCTGGGGATGACTGAGCCTTGATGATTTGCCGTTTGACACGCCGTTACGGTCTATTATCACTATATTTAAACAGTTTCTGTAGCTACTGTGTCGCGTCACGCCCCGTCTACGACCTGGGTGTGTAGGCGGTTGAAAATAGTGTAATGATGGAAGAGGTGAGGTTCCTCGGGTGAGGAAAATAAACGTCGAAAAAGCTGTGCACATGTTAAATAACACAGCGTCAATAGAACTTTGATTAAATATAAACTTTGAATGCATAGGGTAAGCCCTAAGGGCCGAGCCCTAGCGCAGAGACTTTGCCCATTCGTAAGGAGTATTACTTGGTTGAAGTATGAAATGTGAGTCCGGAAAATAAAATAAAATGAAGCCAAATTGTTAATATTCGAATTTTAAATATTTGAATTTAGAATTTTGAACAAAGATTTAGAATTTTGAAAAGTGAGATTTTATATCAGAAGGAGGTGATATATCATCGCTACAACTGTACATACCCACTATGTAGGTATCACTAGCGTCGAAAAACCTTCCATTTCAAAAGCGACTTAATGACTATAATAACGAAGTTGGTAATTCATCGCACCCAGGTGCCGTGCGACCTCAAAACCTGAATAATAGCCGTTGATTCCATGTGTTCAAACACGGAACGCGCGAGTGTACACTGTAGACCATTAGATTACGGATCTGAAAAAAATACGAACATAATCTCACTAAAATCGTGAGTGAAGCTTTTAAATGACCGCCCACGTGTGTGTCACTGGCGTGGCAGCGCGATACAGAATCAAACAAAAGAAATTGTCGACAGGGTAGTACCTTGCATGCTTCACTTCTTCTGACGACCTGAGTGGTTCAGTTGGTTTACATGCCGGTCTGTCACGCAGAGGTCCTGGGCTCGATTCCCGGCCAAGCAGAAATTGAAATGATGAATTTATATTCTGTTACGGGTCTGGGTGTACTATTTATAATAAGAATGTAATGTACCTATTTAATTTATATAATGATAGAAGTAGTTTGTCAGTTATCTAACACTCACAAGCTTTGCTTACTTTGGGGCTAGATGGCGCTGTGTGAATTTGTCCAAGCATATATTATTGACGACCTGAGTGGTTCAGTGGTCAACGTCTGCCACGCAAGAGGTCCCGGGTTCGATTCCCGGCCGGGCGAAATTGAAATGATGAATTTTAATTTCTGTTACGGGTCTGGGTGTTCTATGTATAATAAGTATGTATTTAAAAGTATACAAGTAGTTTATTAGTTATCTAGCACCCATAACACAAGCTTTGCTTACTTTGGGGCCAGATGGCGCTGTGTGAATTTGTCCAAGCATATATTATATGATACTATTCTTTAGTGTAGAAGTGTCATCCGTATTATTTTCTGATCCGTAGCTTAGATGCCACGAGCATGTTTGTACCGAGTATTTTCGTTGTGCTCATGGCTTAGTTCTCTGTGCGCTGCATTTGTATTGTTTACTTAGTTTGTATTGACTTAAAGTATGGACAAGCCGTAGCCGTAGCCCGCGGTGGTCCGTGCGCAGTTCTCGTCCCAGTAAACATTAAACTATCCCTCGGGATCTTATTTATTTCTTTCTTCAGGAAACAAACAGTCTTTTACAAGTATTACATACAATTACAATGCATAATCAGACCTACAGTTACATACGAAATTAAGCAAGTTTTTACAATAACCAGTCGAAGCAGGAAGAAATTGATGCACGGGTCATCGGTACATACTATTTTTAAAAGCTTTATTTGATTCCACTTTTATATATGTCCTGGAATCTTGTAAGCCTTATTTGACCCGCTTTCCGGCGTTGCCACGTTATTTCCCATCTGAGTTATACCAATGTAACTTGAAGCTGGTCTGATCATGGAATCGGAACTTTTTCTGTTTTCAATTTATTGATGGAAAACATACACTTAAAGCTCACGCCTCTGTCACACAGGTGGAGTAGGCAGAGACTATGGTCTATTCACATAGTCTTAAATAAGATACTAGTGACCCGCCCCGGCTTCGCACGGGTTTCCTAGGCTTTTCTATACTATATTATTCATGTATTATACCTATAAACCTTCCGGAAGAAATTATCTAACCGAAGGCGAAAACCGCATCAAAATCTGTTGCGTGGTAGATATAATCTATCTATATATATACGTACTATGTATAGATATAGATGAATTGATGTGAACCCACATCGGCACATCGATATAATTATAGTCTAAGTAATACTTTACTAATAATGGAAACTTTATTTACATTCTTATTCTACAAAGGCATAGTATGACGTTTGGAGTAGTTTACTAATAGTTTCAGTAACCACTACAATTTGACATTTTATAAATGATTATCCTATTGGTAGAACCACAGGCAAAAACAACGTTGGATCTAACAGAGCTTCGCTATCAGACCATGACCATAAATATATGCAATAAATATCTGCATACCATAAGGCGGGCCATAAGCTTGTTTACCAATATAGTGGTATAGAATAAAAATCTTGCTAAAGGTATAGAGAGAGAGACAGAAATGGATTTTAAATTAAAATTCTATTAGCATCGGCGGGCAGGCTATCTGCATCAATGGACATCTTCTATTCCTTTCAAACTAGAGGATTTATTATTTAAAAATAGAAGTTGGGTCCGAAATCAAACCATTCCGAACGGCTGGCCAGTAACAATATCAAAACATATTGCGCTCCTGCAGGCCGGTTACCTGACGCCAGGGCCGGATTTAGGGACGAAATAGTTACATATATTTGTTTATCTTTGAAGTCTACACTTAGGTACATTTATCATCATCCGAGTGCGCTTTCCGACTCATTCTCCTCCATTTCGCCCGGTCTTGGACATCCTCGCTTGCTTAGGACATTGTTAGGGCCTCGCGGACACTTAGGTACATCGTCTGAGAGAATTCATCTTCATACAGCCGATAAGTCTAAATAAAATTTAAAAAATAATGTATTTTATAGAATGTGAATGCGTCTCGGCATGTGTAGTGTGGGACGCCCTCTGGCCATATGGAGTGACGATTTGTAAAAGGCTGCAGGTGGATGCTGGATGCGACAAGCCGAGGACAGGGTGCATTGGCGCTTATTGGGGGAGGCCTATGTCCAGCAGTGAATTAGTATAGATTGGTGATGATACAATGTGAAGCATTTAGTTAACACACAACTTAAGGCCTAAGGGGTGGCAGTGGATGCATACTATGGGGCTTTACTTTGCTCTCTACCTATCCGGAATCAACTGTCTAGACTTTACTGTAATCAAATTGGCGATAGTATGAACCCTGCACCTGTATCATAAAAGGTTTTGTCACACGCGAGAGAGCGTTGTAATTCTAGCTATCTCTGTCGAATTGCGTCGAAGCAGATAAAAAGTTATATGTCACGCGACATACCGTGTCATGCTACGCAGGCTGGGAAAGGCTAGTATAAAATAATGTCACTTTCCACGTCTGAATAAACTAGTTAATAAATCTGTCCCTGAATCCGGCCCTGGCCCATCTAAGACCGTATATATTCGGCCGCCGCCGCCGGCGCACGCCGCTGGCAGCTCTATTTTTCACATCTCCCGCAATTTAGTAGCTGCCCAGCCGAGCAGCCGTCTGTGTTGCCAGTTTTGATAAATCCCCCCACATGTCCGGGAGTCTAGTAATCTGCTCTCTCAATTAGAATCGGGATTTCTAGTTTTATGGTTTGGCGATGAGTTGGTTTTAGTGTTTTTTTTTGTCATGTTTAGTCTAAATCGACAAGGGCGTCAATGTAAAAACGCCAAAAACCCAAAGGAAACCAAAAATACATGAACGTCGAGTGAGCTCGGTTAGTTATGGTATCACGTATGCATTACTGTTGTATAATCATAATACCTGTGTAGTTCGCGAAAATAAAAAAATGCAGGAAACTTACCCTACTATTGGTTGGATATTTTTGTTTATTAAGGAAGGATTTTGATGAAATATTGCAGTCTTGTTTGTATAATATGTGAGATAACCTGTCACACAAAAGTAGGAACTCTCCCGGTAAAACATTTCCTAACCACTGAACAGATTTTGATGAAATAATGCTTAGAATCATCCCGAATAAACTGGCCTCCAAATCAAAGAAAGCGCATCGAAATCGTTGTAGCCGATCTTGAGTTACGATGTTACTGATACAGTCGTTATAAGTCCGTTCTTTTTACGCGACAAATGTTAAATATCGTTATCGTGGCGTTAATGTCCCGGTTGTGCTCTCGCGCACGAGGTACCGGGGTCCGCCTTGACCATGATCCAGAATTTGGCAGTTCTAGTAATTACAGTGGAGCGATTGCCATCTGACCTCGCTACCAGGGGAACCTGACCAGATTGGATCATGGTTACACATTCGGTGGCCTGAATGTGCAGGTTTCATCACGACGTTTTTCTCACCGGAAGAGCATCGGTTAATATTCAACTAATGTACATAGCTCTTAAGAGTCTTACGTGTCGGTTACTTTAACCACTCGGCCACCACCGCTCCGTGAATGTTACATAGCTATATTTAAAATAAAATAGACATCCTCAATCATTCGACCCGTATTAAAAATTAGGGTTTAACAACTGCGCTCCCGCGCTGGCAACACAGCACCTGAACATGGAATATATGAGCCGAGATCAAGTTATTATCTGCTTAAAGCGGCGCGGTTTAACGCCATTGGGAGCATTACGAGGACACAGTGCGAGGAAAGATGCAGTGGGATGTTTTCGTACAAACGACCGAATGTGCCTTTATTCTTCTTTTTATTATATTAGAGGGAGGCAAATGAGCAAGCGGCTCACTTGATGAGGCGCGTCGCTGGGTGGCGGGGGCGACATTCTCCTTTCGACATAAACGACGCTATGCGGTATAACTATAAGATTTATTTTAGGTTCTTTTGATTATTCGCCTCCGCCGCGTCTCTTCTGTATAAACCGTGCCATAGACTCTCGCTACATCTGGAAAGCCGCGAATGCGTTGCTGGCCTTTGAGTTGTAGGCTCGTTTCTTGACGGATTCAATGTCGTAACGTTCAGAAGATTAAGAGATCCGCAAGCGAATTAAACTATAGTGAGCGATATAGCCGAACGATTGTCAAGCTTAACTGGCAGTGGGCAGGGCATATAGCTCGCAGAACAGATTTCCGATGAGGCAGTAATGTTGTCGAGTGGCTACCGTGCACCGGAAGACGCAGTGTGAGACGAGCTGGTGAAGATCGCTGGTACCAGCTGGATACGGAAGGTACAAGACCGGCCTTGGTTTAGACATGTATTACCCACTTCCTTTCCATAATTTCAAGGATACCGGTTCTACTGCTCTCCGTCGCACTGTGTCTTGGTACTTTTAAAACCGGCGGCGTCGTATCGTGCGAGTTTAATTCCACCGCATTGGTTTATTGCCTCGTTTAAACCGGGAGATTACCGGCAGGTGAGCGGTGCCTGGTGACGTGGTGCTAATGTGGTGACGAGGGACTGGATCAGGGTTGATGGATAGTGACGCGTCAGTCGCGGGTGACGACCGGGATCTACGCCGTTACGGATTGGGGCTCTGCTTTTTTAACGGTATTGTGAATGCGGATGTTTGTAAGAACGGTTTGGGTAGATGTTTGCTACTGTGTCACGCAAAATATTTTTTGAAGTTTCGAGATTGCTTCCACAATTTCAAGGATACTGGTCCTACTGCTCTCCGTTGCACTGTGTCTACGGGGGTACGGGGGTACTTTTAAAACGGTGGCGTCGTATCGCACGACTTTAATTCCACCGCATTGGTTTATTGCCTCGTTTAAACCGGGAGATTACCGGCAGGTGAGCGGTGCCTGGTGACGAGGGACTGGGTCAGGGTTGATAGATAGTGGCGCGTCAGTCGCGGGGTGACGACGGGGCTCTACGCCGGTATGGATCGGAGTACTGCTTTTTTTAACATCGGTATTGTGAATGCGGATGTTTGAAATGCAGGTTTGGGTGGATGTTTGATACTATGTATACAATTTTCAATGAAAAGGTTCAATCAATTCACACCAAGTTTTTACGACCACCACCTGAACCCCAACCGAACAAGCTCGCAAACGTTCACGCGAAATCAACTGAAGGATTTTGATGAAATTTTGCGGTGTTGTAGCTATAAAATTGAAGCCTATGTATTATCTATAGATAGTAAATTCGCTTCACGCCGTCTGTATCTATGTACGCTTAGATCTTTTGAACTACGAAACGGATTTTAATGCAGTTTTCAACAATAGATAGAGTGATTCAAGAGGAAGATTTCTTAGCAGGAAAAAAAGGGTAGGTTGGGGTAAAGTAGGTGTACGCGAACAAAATCGCGCCGGTGGACCCGGATTATACTAATACTTGGATATTAAGCCTTAAACTCAATATAAGTACCTAGTACGACTGTATGTAGTTCTATACTTAGTTTAGTTATAGTAGCATACTTACTATAGTAGATAGTAATATACTTATAATCTGAATACTTACATAATTTCCATAAGGCTCCCTAATCCTTACGACGATCAATATCAAACCGTAACTGCGCACTCTGCATTGGAAGGGAACAGCAGTAATAGTCCATCAAAGTCTGCGTTGCTTAAGCCTGACAGCCTTGTATTCAATGCAGTTGACCTGGACACGTGTATCGGATTCAGTCCGTCAATGCGTGTCTTAATTTAAGCCGATGTACCTACCTACCTACCTACCTATATTACACGCTTCACTTTGTATTCGGTATGGCTCTGATCGATCTTTGGACTTCGATGTGTATGCTAAGCTGGCTTTGCGAAGTAGTGCGGTTGGGAGGAGTTCAGGTGGTGGTCAGAAGAAGTTAGTGTGAATTGGGATTTACCTATCTTTTGAAATATGTATTTTTTCTATCTATACATAGTATTACATAGTAGATAGTAATTCTGCTGTTGATTTTTCTAAAAATATTGTATTTTTGTTTTTTTTTTTTATTAAAAAATCGCTTCTAGTCGTCTATCTATGTACGCCTAGACCTTTTAAACTACGCAACGGATTTTAATGCGGTTTTCGGTAAAGTGATTAAAAAAAAAAGGTTTACATTCAAGAAAAAGGATAGGTTTTGGTAAAGTGGGAGTATGGAGGTGTACGGTACGTGTACGGTACGTGTACGATATACTACTGCATTGAATGAAACGCGCGTTTCCGCATTTTTATTCAGTGTAACTCACAACTCACACGTGATAGGGCAGTGGTTCTCGTGTGTATTATTCGTTTGTCTAGAACAATCGATCCCTATAAAAATAAGTGTAAATTGGACAATATTTATAGTAAATACTAGTCGACCCGACGCGACTTAGTTCGCATGCACCTACTTTACCTACCTACCCTTTTTTCTTGCTTACATACCTTCCTCTACAATCACTCTATCTATAGTTGAAAACCGCATTATAATCCGTTACGTAGTTTAAAAAATCTTAGCGGACACAGATACAGACGGCGGGAAACGACTTTGTTTTATACTTACTTTTTTTTTATACCACTATGGTGGCAGACAAGCTTACGGCCTGCCTGATGGTAAACAGTCACCGCAGCCTATGGACGTTTGTAATACTAGGGGCATCACCCACGCGTTGCCGACCCCGTAAAGACCTTTTTATCCCTTTCTTGAAGAACTCCATGTTGTACTCTCCAGGAAAAACCTCTCCAGGTAGTTCATTCCACAACCTTAGTGTGCGTGGGAAAAAGTGTATGTATTGATGAGCAAAAAGTTTAAAAGAATATACGAAAATTGAATATGTCAGCCTCACCCCGTGCAAGAGCCAGCAAGAAATGAAATAAGGCTATCATCGGAAAGAGGAGGCCATGTGCCACACATGGCTACCACAATATCCGGGTACATTTATTTACACTGAGACCAAAGGTACTGTCGCCGCCATAAAACACTGGCAGATCAATAAGCGTCTGTTACATTCGGAATGAGCGGCAACAGTCGCCATCAATTATGGCGGCGAGCGACGCGTTGCAGCGAATGAAATATTTCGTGTGGGCACATTCAAATTTTCATCGACGAGTCGAGCCAATAACACACTCGTATGGGGTGAAAGTGGCGACAATATTGACAATAGCGAACTTTATTTGAAGTAGTTTTTTTTGTAAGAACTAGCTTGGCATTTTACCGCCATCTCACCTGGTAAGTGACGATGCGGCCGTAAATGGATTGTGCCTGTCTAGGAACAGCCTATTCACTCTAGCCTTGAAGGCGTCCGGTTTACGTGTTTCACTCCTTAGACATACGCATTATAAAGGATGAACCAAAGCGGTTTGTGCGAAAAGCTGAAAGATACGGCATAAGGATGGAACAGCCGCCCGGATGGCCAGATCGTTGTAGGACTCTGCCAATCTTGAGGAGTCCGCCTGTATAGGTATCTTCTCTCTCTCATATATTTGCATGCCCGATTAATTATACTTAGTATTCATATTCAAATTGGTGTGGTGTCCGGCAGAGTAGAATAGCACCAACCGCTTACACTCTTGGGTGTCGTACAAAGCGACTAATGTTTTCGAGGCAAAAGATCACGAGTCTCCGTAGTCTGGAAAAGGGGCAGCAGCATTTTCCATTGTTATATTTAAAAACTGCGATCTACAATCCGCCTGCTAATGGTGGAGGTTATGGCAATAACCTCCCCTTTCGTGGGAGAGGCCCTAAATCCTGCAGTGGACTGTTACGGGTAGTGATGATGTTTCATTCAAATATTGTTTCCTCTATCCAATCTATTACCACAAAATAGTAGGCCGTATTATTCTGTAACAGGGCTTTACCCATCGATATTGGTTCACCCTAAAATCCTGTTGACCGGCTGGGATTTCAACACTAGTGATCGGCTAGCGTACTATCAGATTTCACTACTATTTCTTTCATAAGATTCGTTTGTTGAGAATTTTCAACATAAATATTTGATATCCTATCACCGTTCACTACCTAGGTTTCCAACTTACTTGAAATATATACTAGCGTGTGTTATAGGAGTGAGATAGGGAGTAAACTAGGGTAATTATACAGGGATCATTGCCCCGCGCTTGGAGCCCATACTGTTGATCCGGTTTAATCCGAATAATGAAGCCTTTAGCCATAATAATGACGCGTTCAAAGTGAATTACACGCGTCTCAGTGTTGAAGTGATTAAGGAGGCAAAGCCAGCTTCGGCGAATTCGAAACTTATTATATTTGTTTAGAACTCCCAACCTAGGCCTTAATTCTTGCGTTGAACATTTCGAATTAAACATTTTTTCCAGCCTCATATCTCCATTAATAATAACTATGGAATGTCTATTGCAGTCAAATAATATTTTTTCAACTTTTTATTTGATTTATTTATTTAACAGTGACACAGTAAAATACATAACGAAACATTATCAGACGACACAACAGGCACTACTTATTTCTAAAGGAAATTATTTCCGGCAGGCCTACAGAAGAGAGATAAGTAAAGCAGATCGACGTGCGCAATATAGAATACATGCTAAAATACTTAAACATAATTAAACAAAGCTCTCTTTCGACTATCTTTCGCATATTGTCAAAAATCGATTTTAATGACGTTTTAATACAGTTTTTTGGCTATAGATAATGTCGAATTTTAGAGGTCACAGCGCTAGAATCGCTCCCCTAGTACGGGTTGAGCAAGTTTTAAAACTAAGACGAACCTCTATTCGAGTTATGAAAGACTCTGTCTAGACGCGAAATGAAATCTCGAAGGCGCCCCAATGAAATGTTAAATATTTAATTTGTACGGCTGCCGAATCATGTGTTTGGTATTTGAATAAATTATATTATCTCTATACTCGGTTTGGAATAATAATTCATGTTGGAACACACGATTCACGCTTTTGTAGGCACGAATAGCTAATAAGAAGCCCTGAGGTACCCGACAGAAAATAATGTGGCACCAACCCCTTTCTTCAACTCATGGCTATTGTACATATAGGACGAATAATCCCTTACATTGAAACATGGCGATATTTTTACTACTACTATTTTAAGGAATGGAACGCGTTGCCTGCGAGTGTGTTCCCTGATCACTATAATATGGACGCCTTCAAGGCTAGAGTGAATAGGCTGTTCCTAGACAGGTTCGCATCGTCACTTACCACCAGGTGAGATGGCGGTCAAATGCCTGGATAGTCTAAAAAAAATCCCACTCGTCATGGTACGGGCATTACATCCCTCTCTAAAAAACATTTTATTCAATAAACAAAGTAAAAATCATCTTGGCGTTAATGACCCGCCATTGACCGTTATCCAGGATTTGGCAGATCAGGTAATTATAGTGGAGGGACTGCCATCTGACCTCCATGACCCTGCTACAAGGGGAACCTGATTGGATCATGGTACACATTCAGTCGCATGCGGGTTTCATCACGATATTTTTCCTTACTATAAGAGAGTCGGTTTAGTATTCAACTAATGTTCATAACTCAGAAAACAATCGTGGGTTTTGATTAAATCACTGAAATTCAAACATCGAAAATTACATTTAGTTAGCCAGAAACAACCAAAGTAAGGAGTTGCAGATAAAACACAGCTAACCTAGATGCGTAGAATAGATATTAGACATTAGAAGCCCATATTTCAACGGGACTTGTGCAAAGATATCGTATTCGTATAACATCGTCAGTATTTCTGTCGATCCAGAATGTCAGCACAAAGATAAATCCGCGAACGTATAAATCAGACCAGATCGCGAATTCTTCTGTGAAAATATATATGTCCCGACCGATCGTACCGCGGTAGGTACAATGGGCTTATAGAACCTATGCCATACCTATAGCTTTACATTATACTTGTGCCAGGAAAAAATATGCGCAGCGATACCAGGAAGAATGGTGTATTTACAAATACAAATACACAAATAAATGTTTCACTCAAAATGTAGCATGAGAGTAACTTTTTAGGTACATATTTTATACGTATATATTTTAACAACTTGCACAGTGGTGGAATTAGTATGGGTAGCATGAGCTGGTTTTAAGCCCACCCAGAGTCAAGAGAGGGAGATGACAGATTTTAAACCCGTATTTGACACTTTGATTTAAACTAGGCAAGGCCTATGGACATAAGCAACACTACACTAGGGGCGCTACCAATGCATTGCCCGCCACCAAGTAGAATCTCTGACGATATTCCCAGAATATCGATCATTCAATGTAATGTGCGGCCGTCCTGCCGCCGTTTTAAACCTAACAGGAAAAAGAGTAATAACCCAACAACGCAGTAAGTTAAAAACAATAATACCATACAATTTTTTCCCGAAATCACGTGAGTACGGAAGCAAATTGTATGGGGAGGCGAGTTGCTATAAATACGGGACGTTAATTTCGCCTCTACACACACATAATGTCACGCCTTGCGCGCCGTAAGCCTATATTTACGCTACCTTTAGAACACTTTACGTTTTAACGCCACGGTAAACTTTTACAGTCGGCTTGGTACGGGTTGCTTGGTAATTTATGCAAACAGAAATAGTTGCGAGCTATGGGACGTCGTGATTACGTTACCTTTAGGGTGGCCAGCCCTGTTTGCTGATTTTATAGGACATCTATTTATGTATACTATTATAAAACCGTAAACAGCCATGCCATTTTTTATTTAATATCTTTAATGTGGCTATACATTAAAGATATTAAATAAAAAATAGTTGGATTGGGATTCTGGGACGTAACTAAGCCTAAAAAGATTTTTTGAATATTTGTCTGTTTCTATTCGCGCATTACGCAAAAAAACGAAAAAACCGGAATATTTTATTTGTATTTGTATTTTATCTTAAAAAAAATTAAAATAATCGATTTGCTGCACCCGGCAAGCGGCGCTTGAAGGCATACACACAGAATAAGAGAGCCGTTAATTCGAATATTTTGTATTTTTATAAATAAAAACTAGTGAACCAGGCGCGACCTCGTTCGCTACCTATCTTACCCCTACCTACTCTTTTTGTCTTGCTTATAAACCTTCCTCTTAAATCACTTTATATATTGTTGAAAACCGGATTAAAATCCGTTGCGCAATTTAAAAGATCTAAGCTTACATAGATACATAGGGACAGACGGCGGGAAGCGACTTTGTTTTGTACCTACTATATATAGAAACAAAATCACATCTGAAATACGGGACGTCCTCTCAAATACAACACAGTTGGCCAGCCTAGTTGCGTTCCACCCTCGAGTGCTTACAGTAGGCAACTGAGGACTATAAATACCGCTTCGGGTATTGTGTAACGCTATTAAATAACGATTTAGTCGATTCTATGCAGGCTAGGCGATAACGGTTACAATAGACTAACGGATAGAGTAATACACATGGGCGTGCCTAGAGATATTTTGGAGGGCGAGCCTGGATCCTCTGCTGGATTTGATTGAATTGAAAGTCCTGGGTGCCAATCGCGCCATATTTCTGCTTCTCAGTCGTAGCACTGTTGGCAGAGTGGTCGTGGTCGTTATGGGTTGGTGGCGCGCTTCACCAGTCGCCGCCATTCTTGGCTCATGGCTGCTTTTCTTGTGTACTCGTGAAGGGGCCCATCAAAAGCCCTTCTTACTTGGTCCGTCCACCTCTTATTTACCATTGCATTTATTGATAAATGCTCCAGCAATTTGTACACAACCACATGTTAAGATAATATACTTTATGACAGACAACTTGTTTCTAGAAAGGCATGCTCCATCTTCGGCCGCATCGTTACTTAACACCAGGTGAGATGGCGGTCAAATACCTAGCTAGTGTAATAAAAAAATAAAAATAAAAACTTGTTGGTGATAGGCTTTTACAGTAGGGAAAAAACAACATACAAAAACCGTAGGTACATCCAAACTAGCAAACTCGAATACTGAAGTTAGTTTACCGAAAATTGGGAAAAAGGTAATCCGGAGGCGACATAGAAACTGTTTTGAGTGAAACGAACGAGAGGGCCCAGCGTAGTTCCAACGTAATCATGTTTGGAATGGCGGGCCTCGGCAAGGCTAAGGAATTTAGGCGGTACCTAAATATAGAACAGTATTGACCGTGTGCCGTACGGCTGAGTAGATTATAGTAAACCCCTTCAGCTCACGAGTGTCGTATACGTCGGTATACTACTAGTATACTGTAATGGCGTCGATGGTTATACGTCATCGAGTATAAGAGAGGTATGGCATAGCGGAGTATCTCGTTCGAATTGGAGCCGCCCGACTGGGGAAGCATCTCCACCTTACAGAATATCGCAGCTAAATAATACTCTTTCAAATAGTATTGTGTTTCTGCCGGTGAGTAAGGTTTCTAGTGCTCCATTGGGTGGGGATTTGGGGAACCGTGGCTTTGGCAGTGGAGTGGCATTTGCCTTTTTGCTGCCAGAGCAACGTGTTATAAAGGTGGGCAACGCATTGGCGATACACTTGGTGTTGCTAATGTCTATAGGTGGTGACCGCTTTCCATCAGTTGGCCCTTGCCTGTTTGCCTGCCGTACGACATAAAAAAAATCTACTTTGTAGCGATAGTAGACGTTTAGGTGACCCATAAATTTTTTTCCAGCCCATGCAAAAGTTGGTACCAAAAATATTTTTTTTACTAACCGATAGCACCTACATATTCTCTTGTGTGGGTTCTATAAGTAAAGAAATCCGATGGCCCCACATCCTCTTTTTTCAGCAGTTTCGCAGTTTCGCTTTTCAGCCACATTAGGTATGGCCACCAAAACGTCTATAATTTATTTATTTATAATGTCTCAGTGACAGGCTTGTGGCATTAATGCCGCATCTGTGGTTAAAAGGTTGCGGGGGAGCACCAACAGCGTCCTGGCGATGTTGGCGAACAGGATGGACTGTCCTGTTATAATTAGATTTATTGACTTGCATATTTGATTGTCTTTGTAAAAGTTTATGACATTGTGTAATTTAAGATGACATTTCCAATTGATATAATGATGAATTGTTTTGACATTTATTTAGAATTGAACTGACATTTACTTCATATTTAATAATGTACCTAATTCATTTCTTAAGACACTAACCTAGTTATTAAGACCTTTAATACTAACACAATATGGACAAAAAGGTCTGAAATAAATGAATTTTAATTTTAATTTAATTAATGTCTGGGGCATGACATCCGCAAACCAGATGATGGGCGGCAACATTTTCTGTAGAATATTCTTTTAAGCTACGCAGTGACAAACGACCAGACTGCCCACCCGATCCCACCACAACTCGTTCTAAACCACGCAACGGATTTTGATGCCGTTTTCACTATCGGTTAGAGAATTTCTTCCGGAAGGTTTATATGTATAATACATGTATATTTTTACTATAGAAAAGCCTTAAAACCGTGCGAAGTCGGGACGGCTCGCCATAGACAATAAACAAGACACGAGGCAAACCAGCCTAGTTCATCTGCTGTTCTGCGTTTTAAGTAGCGAAACTTTCCATGAGGTATATAAAAAAAGCTCGCCTTCACCGAATCGGCATTGCCTTTTATGACGTCATTTCCTACGGGTTAAAGGTTCTCAACTAGGTGACGTGCTTTATTATTACCTTCGTCGCCGAGTGTTCTAATCCCTTTGACACGCGACCGGAGCTATCGCGTTTTCATCTTTATGGCCACTCAACTTGGAATAACATTTGAGCGCTACCTATTCATCGTTATGATTGCCTGGTACCAGATTGGGCTGCACTTTGGTTCGCTATACTGGTATTGTACAGTAAATATGAATTGGCTCCATATAAAACTTATGGGGTTACAGGAATATTAAAGTGTGGCCCGTTATTGCTTTAATGTAGTAATTAAAAATGTTTGGTGTCAAAGTAATTGATGCTAGTATTTCAAATGCGTCAGGCGTTTTATAGTTGGGGTTTTTACTGTATTTACGAGCTTTTATCGAACTTCAGTTATGTTCACTTGTATGTCTTGCAATCAGTTGTAATAACATTTGAACGCTACCTATTCATTGTTATGATTGCCTGGTACCAGATTGGACTGCACTCTAGTTGGCTATACTGGTGTTGTATAGGGAAATATGAATTGGCCCCATATAAAACTTATGGTTTATTTATGGGGAATATGAAATTGTTTCCCGTTATTGCTTTAATGTAGTCATAAAAAGTTGTTGGTGTCAAAGTAATTGCTGCCAGCGTTTCAAATGCGTTAGGCGTTTTATAGTTGGGGCTTTTCTGTATTTCACAAGCTTTTATTAAACATCAGTTTTTTTACCTTCTTTCAAAATTGTACCTTCTCCTTATCTAGTCGATGGACTAAACTCTGACTTACATTTTATTTGCCCAGTATTCGGCGACGCATACAGCGTTTGAACTGGCGTCGAACAAGTCCTCCATTGTACAAGTTTTAGGACATGAAACGAGGTGGTCCATGGTTTGCGGAGATATGCCATATTGTACCTATGTATCTGAAAGTGCTGAAATTATACCTATAGATGTAACTTGGATCTAAGTACTACATTAGATTATAAGCTACGACTTTCACAAGGCGACAAACATAAACCGATTCAGTGTGTAAATTATTTAAATAATTTTGAATTGAATTGGCAAACCGTTTGAGCGGTTTGGTGACCGTCCTTTTGCGGTGACAGTCGCGGCCTTTAACGATTGTGCGTACTCTGCCGGAGACCATACGGACCAACGACAACCATTATGATCCTCTTATAAGTTCGTAATAACATTGAGAAAGTTGAGAACGTCCCGATATGGTCCCGAAACTCGATTTAAGTTGCGACGTTATCGCCGGGTCTGTTTCGTGTAAATCTCGGTTTGAACTGGTGAAAACTGGACTGAAGTGGCTCCAACAGGTAATAGTTGGTGTTTCCCCCGTGGCCCTTTTTGGATCCCGCGCTCGAACTGTTAAAACTTCGCGAAACTAAGTACCGGGCAAGGGTTCTGTGTCGCTGTTCGCAATGATGTGCTGTCGTATATTATGTGTGTTTTATTCGATTTGATCCAGAATTGGGTTTTGTGAGATAGCTTTGTGTGGATTTGTTTAGTTTTAGTGGTAAATTGTTGTATTGTTATTTTTTAAATGTGTGTTTTAACCCAGGACGAAAAAAGAGGGGTGTTATAAGTTTGACTTGTATATCTGTGTACCTGTAGCATACAGACCATTTGTGTGTCTGTCTGTGGCATCGTAGCTCCCAAACGGAAGGACCAATTCCCATGCGGTTTTCTCTATTCGTAAGACAGTTTAATTGAGATGGTTCTTAGCTTTGTTTCATTAAAATCGGTTCAGTACTTAATTTATGTGTTTATTTATTAGTTCATTTCACAGTTTAACAGCAATGAAATACATATAAAATATGGGTACATTATGGTTGAAATGCCAATGACAAAACTGCATTTTAAAATTTTGTTATGTAGCCACTAAGCAGCTTAGCAGATAGATACCCAAATTGACAAACAAAAAGAACAATAAAAAAAAAGAATAAAACAAGGTATATACATGTACACTGGCGTGTGTGTATTTGTGCGTTTGTGCGTTTGTGTGTGTGTGTGTGTGCGTGTGTGTGTTTTCCTAAATAAAATAAAAATAAAACCCCATCACTGCGATCGGAGATATCCCAAAACGCCTTTTGTAAATTGTACACGGCTCAAATAAAAAATGTCGAGAGTAGTGGAGACGTGCCCTTCGTAAAGGTCTATGGCCCTGTTAATCGGAGAGCCTAAAGCGTAACCGCTGCGCACGCGGCGGTGGTCGAGCAGATGGTTAAGAAAATATTTGAGTATAAGTATACTTGCTCGGGGGTCTTCCGACATTTTTCTGTCGGTTAGAGTATGGAACGCCAGTTAAATCGAGATGATTCTTAACTTTATTCGTTTTCATTATTTATAATTTATTTTTATTTTAGTCCCGAAATACTCACATAAGCTATTGTTTGTTCCAGATCGGTGCGCTGAAGGGCTTCTACCTGTTGGAGCACCACGCGGTACACAAGCGGTCGACGGAACCGAGTCACGAACACCATCGCAAGCTGAATGATGAACCGCAGGTAGGTTGCTCACTCACTAAAGCCACTTTTCGTTTTGATGAATATAATGTTTCTGAAAAGTGAACCTGCTAAGTGCTGTAAGTACTATTGCTTCGAAAAATCGAAGGAAACAAAAAGGGTATCAAAAACACTAGTGTCCTTTATACACTCCTTCACAAAAAAAAAACGGGTACATGGGCAATTTTCAAAGAATCGAGATAATTTGGAGACCTTGGATCTCCTCCTGGGAAATTTCTGGGTGCAATCTGATTATGCACAACTAGAGCATGGATGGAGGAGGTCTAGAGTGCCTAAGGAACATAGCCCATTTAAAAGACCGTTTACACCAAAGCGGGAAAGTTTGCGTCGGAATGAGGATCAATCACGATTTTTATTTAGACACACGAATGACTGTGAAGAAATGTTCACGATATGTCTTAAACCAGAGAAGACATATGCTCTAGAACACTGTGATTTTGGCATGTCTGATGACTTCATTCGATACCGGGGTAAACCTTATGTAACACGTAAACAATACAAATTTCATTACGCTTGACATTTCCTTCAAACCCATATAGCTTAGGCATTTCAAAATGTCCTTTTCCTTTCAATGGGTTTCATTACTATGAAAATGCGTTAAGATTTTATCAACAAACCTATAAAATCCTACCATAAGTGTGATCCTCATTTGGATTCCATACAATCGGTGTTATGTGAATTACTGAGTCACCAATCTCACTAACTACTTAACCAAGTAACACTAATGAAGTTTCTTCATTAAAAATAGCAAAACACTCTAAAACACTTAGACACGTCAGCAAGTCTGTCATGTAACTCTAGCTTATTTATTGTATATCAAACACGCAGCCGACTACGTTTACCGGTGTGAATATTTCATATGAAATTCATACGTCCACGATGTCAGAAACAACCGTCTCTCGACTAAACAAAATTGGATTTGGAGTGATGCATACATTCATGTGGAGGTGGATATACTTAGGCTTGTATGGGAGTGGAATACTCATACATGTAGGCCTACTCGTAGCCATCGGCTTTCTGTCGCAATGAAGTGTTCTATGATTCTGTGATGAGATTCGAGCGTTGAATAATTTAACTCTAAAATTGAAATGTATTCCACAAGATTTAATAAACTTTTTATTATTATTATTTATTATTATTATTATTAATTAATTTAATCTTATAATTTAATATCTAAGATACACAGGGACATATTTTTTTATTATTTGACTAGCCAGGTATTTGACCGCCACCTCGTGATGATGTGACGATGCGGCCGATGATGGAGCATGCCTGTCTAGGAACAGCGTATTCAGCCTAATCACTCTGGTCTTGAAGGCGTCCAGATTATAATGACTTTGTTTTATACTATGTATAGATTTGGCAACTCTAGTGCCAACCGCATCAAATGAAACTTCTTTATTAGCGAAAGAGTGTTCGAATCGTTGCGAATTTGCTATATTGCCAACTAATTTGCTATACAACACAATTTTACGTCCATATTAGTTGGTAATAATAAACACACCATATCGTGTTCCCTATTAGAGCCCTTTCGATACAAAAGCAATTATTAATAACACCTCATAACTTCAAAGGGGATATCGTGTTACAGCACCTGTCAGCACATCAGCTGTACGTTCCTTTGAACGCCGTTGACCTGAAAGAGGCAGACATATCGTGTTGTGTCTGGATCTCTAAATACCTTTAGATATACAACGAAGTCGATATTCGCTTACTTCTTCTAAAGTGACACCCGTATTCAGTAACGGTGGTCTCACAATCTTGGCCTTAATGTCCCGTGCTCTTGCGCGCGAGAGCCCGGCGTCCACCTTGACAGTGATCGAAGATTTGGCAGTTCAGGTAATTACAATGGAGCGACTGCGATATGACCTCCGTGACCCTGTTAACAAGGTACACACATGCCCGATAAGACATACGGAGCTATAACGTGTACACTGACAGTGTGACTAGTGTTCGAGGGAGCTCATAAAACTTATATAGGTATATTTTCATTGGAGCGGGTGCGAACGAAGTGGCGGCACAAGTTCAGGCAGGTATTCTTAAAATCATACTTTATTTTTATAATTTTTTAAATTTGTACTACTAATTTACGTAAAAACCAAAGAAATGTGTGCCCATAATGTAGTAAGCCAGTCTTGTATATTAAGTTATTCATGTGTTATAACTTTATGTTATGGCAACATATTTTATTCCCAGTTGTTAGTCTTTGAGTAAAACACAGGTGTACAGGTACGCTGACTGCTGGTAATCTGTCTGCGTTCAAGATCAAACTATTTGGTATGTGTGTAGCGTTTCAAAGACGTACTTTTGCACTTACGTTTAAGGGCCTGGTTCGGGCGAACTTGGGTCTCAAGGTTGTTCATGATATCGCGATGAAGTAGGTCTATGCCTAACGCCACTTTGGGCTCCACTGCGTTGTTTTATCTCGAATTTCTAAGTAGGAGTTTCACTGGAAGTAAACCATCCACTTCTCAAGTTGGTAAGGTTTAAAATTTGATAATGAAAGCCTTTTAGGCTTATTATTCTAAAATTTAAGGTTCTTGAATTCAAGAGTTTTGAGGAATTCTGAAATTTGTTTATTTATTTTGCAATGGAAACCTTTACCTACAAATCTACTCGGTGATATTACTATTGCTACCGATATTTTCATTTCTGGTCTAAAGCATAGAAAGACTCCGACACGGTACTGCACTCAAAATTCCTACGTAATTTTCAATTATAATTAACTGTACTCACCTTAGAACCTGTAATAAAGAACCGAATAAAGTGCTATCTATATCTATGTCAACATCTAAAAACACAAACCGAGGGATTAATTTCAAAAACACCATAATTTTTCTTAGTTGCGGTATTTTATTATATCAACATGTAGCCTTCAAGAAAAGGATTATAATATAAGGTTTTTACGGGCCGGCAACGCGTGGGTGATGCCCCTGGTATTGCAAACATCCATAGGCTGCGGTGACGGCTTACCATCAGGCAGGCCGCAAGCTTGTTTGCCACCTTAGTAGTATAAAAAAACACTTTAATATTTCAACCCTAGGCTGCTTTGTTAATCAGCCAGTTTCCGGTGGTTATGCCATAATCTTTACGCTTGGCGGGTTTTGATAGCGCTTTTTGAAAATACACAAGAGACTAGCGCTGCTGCATATTTTCCGTAGAAAACGCGCTCTGCCTCTAAGAAATCTACGTCATCCGATCCTTTAGTATTTTGTGATCATTATCCGATCTTGGCCATGTGGTGTTCGGCAGAGTAGAATAGCCGAAGTGAGCGCTCGTGCGCGCTGATCGGTCTGCATGCGTCGCCCCCTACCTGGATGAGCTCGCTTAACTTTCCCTTTGCTTTCCATTAGATTTTTGACGTTTGAAAAGAGATTAATTATCGTAATCCTAATTCAATAAATACTTTTTCATTTTATTTTTCATAGCACCAAGCCCTTTCACTCGTGGATGTCGTTCAATGCTACTAATGATCTGTTTAACTGACTTGTCTTATTTGGTGAACAAACAATGCCCAAAATCACGACGACGACACGACAAGGTTGAACCAAAGCGGTTTGTGCGAATAGCTGAAAGATACGGCATAAGGATGGAACGGCCGCCCGGATCGCCCAGATCGTGGTAGGACCCTGTCAATCTTGAGGAGTCCGCCTGTATAGGCCGCCGGTCTTCTCTCTCTCATATATTTGCATGCCCGATTAAATACTTAGTATTCATTCAAATATTGTTTCATTTATCCAATTCAATTTCAATTACCACAAAATAGTAGGCTGTTTTTAATTTTTTGCTATTATTCTGTACCCATCGATAATGGTTCACCCTAAAATCCTATTGACCGGCTGGGATTTCAACCCTCGTGATCGGCTAGCGTACTTTCAGATTTCGCTACTGTTTCTTTCATAAGATTCAATTTGTTGAGAATTTTTAACGTAAATTTGATATCCTGTCACCGTTCACTACCTAGGTTTCCAACTTCGCCTTTGGTAGGATCGCCCAGATCGTGGTAGGACTCTGTCAATCTTGAGGAGACCGCCTGTATAGGTATCTTCTCTCTCTCTCTCTTATATTTGCATACCCGATTAAATACACTTAGTATTCATTCAAATTGGCCGTGTAGTGTCCGGCAGAGTAGAATAGCACCAAGCCCTTACACTCATGGGTGTCGTACAAGGCGACTAATGTTTTCGAGGCAAAAGATTAGAAATCTCCGTAGTCTGGAAAAAGGGCAGCAACGTTTTCCATTGTTATATTTACAATACTGCGTTTTCAAACCCGCCTGTCAATCGTGGAGATTATAGCAATAATCTCCCCTTTTGTGAGAGAGCCCTTGAGTCCTGTAGTGGACTATTATGAGCTGTGATGATGATGATGATGATAATGATGATGATCCAATGCTAAATATAGAGTTAATAGTAAAACAAACTCTAATATAATTTCTAGCAATAGCATCTAAATGTATTGCTGGAAAATGTGAACAATACGAATGAAATTATTAGTTTTCGGAATTGCCTTTGTTTCCATTCGTAGAAATTATAAATTTATTATTATATTAGACGGGACGTACCCTTTTGATTTGTTTTGAGTCCCGTCTAATATAATAATATGTGTAAAGAACGTGAGTTTAGTTTGAAACAAATATTATAAATTTAAACTAGATGAAAACTATAGAAAAAGTCAAAGCAGTAAGCAGAGTTCAGACGAAATGGGAATATTGAGCGAAGTGATCATTATTAGTAAAAAATGAATCTATATATACACCTCAAAATTCCGTTCGCAATGCTCAGAATATATATTTTTTAGACAAATTACGTTTCAACAGAAACGCCGGAGTCTGCTCACGGAATTTGTACGGAAATATTTATTCTACGATAATATTAAAGTAAGTAAACATAAATAATTAATTGAATAAATTCAAGGTCTACTTTTTATCGATAATCCAACTCCACTGAAAACCTTTTTATTGCTACGAGCCGACAACCCGGCTGATGGAAAACGGTAGATAATAAATAAATAATAATTCAAGATTCTTACTTAGTATAAAACAAAGTCGCTTCCCGCCGTCTGTCCTTATGTACGCCTAGATCATTTAAACTGTAAAACGCAACGGATTTTAATGCGGTTTCCAGCAATAGATAGACTGATTCAAGAGGAAGGTTTATAAGTACGATTCGGATGTGGAATGAGCTCCCAGCCACAGTGTTTCCTTTGGACTATGACATGGGATCGTTCAAGAGGTATATTAGAGGTCTCTTCAGAGGCGGGCAACGCATCAGTGACTCCCCTGGTGTTGCTGATGTCCATAGGCGGCGGTGACCACTTTCCATCAGGTGGCCCGCTTGCCTGTTTGTCTGCCGTATAACATAAAAAAATAGTAAGAACAAAGAGTATCTAGGGATACAGTAGGTGTAGGTGTAAGGTAGTTGTAGGGTAGTGTCCTACCTCTGTAAGACGCCACGTCACCCTACACCTACCATACACCTACCCTGTACCTACCCTACACCTTCAAACCTACTAAACCTTCCTCTTGAATCACTCTTATCTATTCCTGAAAACCGCATTAAAAGCCGTTGCGTAGTTTAAAAGGTCTAAGCGTACGTAGATACATAGGGACAGCCGGCAGGAGGCGACTTCGTTTTATACCACGTATAGATTTGGTCTTAGGTTGAAATAGTTACGATACCCATAAATAGCACCCATTGAAGCCAGAGTAACTTAAATCTGAAGCGACTAAACCTACCATCCTTACAAAGTAGTGTACCTACTTTGGTATTGCAAACGTCCATAGGCTGCGGTGACTGCTTACCATTAGTCAGGCCGTAAGCTTGTTTTCCGCCTTAGTGATACCAAAAAAAATTTATAAATACATAATATATCGTGAAATATATAAATATAAGCGGCAACTCATCAGTAGTAAGTGTGTTCAACATTTAGCGACTTATATAGTGATATTTTACAATTTGGACATTTTGCGACCTGGACATTTTGCGACTTGGATTTTTTTTTACAACTGGATATTTTGCAACTTGGACATTTTGAGACTAAACGACTTCTACAACCCCATTAACCTATTAAAACACTACTCGGCGACCAGTGACCGTGGGTAAACAACGTTCAATGTCAAACCCGTAAATATTCCACGAGGGTAGGAAAATCGCGCCACGGAGGGCCCAACTAGGGTTGCCAACCCTACTATATAATATAGTATCCTACAAGGAGTCTACCTACTATAAATTAAAAATTAAAATATAGTAGGCAAAACTACTATATTTAATTAGCACAACATAACCACCTACCGCAAAACGGAACGCGTCTATAAGATCCTCAAAAGAAAAAATTTCCTGATGCATATTGAATATTATATAAGCTCAATGTAGCAGAAAATATACGTTTAAGAAATAATATGGGTACGTACATTTTATTTAAAAACCTACTATATATTTTTTTATTATTCCCTACCTACTATATTTTTATGGCCGTGTGGTGTCCGGCAGAGTAGAATAGCACCAACCCCTTACACTCATGGGTGTCGTACAAGGTGACTAATGTTTTCGAGACTAAAGATCAAGAGTCTCCGTAGTCTGGAAAATGGGCAGCAGCATTTTCCATTGTTATATTTAAACACTGCGATCTCCAACCCACCTGCCAAGCGTGTAGATTATGGCAATAACCTCCCCTTTCGCAGGAGAGGCCCTAAGTTCTGCAGTAGACTGTTACGGGCTGTGATGATGATGATGACTATATTTTTATGGCTTCTAAACCCGAAAATACTATATTTGGTCTAAAAAAAGTTGGCAACCCTATTCCCAACCCTGCCCACTCTAATCCCGGACACGCGGGATCTTACTTAATCTTTTCTTCGCTGCAACCCCGGGGCAGGCGCGGAGATACGCGGATTCCCGGGAAGCCGAGAATCCTGTTAGTTCGGGCGAACCCATTATGTTAGTTTCAGGGGCCGACATACTTTGGTGAGCGCGGTGACAAATTAAAGGGCGCGTTGTTGGTACTGGCGTGTATGTATTTATGGTTCTGTCTGTTGTTTCTTTGCGACGTTTTTAAACTCAAGTGAGGTTAGAAAACATCGTGATGTAACCTGCATATTCAGGGGCTGTCCCAACTGGGAACGGTCGTGCGACTGGCGGTTGTGAGGTCTCCTATTGGTCGGGCGACGTCCGTCGTACGACCATGGTGGCACGACCGTCGCCAATTATGACAGCGCTTCAGGAGACCGAATGTGTAACCATGATGGTCACGGAGGTCAGATGGCAGTCGCTCCACTGTAATCCCTGATATGTCAAATCTTGGATCATGGTCAAGGCGGACCCCGGGCCTTCGTGCGCGAGAGCATAACCGGGACATTAACACTAAGATGATTATTAGTTTATTTAGTTTAAAACATTATACAGAAAATCATGCGGGGCTGGTACAAAGCGCGCACCACAGATAGCTTGAAATGACAGTTATGAATCTTAGAAAGTCAATGTAAAACCGTAAAAACGTAGACCTTGACAATTTCCGTAAAAAACTAAAGCTTATAACCAACATATTATAATAGCTACGAGTCTTCCATACGTAATATCTGACATAACAAAGCGAAATATTACCCAATGTGTTAGCGCGCACAGAAAACAATATGGGGCGAAATATTACCCAATATTAGAACACAACTAGATAACGATAAATGTCTCCCATTCTTGTTGTCTACTAATCGTTGTATTTGCTATCGTTATTTATACGTATTTGGTGGTGATCCATTTATCTCGGCTGCTTGGGTTATCATTGACTATTAGAGGTGTAATCAAAGGTTTTTTCATGGGATAAGCTTGGATTATTTACTACGTAAACGGCTAGACAGTTTGGGCAATGTGGACAACTATGTGTGTCCACTCGCGCAAGAGTTTCGCGCCACTTTAAAAACAAACACTTGTAAGAACAATCTAAAGTTAAAGTATCCTTCAATTTTAAATGTGCATCGAAATTAGATAATCAATTGACTGAGGAATTGTTCGGAACAATCACAGCTGCAGAATTCCACCATCTTATGCAACCCGCCGCAACGGAACGTCGCCGGCCCAGTGGTTATGGTATCCGGCTCGTAAGCGAGATGTACCGTGTTCGAATCCCACTGAGTTATGTACATTAGTTGAATGCTAACCGATGCACTTACTGTGAAGAAAAACATCGTCATGAAACCTGCACATTCAGGCGACTAAATGTGTAACTGAATCATATTATTAATAATTTTAAACTAAATAAAAGCTTTTAAAAAGCAGCTCTGGAGCTACGACCGATGTTGGAGACAAATATACAAGTCGCTTCATCAACCTTCCGCGCTTAATTCCCAAACGCATAACTTACCTATAAGTAATATATAATTTTTCATTAATACCGTTTTAGGATGTTGCAACACAAAAAAGTAACAGTCGAAATTTATAACTTCTAACACACCACTCTGTTATTAACAGTAGCAAAACAAAGCAAGCTAACCCATTGGAGTGCCAGATTTTAATGAAGGCAGTACTGATATTAGTGCTACCACGAATGCGATGCAATCGTCAGGCATGTCCTCATATCTCGGCCATTAAACTGATTACACTGTGTTTGCTAGTGCTTCTTTGAGCAGTGCGAAGCGACGTGAAACTACTATAGAACAATACATGTAAGAGACATGTGGTGTGTGGTGCCGCCACCTCAAAGAATAGCACCACCCCATCTCTTCCCGTGGGTGTCGTAAGAGGCGACTAAGGGACAAATCCGAAAGGTGGGCAGCAGCATCTTTCTGGGTAGATTTACATCAACTGCACTGCGATCTCCAACCCGCCTGCCAAGCGTGGAGATTATGGCAATGACCTCCCCTTTCGTGGGAGAGGCCCGAAGTCCTGCAGTGGACTGTTATGGGCTGTGATGATGATGTAAGAGACGGACAATAAGAGAATTTGTATAAGACTCAGACCAAATAAGAAATAAACACAGAATCCTGCTATCAACATACTGACGCCGGAAATCAACGCCTTGCTTTTTATAAATACAATTCAATAAAAAAAGTAAAGATGATGAAGATTGCTAAATAATAGTATTTATTTAATTCTTTATCCCGCTTTAAATAATAATAAATGTGGCACTATTTTTTACTTTTGATTTATTATTTTAATGTTACAAAGAATCGGTCAAATGTAGAATTAGTCAATTATAGATTCGGTCAAATGCAGAATTAGTCATTTGTAGAATCGGTCAAAAATAGACTGTGATGTCAAAAGTAGAATCAGTCAAATGTAGACTAAACGGATCACACACACACATTTACAACCAAAACTACATACGCTTTCGCCGATTGACAACCACACATGTTTACGAAACCGGCCTCATGTCACATGAGGCCGGTTTCGTAAACATGTGTGTGACATGTGTGTGACAACAATGACATGAGTCATGTCACTGTTGGCAGCGCGCCTTCTTTATTTCTTATAAGGTATTAGATTACAGTTGAATTACAGTTATTTAGGTAGGATAGGTATTTGACGTGGAACGTGTATGTCTAGGTAGACTTTGGAACATTTTCACGTTGATATGTGTTAGCTTTTACCGCCTACACCGTTACCTATTGGGATTCTAACTTAAACATCTTCAGACCGATTCCATCACGGACATGCTCGGAATTTATTTCTAGAGTCGCGGATACGATCCCAGGGCCGAACCTAGTGTTCTATTTGAGGTCTTATTTATTATTTCATGTAAATTAATTTTTATGACTTGAGGCAATAAAAATCTGTCGTTATCGTAACTTGGGATGGATATTTCAGTGGGAGTTGTTGTTTGAAATAGCGTGTTT
Organism: Blastobasis lacticolella; assembly: GCA_905147135.1. Classification (NCBI taxonomy): domain Eukaryota; kingdom Metazoa; phylum Arthropoda; class Insecta; order Lepidoptera; family Blastobasidae; genus Blastobasis; species Blastobasis lacticolella. The sequence continues at coordinate 17,025,093 of LR990053.1, read as the reverse complement.
CTTCTAGAAAAGTTCGCCTCTTTTTATTGAAATAAAACCATTATAAATTATGGGTGTCAAATTGCTCGAAATACACTTAATTTTGGTAAAATATCATCTTCATCAGTCTGTACTAGACCCCAATGAGCAGCAATGCACCCTGTCCTCGGCTTGCCGGATACAGTCCCGCCTGCAGCTTTTCGCATATCGTTACACCACCTGGCCGGGAGTGTCTTCCACTACGCTTTACATATATAAACCATATAAACTCCGATTTTTTATACCACTAAGGTGGCTTAGCTTACATGCACTGCAGATGTTATGGGCGTCAGATACAAACTACAATTATATCAATCAGTTGACTATCTGGTCTGCCCGTTTATAAAAGCTTAGTACAATAAAAACTATAAAATAAATAAAAACATGAAATAGGCCTCAACAAAACAGTGGACCCCCGAACCCCCGCCTGGCTCCCTCCCTGCCGTTCTAGGGTGATTTGTAGCGCGCGTACAGGGCGATGCGCAAAGAAATGCGGAGCGAACCAACGGGATTACGGGTCGCCTTATAAAGGAGGCTAATTTACCTTCCCCAGGAGTTACCTGTCCTATATTGCCGCGCATTTATACCGCGGAGATTAGATCCCTCCCTGTAACCTTTGGTGGGAGCGTTCGATCGGGTTGCGTATTGGCGGTGTTCGGCGAAACTGAAGAGTTCTTTCGACGGTTCTCCAACCGTTTTCGGGTCGTGGGTCGTTTTTTGCGTACTTATAAATGAAACAATCATGTCATGTAAAGTGAAGTAAGTAAAACACATTTATTTGCGCTTAAACACACAGCACAAAATTCTTAAAATGAAATTAAAAGAATATAATGAAACAGAGACATAAAAAAAAAAAGAAAAAAAAAGATACTCTAATCTCGTTACTTGTGCCATGTGGAGAGTGCAATGGGGCCACACTCAGCATATGCCACGACAGTTGCCGTGACGCTGGTTTTCAGTGGGCCCCCTGTCATGTCATGTATCCCGTCTACTTCCAGGGTCCGCTTTGCTACTCTTCCCCATCCTTTAGACGTCAAATTTAAATAAAATTATATATTCTTTATGATTTAATGAATAGTAATTTATTTATGGGTATTTTATTTTTATTTATTCGTTTCCCCCGGTCTTTGTCCTCGTGTCGTCGTCTTCTTCTTATTGAGTCGTTGAACTAAACAACCACTTACACTCGCCCAGTACGAGTGGCCTCAAACAAGTCCTCCATTGTGCTAGTTTTGAACACGTCAAGCATGAGACGAGGTGGTCCATGATTTGCGGAGATACCCAACAGTCAGGCAAAGAACCATTCAGAGATTCTCTTTGCATCGACGCACCTTGCACCTAGATAGGTCTTCCAGGAATGACAGATGGTAAAAAATATTTGTACCCGTATCATGAGCGATGTAAATCCATTATTTCAGGCCCTATTTCCCAAACCAGAGCAGGCGAGTCTCTTCAATCGTATCCACGATATCTCTCACGCCAAGGCCGTCACGGATATTGTTTTATTTACTCGGATACCTGAATATTAATATGAACATTCGGTGCTTTGGAGTACAAAAAGGCACATTAGAAAACCTTCATCGCCGTTTAACAGCCAAAACACACCGACATGAAAACACAATTGAGACACACAAGCAATAAAGACGTAATGCGGCGCGCGATAAACAATCCGGGATAATGCGGTTATTAAAACAAAAAAGCCGGATAAAAAAGGGTGGACCGTCCACCGAAACGAGGCCGGACCCAGGCAACCCGTGTCGGGGCCACGGCGCACCCAATTTGCTCTCTGCGCGGTCGTATCAACCGGTATTTGTTTTGGATCTAATTAGAATTTCTCTTTAGCTATGTTCTTTAGGAGAGTACGCGGAATTGGGTGTCTGTTTTACTCACATACACATACATAATGTCAGACTTTTTCCCGTAGGGGTAGGCAGAGGCCCCATTGTTCCTCTTACTATATAACCTTTTCAGACATTCTTTTAACCTCCGATGAAAAAAGAGGAACGTCGTAAGTTTAAAGTGCTTATCTAGGTCTCTGTCTGTGGTGGCATTCGATGTATTTTTTATTTGAGTATACTCGTATGTGGATTTTGTCAGCATGTACATAATCAGTAATCGGCTGCCACCTTTCACACCCTGCCCTTACACTCGTGGGCGCCTTACAAGGCGACTAATGTTTCCGAGGCAAAATATCTAGAATTTACATTTAACATTATAACACGCGATCTCTAACGCGCCTGGCAAGTATACAACATGGCAACAACCTCTCTTTTCGTGGGAGAGGTACTAAGTCGTGCAGTGGACTTTTTTGGGCTGTGATGATGGTCGTGGGCACCCACCTTTTTTTTATACCACTAAGGTGGCAAACAAGCTCGGTCTGCCTGATGGTAAGCAGTCACCGCAGCTTATGGACGTTTGCAATACCATGGGCATCACCCATCACCTTATTACCAGTGGCGTGCCTAGGGGTTCAGAGTAAGGCAAGCCGAGAGATGAAGTTTGAGTAGTTTTTACGGTTATTAAAAATAAATCCATCCCCTTGCCACATTACTGATCAATCCTCACTTATCACTCTTCAGTTTTATACCAGCAATATAACTTGTGAGAGAGACAACCAACAATTTAAGGAGTTTGGTACACCGATCTATGAAATTGTCTTATAAGCGATTTACTAATCTGAGAAATAGGTATAATAGGAATACATATAAGGAAATAATTTGTTATTTTCTGAGAAATTATTAAAAACTTTATCTTTTCCATGCAAATCAAAACTTGTGCACATTTTAAACCATCACAAGGGACTCTACTTCGTCTATTGTTGATCAATCTAATTAAATCACTTTTACTACAAAACACAACACAAACACAACAAAAAACTAATTACTTATCCGCCCAAACGGCTCAAACAAAACAATAGTGAAGTTGGTACGTATTACAGCATTCAACAAACGTACCTACTGCGCATGCGTGAAGTTGCCATTTTCAAAGATCCGTGTACAACTTCATACGCATGCAGGGCTTAAAGTCTCGTACAATTTACAATATAAACAAACGTATAGTTATATCTCATTATAGGACAGTTTTCATATGTAAGAAAGAGACATACCGGCCGGAATCAAAGCCCGCTTACAAGCCAGCGCGTGCGAGCGAGATGACTGACCGAGTCTCAATTTCCTCAGTTGCGTGTGCGTTCGGATCGTGTTTCGTAACCTAGGCGCACGATGGCGCTGCTGTGCGGCGCGGCAGTTTGAAAAGCATTAGGAGCGCGAACTTTAAATAGTTCGCGCTCGCATTATCTTTGATTTTTTATCGGTAATTATTTTTATAAGGCAAGCCCGGCTTTTGGGCTTGTATGACAGTAACGCCACTGCTTATTACATCAACTTTCAAACAACTTTACCTATCCGTATTACTGGTATAGTGCACATTGTTTATCTAGCTTTTTAATACAAAATACGATGGTAGCAAGTAAATCCACTGGTTATCCTGAGCCCCGACGCCAACGCTGTGGCTTTTTAAACGCTTCCATTACAGGACGCGAGATAGCGCGGCTAAACAAATTTCCTTGATGAAATACGAGGAAGCAAGCCATTGTTTTTAGATTGTTACCTCTGTCTTTATATAGACAACACGGAGAATCCTTGAGATAATTCAAAGCAAAGCAAGACGTGCTGGGTTTATACGTTAAAATAAACCAGGAATATGTATTTTCTCTAGAACGCATTCCTATTCAGATTGTCGGTAGTCGGAAGGATAACAAAATCTCATGAGACTATGATGTTCCTTGTATGAAATTGTGCTTTCTCTCTTTTAGATAAATATATTGAATCGAACAATGTTATTGTGGTATAATGTTATCCGTCGTACGGTGCCTGATTATTTTGCTCTAAACTATACGTCTATTTATGTTTTGTTATATTCTTAGATAGAAACAAAGATAATTTAATCTTTGATGCTCCTTTGTACTGTAAACGTAGCTATATATCTCTACCGTAGACTAGAAATTGGGCAACAACATTTTCTGACGAGTATATACATTATGATATATATTTATGATTTGTACAAATTTCAAGAATGTCTATAACTTGGTACCCATTTAGATGTCAAGTCTTTTGTCGATGAAGTCGACAACCACACCATAATTATACCTAATAATATTGAACTTGGCTCCCCTTTTCACATTTATGTTTTTGGTGGTATACAGGGTTAAGTAACACAGTGTATTGTACACAATAGAAAATACACACTACAGTAAAAGCAAAAAGTCTCACCAGAGATCTCACCAAGCCGAACTTTTTTCAATGCATTATCTATGAATGCCGCCAAGCAACAATGTTTTCATTGTTGTGTTCTGGATTCAAGCATGAGGTAGCCAGTGCGGTTACAGGCGGCATTTCATCTTAGTCCTCACAATGACAACGCACCTACGGTTCTGCATTTTTGTTACCTGTACACTAAATGCATGAAATGTAGATTTTATGGGCGACAGTTACCGCTTGCCATCAAGTGGGCTGTCTGCTCTGCCACTGCGTCGAATAAAAAAACGAATCACTCGATACCCGAACAAATACCGCGGTACAGTCGCCTGTTTTTTTCCTGAGGATCGCCAACGCAATTCCGCACTCATTAACATGAGAAAGGACAGGGGTCCGCCCAGCAGTTTTATTAGTCCTCCGCAGGATACCCGGGGCCGCACGATCCGCCTCCGAGGCCACAAGGGCCACAACATGGGCCGTTTCGCCCGATTTTTTGCCCCAATTAAGTTGAGGCGCCATACGTTAAAACTTAGACACTTGGACAGAGAAACTGGAGGATACTTTCAAGCTCGTCTGTGTTAATAGTCATCATTTTAGCGTTAAAGTCGTCCTGACTGCGCACGATTCATCTCGATGTTTTTCGTCACCGTAAATAGTCATTGGTAATGGCGGCAATAGGGTTCGAACCCATTACCTCTCGACGAGTCGGACCCTTATACATTAGGCTACAGACGCTCTTCTGAGGTGATATTTTATAAATGAACTACTGATACGATAGAATAAAAACCCATAAGAATTAGACGATCTAAGAAAAGATGGATGGACTGTGTGAATGACGACGAGCATTCGAAAGGAGTACGAGTAGGTATTATACATGTGCTAACCCACCCATTATCCCGTCTGGGGGAATAGGACAGGTGGACGGTGACTAGCATCTGGTGGTAGGACTCTGTCAAGCCTAAGAAGTCTACCTGGGTGAGTAGTGCTTCCATTGTGTGTTCCGGTTTGAAGGATGAGGTAACCAGCGCAATTACAGGCATGAGCATTTCATCTCAGTCCTCACAGTGACATCACAACCTGCCGTTAAGAATGTTGGTTGTCTGCAACCTTAATGCATGAATCGTAGATGCTAAAGGCGACAGTTACCGCTTGCCATCAGGTGGGCTGTCTGCTCGTTTGTGAGTGTGTAGATGAAAAACTCTGTTGTCGTTGTTTGCCTGCAGGACGAATGGGTTCGAGCCCGCGGGGTACGACCAGCCAAGTAGAACCGAAGTTTTGTACAGTGGCCATTGCTTCATTGCCCATTCTTGACTCGACTCCAAACGAATAACTGTTTCGATAACAGCAATAAACGTGGCTTCAATTCAATAATATCCCATTGAACTGTTATTATTTCACCAAAATAACTCAGTATAAACGGGGAAACGCTCTCTCGTACAATCCAACTTATATGAATAACCCTTACAATAAAAAGCAGCCAATAACAATGAAAACCATTGAGCCAATTGCCAAAGGAGCTATTCATTTCTCGGTAAAAAGGATCCCATCAAAACATAAATGTGAAAAGGTAACCGAGTTCGCCACAAACGACGTCCACGGTTGTGTGCTCCGCCGATAAAGGGGTTGTGGTCTAGATGGGTGCCAAGTTCTGGAACTACAGCTTCTTTAGCTTATAAAGTTTTAAAAGGTAAATATAAGAGTCAGAATGTACTCAGGCCTGCAATGCCTAGGCAGCGTCTGGTGAGTGCAATACTGAAAATTGCTATTGTGTAGGTTGAATCGATTTTGATTTTTTACACAAATTTTCTTACATAGATTTGGAATTGGGATTTGGTTAGGGGTAGCAGGGTCACAAACTACCTGATCTGTGAAATCGTGGATCAATGTCCAGACGGATCCTGGGCGATCGTGCGTAAGAGCATAATGAAAACATTAACGCCAAGATGATTTTACTTACATAGATTTAGAACGCACGGCCATCAGTGGGTCGTTCTTAACCCCTAGCGCAAAAAGAGGGATGGCACCCTAGCTACTAAACGGATTAACCAAATTCTATTAACTAACGTCGTTTTTAATTTGAAAGCCAGTTCAATCGAGATAGTTCGTAGTAATTAGTTAGGGTTGTGTAATTAAAATTGGTCCAGCAGTTTGAGGACTATTTGAGTCCTTTATAAACTTTGTCAGGGGTTTTTCGATATCTGTCAACTCAATTCCATGCATCATTTCTTTATTCAGTACGACATTAAATATCTCTTTCAATCGTCAACGGGTCGACTAGGTTATTTCCGAACTTGGTGGACACACTGCCGTGCACCTAGCTAGAGGTGGTTAATGCCACGTAAATGGGGGGCCCGCCCGTTCATGGCGTTTTGTTTTCATCGCGATTTATACGATTTCATTGTAGTTTTTGGCGCGGTGTTACGGTTACAGTGAACAACGTGTATTCGTTGCGTGCTCCACGGCCGTAGGTTGGAATTACTTTGGACGTGATGGGGTTATGAGGGTTTAAGAGGCCACTAGTGGACTTTTTACAAATGGTAGAGGATAATGTAACACATTTACTGGGCCCGAGCTGTGTTGTGGGAATGTGGTGTTCGGCAATATAGCACAATTTCCAACCATTGCCGGGTAACGTGAAAGGCTAATGATATTTTCTATTATTATTATTTTGCAGTGATAAACGAGCAGCCCACCTGTTAGTAAGCGGTAACTGTCGCCCTTAACATCTACGATTCATGCATTTAGGTTGCAGGCAATAAAAATGCAGATCCGCAGGTACATTGTCACTGTGAGGACTAAGTTGAAGCCTCTTGCCTGTAATTACGCTGGTTACCTCATCCTCCAAACCGGAACACAACAATGCAAGCATTGTTGTTTGGCGGTGGAAATAGATAAGGCGGTCATACTCACCCAGGCGTACTCCTCAGGCTGACAGAGTCCTACCACCTGATATTGACATGTATTCATGCAACCGATTTTGGTGTTTACTTTTTCCATTTTCACTATCTAGAGAGTTTCTTCCGGAAGGTTTATGTGTATTATACATTCATATTATATGGTCCACCTTGACCATGATCCAGGATTTGGCAGATCAGATAATTACAACGGAGCGATTACTATCTGACTTCCGAGACCCTGTTAACACAACCTGATCAGATTAGAGCACGGTTACTTATTCAGTCGCCTAACACTTTCATTAGTCGATCAAGGAAATGTGGATACTGAGGACCTGCTATGCCTAAAGAACGCCATGTCAATTTCAAAGGTGGAATTCCTGTCATCGGATTCAGTCCAGAATTTCTGTCCACTATCCAGCCATCCATTGCGGGGTAGTCAGCCACATATTCCCTTTGATGGCATAAACTTAACTTCGCTCAGGAATTCTTTTATGACGCAAAGAATCCGCCCTCGGAAATAAGAGATACGCGAATGAATTTCCCTTTACTACGTAACGCAAGTGTTTAAAAGGCTGTGTTTTTAGGCTTTTCTATACTAATATTATAATAGGAAATGTTTGATTTTTTCTTTGTCTGTTTGTATTGAATAGGCTTCGAAACTACTGTACCGATTTCAAAAATTCTTTCACCGTTGGGAAGCTACACTATCCCCGGGTGACATAGGCTATATTATATTTTCTAAAAAATTACGGATCAATAATAAAACTCCAATAATGTAACCCAAGGTGTAAAAAAATATACAAAAAATTCCTTACATCGCGTGTGCTGCGAAAACTATTGATGATAGAACAAAATAATGTACTACGACTTTGCAGAACACATCATTATCTACAAAAAGTGTCCCGACAGTATATGTCTAACTATTATAGTTATGTCACAATAAGTGTTCTTTTATTTTCAAAATTTAATTGAAATGCCGCCGCTAAAAAACGCTCTTTATTTGTACCTTGGTATTAATCCTTATCAAAATCAATTACTTTATATTCACGACTGCTTCAATACCTTTATATAACTTTATTCAATTATTATTCAATTCAGACATTCCATTCGAAAGATATCACGAGTTTAAAAATGTGAATATTAGAAAAAAATTTCGCCGCTTAGTCCGCTCGGCTATCTAGGCAGCACGGGGTACGGGAAGTCAATGTCAAGAAATAAAGTGCCGCGCGGCCAACTCGCGCGGTCGGCTCCCTACGCAGCGGTCGTGTGTAACCCGTGTACCCGTAGTGGTACCCGTGCGAAGCCGGGGCGGGCCGCTAGTCTCTAGATATAATATAAAATGATATATGCTTGGACAATTCACACAGGGCCATCTAGCCCCAAAGCAAGCATAGCTTGTGTTATGGGTGCCTGAAAGCTGATAAACTACTTATATATTTTTTAAATACACACTTATTATACATACCCAGACCCGTAACAGAAATTAATACTCATATTTCAATTTCTGCCGGGCCGGGAATCAAACCCGGGACCTCTGCGTGGCAGAGGACATCGACCATCTGAACCACTCAGGTAGTCATCGACTAGATAGTAGACTAAAACGGGCTCCACACATTGATAAATTGGCTAAAAGGATAAGTTTTGCAGAATATGCTGTAAAGAAGATGCGAGGTATTTCTGATGATGCTACATTAAGATTAGTTTACTTTAGTTATTTCCACAGTATTATGACATATTTACGGCATACTACTGTGGGGATACGTTGCCGATTGGCACAATATACATTGTATTGCAGAAAAGGGCTATTCACGCGTTTTACTAATTGAGACCTTGATTGAGTTACTAATATTGACGTTATGACAAGGCCGTCACAACAATATAATATATATGACAACTTAATCTATGCTCATAATAAGCCCATATACATACATAGAAATCAATGGGTGTTGTATGTGTGCGTGTGTGTACCGTATGGACTTTACCGAAACGGCTATACCGATTTTTATGAATCCGATATTAAGATGAGGACGCTGCTCACGCTAACAACACCTCATCACAGAATACTAAACTACCTAACATAAATATATGTAGTTGCGCGGCCGTCCCAGAGTTTTTGCCGAATCTGTTTGGCCCAGTAGCTCAATGGAGTCGACCGCAACGCGTCCCAACTTTATTAGTTTAGGGCCTTGTTACGGGACACATAGGCGCAAACGAGTTTTATTTAGACCCCTTAGGGCCAAGTCTGGTAAAAGTTTGGTAAAAGTCCTAACAGTGTAAGCTTATGAGAAAGAAGGTGATCATTCTGGCCAATAATCGACGATGGTAGGACTCTGTCACAGGACAGTCTGGATTACAACTGCCTTATCAGGTCAAGGTATTGTGTAAGCACTATCGATCTAATTTTAGCTTTGTATTATTAGATGAAGTATGGAGTTGCGGTGGCCGAGTGGTTTAGGTATCCGACTCGTAAGCGAGAGGTACCGGGTTCGAATCTCTCTGCGGCCACGTACCAAAGTCTCTTTTCTGAGTTGTGGCCATTACTTGAATGTTAAGCGATGCTCTTACGGTGAGGGACAACATCGTGATGAAACGTGACGTCAGGTTCCCCTGGTAGCAGGGTCACGGAGGTCAGATGTCTGTCACTCCACTGTCATTATCTGATCTGCCAAATCCTGGAAACGACCATTGTCAAGGCGGACACCGGGCCCTCGTTGCGGCCTTTGCCGGGATATTAACGCCAAGATGATAATTTTTATTATTAGCTTACATCAGAAAAAACACTTGGAATAGTTGGAGCGCTGATATAGAATTTTATACAGAGATCTAGTTTCAAACTAATAGATTGTGGCGTATAGGTCTAGGCTTTGCACTTAATACGTCTTCGAGCAAATGTTTTAGCACCTCAGCGGCCTTAGCCAAGACGTTTCGTTAATCAACAATCGTTTGTGGTAGAAAAAATGTATGGGATTTGACATAAGCTAACGTTATCTGACATAAGCTGTTTGTGGTAGATATTCTTGGTCCATAGATAATTCACGTACTTTCGGTGTACAATCAGAGTCAATGTAGATGTTGGTAGAAATAGTCGAACTTCGACCTGTCAATTTTCTACCATACACGCATCACGCAAGCGGAGCTGTCAAAGATGGCTAGACCGGCAGATGCTCTAGCGTATATCTGCACTTAACATCACGTGCGATGGCAGTTAAGCTATAATAGTGTCCATAGGCTGCGGTGACTGCTTACCATCAGGCGGGCCGTAAGCTTGTTTGCCACCTTAGTGGTATAAAAAAATGGTTTTTAACATTGACTGATTTGATATTTACATGTAAAGTAATATAAAAGGTTTGTCCACCATTTTCGATACGGTCCCTCGCTTTGCCTGGTATAGACGGCGCCTTAGGCCGCATTCGCAAGGCTTTTCCCTGAATATTTTTGTCCCCCTCACACCCAAGGGATAACTAGGTTTGTTTTGTGTAACGGCGTACGTTAGCACAGCTGGTTGCATGCCTAACGAACCAGCACACGACGGCGCTGCCAATATTTGTAGCACTGACAATAGTGATTTTAATGGTTACTTTATATCCTGTCTCGCATCAAAAGCCCAAAAGGAGGCGCATCGTCTTGCATTTTACCATATAGGATATCAGTGCAAAACTGCAAATAAATAAACAACTTCTCACTTATGCAACATCTCACTTCTGTAGGCCTGCTGGAAGAAATTTCTTTTTAGAAATAAGTTGTGCCTGTTGTGTCATTTATAATTGAGTTTTTACCTGTATGTTTTACTGTGTACAATAAAATAGTTAAATAAATAAATAAATAAACAACTTGGACAATTCACACAGCGCCTTCTAGCCCCAAAATAAGCATAGCTTGTGTGATGGGTGCTGATAAACTACTTTATACTTTTAAATACATACTTATTATAGATATGACACCCAGACCCGCAACAGATTTTAAAATTCGTCATTTCAATTTCTGCTTGTCGGGAATCGAACTCGAGACCTCTGCGTGGCAGACCGGTGTTAACCAACTGAACCACTCAGGTCGTTATACTCATAATTATATGAGCTGATGAGACGAACGTGTTCTTCTTTACGAAAAGCTGCCGAAGAATTCACATTTAATCTTAAACCGTTTTTAGAATAATTTAAAAATGTTGTACTAATTAATTCCGTAATGAATTAATGAAATTCAAATGACATCTGCATCTTCGTCGTCAATTGAAACGAACCATCCGGTTCCCTGCAATATTAGCTCGGAATTTTTGATGTTTCCCTTTCAATTCTGAATGCAAATGGTGTCTATTAACCTTTATTTCTCCCTAGAGGCTCTAATGAGGTATTCCCTAATTAAGTGGCTACCGGCGACAAGAAAAAACTGGCGCTATAAATATTTCCAGCGAATTTGTTTTCGCCATAAATTAAAATTCCACTTCTTAAATTAAAAAAAAAAAAAGCAAAATTCAAGTCTAAAATTTGGACAGCGTCAAGAAATTTTCCGAAGAGCTTACAGCGTTTTAAATAAATTCGTCGGAGACTTTGTATTTTGGTATAATAAGTGCGTTGTTTTGGTGTCAGTAAAATTGTTTATAAATAGCGGCGATTAAACGATTTATCTCGCCCCTTAATATTGTTACGTTTTTTTATTTTCCGCCATGTTCTGCGTCTATTTTTAATTTATTTCTTAGAGTTCAATGTAGAGTTGTCCAAGAAAGGGATGAAAAGGGTTTTACGGGGACGGCTATGTTTGGCTGATGTTCCTGGTATTGCAAACATTCATAGGCTGCGGTGACTGCTTACCATTAGGCAGGCTTCAGCGTGTTTGCCAACTTAGTGACATAAAAAAATATGCCCGAAATTCGTCGATATAGTGTATTTTGCTGGCCATCTATTTTGACTACGTTTCGTGCAGACGGTCATTTGACGTTTAGATCTGTTCATTATCATCAGGCTTTTAGTCAGGCATTATTAGTCAGACCCAAAAGACAGGATATCGCTGGGGATAGAATGAATGTTAGTAGAGTTTCTAAAGCACAGGTTAAATTGTTATTACAATACTGTTACTTCATAACCTGGCCGTCAGGAAAATGTCTGAAACCCCCCGACCATGTATACATATACTCAAATATTTGCTAAACTACTGAACATATTGTAATGAGCTAAGAACTGCCTCAAGTAATTTGGATTTGAAATCAGCCCGTCCGCTCGCGAGCTACGATATCACAGACACACATATACACAAATCCACGATCCACACGTAGTAACCTAATACGAACATTGCAAAATATGACCCCTAACACAGTCTAGCTCGCGTCCGCAAAACAGGGATTTCCCGCTCGTTAACTCTTCCGGCGCGGCATTAGCAAATTAAATAAAAGTGACAAAAGAAAGGCAGAGCTGGATTTTTTGATCAAATTACAACGTGGGTCGACTGGGGCAAACAGCGGCCGGGGTCCCCATACGCCGACGGCGGTCACCAATAAAACATGCGAGGATGCGCGGATGTCCCAGCCTCCTCTCCAAGCTTGAGCTAATGAAATTAGAGCGACAACTCTATGTAGAGTTGTAGAGGGTAGAGCAGGGCGAGATAACGCAATTTTCCCACTGAATATTGTATATCATAGGTTAAGCAAGAGTTACAATCAAAGTTCGACGAGGTTATGCTCGAGTTATAGCGTTACTTACTTTCGGTTCAGAGGGTTTAGAGCTTCGTTTATGTGTTTAGGACCAATCCGATTACAGTTGCGAGTTACTTACAAGTTGGAAATGTTGTACGAGTATGGGTTAGATTTACAAAAGTAGCCTTGAGGTTTCACATGACCTACCATGCAAGCAAGTATTTTTGTGACTGGCAGTGATAAGTGTAGATAGATACAGTATACATTAGAGCGTACCTGTCTTTATAATAATCATTATAATAATTATTTCATGAAGAAATCATTTATTTTACACTAATTTGATATCTCTTAATTAATTAGTTTCTTATATTTAGTAAAGGGATATAGCAAAATTACAAGAAAGAAACTAGTGTGTAATCTGTATTTCATGTATACGTAAGAACGTAACGTTGCTTCTCATCTTAGTAAATCCGCCATTTGCACAAAGTTTTGGTTCATTCGCTCAGATTATTAAACACGCGTGCTTTTTTCACGTTCATAATCAAACATTTCACACTCTTCTTCTTATTATTATTATTTATTTATTCCTGAATAAACAAAAAAATTAAATAAACAATTCGTAGCTCTCTCACGGCATCCTCTAAATCCATTTAAATGCGAGACCTCCGCAGACAAAGCTAACGTATTAAATTTAATGTCGTCGGGCCAACTAGCTGGCGTGTACATTTTTACATCGAGGAAATTGCGTCGGTCCGTCGGTCTGTCGGTTGCCCTCGCGGAGCTCGGACTCTGCCCCGGGGGCTTTCTCATGCAAATATGCACTAGAACGGACCCAGAGCTCATGGAAAGGCCGTAGGAGGTCCATTTCCTGTGTGGACGTTGTAAAGTAAAATATGGATTATTTTAAGATTATGAACTTTTTATATAAAAAAATAATGAAAGTACAAAAAGATTTAGCAGAAAAGACTCGGGTTTCAAGAAAACTCTTCATACATCGCCCATAGCTTTGATTGTATGTTGTTACACTTTCACTACACATATTATCGGGTTTGTTAGCACTATTAATATTGATTTACTTCGATATATGTCATTACTTGCTATTACTTTTTATGTGTAGACATAGACAGTAATTTATTCGAATCCCCAATATCTTCTCGTGGCGTCTTAGCTAACAGTTGTTGTTTTCCTGACCAGTTTTTTATTTATTTCACTCTCTATTTAGTGGTATTTCTAGACAAGAATGAATCTTCGGACGCATCGTCACTTACCAATAATAGTTGCCCCCTGTCTAATGCTAACGCATTACTTACAGGCAAGATTTCAGATTAGCAGATTTCAGGCAAATTATCGCATTACTTACTAAATAGATATTTAAATAATGGATTCATTTCTAATAAAAATCGTAGAACTTAAAAATTAAATTAACACAAAAACCATCACGTGAGAAGAATGGGCCCTAGAGCGGACCCCTGGGGTACGCCCATTATTGCTGCGATATTTCCCCACGGAACGAAGTGCCTGCTGTCTGTTGCGGTCCAACAACTGTGAAATTGCACCCAAACAACGGAAGTGGATGTCTTGTTCGGTCGGAACAAAGAATTGTTCCACAACTAGCTCAAACACAGACGTACTACACGGGATATCTTTGAATTATCAATCTAAATGCAAATAGTTGGCGCTACAACGGTCGAGAGAACAAAACAAGAACAGACGCCGCGCCCAGGAGAAAAACTAAAGATAAACGTTATTAATGTTGGACGCAACTCGGCACCAGGTGGCGTAAAACTAAAACAAATAATAAAAGATTTAGATAAATGGGGTAATTCAGGAAAGAAATTCACCTAATACCGCTCCCTACAACCGTTGCTAGTGAAAAAGTTTAGTTGGTATAAAACATAGGCGTTCTAGCGGCCCGGTCGCCCGAAGATGGAATCGTATATCTGGAACATCTAGTTGGGGTGGGAATATTATTTTTTCTACCCGACCGCCTTCAACGGAAAGTGGAATTTCCATAATTTACTTCGATTTATTGTGGATATCCCTCTTTTTTTATTACTATTTCTGTGTGGTAACTTGGACAGTTTTATCTTTGGGTCGGGGCTATTGACGTGAACAAGATTACGATGGTCTCTTTTTATTTAAAACTTGTTAGGTCGTACGTAATGGCTTTTCTTTACACTTTTCTATCGTTTTTTATATTGGTTGGAGCAGAGGCTTTTGTAAGAGGAAAATAATGGAAGGATATCGCTTGAATCAATGTGACACTACTTTGATTACTGAGTTTATTTCGAGTAGAGAAATAAAATATAGTTGTACACCACTTCCTCCTCTCTCCAGTATCATTCGGCGTCGTCCTATCTCTGGATGCATTCCCACTTTACCACCCATTCTTATATTGTGGTATGTCTACTTTGACCAAACAAAAACCCTGATCCCTCAATTTCTTTCAGGTGAGATGGGTTCAGCAGCAGCGCGAGCGGCGGCGCGTCAAGAGGGACTACAACGCGTACGATGCTGGCCTCTGGTCGCAGGTCAACCGGCGGTTCCCCCCGCATCGGACCCACCATCGGGCCCTGAGCACCGGCTCCGCGTTCTTCCCAGACCCTCTGTATAAGGAGCAGTGGTATTTGGTAAGTCAAATGCTTTTCGACCTATATAATAGTATATAGCGTTCCGGCTCTGCCTGGCATTGTCGAGCACGGTTCGGTCGTGGTTGGCGAGGGATTCGTTTATCTACGGTCATAGGGCGGTCAGCGTGTCACTGTGTGTTTCCATCCTACTTTCCTACCCCCTCCTTTTTGACGATTGAAAGAGATATTTAATGTCCTAATCAATAAAGAAATTTTGAATTTTAAGTTTAGCTGAGCCACAATTTTCAAAGACTGTTCACGAAGATACGATTCAGGAATCTTTATGGTTGCTCGAATCTTGAGGAGTTGGAGGGGTTTCACCGCCTTATCTACTTACATACATACATAAAGCCCACGCCTGTGTCCCACAGGTGGGGTAGGCAGAGACTTTGTACCGCCACTTCGCTCAGTCCTGGCACAACTCCCTAGCCAACAACAACAATACTTTTAAATGAAATCAATGAAATGCAATCAGTCTTTTTATGTTTACAAAGATGTAGATAATGTTGCATGTAACTTTATATGTACTTCGAAACTCTAAACGAATTGTCTTCCAACAGAACGGTGGCGCAAAAGATGGTTTAGACATGAACGTGTCGCCGGCCTGGCAGAAAGGGTACACAGGCAAGGGAGTGGTGGTCTCCATTCTAGACGACGGCATACAGACCAACCATCCCGACTTAGCCCAGAACTACGTAAGTAGCCCAATTGGTTCCACCCAACTAAACCCATTGGAATTTAAGCTGCTTCCAAACTTCGGATAAATATTAACTTGTTCAAATCCCTAAAGTTCAAATCCACGGAAAGTCTAGCCTAAGAGGGAGATGTTTAGCTAACAACCGATCGAAAATGCATTAAGTTGTAAAGCAATTTCGCGCTTGAGTGAGTTTTCGAACACAAATTTGAAGACTGAACTAATAGAGATAATCGAAGCGTTCCGACTTAAGATGTTTGCTTGCATATGGAGGGGATTTGAGCATTTAATCGTAATTAAATTCATTATCATCATTATTGTCAGCGGCCTATAACAGTCCACTGCAGGACTTGAGCCTCGTCTACATCCTGGGGAGCGGTGCAAACTATAGATATATTTTATTTTCATGTCCGTTTCGATCTTGTTTTAAGAAGTTTTCGTTGCTCTCAGGATCCCAACGCGTCAACAGACATTAATGGTAACGATGAGGACCCTATGCCTCAAGACAACGGGGACAACAAGCACGGGACAAGATGCGCTGGTGAAGTGGCAGCTGTGGCATACAACCAGTACTGCGGGGTCGGAGTCGCCTATAACGCTAGTATAGGAGGAGTCAGGATGTTGGATGGTGTGGTGAACGATGCAGTCGAAGCGAGGGCCTTGGGACTGAATCCTGATCATATTGACATATATAGTGCGTCCTGGGGACCCGAAGACGACGGGAAGACCGTCGATGGACCTGGGCCTTTGGCGAGAAGGTTTGTTTTTACCAGCTATTATTTAACTTCACCTGTCTCGTTTTGTGTTCGTAATAAAATCTTGCAAGTGGTTGCCTGTAACAAAAATACAGAACCGCAGGTGCGTTGTCACTGTGTGGACCAAGATAGATATCCCTGAGATTTTTTTTTGTTATTGTACTGTAGTTTAGCATACTTATGTAAGTTCGGTGCCAATGCAATGTTATGATACCATCGATCCGATCTGATGATGATCGGATGGTGGCTATGGAACTCCTAAACTATACATGATCAACCCATCGAGTTTGAGCTCGTTTGATTAGTCTTTACAAGTCAGATCTGACGGATCGTAAAATAGACCGCGCGATAAAAGCTTGCAGTTTTGTTTATGACGCTTGTTAGCTCAGACTTCACAGTGACAACGCATTTACGGTTTTAACTTTTTGTTGCATGAAACCTAAATGTGTTAATCGTCGATGTTATGGACAATTGTTACTGCTTTCCATTAGTTATGATATATGTCGCTAGGGTTGTATAAAAGTGCTATTGTGATCAATAGTTAGTCATACATATGTTTTACCTCCAGGGCTTTTATCTACGGTGTGACGAGCGGACGTCGAGGCAAAGGCTCGATCTTCGTTTGGGCCTCCGGAAACGGCGGTCGACACACGGACTCTTGTAACTGTGACGGTTACACCAACAGTATATTCACCTTATCTATATCTAGTGCCACTCAAGGAGGCTACAAACCTTGGTATTTGGAAGAGTGTTCCTCAACTTTAGCCACAACCTACAGTTCGGGTACGCCAGGCCACGATAAGAGTGTGGCAACGGTCGATATGGACGGAAGATTACGGCCTGATCATATATGCACAGTCGAACATACGGGCACGTCAGCGTCAGCCCCCTTGGCTGCCGGAATTTGTGCCCTAGCTTTAGAAGCCAATCCCGAACTGACGTGGCGGGATATGCAATATTTAGTAGTACTCACCTCACGCCCACAACCTCTAGAGAAAGAGAACGGATGGGTCACAAACGGCGTCAAAAGAAAAGTGTCCCATAAGTTTGGATATGGCTTAATGGACGCGTCGGAGATGGTCACCTTAGCCGAGCAATGGATATCGGTCCCACCGCAGCACATATGCAAATCGCAAGAAATAAACGAAGACAAACCTATAGAATCCTCCTACGGTTTCAATCTACCAGCCCATATGGACGTCAATGGATGTAGTGGAACCGTGAACGAAGTACGTTTTCTGGAACATGTACAGTGTAAAATCTCATTAAGATTCTTCCCTCGAGGTAATTTAAGAATACTGCTCACCTCACCCATGGGGACGACGTCCACATTACTGTTCGAAAGGCCTCGCGACGTTGTCAGCTCCAACTTCGACGATTGGCCGTTCTTAAGCGTCCACTTCTGGGGCGAGCAAGCAGAGGGGAAATGGAAGTTGCAGATCATTAATGGGGGCAACCGACACGTGAACCAACCTGGTATACTTAAGAAGTGGCAGCTGATATTCTACGGGACTTCGGTGGACCCGATCAGGCTGCGCTCGAAGCGGCCGCCGGCGCCTGCTCCCTCGTTTGCGTTCCCAACCGCCGCGGACGGTTACGACACGATCAGCGATTCTTTTTACAACGGTGACGCGTTTGCCAGTTACCAGAACTTCCCTTCCCTGTTCGCCGCCGGCTCCGACCCGGAGAAGGCGGTGGCGCGCCTCGACGGACACAACGTCCCGGCGCCGCACGCGCGCGGGGAGAACGTGCTGGCCGACAGTAACGACAAACGCGTCATACACGAGTGCGACCCAGAGTGCGACGCCCAAGGCTGCTACGGAAAAGGACCCAGCCAGTGCATAGCTTGCAAGCATTACCGGCTCGACGACGCTTGCGTCTCGCGCTGCCCTCCCCGAAGCTTCGCGAACCAGGGAGCCGTCTGCTGGCCCTGCCACGAGTCCTGCGAGACCTGCGTCGGGCCCGGTCAGGACTCCTGCCTGACCTGCGCTCCAGCTCATCTCCTCGTCGCAGACTTAGCCGTGTGTCTCCAACAGTGTCCCGATGGATACTGGGAGGACACAGAAGCGTCCGTATGCCGCCCTTGCGCGTCCCATTGCGCGACCTGCTCCGAGCACTCGGACACTTGTACGTCATGCGACCACCATCTGGTACTTCACGAAGGATCCTGTCTTGCCTCGTGTCCGTCAGGCTTCTACGAGACAGAAGATTATATGTGCGCGAAATGCCATAACTCTTGCAGCACTTGTGAGGGTGCGGGCGAGGCGCAGTGCGTGACGTGCCATCCGACCACGTACGCGTTGGAAGGACGGTGCGTGGCCACCTGCCCCAACGGATACTTCGTCGACAAGAAACGGAAGGAGTGTATGAAGTGAGTATATCTATTTACTATCTATAATAACGTAAATACAAAAATTTACAAGTCTGCCTCATTTTCACAAAAGGTCGACTGAACTCCTAGTTTGATGATATTTGGTATTAAATATTAATGGTTGAAGGATCTTCGGAAATGAAGTCGCTTCTGTGATCTGTCTTTTGCTCACTTACTTCCTCTAAACTACAAAATAGATTTTAATACGTTTTTTTCCAATCGCTCAAGGTTCGCACATAGCTTCGGTCTGTGCATAACCTGCACGGGCTGGATAGTTCGATTTTAAATCTGAAGAGGCAACCTACTATCCACCACACCGACTCCTCTCTGAACCAAACCCCGTCTTCCAGATGCCAGGTCGGCTGCGAGACCTGCACCAGCGCTTTCTGCCTCAGCTGTGAGACCAACTGGGAACTCAACAAGAAGAACAAATGCATGCCGAAGGGTTCAGACCGCTGCAACGCTGGAGAGTTCACGGATGGTCAGCGCTGTCGGCGCTGCAGTACCACTTGTGAGACCTGCTACGGTGGAAATGACAGCCATTGCTTGACTTGTCAAGCGCCTAACCTGTTGGAGGATTACAAGTAGGTTTCTTTTCATTTGTGTCTTTTCATTGTGGTCTGGTTTTCCGTGGATTCTGTTGCGCGCTGTCTTCATTGGTAATTTTTTTTATATGGTCTACTAAACTAGATGTTACACAAGATAGAAGACTTATTAACCAAGCTCGTAGGGTAGAAAATAGTGTATATCTTTCTCGAAGTAGACACAGCATGCATATATATCACTACTTATGAGGTACTTAACTCATTAATTTCACTACATTATATTTTATAGTTTATACAAAAAACAAAATAAATTTAGAATTTAGAGATTAAACACTTTCATATATAAGTCATATCGTAGACGTAATGCAATAAAGTTTCTTTTTATGTCTGGGTAACCTGATGGTACGTGGTCACCGCTGCCTATGGATATTAGCAACACCAGGGTTACTTAATGCATTGCCCACCTCTAAAACGTCCGCTCTGTTAGGCTGCGATATAAATAAAATTATTTGACTTTGACTGCATCCGCACTAGGATTTATTAAGATAATTTCATCGTCTTTATATTACCCCTTGAATGGTAAAGCGAAGTTACATAAACAAGTGTGGTACAGTTGAGCTATTCCTTGAAAATGTTGTACAGACGCCTTCCGAGGAAACTCCTTTGACAGAATTCGTAGAATTTGTTGTCAGCTGTATTTAAAGACCGTGTCAACATTTAGTTCCTATAAAGAGGCGCTGTTATCTCTGGCCTTATTTCAGTTATAATTCCACGGAAATTAAGATATGAAACATCTCTTGGATGATCCCATGTCATAGTCCAAAGGAAACACTGTGGTTGGTTCATACAATATCCGAACAGCACCAGGGAGTAACGTTGTTCCGAACCTTTGCGTGGACACCAACAGAGGGTCTACATAGTGAGGATGAGTACCCAGCCCGCGGGTGGTGCGACGGCGGAATTATGCTGTGGGCATATTTATGATTATCTTTATTTTAACAATGTGTACATAGTTATGAACGCTGAACAAATATAGTTACTGAAATAGTTTCTTACTCCAACGGGATAGCGACGTGGCTTAAGATAAAAGAAAATAAATTATTAAAACCTTTTATCTAGTTTCACGTGTCTTTTCGAAATAAAATCTTGCAGTAATTTTTTTTCGATTGAGCTGTTTTGCACACTCAAGTAAGTTCGGGGACAACGCAATGATCACCATCGAGCTGATCTGATGATGGAGATGGAATGGAGGCCATAGGAACTCCTGAACTACGCACGGTACACCCATCGAGTTTGGGCTCGTTTGATTGGTCTTGACAAATACTCTGCCTGATCATAAAGATAAAAATAAATAAAATAAATAAATAATAGTGGACAAATTCACACAGCGCCATCTAGCCCCAAAGTGAGCAAAGCTTGTGCTATGGGTGCTAGATAACTGATAAACTACTTATATACTTTTAAATACATACTTATTATACATAGAACACCCAGACCCGTAACAGAAATTAAAATTCATCATTTCAATTTATGCCCGGCCGGGAATCGAACCCGGGACCCTTGCGTGTTGACCATTAAACCACTCAGGTCGCCATCGCGGTCGATGAAAGCTTCCTATTACAAAATATTTTTCATTGGAACTTGTCTCTATCCTTTGAACGTATTTAAACAAATAACCTTCAAATATTTATTTCGTGTAAATAATTGACGGAAAAACTCGCCTCATTTATTTACGAAAGCCTTTTAAAGACGTACGAAAATAACCAATGCCAATACTGTAGCTTTATAGTTATTTATAAACATTAAGGACGTTTTCTCGGAATGTTTTAACAGTAATATTTAAGACTCGATGTTTGAAAATGACATATCAGTCATTTTCTCAAGTCAAAAATTCATTCCCAACCCTTTTCCAGGTCATCTTGTAACCTTTACCTGGTTATCTGGTACCAAATTTCTAACTCCTAACACGCTATTTGTGGGCCTTTCGACCTCAGTGACCTTAGGTTCTATGAGCAATGTCCTACCCTTAACCACTTGGTTTTATCAAGATACAGAATCTAGTAAACTACTAGGTAATTAATAGTTGGTAACTAGTAATTATGGAAGCAAATATCATGAATAAGAATATAAATTAACATATAAATTGACTTTACAAACATGTTAAAGCATTTGCATCTAAATATCTCTTAACAACTTTATTAAGAAAGTAACGTAACAAACAAAAACACCAAATAGTCAAAATAAGTATATTTACTTTACTTACTTGTTCTGTATTTGCATATAGTATTAACATTTAAACTAGGGTGAAGTTGCCAGCGTTATTGCCCTACTCTTGCCAGGGAAGGGTAACTTAGGGACAGTTACGAAAGTGGGCCAGTGGGTATGTTATACCCATTGTACTACAATACAAGCGTCTTACAAATGTATTTTACCAACCTTCTAGGGCTAATTCTCAAGCTATGACATCTTGTCAAGCTAAATATCTCCATTAAACTCAAACTAAAACTCAAATACGTTTATTCAGTTTAGTTTTTCACAAACACTTATGAACGTCATAATTATAATATAAAATGAATGCTATTTACTAAATATGTAAATATATACTGAATTTAGTGAGTTAAAAACAAACAATAACGTAACGTACCATAGGGTTATGGTAAGTACATACTCCATTACGATAAGTACAATGCAAAGAAATGTATACAATGCAGTCACAATGTAATACGTAAATAAAGTAATTTAAATCGATCTTCGACAATAAAGGATCAGTGAAAATCGTTGAGATTAACTTTGCTGCTTGCAATAGAGATTCGGTCACTTTTTAATATACATTTGTGGCTAGAGATGATGTCGAAAGCGCGAGATTCGCCCCCTGGTAGACTTTACACTTGGATGCAAATAAAAAAGAAATTAACACTGCAAATTTTAATTTTAAAATCCGTCCCGAAAACGCCGCGTCGAGACAATAGACGCAGCCGACACAGGTATGACCCCAATATAAAAGTAAACGATAAACTTACTCATATCTGGAGCCTTATTTTCAAAACCGCTCGCATCCACGCGTGCGCTACCTATCTCTTTTACACTCGTGATTAGTTGCTAGAGATAAAAGAGACAAGCATTACAAGGCGAGCGCTCGCGTAAAAGCGAGCGGTTTCAAAAATGAGCCACACAACTCGCACCACCGCCATTGATTCTATGAAAGCGCAAATCAGACGTATATTCATAGGATTCGTTGGGCTTCGCGCATTGTTCAGGGCAAAACCAATAACTGGGGCACCCATTATGTATGTCGTGATTCCCGTCAATTACTAAAGCACTTGGAAGTTAGCTCTGAATTTGCCGTGCCTAATTGCAACTTCTTTGTAATTGTTCCAAAGTATTCCTCTTTGAAAACATTTAATCGCTCGCTTAGCTTGAAGCTAGCTTAAAGCGTTTAAATAAAATCTGGATAATATTGAACGCGTCATTTTGGCGTTAATGTGCCGGTTGTGTTTATAGATGGAGTGATTCAAGAGGAAGGTTTATAAGCAAGAAAAAAGGGTAGGTAGGGATAAAGTATGTGTACGCGAAAGAGGTCGCGCCGGGTCCACTTCTTCTTATCGACTCGATGGACTAAACTCTGACTTACACTTTATTCCGCCAGTATTCGGCGACGCATACAGCGTTTGAACTGGCGTCGAACAAGTCCTCCATTGTACAAGTTTTAGGGCACGCCGAGCATGAAACGAGGTGGTCCAGAGTTTGGTTGAACCTAAACACGAGTACCTTTCCACTAGTTAATAATAAAATAATGTCTTAATGTACTGAATTATTGTAAATAATTAACTAAAATTGTAATTGTAGAACAACACTTGCTCAGTACATTTGTATTTCTATACGTTCGAAAACTATTGCTTCACGTCCTAATTGAAATCCACGATGGAAGCCGACTAATTATGTCGACGATCCAATTTCTTGTCCCGACGTCTTAATAATTAGTTCGGCAGCCATCGTCGATACGAACAACGGTGGGTCGACCTACGTGGTCGTTGCGGTATTCTAAGGCTAGTGTCTCCATACAAACGTTGTTTGATCATATTTTCAATATTACGCTATCAAAGCCAACGAAACATAGATATTGTTATCTGTATCACGTCTACAAATTTTTATTTACTTTGATAGCGTATTATTAAAAATATGATCAAATTACGTTTGTATGCGCGCTCGGGGGACACTTCTTTTAACGCTAAATCATACAATAAATAACGAACTTTCGCCTGCGTTTAAGCCCTTTGGAGAAATTTAAGATCCGACCTAACAGGAGCTCAAAAACGCTGTGGCTGCGATAACGCGGCTCATCGGCTCAAGCTCGTTCTTCTGTCTGTCAAAAAAGTGACAGTATTGACTGAGCGGACGGATAATTCGATACGAAAACCGTTTAAAATTTAAGAAATATTAACACTACAATTTAAACTTGTAAAGCAATGACTATTCGCACACGTCGTCACTGAAACGTTTTTTAAAAAAAACGACGTTGGTGCTCCATTGCAGTTTTAGCACCAATGTGAGCGGTATTATAATTACATTATGATTACAGATGCGTGCAAACCTGCGCGCGCGGTCAATACGCGGAGGGCGGGCGGTGCGCGCGGTGTTCGCGCGGTTGTTCCGCGTGCGCGTCGCGGCTCAACTGCACGGCCTGCGCCGGCGCTTTGAGGCTGCAGTCGGGCGCTTGCAGGGCGGCTTGTGCGCCGGGGTAAGTCTATTAGAGAGATACGTCCATTAGAGACGCATACATACAATGCTAATACACCAGGATCATACCGTTTAGGTATCGGTATAAGAATATAATCCATCTATAAAATAGTGCAACTACGACCCGACGAAACCCCTGATATCCAAGACACAGGTCTCTGACCTACTTTGGTTTCAGAAGTTTCAATGTATTTGACCTCAGTACTATGTGTATTCTCTGTGCTATCTGTATACCTATTACATACATTGTATTTTTATCGCCTGTAAATTTTCGAAATAAATTATTTTATTATTAATATTGAAATAAATGGCACAGCACAACAAAATAGTCCTGTAGGCCAGCTGGAACAATTTCTTTTAGAAATAAGTAGTGCCTGTTGTGTCAGTTATATCTATGTTAGCTCATTGTATTTCTTTATTGTGTGCAATAAATAGTTAAATAAATAAAAAAATCCACATCACAAGAAAAATAACAATCTTAAAAAAGAACTGAATTCACATTATAACTGTAGGAAGGTAGCAAGGATGCAATGCAAAAATACCTCTATTTTTGAATTTAATATGTTTTGAATGTTAGACAATGTGTCGTGTAATAGTTAGCATGCAATTTTTATAGGTATAGATTATAGATATCACACCAAGTACCTTTCTGGGTCAGTATTCGTTATAGTGCGGGGGATGTTGTCGGACGTCCGACCAAGGTCGACTAGCTCTTATATCTAAATTGATCTAAAAGTGACTTCATTTTGTACATCGTAAGGATAACTATCGACTCACGGTTGGTCGGGTCCAGCCATAGAAAAATAAGTAGTTAGAAAAGCTAAGTAGGCGGTGCAGTCGCGCCACAACTATGCGCAAATGGGCTAATTTCCTTCAAAACGCGAAAACGCGAAGTCAGTCTCTTGCGGAATTCAACGGAGTGCGCATCAAAAAAAAGCTGTGCCTTAAATGTTAAAAATATGCCATCTTGCGCAATAGTTAATTGCGAGCAAGAAGCTAACAGATTTCTAAAAGAAAAGGAGTGATTTCATTTCACCGTTAAGTCTAAAAACCTTGTATTTATCAATATTTTAGGAAAAATATTCACCCGCGCTCAAGGACACCTTGCGCCCAATCTAGTGCAGTGCACATGAACCGACCTTATCGATAAATTATTTTGTTTATTGATATAATATATTTGTAGTATAGTAGAATTGACATCAAAAAAGGAGAAGATTGTTATTTCGATTTAATGTTCTTTTATCGTAGGAACGTGTGTTCCTTGAAATTTTCGTCAATTGCGGACCCATTTTGATATTCGTTTTTAGTAGGGGCATAGCAGGGGCACGGGTGGGGTACAGGTGGGGTAGAGGTATAATGCAGATACCTTAACACTAAAATAAAATAAATACCTAATTGTAGACAAATTCACACAGCGCCATCTAGCCCTAAACTGAGCAAAGCTTGTATTATGGGTGCTAGATAATTGATATAGTACCTATAGACTTCTTTTTAAATACATGCTTATTAAACATAGAACACACCGGGAAAGAACCCGCAACCACTTGTATGGCAAACTAGCATGTTAACCACTGAACTACTTAGGACGTCACACACTATCGTACTCCTGACATATTCCTGCCATACCCCTACGGTAAATCTATCGTACCCCTACTCTCTCTATCTCCTCTCTTCGCGTCCTTCAACCCCGCCTCACCCCCCTCAATATAATAATGTTTTCAATTCATTATTATTAAAAAATAAATACCATAATAATAGTTAGAATTTTATCGAAATATTAATATCGACAAGAATTCGATTTTGTCAATCCCTAGCGTAAATGTAAATTCAGAGAGGATTTACAGCACACACGCAACGCGTAAGTGGTAGTGACCGATGGACTAATCACGGCGCTCCGTTTGACTTTGCGTGTGCGTGCGTAAGCCTGTGCATATTAAGTTGCATGAGTAGTGGTAAAAATAGTGGGGTCGGGAACGGCGGCATAGGTTTCGGTACTAATGGCGAACATGCCATTTCTATCGTGTTCTGTGGGTCCAGCCAAATCGGAGTATCTGTTACTAGTGTCTGCTACCGTAGCGTCTGTTACTTGTGAATTAAATATTTTCTTTCTTTAATTAAAAAAAACATCTTTTGTCGTTAATGTCCCGGTTGCGCTCTCGAGCACGAGGGCCCGGGGTCCGGCTTGACCATGATCCAGGATTTGGTGATCAAGTAATTACAGTGGAGCGCCTGCTATCTACCCTCCTTGACCCTACTACCAGGGGAACTTGACCAGATTGGATCATGGTTACAAATTCAGGTGCCTGAATATGCACGTTTCATCACGATGTTTTCCCTCACTGTAAGAGCATCGGTTTGCAAAGCAAATGTTTTCTTTCTTCCTTTCTTAGTACTCCACTCTCGCCACCCAATTCTAACCCCTGAACCCCGCAGGTACTACGCGGACCGCGGCACGTGCGTGAAGTGC
This sequence comes from Blastobasis lacticolella, assembly GCA_905147135.1. Taxonomy (NCBI): domain Eukaryota; kingdom Metazoa; phylum Arthropoda; class Insecta; order Lepidoptera; family Blastobasidae; genus Blastobasis; species Blastobasis lacticolella. The sequence continues at coordinate 16,998,100 of LR990053.1, read as the reverse complement.
TACATATCGTGTCGCACGTGCATCGGGCCGCGGCGCGACCAGTGCGCCGCCTGTCCGACAGGCTGGAGGCTGGCTGCTGGCGAGTGCCGGCCTGAGTGCCCGCAAGGTTGGTGCCTCCTTATTTAGTTTGTGGGTTTAAGTGGGCATTTTTGGTTCGCTCCCAAATGCTGTCCCCTGAAAACAAACAAGCAGACCCGATGGTCAAAGTTGCCAATTTTAGTAACCACGATGGTGAGGAATTTTGGACACGTTGCTTTGGCAGGAAATAGGTGGCAGAACTTTGTCAAGTCTGAGGAATACGCCTGGGTGAGTACCACCGTCTTATCTATTTCTGCCGCCAAGCAACAATGTTTGCATCGTTGCGTTCCGGTTTGAAGGATAAGGTAGCTAGCGCAATTACAGACATGAGGCAATCGTAGATGTTATGGGCGACAGTTACCACTTACCATCAGGTGGGCTGCCTGCTCGTTTGTCACAGTGACCTATTATTATTTATTTTGACATTTATCTATTCAGGCATTTGATCGCCACCTGAAGGAAAGCGGCAATGCGTTTTCTCGGGCTTTCCTTACTATAATATGCATGTATTATACAAATAACTCTTCCGTAAGAAAGTCTCTAACTTATAGGGAAAAGAAAGTAAAATTGTTGGCTGGTTTAAGAGTGGTACCACTCAACAGTTTTGTCAAAATATAGACAGACACGCGGAAAGCGACTTTATTTCATACTAATTAAGGATGATCCGCTAAGAGCAAACGCTGCGCTACTGTTTTTCCAAACAAACGCAGTCCACATTTTCTTCCCTGGAATTTAACACTAGAGTAACAAGTCTGGAAATTGGGTTTCAGATTTGTTCCCCAAATTTTTTGTCTAGTATTTTGTAGTAGATATTTTTATTTTTATCTTTTATCATACCAAACAGATTTACGCAAGATATCGACGTTTAAGCCTCTATCAAACAGGTGCGATAACGCGTTCCTTTTTTGCGATATCTATTAAATAAGGAACGAAATATATATATTTTTTAATAATATAACGCAGCAGTGTGGAATGGACGCGGAACGTGTTATCGCTAGAACGCATGCGATACACGACTAGCAGAAGTGTGCCACAGTGTGACACAACTCACGCCGCGAGAGAGCGTTTGTTTTTTTCCCTCAATACTAGATGAAAGTCTGTTCACGCTTATCGCGGTCGAGAGCACACTTGTGCTGGCGGTACTGTTTGATCGGCTTCACCCAACACTCCCACATCTCCCACGCAGGTTTCTACCAAACGGGCGACGGCTGCCGCCACTGCCACCACTACTGCCGCGAGTGCGACGGCTCCGGCCCGCTGCAATGCACCGCCTGCCCGACCGGGTTCATGCTCGACGGCGGGCTCTGCATGGAGTGCCTCGGCTCGCAGTACTACGACGCGAGCAGTGGAAGCTGTGCAGCGTGCCATGGGACGTGTAGGAGCTGCTCGGGACCCGGACAGTTCAGTTGTAGCGGGTGTTCGAGGCCGCTGAGGCTGGATCGGTGAGATATATTTTTACATTGCATTTTATTACGTGTTGCCTCCGAGTGTGTTCCCTGATCATTATAATCTGGACGCCTTCAAGGTTAGAGCGAATAGGCTGATCTTAGACAGTCACTTACCACCAGGTGAGGTGGCGGTCCAATGTCCGGCTAGTCCAATTAAAATCTACATATATGGGGGTTCTCGCGATTTCAAAATCCAACACATGGTCCGTTGTCAAAATACTGCTGTACTATTGGACAAAAACTACAGTTGTAAAATGACGAATCTATTCTAACCAATGACAGAGGTTTATTTTAACAACATATCTTACAATCGCAAAAGCCCTTATTAATGTAAATAGCAATAGGTCGAGACGACGGTCTTCGTCTAGCTAGATGGACCAATCAGGTGGAGATTGCGCCATCCAATAGATTCTGCGACGCGGTTGGCGGTGAATAGGGGCTGGATGGATGGACATTGTACTGTACTATACTACATTGCACTGTACTGTACTGCACTTTCACAGATTTGTTACCACGATAATATGTGTAGTGAAAGTGGAGTGAACCACGAAAATCTTAACCCGCACTTTCACTACACTCACATTATCGAGTTTGTTACCACGGTTAGTACAGTTTTTACCTCGATATTTCGACGCAGTTGCATGTGTTAGATAGGGTGTATAGAGTGTACAGATCTCGGGTGTGAATTTAAGTATTTAGAAGATATTAATGATGGTGGTCTAGTATTTTATCGAAAACTAAGGGTGGAAAGCTTAATGAAATAAAAATAGGGCACATTAGTTAAATATAAATAGCTATTTATTCGGGAAAGGAATAGCATATTTAAACACACATATTAGATCAAATTAGATAAGTTATTATATTATAGGATAGGCAATCATAGCAAACAAAGTTACATGGGAAATATAACAATATATTCTGAATATAATAAAACATAGCAAAATACATATTTATCCCTAAAAATGGGACAATAGTATTACGTATGATTCAATCAATAACCGATTATATAGATAAATCAAACTAATACAAAATATAAAGCAACAATAATACAATGCAAGTTTGTACTTAACTCTGTGCCGGGTCTGGAGCAACAAGCCCCTCCCAGTCTCTCGACTGGGTTTATATAACCAACATTCAAACGGAAGTTAGAAGCCGTTACATTTCAACCAATGACAGCACGTTATAATAATTCTGATTAACTATGAAATATTGTGCAAAGATAATAACCAAATTCATCGAAATAGTTCTTAAAACTATTTTAAATAATTATAAGATACATTAAATATTTAGAAACCAAACTTTTAGTTAATTAGTACTGAATGTGCCCAAAGATTAAACATCGTTCAGGAGTTTCGTACATTCTTTCTGAAACGACTATAATTTTATTTGGCAATATTATTTATTATTAATTACAATAGTTTTACTTTTAAATAACAATTAAAAATAGACTATAATACCATATAATATAACACGGCCATACTGACATGTGCTTCGTTCTCGAAGTACTTAAATATTGTGATGGTACATCAAGTTAAAACAATTATGGAATAAATTGTAAACATAATTAAAAACGTAAACTATTATATTATTATAGTAATCTCATCATATTTCATTACAAAGCAGATAAGAATAACATTGATATATCATTTTTATCAATACGAAAAACTACTCAAGTAGGTAAACAAACAATTAGTAAATTCCATTGACGTAGAACATGTTATCACATAAAGTTTACATAGGTTAACCATAAAATTAAAAATATAAGTTGTGCCTGTTGTATCGTTTATGCTGTGTTATTTCCACGTGTACAACGTGTACATACAAAACTTTATAAATATTATGTATGTTTTATAATCGTCACATACTTAACTTTTTTAAACCCATATTTGAAAAATAAATAATTATTTACTGTGCATTTCCGCTTTTTTATAGCATTCCAGCTTTCCTTTTTATTTTGTACCATTATTGATAAATAAATAACCATGTACTTAGCATTTCCGCTTTTTTTTTTTTCATTGCATTTTAGCTTGCTTTTTATTTACAATTTTAACTAAGTCCAATAGTTAAGTTATTAAGTCAATGAAATCATCAGTAATGCATGTACGCTTTTTTAAATTTCATAATTATTATTGTAAACCATCACCGGCATCACCTTTACCCGTGATCCTGATAATATTTTTTGTCACTGGCATCACATATACCGGTGATCCTGATAAATGTTGACTATATGCCTTAACATGCCAGGCCCAACACTCACTGCCTGTGAGGCTGACCGACATCGGACAAGAAAGTCGACCAAACATAATATATAAACATTAATATAATAAAATTGAATAGGTACGTGTAGTAAATAGAAAATATTAGTGTTTAGTATAAAATATCTTTTGTTTTTGGAAGAATACAGTACTTATCGTATGGTATTGTTTCTTATGTGTGTGTAAATAAATGTTTGTTGTTTTACTTCTGGACTTTGTCACAATATAATAAATGGTACTTATCAGCCAAATCTACCATCATAATCCGTTCGGACAATTCTGACGTTTGATTTTCCAATCACTAACGGTAGCTAGCAAAAATTCAAATTTTAATCATATGTAGGGGGAAAGTTATAAGTTCGGACGGAAATTTATAAAGTACGGCATACTAACAGTGACGTCATTGTACATTCTACAGTCATATAAATTTGTAAGAAAATTCAAGTAAATGTATTCACCTAGAACTTGCGTTAGACGAAACGATCGCAATGTTAATAAACAGAAACATTTTTCTAAATTCACTATATGTACAAATGGTCCCCACGCTGTGATGGATAAAATGTTCAAGTAATCATATATCCAACAACATAAAAAATCATTAAAAATTGAAATCATTTACCAAAGAAATGAAATCCTTTCTTGTGCAAAAATGCTATTATAATATTGATGAATTTTTTTAATTACCTCGAATTGAGATAATCCGGATAAAGCTATTGTATTATATTATTTATGACACCGTTTTGATTTATGTGAAAAATGACAATACTGCTGATAGAATTAATTGCTAATACAGAATGACATCTTACAAATATGTGAATTATTTAATATTTTGTTTATTGTACTGTTTATTAGATACTCTCACTTATTTGCAATGCCCTAACAGGGTGCCATATAAATACATGTAAGTACTACATAATATTGTGAAATCTGTTGGAAAACTGATACGTAATAAATGAAATGAAATAAATAATCTTTCGAAACCAAAATCTTCGTAACCACTGTACTAGTTTTGAAAATTCTTTCATAGCGGTAGATTATACGAATATAGTTTATGGAAACAGGTAAAGGTATATAGTTTATGATAACAAAGCTAGTTCTTTTTAAAATTGTAAGGGGGTTAATCGACTGTTCATACTTGTTAAACATGGTGTCTTTCTCGGTCCCAAGACGCAGTGCAAAGACCTTTCGCACTTAAAAATATCAGACGAATGTCGGTGGTAGATTTATTTTTTAATTAAGCGCGATCGATTCTATTGTAAACGTAAGTTTGCCTGTTATTGGATGTACATTTAAGAGTTAAAAATCTTTCATGTAATTTTTCAATGTATGAATAAATACAATAAATAAAGGTACCCATTTTTAAAAGTATCTTGTCGATGTAGGTACTTTAATAAATAGCTTGAATTGAATATTTATTGTATGGTGACATTTTGTGGAAATGAAAATGAAGTAAACAAATTAATATTTTGAGTTAAGCCGGGAACCCACCGAACAAAATTTTGTGTTGTCAACATGATGGAAACATTGTGCAACAAAAATACGTATGATAGTATTCTTGAGAGGGAAAACAATTTTTCTTGTAAATTAAGGACAATTGTTAAAACAATACTTTTAGTGGGAAGTGTGGGGCAGGAGATTCAAAAAATTGTCTCAAATATCAACGCAAACATAGTAAAATGTTGGAAAGACGTATCTACAGCATTTCCATTTGGTCAATGATTTTAATATTTTCCAATGTGGGTAACTGGTAGGGTTTTGTTTACATGTTATTTCTTTGTTAAAGGCGGTTGATATCGGTTATTTCTTTTATACGAGGCAAATTAGATGTGTGTTTTTCGTTTTCGATAATCTATGTCAGACTATTACAAGTAGGTACTAACTTATTAAAGTTACCTATCAAATTGACGGGAATATAAAGGTTACGATTATCGTTAACTTATTATTTAGAAAACTTAGCAAGTATTTGTCGGTCAACCGCACAAAATAGTGTTTTTTTTTTTTTTTTAAACCACCAACAAGAATTGTTGAAAAGCATATATATAATTTTGTACTGATGGCTTCTATGAAAGGATTTCTCAATATTCGTCTAAAATCATTTCTTACGGAATTAATAGAATTTATAGAGAACTTGACTTGGGTTAACTTTAACCCCTAATGTAAGGGGGTAAAAACGTACTACGAAATTTGTATGGAAAAAAAACTTTTTAAGATCGAGATAGGTAGTTACTGTCGGTTTCGTGTAGTATGAACATATAACTTAATGAAGTGTAGTGTAACACTGCTGTGAAGTTGTATAATAAAGTGTGTATAATATTCGCACAAATAAATCACATATGCAGTTCATAAAAGTGGCCATTCTCACATCACAGTATCATATTACTGACTCATATTATTATTGGCGTTAAATCATTTTATGCAATGAATAACTAGAAATCCATTTTGAAAATACAACAAAAGTATTGTTATTGAAAAAGAAATTATGCGATTACCGTTTTTAACGGTTTCAGTTGGCATTCACATACTTTTGTATTTAAAATTTAACTTTAATATGGGGAAAATATAGCGTCTATATAGAAAATAAATTAAAATAAAATAAATTTAAACTTATTCTTTCAAACTAGTCAGTATAGTTTGAAGCACGAGTTTCAGGGATTAAGTCGTCCGCGTCTTATGCAGTATTAATGCAGAACCCTTCAGGGTGTTACCTGCTACCGTTTTAGCGATGTCGCTCCCATCTTCGATTTAAACAAGGTGTTCCAGTCTCGCAACGTGATGAAAACAGCACGGCGCAAGTCCAGGTTTAGGTCTCGTTCCGTTCTTCAGAGGGGAAGTCCGTAAGTCGTGCAAGACATCGTAGATTGTAGTGACGTTGCCCATTTACTTGTAGAAGGGCCTCGTGTGTTATCTGAAAAATGGAAACAGCACAGTACCATGTTCGCTCGATCATTCCTGACCCTATGGTTGTAAAACACCCGCTACTACTAGCTGTCTTGTAGTATGTAACTCAAAGCAATACTCTTTTTTTTTCAAGGAAAAACAAATCGAAATTAATAGACATCACTAACATTTTTACTCATTGACGTTCATTCATCACACTTTTGTAATAGGTAGGTACTTGTAGGTAGATTGCTCCATCGGCAGGAGTCCAACTCTTAAATTTATGATGCTGATGAAAAGGTACTGCTGTACTAGTCATGCTTATATAACGTGCACGTACACCTGTTAAGCTATAAACTTAGAATAGCAATTTCTCAATAGTTAAAATCATAAAGTAGTATCTATCAATATCCTGTCAGCTCATGTTTTATTCTTTAACCAAACCTGTACTAGGTCCATCGGATATACTTAGTCATAGGTAACACAGTCGATCGGCTACTACACCAAAAAAAACTAAACATAAAAAGTAATTCACATTAACGATACATAGTGCAAATAACCTAACACAAACCAATTTGGAATTTAACTACTCGTATTTACATTCATTTGGTAAATTATTTCTTACCAACAAAAAATTACAAAGACTTTTTTTTTTTGAATGTTGTAGGCAGCTTTTCAAAATAATTTAAAAAGTATCGACGGTCAAAGTTAAAATTATAATCAAACCATACCCTCATTAAACAAATAATTTTCAAATTTTACTGTGTTCGTATTCGTTTCTGGACAGGAACTTTAGTTTTAAATCCATTGTAAAATTAATTAAATTGTAATTCTGCCACTAAGTTGGTGCATAGCAACTTAAGACTTTCTCGACTTTCTCAATTTGTTCGTTACACATTCGATGAGAGAAATGAATGAACGACTCACCGATTAAAAACTGTAAATAGCAGTTTCGTCGAGGACCAAATATCGTAGTCCCGCATCTGCATTCTGCAGCTACTCGCCGTTCCGCGTCGTAAGAAGAATCCAGCTTCCACAGGCTCGTGCGGGCGGAAAGATCACGATGTAACATAAAAAAAATAAGAATGTTAGAAATATTGTAGGACGTTGCGAGTCCTTTATCCCACTTCTGATGTTAGATAGGGTGTATAGAGTGTACAGATCTCGGGTGTGAATTTAAGTATTTAGAAGATATTAATTATGGTGGTCTAGTATTTTATCGAAAACTAAGGGTGGAAAGCTTAATGAAATAAAAATAGGGCACATTAGTTAAATATAAATAGCTATTTATTCGGGAAAGGAATAGCATATTTAAATACACATATTAGATCAAATTAGATAAGTTATTATATTATAGGATAGGCAATCATAGCAAACAAAGTTACATGGGAAATATAACAATATATTCTGAATATAATAAAACATAGCAAAATACATATTTATCCCTAAAAATGGGACAATAGTATTACGTATGATTCAATCAATAACCGATTATATAGATAAATCAAACTAATACAAAATATAAAGCAACAATAATACAATGCAAGTTTGTACTTAACTCTGTGCCGGGTCTGGAGCAACAAGCCCCTCCCAGTCTCTCGACTGGGTTTATATAACCAACATTCAAACGGAAGTTAGAAGCCGTTACATTTCAACTAATGACAGCACGTTATAATAATTCTGATTAACTATGAAATATTGTGCAAAGATAATAACCAAATTCATCGAAATAGTTCTTAAAACTATTTTAAATAATTATAAGATACATTAAATATTTAGAAACCAAACTTTTAGTTAATTAGTACTGAATGTGCCCAAAGATTAAACATCGTTCAGGAGTTTCGTACATTCTTTCTGAAACGACTATAATTTTATTTGGCAATATTATTTATTATTAATTACAATAGTTTTACTTTTAAATAACAATTAAAAATAGACTATAATACCATATAATATAACACATGCATCTGAGACTGCACTGTATTCTATGTAGCCGAATCTCCTTCTTTCCATTACGTTTGTGTTAAAAACGCCGTTGTCCCCAGACTGAACAACCAATGCGTGCCGTGCTGCGGCGAGGCGGCGCCGGCCGCGGCCAACGCCACCGCGCCCGACTGCTGCCACTGCAACCCTGACTCAGGTAACTAGAACTAGGACACAGGTATCTAGGTCAAACCTAAGATAGAACGTCTGAGGATTAGAGCTATAGCCTATAGCGTGTATCAATAAGCGAGTTGACTAAATGTCTTCTTCTTTTCAAATTATCGCTTCCGTCGTTACTGCACGATTATTTCGCGGTCAGAGTCTGAAATTTGTATGAGATATTGAACTGTGACGTCATTGTATTCCTATTTGTCATATTTTACTTTGATTTGACAATCCTAAATATTACGATTCCTTTTAATTTTCTTGTGCGTGGTTGGTTGTACTTGAAACAAGTTAAGAGCTTATAAACTATATTATAGCTCATAGAATAAGGTCCATTTTTGTATCCCTTATATTTAAATACGCGTCGCTCCGCTCTTCAAAAGGCGTGATACAAAAATCGACCTTACCCTATTAGCAATACATTCCACTATGATTTGCTCTCACGCTTTCTTCTTCTAAATTTAGACGACTGAATTGCGACCGAATTGACAAAAAGCGCATTTGTGCTATAAAATTTGCTCTATTCAAATGTTCCTTATCTCACATCCCTCTTCTCCCACCCAGGCGAATGCATAAACTCCTCGGTGGCCGGCAAGCGTCGCATCGCCGAGTGGAGCGCCCCCCCGGCGGTGGGCGGCCCCGCGGCGGCCGAGGGTGGGCCGGCCACCCTGCTGGTAGCCTGCATGGCTGCCATCGCCGCTGTCATGGCGGCTACGCTTGTGGTTGTGCAGGTTTGTAATAAAATCTTCGTCGAGTAAATTTTCCAAAACCCTAGATCTGGCATGCCCAGTAGTCGGCCACGGCAACGGCAGTATCATTCGCCAGGAACAGTTCCTCTCTAGTGCAGGTAGCAGGACAAAGAGGAGAAGAGAGCAGATGCTCAATGGTTTGGGATGGAGCTCCACAGTCGCATCGCTGCTGTAATAATAATATAGGTAATCAGTATGGACTACACTTTATGTCGCGGTCGGTGCCATATTGAATTATGAGGTCACAGCCAAACTTCGACTCTTAGTCACTTTTCTTTCCACATTATTCTTGGCGTGTCGACTATTGGCGGGTTTTTGCGAGGACCAGTACTCCGCCATAGATCAAATCCGCTTGCAAATATTCGCGTGTGTGTGTTATCTACATTAAAATCACCAAAGAGAAAAGTGACTAATGTGGCTAACTAGCGAAACTGCCAAAAGGATGTGAGGCACCCCGGTTTTTTTTACTTCTGGAGTCCACACAAGAGGATAAAGTACTATAGCTAAGAAAAGAAGATTTGTCACTAAAAAAATTGTTTTTTGTACTAGGTTGCGCACGGGCAGACCAACGTTTTGTGAGTCTCCTTAACCTGTACTATCGCTGCAAATTGGATTTTTTTTTGTAATCGCTGACGTAGGATAGCCTATGGCGCTCTTACAGCCTACTGTGTCCAGGATTCCCGAGTAGCAGTCAGGTGGCAGTCGCTCCATTGTAATTACCTGATCTGCCAAATCCTGGATCATAGTCAAGGCGGTCCCTGGGCCCGAGAAGACAACCGGGTTATTGACGCCAAGATGACGGTGACGATGATCCTCACGAAGATAGGCAAAGGATTAATCCTTTCGCAGCCTTTTTGGAGTTTTTCAAGTATTTTTTGTCTTTATTGTTCCCCAAGGCAGGTTCGTAGCGCTTATTTGGCTAATTATCTTATTTATATAATCATCATCGTCACCTCGTTAGTGACCTGCGTGGCTACCATCGCCGTTGTGGTGGTAACCCTTGAGGTTGTGCAGGTTTGTAGCGGCAGCTTTTAAAGAACTAGCTTTGGTATTGTACACATCATCATCAATATATCAGCCGGAAAACGCCCACTGCTGGGCGTAGGCCTCCTCCAAAGATTTCCACATAGGCCGGTCCTGTGCCTTTCGCATCCAGCTGGTACCTGCGAGCTACCAGGTCGTCGTCCACCTTGTGGGAGGCCTACCCACGCTACGTCGTTCGGTACGTGGTCGCCACTCGAGAACTTTACTGCCCCATCGGCCATCTGTTCTTCGAGCTATGTGCCCTGCCCACTACCACTTTAGCCTGGCAATCCTTAGGGCTATGTCGGTGACCTTGATTCGCTTGCGGATCTCCTCATTTCTGATTCTATCGCGATCTACCAGCAAACCTATGAGTCAAAGTAACATACGTATACTAAATATTGGCATTTGAAAGGTACACAAACCTTTGCCATGTAGCAAAGCAAAGCGCGACCCAACAAACAAAACACAAAATATGACCACAATAAACGCGCACAAAATCATTATTCTGCATTTCGTCGTACCATAGAGCCTAAACGCACCAAACCACCATTAGTCCAAACAGTGCAATCGGACGCGACCGCAGCACTGTCGAATACAAACAAGCTCCATCATGCATCACGCGGGCAGCCAAACGGGAAATATTGGTGTGTCTAGCTAATTAGCTGTGTGTGGCGGGATCGGAATGATGTGGGCGTCAGTCTGTATAGGTCTAGACTAGACAGGTGGCCCCGAGGTCCCAGTTCGAACCCCGCCGCCATGGTCCAATGACTCTTTTCTAAGTAATGTACATTAGTTGAACACTAACCGATGCTCTTGCGTTGAGGGAAAACATCGTGATGACACCTGCAATCTGCATATTCAGGCGACTGAATGTGTAACCGTTATCCAATCGGGTCAGGTTGCCCTGTTACGGAGGTCACGGAGGTAAGATAGCAGTCGCTTTACTGTAATTACCTAATCTGCAATCTGCCAAATCCTGGATCATGGTCAAGGCGGTCCCCGGGCCCTCGCGCGGGAGAGTACAACCGGGACATTAACGCCAAGATGACCGTGACCTGATAGTATAGGGAAATGAGACTCATTAACAAATGAGAGCAGGCGAGTGATGATGGTAGACACTAGACAACATGGGGAAATCCGTGTGTCTGGCTGTGTGAACTGGTGGACCAAAGCCAATGTGTATATTTATTTGAAAGCTATTCGAAATGGTTCTTAACTTTGTACCATTAAAGTCGGCCCAGCGGTTTTGGTAACGTTCATCATCACATAGCGTCCGCCCCGGCTTCTGTCAGGGTCTCCTTGCCTACTCATTCTCCTCCACTGCGTCTTCGGCATCCTAGCGTCGTAAGCCGTTGGTTCTCGCATCCGACTCAGCGATGTCTATCCATCGCTTATTAGGCCGTCCTCGGGACCTCTTTTGAATTCGGGGCAGCCTGAAAATCAGCGCTGTTATTGGCTGTTGCCCTTCACGCTGAGGCTAGTCCAGTTTGATCCGACGTCACATTGATTTTTTTGTAAATATAATGTTTAATGCTTTTGTATGTACATTTGGTCAAATAAAGATTTGTCTATGTCTATACTCCAGTCCTAGAGTGGCCAAAATGTCACTGTGTGTTTCCTTCTTACTTTCCTACCCTCTCCTCTTTGACGATTGAAAGAGATATGTAATGTCCTACTAATCCTCGTAAAGTCCTAATTTTGAATTTTTGAATTATATGTCTATCTCTCTTTAACAATAATGAAATCTAAGCAAAGTTTTCTTCCATTAGATGCGGCGGCGGCGGAATCGAGCGCACACAGCCAGCGCCCGCGGCGTATACGCGCCATTAGCCTGCGCGGACGACGGCGACGTCGCCGTCCTGCTCCCTCGCACCGCGTTCCCCACGCGCGAGAAAGAGACACCAACGGACTACGAGAATGAACCGCTCCTAGAACATTCCACATAGCACCCGCTGTGATCTTAGGCGTATAAGTGACACGTGACAAGTGACAACGGAACAAAGTGATGCGGCTAGAGTAAGTTTAAATAGTGATTTCGAATTTCAAATACCTATAGCGTCACAACTTCCTGTTAAACCCCACTCATTGCTCGGAGGACCATTTTCGCTTGCCGTGCGTAGGGGCCGATTCGATTGGCTAGCTGGGCCCATAACCTCAAATATTTTTATTTTACTATTGTTTTTCTTGCGATTTTAAACGTGGAAACGAACAATCGGTGGCATTGATGTGTTTGTGAACAGAGAACAGATCACACATGTCATGTCATTTAAAAACAAAATCCCTCCAAATTTTTGACAAGTTTCTTTCAGTTTTTATCATTTTTCTACAGCTGCTAGTATTTTTTATCACGACTTATTATAATAGTACAGTGTTTTTTCGTACGTATTATTTTAGTATAGTAAATAGTTTATAGCTTGGCCATAAATAGCAGATATTAATTAACTGAGGACGCCACGTTACTTCAAGCTTCAGACGTAAAAAGAATCCTATTTCTAAAGGTTTAGTCGAGCTCTAGGTACAGCAGACAGAATATCGACCTACTAAAAAACCAGTATAAGATAAGCTATCGTCTCTATAGACGTGCACAGCAGCAATGATAGCTCATTTTATAATGGTTATGTTTAGTCCGAAATGCTGTCCTTTCTACAGTAGGTGCCCAATCGATTCGGCCCATATGCAATGACCCGTATATTTTATTTTTTGTCTTTAGGATTAATACGTAAGTACTCGTAGTTAGTCCGACGTCTAGTCGACGTCACTCCGGAGGGAATTTTTTAGATAAATTGCTAACTGATTTAGATAAATTGCCCGGATTATTGTGATAAAGCCCCATTCTTTATCGTGTTTCCTATACCCACTGTTTTAGTTCGGTTATCTTGTTTATTCATTTACATGTGTAGATTGGAGAATAGATCATGGTATCACCAGTGGTTGTTTTATCAACTATGGTATCACCAGTGGTTGTTTTATCAACTGGTTGAGTGTTTAATTTGTTGGATTAAGTCGATTACAAATTGTCAATACAAATCTTATTGTAAAGAATTAAAGGTAGATGATAAATATTAATTTTATCTATGGTTAATGTTTTTTTTTATATAGATTATTATGCAAAATCCAGAATTTTATCCAACATACTGTTACCTAGTGGTGTATGTATGTACGTATGTATTATACTATGTTATGTTATAGCTAGATTTAAATCGTAAGTATGAACAAACGTTCGACGTTGTGTCTGCCGCCGGAGTTGATGATACAGTGTTTCTGAATTTGCACCGAACTGTGTTGGTGTTAAAGTTGATTTTCAATTGAACAATTTAATATATGTACATTATCAAAATCTTGCTAATCTTAAATTCGACCTTATTGGATACGTATACGACTTAAAATCGCATGGAATACTGTTTGTCAACTCTATTACGACTGCAGTGACATGATTAAATGTCACACGTTATTGTGATATAAATGGTAGTTCTAAATGCAATACCGGTCAGAAACGAACACCTTGAGCTATAGAAAGAGACTGCTAAAGGAAGGGAGGCCTCTCTTTCACTCCTATGATATTTCGTCTGAGACTTTTTTATACCACTAAGGTGTCAAACAAGCTTGATCACAAATGAACTAATAACTAGCCCTTCCTTCTAACCACTATTTATTTATTTAGTTTCTCAATGCCTTTGACTTTGAAAACCGCTACAGCTGAGCGGAAGCCATATTTTAAAAGAAAAACTACGTCCTCAAAAATCTAAAATCATGCTTATTTCCTTCAGCAATATATATTTAAATTCAAGGTTACTAATATGTCATCTAACCAAGTCTTCGTCCATTAGCTCAATGTGTTTTTCTGACATGTTAGGGGGCTCGATTTTTCTGCTACTTATTATAATAATAATAGTTGTTTAAATCTCAGCTAAAACTGAAAAATAGTTGGCTAGTTTGTTACAGTCGCTTTACTCAACGTACCTGTAACTTTCCAAGGATTTTAACAGGTTTTTTTTCCGCGGGTGAATAGGTTAGGGCCCCGAGACGGTATTTTTTATCCCGCCATCCGTCCTGATGATAAGGGATATGCAGCCGAAGATGGAATTTGCCTGGTCTAGGCTTATGTAACTTCTATGAATTACTTCCTAAATACTCTTTATTAGACTCTCTATGTATACTTTTGTATTAATTGAAAAGAAAAATTACCAGGCGGCCATGAAATAAAGAAGTACCTTTGTAATTTGTCCCAATATTTGCGGGTACAGGTAAAAATGTCTGTGTCAGGCAGGTTTACGTTATATTACTGAGTTTACATGCAAAATTGAATACCCAGTAAGTAAGTACGTATATCTCGAAGCCATCTAATTATGCTAACGCACTCACGGGAAATCTTAAAATATGCTACCCCGGGACATTTTCTTTCTTGCGACGTTGAATATTCATGGAAGTAATCGTTTGAACAGTTAATTGTTATCTCTGATGTTTGGATTAAGGTTGAAAATGCTTTTAAAGGTTACTGTTTTATTTGAACCGTGACCTTTTTACGTTTTAAGACTTTTGTGCGACCAAATTTTAGGCGTCTAAAATATTGTGTCTTTTGCCATCAACTCGCTTAAAAGAAGACTTTCGTGGTTATTCACCAAACTTTCATCGTGCATGTTATCGAGTTTGTTACCACGGATAGTATTGTTCGTATGTAATATCGAGGTAGAGCTCGTCTAGTCTAAGATGACGCGCCCCACTACTTAGTTAGTTGATTTCGATGTGTGAGTGCAAATATTAATAACGACACTTCATCTGTGTGGGAGCCAATGAACGGCGCGTGCTCCGACGTTTGAATCTTACCGGCAACTGAATGACCAATTACAACGGCATTTGTATATGTATTGCGTCCATATTTTAAACTTGCTTGTGTGCGTTAATGCGATAGTGGGGCGCGTCATTTTAGATTAGACGAGCTCTATAAACAATACTAACCGTGGTAACAAACCCGATAACATGTGCCATGACTATCTGCTTATTATAATATGTTGTTTACTGTAATATGAACTCTGTCAGAACTAGAGTGAGGCTGTTCCTAGACCGGCATGCTCCATCTTCCGCTGCATCGTCACGTACCATCAGGTGAAATGCCGCCTTCCTAACAGTTGAATAGGTATTTAGTAAAAGCAAGAAGAAATAAATGTTTAAAATCTCGAACATATTACAATTTATTTCGTTGTAGCGTGAAGTTCCTATATTAAATTGCTGTTGTAGCCCATTCTACAAAACTTCAACATAATTAAGTTGGTGACCTAAAACGACGGTTCGCTAAAGTACATACTCGAGTACTGTACAGTCTGGTATACTAATTAAATAATCCCTACGGTTTAAAACCAATTTTTTTTTATCATACGGTAGGCAAACAGGCAAGCGGGCCACCTGATGGAACCTATTTTTTTAGTAATAGATGCTCCGATTTGGCTCGAGTCGACCAACCCTCAGTTGCAGTTGATACTTATCCACACGTAGTATAAAATAAAGTCGCTTTTGGGTGCGGGGGACGTGGTCGGACGCCCGATCAAGGTCGACTCGCCCGCGCATCCGAATTAATCCTAATTTTAAACCTGCCGACTCCGCCTAGATGGGTTTTCTTCAACCGCCAAGTAATTAATGCCAAGTTGTTGTTTTGCTGCGGGTCTAGCCAAAATGCCAATCGATAGTAGCGATTCACGATCGGAATTTATCGGCTACGTTCGACAAGATTCGCAGCGTTCGCAATACTTCTGCATTTTTGTTACATGAAACCGAAATGCATAATTCGTAGATATTATGGGCGACTGTTACAGCTTACCATCAGGTGGATTAATAAAAATTATATAAGTATATAAATATACCTAATTAAAAAAAAACTACATAAAATACTGTCCGATCGAAGCTTTAGCTTAGGGCCACCTTTGGCCAAATAATCCATTTTTGAAAAATAAATTAAAAGGTCATTTAAAATAAAATCTATTCTATTTTTTTAAAGGTCATTTATTTTTATTTTTTTATTTGTCATTTCTAGATCAACTTCTAAGATGATTTAAATTACTTTTCTATATTATACAGTCAATATGAACCTTCAACATTAAAGTTTAAAAATAATTAATATAAAAAATTTTAGTTTGTAGCAAATTTTGAACAAATTTTCTTAGAGCTTATAAGGTTATGGCGATAGCCGAATAATTTTTATATTTAGCTTCGGTCAGATATTGACC
The DNA here is from genome assembly GCA_905147135.1 of Blastobasis lacticolella. Taxonomy (NCBI): domain Eukaryota; kingdom Metazoa; phylum Arthropoda; class Insecta; order Lepidoptera; family Blastobasidae; genus Blastobasis; species Blastobasis lacticolella. Next base: position 16,981,301 of record LR990053.1, on the reverse strand, counting down.
TTCGTTCGGATACCATAAATAAATAAAAAAATACAAATGTGGGGTCAGATCCTATAACAGACTGTACGCTATTCGACGGGCTTAGCTGTCGGTTATGGCGTTTCCGAAACGTGCCACACAGTATTGGCAACCGGTAGTTGGCGGAATCGATATCGCGTGCCCCGAAGTGAGTTTACGCTGCGAACGATCTAAGTTGAAACCTCAGCTGACAGCCAGCCAATTGCGAGATTAAAGACGGTTGTTGAAAGGTGTACTTTAGAGCCGGCAACTCAGTATTTCATCTTGTGGTTATGATACAAGCGATCTTGGTGGTTATCAACAATATAATTTGGGAAAAAAAATTACATATTAATTTTACTTTGGTGTAAAAAAAATAACCGTATAATATTTATTAGGCGGTAAATGAAGGTAAGCAGGTGGGTAGGTTTATTAACGCTTTATTGATGGATTGGCTTAATTTGGCCCATTTCATCTTCAAAATCCGTCCGATTTCAGTCGAATAGCCCGAAAATGAAAAGTTCTGCACGAAAAGTTGGAAAAATTCAGCTTATGCGCTGAATGTGCTTTCTTCAGCGGGATTTTGTATGAAATTTGGACAAGACGGGTCGGGTCCGCTAGGACGTTATAATATAAATGTTTCATTCTTACCATTGTGAAACTTTAGCGAGTTGTTGAGCTCGCGCCAGGGAGGATTTCTCTTCTGAATGAAAACGGGGGTTGGTACTGAACAATGTTGCATCCTTCCCCTCCCAAATAAAGAATGAGACCGAGAGAAAAGACCTTATAAATAAAATCTAACTCTTCTTACTATAATAAGTAGCAGAAAGTCAGTCTAAACGAGTTAACATGAATTTTAAGGCCATAGTAATGTCACAACATGATTGTCTCGTTGTAGGCAAACCTATTTATGCCTATAGGCAAAATTGATTAATTACTTTCGGAATTATGACTTGAATTTAGGGCTCTCTTTGAATTAACGTAACAATTTATAGGTTTTATTTCTTCATTTATGTCATGTAATCATAGTTTTAGTTATTAGGTCCAAGTTACCATTGTAAATTGTACAATTATTATTCCGATCATGTTCGACAATAGCATAGCATAACTAGGCAAAATATACATAATATTTTTAGTTAAATTTGAAACGCTACTCGTCATAATTTAATGCGTAATTTTTAAGTAGAAAGCTTTTAGTTTTCAATGTAATTATTATATTTAGATAATGAAAGGGATATACAGTCGTTTTTATATACCTAACGTGTAGTCGAGGTGATGCGAAATTTGGGGTTGCAATAGCAAGATATGTTTATAAAACATTATTTTAAATTTTAGAAGTAAAAACCCTCAAATATCTAATTAGAAAACAAATCTGGCTATTGTGCCATTCTGTACAGCCTGACCACGAATTAAAAGAAAATAATTTTTACAGAATAGGTTGTCTCATATGACTAGCGCCCCTGTATAAGTTTTTTCATTGCTTACTTACGTGGAGAGATTTATTTACATAATTTTCTAGTGGTCGTCGTTTCGCCATCATGACGTTTTCTCGATGACAAAACACACCAGAAAGTAAAAAATAATTATTTACCCTATATCGTAAATTATTTATAACAGTTGCAAAAGACTGGCTTTGATCCCACTGGTCAGGCTTCACAATCTTGATAGACCAATAATCAATATTTTATTTTAAAAGTTAGGTTATTATTAGTCACGCCTTGGCACTGATTTGCTTTATGCCTAAAATAATGTCAAAGAAAAATGTTACCATTTCTCATCACAAATAATGTAAATATGGTTTAGCTAGATATATTGAATTTTCACAAAATGCCTACATATTGTAAAGAAGTTGACAACATTGTAAATAATGAGGTCACAATGTTTGTCTCAAATTAACGAAAAATGAAATGAAAAGTGTACTTTTTCCTAATATATTTTTTGTTTGTTTAAAATGATTACTAATAGTTGCAATTATGTTATTTTTATTATTATGTAGATAGTTAGTTTAGGAAATACCTTCTTGACATCTGATTTGTAAAATAAATTTTTGGTGCAATTGGATTTTCAAAATTGTAATTATGAATAAACATCAACTGGAACCTACGATTGTTGTTGAAAATTAAAATTTATTAATGGTTTCAATTAATGGATTGTGGATCTGTTTCTATGCAGTTTTTTTAGTTTATTTTAGTGGGAAACTTTTTAATTAAGAATATATTTTTGTATGAAATGTTCTTATGTGCAATTAAATATTTGTAATAAAAAGGAAGTCTGTGTCAGTTTTGCATTTTTATTTTGATGTTTTATTTTAGTTTAGTGGCTGTGTGGCTATTATGAGCTGTATTAAGTGGGTAAGTATTTAGTGGCTCTGGGGCCCGACCGCCTAATGCGCTTATTACATTTGCCATATTTTTTTAAATTAAAAAATAATCGCCTAAATTAATTTGTCTAAATTCAGAAGTAAAAAGCGTGAAAGCAAGATCAATGTGGAACGTAATGTTTTAAACTATCGCAATTATTATCACACATTTTAAGGGTATGTAGAGCGTCGGTGGCCGAGCGGTTAGAGTATGCAACTCGTAAGCCAGAGGTCCCGGGTTCGAATCCCGCTCCGGCCATGTACCTATGACTGTTTTCTGAGTTATGTACATTAGTTGATACTAACCGATGCTCTTACGGCGAGGGAAAGCATCGTGATAAAACATGCACGTTCAGGCGACTGGATGTGTAACCATGATCCAATCTGGTCAGGTTTCCCTGGTAGCAGGGTCATGGTCAGATGGCAGTCGCTCCACTGTAATTACCTGATCTGCCAAATCCTGGATCACGGTCAAGGCGGACCCCGGGCCCTCGTGCGCGAGAGCACAACCGGGACATTAACGCTAAGATGATTATTATTTTTTATTTGAAGGGTATGTTCCGGGTTTTCTACTGCATACCTTTGTTGACGAGTAGCCCGATATTTCGACACAGTTGCATGCGTCATGGTCACGGGACGACTGGTACGCGGTAGGAAACCCGGAACATACCCTTAAAATGAATGTGTAACGTATTGCTAATAGAGTAAGGTCCATTTTTCTAGCACTTATAATTATTATGTTACGCGTCGCTTCGCTTTTTAAACCCTGTCGAATAAAAGGGGTTATAAGTTTACGAGTGTACCTATCTGAGGCTCTATGGCGGTATCTATGCTCCCGAAGGGATGTACCGATTTTCTCTATTTAAAAGTCAGTTTAATAGCTCTGTTTCATTAAAACCGGTTAAGTCATATCACAGCCCGTAACAGTCCACTGCAGGACATGGAGCCTCTTCCACGAGAGGGGATTGCCATAATCTCCACGCTTGGCAGGCGGGTTGGAGATCGCAGTGTTTAAATATAACAATGGAAAATGCTGCTGCCCATTTTCCGGACTACGGAGTCTCTTGATCTTTTGCCTCGAAAACATTAGTCGCCTTGTACGACACCCACGAGTGTAAGGGGTTGGCGCTATTCTACTCTGCCGGACACCACACGGCCAGGTTAAGTACTTTAGTAAATTGCTCTTTGGTTGGACTTTTTTTGTCAGGTTCTCAAAATACATGATATAAAAATGGACCTTATTTTGTGAGCAATACATTCCACTTTGATTTTGCTCACACGCTATTTGCTGCTGACTTTAGACGACTGACTTTAGCCAAGTGTAATAAGCCCTTAACCGCTAGCCCGACCCCTAAAAATATGCTACCGCAGACTTGTCATCTCGTTGATGACGCCGCTTGATTTGGTTGACCACCTGTGGCCTTAGCACAAGTGTGTCCGCGACAAAGCTTGCGCCGCATGAGAGCGTTTGTCTCTTTCTGTTAATACTAAGACGAAAGGGATAGCAATACCTATATCGCGCTATTTTTCGCTTATCGCGCGCGAGAGCAACTTGCGCTAGGCCTACTGTATTAGGTACAATGATTAATGACGATGAGTAAAGGCAGCTTGCACCAAACTTTTAAACGTATTAAAGTTGATACTTAAACAAAAAACTTTACCCAAAAAATAACGTTAAACGCCATACTTAAACGCGAAGAATTTGGTGCAAGTTGGGCTAAGTATTCAAAACAATTTTTTCTGTTCTTTCACATTAAAAACAGCTATTCTATATCACGCGGAAGCTTTTATAGACTAAGACCGGCTTGTACTTAATCACGTTTACGTTTGACGTTTAACCTCATTTTGTATGAAAATTTGAGTTTATACAAAGAAATCATCTTGGCGTAAATGTCCCGGTTGTGCTCTCGGGCACGAGGGCCCGGGGTCCGCCTTGACCATGATCCAGGATTTGGCAGGTCAGGTTATTACAGTGGAGCGACTGCCATCTGACCTCCATGACCCTGCTACCAGGGAAACCTGACCAGATTGGATCATGGTTACACCTCCAGTCGCCTGAATGTGCAGGTTTCATCACGATGTTTTCCCTCACCGTAAGAGCATCGGTTAGTATTTAACTAATGTACATAACTTTGAAAACCGAAAATTTGTGTTTATATTAGGCTTAAATAACCTAAGTAAGTACCTGTCTCTACTTAATGGGTACATCTCCCCAAAGCGGTTTCGGGTGTCCACCGTATTCCAGATACCCCGGTTGCCCGCCGCTGTATTCTAAATGTAAATTCGGCAATACTATGCAAATAACCACCGTAACGTAAGCTCCAATAACCGATGGCAACTCATTTAGAATAACCGCACGTATCAAGTTATAATTACAATTTACAAAGTCACCTTGTGGTGCCAGGAGCCCCACTTTTACCATTGTAAATTGAATCGCTCGCAAAATATAAGTTTCCAAATTCTTATTCCATATATTTTAAATATATCTTTATTCATTTACATAATGTTATATTGCAGAAGAATCATCCACATGTCAATAATAAGAAATAATGTCAATTATTAAATTAATGTTAAAGTGATACAATTTATATAATTAATCAAAATTTAGTTCAAAATACGTCAGATTTATATAATATGTTAAGAATTTTTATGAATGAATATTAGTGATGCATGATTGCATGAGTGGTGCTGATTTTGCCTATGTTTGAACCGTACTCTTTTGGTGTTGCCAATGTCATTTAAAAAAAATTGAAGTTTTCATGCCGAAAATTAAAATTGAAAACCGTACGAATCGAGACAAGCGATTTAAAAAATAGAGCCCCTGTTATCTGACGGTACTGGGTTCTGGGACCATGCTTTCGAGGCTTCTTTCAGGGAACAGTTTTTGAAGCGGCCCACTGCCCAGTTTCAGCGCGTTTGCGAATCCAGTCAGAAAAGTTAAGCAACGTACTCCGATGCCAGTGACTGGATGGTTGGCCGTTACGTACTTGAAGGCTTGACTTTATCACTAGATTGTGTAGGTATCAGAGTTCTGTCTGAGTTTTCTGTAGTCAGATTAAGTTATCGTCTGTGAAGAAAAGGAACTAATTCAGAACAGATCAGATCACATCACAATCTGAAACGATTTTGATAGTTAGGTACTGTAGGTAGCTCTCAAACAGACAATACATTTTTCTTTATTTCACAAGGCTTGTTGTGATAGGGAGCTAAGTCACTCAGGGGCCATTAGCCCTAAAAATACAAACATACTAGAGCTCGTCTAATCTAAAATGACGCGCCCCACTATCGCATTAACGCACACAAGCAAGTTTAAAATATGGACGCAATACATATACAAATGCCGTTGTAATTGGTCATACAGTTGCCGGTGAAATTCAAACGTAGGAGCACGCGTCGTTCATTGGCTCCCACACAGATGAAGTGTCGTTATCAATATTTGCACTCACACATCGAAATCAACTAACTAAGTAGTGGGGCGCGTCATTTTAAACTAGACGAGCTCTACCTACTAATAGCAAGCGCTATTAGTAGATAGGCCTGAGGGGCTTTTTGCAACTTACTGACCCAGTTACTGGTTCCTAAACTAGGTCTGCCGTGGGATTGTTAGGAAACTTACGACAAGTTTCTCGTACAGGCAAATATTTTAATTAATGTTTTACAAGCTTTTATTTCATGCAACTTTTTTCAGTATTAATTTATTGTTACATACACTTTACACTAGTTAAAAAAGGCACACAAATAAAAAAAAATTACAAATAAAAAACAGACTCTAATTAAATATTTTAATTAAACAACTTACATACTTCCACCGCCATTTCTACATCACTATAAGCTAATTATGTAAGTATACGTAGGTTCTAAGTTTTCTCGAGTTTCCGTATTTCCATCTAGGTTCCGTGAGAGAAGACTACAAGCAAAAGTTGTAAGTTTGTTTGTTTACCTTTCTAACGAAGCATCTAGCTAGATAGGGGTAGGCGGGATTCAAAGTGTTGGAGGTAAGTTGTGAAGATGTATATAGTTTCGCGAAAAGAAAATGCAGGAAGAAGTTTGAAGGGTGTCGCAAAACATACCATAGCGCTGTGACGGCAGCTTGTTAATAAGGAAATTAGGAAATAAAATAAGTACTAACTCTTAGTTGTAATAGTATTACTAAAAATATATGGGATTTGTATACTTAGTATAAAACTTGTAAACTTATTACCTCAAATAAATGTGAGTAGGTACGTCATGTATCTAGGGCGCACCACAGGGTTTCCCACCTCGACCCGCCCATACATATCGTATGAGCGGCTGACTCGGCTTATTACTCAGAATCTTTGGATAATCTAGCTTTCTGCTATGTTAGTGAAATAATTTCCAGAATATGTCGGTATAGTTCAGAAATTCTCTAATAAACGTTTAACTAGCCAAACTAGCTTTTGCTTGGTTACTGTAAAATAGGTTGCCTACAAGTAGGTACCTACTCGATGGTTCAATTTGACACAATTAATGTCTAGCCGGAGGTCCTACATATGAATAAACATTAAATATATAAAAAAATATCTATCTTGACGTTAATGTCCCGGTTGTGCTTTCGCGCATGAGAGCCCGGGGTCCGCGTTGACCATCAGATAACTACAATGGAACGACTGCCATCTGATCTCCGTGACCATGCTACCAAGGGAACCTGACCAGATTGGATCATGGTTAGGTTAGGTTAGGTTAGGTTTCCCTCACCGAAAGAACACCAATTACTATTCAACTAATGTACATTACTCAGAAACGAGTTATTGCTACATGACCGCAGTGGGATTCGAATCCGGTACCTTTCGCTTACGAGTCGGATACCTTTACCATTCTACCATCGACGCTCTACAGTACTCGATATTTCGATTTGATTGTCCTTTTAGTCGAACAAACATTACATATTATTATCCCCTACCAATTCTCCCTGCTCCCTTTTTAACATATCATTTTGATGTACGGACTCATTAACATATAGACAGGTCCTGAAAAAAAAATCGCTAACCGAAATTAGGTGCCTTTTTTGTCCCAATACCACTACTGTCCGGGGACAAATGAAGGCCTTCGGGGTTCCGTGTCCAGCGGGGCGGTCAAAGCATTCATTTGGGTTCCGTACTCTCCCGGAATGGACTTTGAATAATTTCACTTGATTATATTGTTTGTGGGAAGACGGTCAAGTTTGTTTAGCGGACCTTTTGTACAATTTGGTTCGTTTTGGCGTATTTATTCGTTCTGTGTTACAATGCGTGTGATTACATTGTTTTGGGGGTTTATGCTTTCATTTGTGCAGAGTTGAAAAATATAGGAGGAATAGAATAGACTAGAATACATTTGGTTACACACAACAACACCATAAACACATAACATAATTGCTTAAAAAAGGGTTTGAATCACTGACCTCCAAGAATATATTAACTAAGAAATTAGAAAATAGTATTATTTGAGGTCAGTGGCTCAAATCTAGAGCCGTGAATCAAATAAAAAAAAGAGCAATAAGCAAAGAAAGGGAAATCTTCCACTACCTATGACTTTTTGTAGCGATGCAGTCGCTTTAAAGGCAAATACAGTTGTAAATAGATTGCTGGCACCTACCTGCAATCGAAAATCCTAGGACGTTTGCCAATAGCCGGGTAATTGGAATCTAAGAGTGAACGTCCAAGCTATTTTCAGACTCTGACTGAATGACTCTTTCCTGAGTTATGTACATTACTTGAGTTGAACTCTTACCCACTGCGACTCTAAGCGACTGAATGTATAACCATGGCCCAGTCTGGTCAGCTTCCCTGGCAACAGGGCCACGGAGGTCAGCTGGTAGTCGCTCCACTGTAATTATCCGATCTTACAAATCCTGGATTGTGGTCAAGGCGGGCCCCGGGGCCCTCGCGCGCGAGAATGCAACCGTCAAATGGCCGCAGTGGGATTCAAACCCGATACCTCTCGTTTACAAGTCGGATACCTTAACCACTCGGCCACTGAAACTCCTCCAAGTGCATCAAGTTCATATTTTTCTCATACTGCTACAATAATGTAGTATTTTTGGATTGGAATATTACAGTATCCAAATCACACCTATTTCAAGTACACCTCTCTACCTACAGGTACTCCGAAACTACCTACACTAAAAGCAAACTTCCAACCACAAAACATTTTCGCCAAAGTGTTAAGTTATCTGCACCGCATACATCAGAACTTATAACACCCTTTTAGGCGACAGTGTCGGATTCCCTGAACGCAACAATTTTACAGCTGTCTATCCTTTTTGCCACCTGATACTGGATGTATGGATGGGAGTAAATTCAATAATCCAGCTCCCCGGGTGCACAGCCAAACGTCGTGGCCCCCGGCATATAATTCAATACACGACGGTAGCGTCGGCCTGAAGCGCAAACTATGTACGCTACGGAATGGGATAAAACAATAGAATATTAAAATTTACGAGGGTGAGTTAATGCGTTATTCATGTGTTTGTTTTTTAAACTTATCAGGCTCGGTGGTGTTTTGTTTTTGCTGACGCATAGGGTGTTATTCTCGTCTATTTACGATGTTTAGATATTTCATCTATTCCATTCGAATCCTTTTACTCTCTGGCGTAAACCCATCGTTACATACTATTGGCATTGGTGGCACTTACAGGAACTAAGGAAGCAAATGCTAGACGTCCTTTGGATACACTGATACATGGACTGCGTCGCATGCAAATCACAAATACTTTAATACTTTAACTTTGTTCAGAACATCAACAGGAAGTTATAAATTGTAAGTATTGTAACTAATACAAACGTTTATAACAACGAGGCCATTAGCAGGTGCCATTAAATGTAATGCGATATCAATTATCCCGAGTAATGTGCTGTAATAGCAAAAATGATGTTTCGAGAAAACAACGTTTAAAGTTTCAAATTAATTAAAACAAAAATTGAAACTGTTAGTGATAACTGGTGAATGCTAATAAAGGTTGAAGAACAGGATTGAAGTATGTGGTGACGTATATAGCCGTGTGGTGTCCGGCAGAGTAGAATAGCACCAACCCTTACACTCATGGGTGGCATACAAGGCGACTAATGTTTTCGAGGCAAAAGATCAAGAGTCTCCGTAGTCTGGAAAATGGGCAGCAGCATTTTCCATTGTATTATTTAAACACTGCGATCTCCAACCCGCCTGCCAAGCGTGGAGATTATGGCAATAACCTCCCTTTTCGTGGGAGATGCCCCAAGTCCTGCAGTGGACTGTTACGGGCTGTGATGATGATGTGGTGACGGCTTGTAATCTTCTTCTTCCTTGCACTATCCCACGTTATGTGGGGTCGGCTCCTATTACTGTGTAGGGAAGTATCTCGAACACTAAATAAAAATAATATTGCCTTTTTGAAGCTGAAGAAGGAAGTTGTTATTCTCATCACCTGGTTACCAAATCGATCACAGTCAACAAATCAGTCAGTTCAGAGCAAAGAGAACGCATTACGCCTCAACTGCACCCAGTTTATTTTGCTCAAACGTTGTTTATTGATAGTTAATTAAAAATCATATTATAAGCTCAATATGTTCACCTACAGAGCCATAAAATTAGAAAAAGAATTGTCACTATTTTGAATTTGGTGCGAAAAACGATTCGCCATAAATAGCAGGTAAAATCTCTCCACAGCCTTGCCACAAACCCTTATTTCCATTCTATTTATTGTCAATCCACGTCACTACTTAAAAATTAAGCCTAAACTGTCGTGTTTCATATCATGAAACAGGATCTCGGTAACAAACAGACGATAAGCAATCAGTTGTCACGTTTACACGTTATATTTCTTTCGTGGTTTCTTTTAGGAGTTGGGGTTTGTGAAGGTCTTTTGGTTTAAGGGTTAAGCCAGCAATATGCGTTTTTTATACCTCTAAGGTAGAAAGAAGAAAGTAAGAAACTTGAAAATTGGCGTTAATGTCCCGGTCATGCTCTCGTGCACGAGGGCCGGGGTCCGCCTTAACCATGATCCAGGATTTGACAGATCACGTAATTACAATGGAGAAACTGCCATCTGACATCCGTCACTCAGCTACCAGAAACCTGACCAGATTGGATTATGGTTACCCATAGAGGCCACGACACAATAATTTTACAATAACATAAAAAAGAAGTAAGTAGTTAGAACACTGAGACAATTATTAGGTTTCCAGTGACATTGTTCGTGGCCATCCAGAGTAAGTGGAAGCCGATTGACGCGTGCAATAATAGGTGGAAAGCAAGCTTACGGCCTCCCTGTTGGTAAGCAGTCACCGCAGCCTATAGACGTTTGCAATACCAGGGGCATCACCCACGCGTTGCCGACCCCGTAAAAACCTTTTAACCCCTTTCTTGAAGAACGCCATGAATGGTTTTCTTTATTTGAAAACCAGTTTAATCGAGACAGCTGTCAGATTTGTTAAACGAAAATCAGTTTAGTAGTTTTGGTAATATTGGATAATAATATGTATGATCTGTTTAAACTGACTTGTCTTATTTGGTGAACAAATAATGCCCGAAAATTCGAAAATTCAGGAGCTACGATGCCTATGATAGGCAGATACACACCTTCACACATACACAAAGCCACAGATACACTATCTATCGAAACACGCGTTAAACTTATAGCACCCCTATTTTTTCGTCGGGCTTCATAATTGGGGTGTTCTAATCTTGAAATTAAATAAATAAATAATAATAAATAAATATGCTTGGATCAATTCGCACAGCGCCATCTAGCCCTAAAGTAAGCAAAGCTTGTGTTATGGGTGCTAGATAACAGATAAACTACTTATATACTTTTTTAAATACATACTTATTATACATACTACAACCAGACCCTAACAGAAATCAAAATTCGTCATTTCAATTTCTGCTCGGCCGGGAATCGAACATCGGCATGTTAACCAACTGAACCACTCAGGTCGTCAATTGGTTCAGTATTTGAAAAAAATATCAAATATTACCTTTAGGGCGTAGGTTGGACCAATTAGATATAGTCGGCACAGAGCTGGCGTTTACAGAGTTCTTTGATAGAGGGTTCTATGTCTAGCAGTGGGCGTCTTTCGGCTGATACGGCGCTATTTGCTGACTGTAAACAAATCACAACTAATAATTTCCAACTAGGTGTATAATTTCACTCTACAATTAACTTAATTATGATGAAATTGATGGTATTTCCACCATTTCACCAAGGAAAGGAACAAAAATACAACGAATAGTAAGCTCGAAAGTCGAGCTCCTCGACGCCCTACAAAACTTACGGTAATTCCGTTAAAAAGCCATTAGAGGCATCTGGATTGTATTCCCTGCGTTTTCCCAACGAAGTTAGCACCAGTTAACGATGCCTACGGGAGTTTCCATAGAGTTTCCCCCCAAACAGCGATTAGGAATAGCTGTGGCTTATGAAATGGAGGGCTAAGTGTTGGGGTAACCTCTTACCCCTGAAAGAACGTTACGTCTTAAATAGAATAGTCTTCGATGAGATGTGCCGGGGACGCGTGCTTGATATCTGGGGAAAATTTGTTTGCTCTTCCCTTACCACAGACAAATTGTTACGCAAAAAAATAGACACGATTATTCCGCGTTCTTGGGGAGTGTATCGCTTCATGGCTTGTTCACTTGTATTCTGCATCTGTCTAGTCTACAAATGTCAAAACAGATTTGACATTGGCGGCCATTTGCAAAAATGAGAGCATCTTCGAATAGGGTGATTTCTTTTGGCCCACCTTGTACAATATTACCAAAACTACTAAACCGATTTTCATGAAACAAATGCGTGCTGGATATCTGGGAAAAATTTGTTTGCTCTTCCCTTAGGTGGCAGATGTCCAGGGAGACGGTGGCCACTTTCCATCAGGTGGACCGTTCTACCGCGTGCCTCTTTAGGCAATAAATAATAATAATATGAATAGACAGATTTTCTTGAAAATATATAGTTTCAAAGTTGCTTCAAGATTTTCATACACATTTAAAACCGTTGTTAAAAAAAGTTCTGCTTTTTATCGATATATTTTTTAACGAAAATCTGACAAACCATAAGCATAAATATTGGTTTCTGGATCACGTCTACAAAATTTCATTGGCTTTGATAGTAGAGTAGTTGACTAGACTAGTTTCATAATTTTTTTTTTGTTTTATTAATTGACTAGCCAGGCATTTGACCGTCACCTCACCTGGTGGTAAGTGACGATGCGGCCGATGATGGAGCATGCCTGTCTTGGAACAGCCTATTCACTCTAGCCTTGAAGGCATCCAGATCATATTTCAATATTATGCATATAGAAAATATGATCAAACGACATTTGCGCTCAGGGGACACCTTGCCTTATGATCTATGCTCATCTCAGTACAGTCGTAGAGAAAATATAAACATTAAAAGCACTGTGTATTACTTTAAGTACAGTCGTAGACCTGTCGTAGACCTGCTACGACTGGGCCTACGTATTACGTAGCAAAGGACATCAGCTACTTTTTATAATATCCCAACCGGCAACTTGGTACGTGTGGAGCACTTGTATGAAGGTAGGGTGTTTCCATCTGATGGAAAGTGGCCACCGCCGTCCAGGATATCTGCAACCTGGGGTGCGGATGAGGTGCAGGCCTTTAAGATTCCTGTAGACATCTCTATTACATTGGTCTCTGGATCACTTCTACAAAAAATCCTTGGCTTCCATAGCGTAATATTGAAAATATTATAAAACTTCGTTTGTAGAACGTGAGCGCGAAACGAGAAACATCGGAGCGCGCGCGGAAACACTCCTCGGGTACCAAAACTCCACATTTTTTCCTCACACTTGTTGGCGAATAAGTGCCACATGATGTCAGCTAACGATTCAATTAACGATTGAACTGAACAATTGTTCGCACGGCAGCTGAATCAACTCAATTAACAAAGTTTAATTCGGTATACGCGACAAATTAAATTCGCACAATTCGTGACGCGTTTCTGATTCCATGTAATTATCTCTACAAGGAGTTGACAAGTAATTAAGTATTTCTCAGTTTATTGCGTCGCTGGAACGGCGCGGTGTGGTGGCGCCATTATTCTTCCCGCATACCGGAGTGGCCGCGCGACTTGTTAAGGAGTTTCTGTCTGGCTCGATTACCTTGGTGTTGTAAATTGCGTGTTGTTAGGTTTTTCAGTTGTTTCCCCTGAGAAATGGTGCTGTTTAGTTCTATTATAGTCGTACTAGTTTTTGGCTGCGACTTTGTCCGCGTACAATTCGGTTATATGTTTCTGAGCCTGTTCCCGCAAACCACATTGAATTTCGAGATAAATTATGATCTATGTGCTATTCTGGGCTATAAGCTATATTAATGCCAAATTTCATTAAACATCCTAACAACTTTCGCATTTATAACTATTAATAGGATAGTAGAACGGTCAGCGACATGGGTGCTAACATGGGTGGTCATCTTGGCCATCACACACATTGGCCATAACTCAGAATAGGAAAGACGCTCTCCCATCGATCCCTTCCCATGTCGTTGATTCATAGCTAGAAACACCATACAACCAAAATGATTCCTTTGGACTATGACATGGGATCGTTCAAGAGGTATATTAGAAGTATTTTCAGAGGCGGGCAACGCATTGGTAACTGCTCTGGATCTCTATTTTTTAATCGCTCATCTCATGGAACGGTTTTCAATTTTGATTTTTGCCATGAGATTTTCATATTTTTTTAATCATACTGGCAACACCGACAGAGTACGGTACAAAAATAGGGAAAATCAGCATCCTGCATTAAAATATCGAATTTTTTATGCCGTAAATCAAAATTGGAAACCGTTTGAAATCAGGCGAGCGATAAAAAAATAGAACCCCTGGTGTAGCTGACGTCCATAAGCGGCGGTGACCACTTCCCATCAGGTAGCCCGCTTGCCTGTTTAATTAACCAATAACAAAAAAAATTACTTGTTTTTAACTAAACTCGCGTTCTTTACACAAATTAGTATTATTTAATTTAAAAAAAACATGTCAACTCGAAATTCGTCATATGTTTGAAAATATCACGAAAAACGTCGGCATGGAGTAATGTTTAATCTCGTACGCAACGTTAATGTAATGAAACATCATTCTTCAAGTAACACATTATATTTACATTTATTCGTCGGGGGTTTTTGTCGAGCAACGTAATTATGGAGGGAATATCTCTCTCGCTGAATAGAAGAACAATTGTAATTGTGTTACCAGCCAGGGGTTCCCAAACTGTGTCGCGAGACAATCAGAATATTCCAAATCGATGTTTAGAAATAGGAAATAAATCTATGCATAAAGGTAATAAAACAGTGAAAATGTATGTCTGTATATTGAATATATTTACAAAAAAATAATTTAGGGAATAGTAATATGTCTATTTGTCTGTAGTAAACTTTTTGTTGTGTAGCTATTGAGCCAGGACAACATATTGGGTATAACTAATTTTGGAAACTGGAACACCTGATGTAGCGTAAGATTGGATTTTGATGAGGTTTTCACAGTTTGGTAGTTTGCGGTCCAACTTACAATCATGTTTCATCTAATTCGGTTGGGTAGAACCAGAGATACAGCTTGACCTCTCCGTAGTACTAGCTTTCATAGACTAGGGAGGTCATTTAAAATGGTCATTAGGGAACTTTATTTGTTTTGTTTCATTTATTCACTTCCTTAATTATTAAATTATTTGAGAAAATGCTATATGATACTTAGTAGCGATTTCAAAACTTCATTAGAGAACTTAGTGCGAAACAAATATTCATTTGAGAAGTTATGCTTAGAAAAGCAAGATAACATTCTCTTTTCAATGGAATTGATGTCTATTCGACCCTCACGCAGGGGTCTTATATGAGAAGTTTACTTAGTTTAAACGTCGTGATTTCAAAAAGATTGGGAACCCTTGGTATATACAATTGTACCCAAAGATTTTGACATTGATTGTACCTATGTAATTCTATAGCAGCATCGTTTGAAAATAGCCTTAGGACTTATTAGTCTATTCGTTTTCTTGTCACGTTTCCGTGGATAGGTAATTAGTTTAAATTATTGCCAAGTGGCTTTTCCCTGGCAGATTTATATTTCCAGGAAACGCTTTTTTCGACTAAGAGGCAGGTATGCTCAATATAGACCAGAAAAATAAGAAGCAGTTTTTCTCGGAAAATACGCAATTAATTTTGAGGTACGTGGGTGAAATATTGATTCGGTTGCGCTATAGGTGTATTTCGCAATTGATATGGAGAAATATTTCTGATATTTTTCCTGTTTATCATGTTAAATCTAGCATAGAGTTTCGAGACAGTAGATCGAAGGTACACCATACCTACCTAAAATACTGTTCTAAATTATAATGCTAGCCACATAATAATTTTCGTAGAAGTCAGAGTAAAGTTTCGTAGAAGTCGGTAGGTACTTACAATATAGACGCGTTTCCGATTTTAATGAAATTTTGGGAGCTTGTAAAAAACAATATGCTTGGACAAAATAACACAGCGCTATCTAGCCCCAAAGTAAACAAAGCTTGTATTATGGGTGTTAGATAACTGATAAATTACTTATATACTTTTATTAAATACATACTTATTATAAGTACTACACCCAGAACCGCAACAAAAATTAAAATTCATAATTTCAATTTCTGTTCGGCCGTGAATCGAACCCGGGAACTCAGGTCGTCAATTGGTAAATAAATACTTGTATATTATTCATACAATTTTGAAACAAAAAAGTTGGGAATTTGAAAAACTGTACGAACCAAAAGTTGTAGAGAATTTTATGCAGATCACCTTAGTGTTTTTGGCCCCAAGGTAGCACAGGCTTATCGAGGTCGAAAACTTAAATTACACACCCCACACTATTCCCGAACAAACTCCCAAAATTACATTAAAATCGGAACTGTGTCCAGGTAAGGCCCCTAATTTTTATCTAGCATTATTTTATCTAATCTAACGGTTAGTAATCGTATACAAAACAACGTTTTGAATTTTTCTATTTATTGAACACATAAACAATCATAGGATTTTGGTGACCCGCTTGCCTACCGTATGACATAAAAGAAAAATTATGTAATTTTTTCGGTAGTCAACTGGCAATTTGCTATTTCTCTATACGGTTAACTTGTGTCTAATAATCGAAAAATATAAAATTTTGATCTTATCCCTTGGCCCTAACGAAAAATAAGACTCCTGCTAAAAATTAATCAGCAATATCCCAAAAACGTACAACTTCCAACCCACACAATGTTGCTCGTGCAAAATGTTTAACAAGAATATTTTTTCCACTGCATTCTGGCCCCGTGTACCGAGGTGATTCCTGGAAGACTTTGTTGTATTTTACAGCTCCTACGTGAGCCCCGGTTTTTATTCCTCTTACTTTTCTCTTTGATGTCACGGGAACAGTACAAAAAAGCTGATGAAAAAAGTAATATCGTTGGAAACAAGCACCGACATTGTGTCATACATATTAAGGCTCGCTCCAGTTACGTGTAACCTTTTGTATTGGTAGGATTTCAAGGAGTTTATTCGTTATTAATAAGGATTGCTCATAAATATTCGTTACGTTGCTCTTGGCTTCGAAATTAGAAATCAAAAAGGCGTAGTAGGGCGCCTAAGCGATCATTTTGAGGTGGTGGTTTTTGTAGGTAGACTTCTATGCCCAGCTGCAATGGATGGAGCAAATATAAGACAGAGGGTTCGTTCAGTTTGCGAGTTGACTGTACCTCGGCCTGTCATACCGATGTATGTATGTATGGAATGCGATCATTCCATACATAGTGTTAAATATATATGAAAACTGACCCATGTATGTGAAAACCCACTTGGTACTAGCTAGCTTTTTAAGGAAAACCTGTTAAAAATTGGTTACTCTAAACTTAGGAACATTTGCATTATTTTTTTGTGGTAATCTAATAATATGGACAAGTACATTTTTATTTTTAACTATATTTTATAAATGCGTGCATAGCTTAATTGTATTATTTTGTGAAATATAAAAACCAAAAACTCATAAGAGATAAAATGTTTGATAAAAGCGTGCTAACCATGTTTCATTGAAAGTAGTGATTAAAATATAGGACATGGCATAAAAACACTCACTAATTAAAAACAATTGTAATAACTTAGATATTTACAGTAAAAGTAGGTGTTCTTTTTATAAAACGGTAGTTACATGGGCTGCTATTACGTTATAAGTATAACGGCTTTCAATATTCAGTCTACAATTCAGGCCATACTACGGATAGGCCATATTAAGGAGTATGAGTACCATGCATATTATTAGAGCATGTATATTGCTGACTGTGCCGTGTTTCCGGGTGGTAAATGGAGACTGAAAACCATCGTTGTGGTACGCGTCAAGCGGCCACAACATCATGCTGAGGGGGGTCCAGTTGCACTGGAAGCCGCGACACGGAGTTTTAACAATGCCACTGGGAATAGTTACCTGTAGGTAGGTACATTTATTATTATTATTCTTTTATTTTATTTTATAACATAATTTTTATTTTTTTTATTTCGCTTGTTACCTTGTATCTTTTTGTTGTTGTACCTAATTGTCGTGTCGTGGTGTCAACGTGTAATAAATGTCCTCTTTCTTTCTTTCTTTCTTACCATTGAATTTACACAATTTTATTTATAGCAGTTATTGATAAGCCACTGTCATAGGTTTAGACTATCAATATGACTTTTACTGCGATCTCAACTCCAAATCCCTGTAGTAGTATAAGTATGCATAATGTTCAATCAGCATCTTGTGATGATCATCATTATTACCAATATGATGATGATGACGTGACTCTTGCTCATGATTTGCAATTTGCAAAGGTGTGACAGCATAATCAGGTTTGACAGGATTGTTAACTTCACCCTTTACCTACATGTTGAAGGCGGCCGTATCCTACTTTTCTTCCAGTCAACCTTTGAGAGATTGAAAGGAATAGTTGTGAGGCAGAAGAAGTAAGCGTAAAACAATTTAAAGATTTTAAAAATCATTTTAAAAATATTTTAAAGAAATAATTACTAACATTAATACACCAAATAATTAATAACTTGTTTAAAGAATAATAATAAGATAGATCTAACGGCATTTATCAAGGTAGGAGTAATGAAAAAAAAAAAAAATTATTAAAAATGTAATCACCTTTTGTACATTAGTTCCACTTTATTATACAAATGTTATTATAATAATGAAGCTACATCATGAAATCACAACACAAAGCGTTCAATATTGATATACAAACATAGATTTTTATAAGCGTTATTTCTGATTTATGAGAATACACGTTGAGAAACTGATTGAGACTTGGATAGGTACTACAGTCTCTCTAGTGTTGTCACATTATCGTTATGTCGATGTCGAAGTATTTCGCAAAGCATATACGCATTTACCTCCTTATCAACTCGTATCAACGAATCTAGGACCACTGAACAGGGCCATAAGGAAGATGTATTTCCCATAAAGAGAATTTAGCAGCATTGGGAGACGTTTTCAAGTCACTGGACTGGAAAAGACACGCCGACAACGTCAAGGGTGTGTCTTATCTTACTACCTTCGATTGGCCGACGACATTCCATTCAGGGCAGAATCCCTGAAGAACAAGAAATACTTGAATAAGCTGTAGCTGTAAAATGATGACTTAACCAGAAAATGACCTCCCTCGAAATTGACCTACTCAGAATATACATGATGTTCTTCTAAATTGACTTTTCAAGAAAATTACCTGCTTTGCCGAAAGAGAACAAAGTTCTTAGCAAAGTCTTTCAAAAGATGGGCCATAAAATGGACATGGGTTCCGCTAAGAATCAAGGTGAGCGACATAACTCTTGAGAGTTGCAGTCAGTTACATAACTGAAGTGGCAATGAGTGCCATATAGGGGAGAGCGGGGGATAACTGGGACCTTTAGGAAAATGAAAATAAACGAGAAAAGAAAATATGATAATTAATTAAAACGAATCATAACACATTGGTTAATTAACAAATTATCATTTGGTATATAATTTGGTGTAGTAATTAATAAAATAAAATTTTTAATTTTAATTTTACGCAAACCTTATGAAAGCCCTATCCTGCCCCAGGGTTGGGGCAGTATGGGGTACCCAATGCGGGCGTATTTACAGATAGATTTCTTATGTATTTTCATTGTCAACAACATTTTCCCTGGCTAATGAGAATAACGTCCGCACTGCTGGTTTATATCACTGTAATGAAGGCTAGGTATCTTCATATATTTTTTTTACATCACAGTAAGCTTTTTACGTCTTGTTTGAGTTTTTCTTCGAAGAGGAATATTTGGATTTAAACACTATCGTCCATTTAAGTTGTTCTCGTTCTTCAAATTATTATTGTAGGGGGTCGGGATGCCCCGTCGTGCCCCGTACCCAAGACCCCGTTATGCCCGCTTGTATATATTTCTTTTAAATACAAATAATCAATAGTTATTGTTATGTTTTGCACAAAATAACTCAAAGTAATGTCGTTAGAGTTCAGCTATACAACTTTCGCCCTGGTTATAAAAGCCAGCATAATAGCACTCGATTAATAATTTGATATCAACGTTTACGAAGCGTGAAGTGAAGCCTAAATTAAATTCCGGCAACGACATGATCATTAATTTAACATGGCGTGAGCATCTTGCGCAGACTTTTCTCGGCTATTAGGTAGGTGTGTACCAAAGAGATAGGAAAGTTAGCTACCTTCATGGTTAAGACTGTAAATTTTTACTGTGTAGGTACTGTAGCACTGGGTGATATACTGATTCTAAAGTAAAAACGCAAATGCTTAATTGAAGTTATATTCGTGAAAGTATCTAGAAGAATCATACAAAATACTTAGGATACCTTACATCTAATTCAAATGGAATGTATTTGAATTATTACCTAGCCAGTGTACTCATAGACGCAAGCTAAAAGCTTGCATCCTACTTGCTCCGACCTATCTAAGCTTACAGGCCTACTTAACCGACTAAAGCCCCGGTTACCCTACGGGAGCACCAAGCCAACCCGAACGCCTACTTAACTTAGAGCCCGTCCAAACGTACGGCCTCCGAAAACTACCTGTCTTAGAGCCCGTCCTTACCTAAGGCCTGTCCGAGCACACATGCTACAGTACCTATAGCCAGATTTCCATAGGCGGTTGTTTCTGTTCTGGGATCTGTTGTAATTGTCATTACAACAGATCCTACAAATATTTCTAAATGGCTAGTGGACCCGGCGCGATTTGGATCGCGTGACGTCTTATGCCTACCTTACCCTGCCCTAAATCTACCTCTACCTTACACCTACCCTACCCTACCTACCCTACCCTACCTACCCTACCCTACCTACCCTACCCTATCTACTCTACATCTACCCTACACTTACCCTACACCTGCTTTACCCCTAGCTACGCTCAAATAGACGCCCTGTTCGCCTTTAGAAAATATGACGAAGTTCTGTACGTAAAGTACGTTTCAATAGAAAAAGAATTAGAGAAAGAGTTAGATGTTATTCACAGACCATTTATTTAGATTTAAATGGATAATATAAATTAGGTCCTATATAATTGCGATATTATGCCAAAATTGGCGTTATGTATGGCGAAAATGACGTAAACTGAAATTTTCATACAAGTAATTTTTTCTTGAAAATGGTAAATCTGATTAAAATGACACTTTAAACATATAATCAGACAACATTAAGCTAACTAGTGCATACTATTTTAACGTGATAACTATAATCTTTATAAAATTACACCAGGTTAAAGAGGCAACTGAAAAGGGGAATTACAAACCATTTCAAAAATTTAAGAAAATATTATTGTTTTATGTTAGCAACTTTATTTTTTATTTTTATTAAGTACTTTACTAGTCAGGCATTTGACCGCCACCTCACCTGGTGGTAAGTGACGAAGCGGTGGATGATGGAGCATGCCTGTCTAGGAACAGCCTATTCTCTCTAGCCTTGAAGGCATCCAGATTATATTGATCAGGGAACACACTCGCAGGCAACGCATTCCACTCCATAGCCGTACGCATTATAAAAGTCGAGCAAAAGCGGCTCGTGCGGATAGTTGGAAAATCCACGACATAAGGATTATCGTTTTCTTACTCAAAAATTCATTTTGATATTTGTACAATTACAAATATTTGAGCAAATATATAATATATTTGCGAAGAAAATAAACGCCAATTTCATTTCATTTTAGAGACTTTTCGACTTTTAAAATGCTCTGTTTTCGAAATCAAGTATTAATATTGATATGTTATGTACAATTACAATTATTTGACCAAGTATAGGTGGTATATTTGCGAAAAAACACACCAATTTCATAAGTAAGGACCCAGTACTTAGCGTTGTTGTGCTCTACATTTGCCTTTTCCTATTGAAACGCACTTTAGTCGCTTTCTAATCGATATAAATTAGTTATGAAATCAAACCGCATTTATTCACTAATATAACCTCCAGACAGCGTCTTATAAATTAATAAAACAGATAGGTAAACGTTCTGACCTCTAGACCCATCAAGAATTCTAGATTGTTGGCTAACCGATTTTGAGAGTCCTTAGCTAAGACCTCACTTCGTAAGTGGCCAATAAGTAAACAAAGTTAATATTAGTTTTCATAAATGTTGCACAGATTGTAATCTATGAAGCGATTTTCTTCTATTTAACTCTCAGGGCAGAAAATTAAAAGCTATAACTACGAGTACTTACGACGGAAAATTACTATATTTATCTCCTTCACGTGTTAGTAAAAAAAAAGGGAAAAATCAGTATCAGGAATAGGGCATAGGGATTGCCAGAACGTCAGCTTCCTGTCACTGGAATGATCTACTTGCACCGGCATTCCCGAGCCAATACGATATCGGATCCTTCAACAAATGAACCTACACCTTTCTCTTGGGCTGGGAAGGCATCCGTTACACCCCTGGTGTTGCGGATGTCCATCATCATCATCATCAAATCCCGGTTGTGCTTTCGCACGACACGCAAGGGGCCCGGGGTCAGCTTATTGAAGTGTTGTCAAGTGTCCATGGGCGGTGGTTATCGCTTACGCTTTATAAAAATTTCACCGCAATCTAAAATGCATGCACTCGCCGCATATTAGGTTTTATAGCGTAGCTTTCACGAGCGGTCCGTTTCACGCGCCGCTACGCAAAAAGCGTAGGCTATGCAGGTGTCAATTTTATCGAAGCGAATGATTTTTAAACATCCTTGGTGTAATAAATATAAATCAAATTTAAAAATGATAGAGGATTGGTGAAGTACTGAATTAAACAAATACATTTTTTAAATATCGTTTTTGTTGTTAAAAGAATATCATGGTACACTAATGATATTCTGTTAAATCACTCCATCCGCAGTATCTATTGTGCCGACTACAATTTTTGTATACAAATAAGAACAATTAAAAAATATATATATTATAAATGCGAAAAAGAAAGTTGCTTCGTAGTACAAACAAGTTTTATGTGTATAATATATTAGTCTGTAACTTAACTAACACCGAATAGATTTTTCGCGCACAGGGTACCTTTACAATTGTATACATTTTTATACATACAGCTAGCTTTTTTTTATTTAACAAAATTCTATCAAGCACGTACGTCCGCATCCAAAATGCATCGCTCCGCGTTCCAAGCGGCGTGGATACAAAAATCAACCTTATTCTATGAGTGACACATTCCACTTTGATCTATCGGTGCAATTCAGATTTTCATTCCGAACCTACACCGGATTAACGTAGTTAAATTAATTTTACAGCCGTGCCACTCTATTTGGTATTACAAAATGCATAGTTGCTGGGTCATTAATAAACTGGTCAGGTTGGGATCATTTTATTAGTCCTTCCTACTAAAATGCAAATGTTTTTAATTTAAAACTACTCAATAGATTTTGATGAAATTTTACAGTATTGTAACATAAATGCCAGATGTGGGAGTTTTGGGGCCCCACCACCATCTCAGGGGCTCAAGCCAACCTCACCTGCACGTGGTCCCCCTGCTGGCAGACGGACAAGGTTCAGAATAACACACTGGCTATTTATACCGAAATTCGTGCAATAACTTCAATGAGAGAGTATGCAAGTAATAAACGAATTTACTCTCTCGCGAGCAATCCCGCGCTCTTTTACTTTTTTCAATACAATCTTTCTTCCTATATAATACAATAATATGTACCTAATATACTTCAGTAATATACTAAGTTAAAATATAAGATAAGACAAGACCTAAGACAGGACTAACTTGAGGTGTGATGGGAGTCAAATATCTGATTGTGCAATAGTAAAAAAATCCTCACAATGGCAACATGATGTTCTAAATTTACGTCACGTACTTTCCTGTAATTTGCCATCAAGTCATATTTTGTGAGGAACGTAGCCTTTGCATTACTTATTTATAAATAAAATAAATAAAAATAATCTTAGACAAATTCACACAGCGCCATCTAGCCCCAAAGTAAGCAAAGCTTATTTATTTCCATAAACTCTGCTGTATCTATGTCGCGCATTTTCTCGCTTGTCGTGCGCGTGCGCACACTTGTGCTGCTTGCAAAGTTTGGGCCCGTATACGTCGCCGCTTACAAACCGGACAGTAAACGCGTACGCGTCGCGCTCGTAAAGCCACCGGGTACCAACCGGACAGAAAACGTATAGTTTAGCACGCACACGATTACTGTGCCGGTGCGATAATGCCTACTGTGCGGTGGCTATGCGGGTGCTGCGCGTTTGTATAAGAATATTAAAAAAGCTTTCTGTCATTAGTACTTAAGTATAGAAACTAAAACACCAGTGACACCACTGGTGACCGGAGAGCTGGGTCGTTCCTCGGGAAAGGGATTAGCATCGCTATTCCACGAGGCAATGCAGCCAGCTTTTTGGACACTGCGTGAACGAATTTTTGTTATTTTTTAGCAGATATTTTATACTTATTAGTTACATTTTTTCAGTATTTTAGATGTAGGTATTAGTGTATATTTTTATGATAACTTTAAATATTTTATTTGAACCTTAATAAATTGCATACACATAGGATATATATCGTTTTACTTACAGCTTTAAATTATTGTTAACTTCTTGTTTTGTGGTTCAACTTGGCAACGTGAAAGTTGGCTTGACCCTAAAACACGAGAGCGACATTTGAGTTCAAAATAATGCTATAAGTACAGGCAATTGGGGCGACAGGGGCAAAAGGGACACCATGTCAATATCCCGTAAGTGTTCTCACCATTTCGAATTCTTAATACGCCCAGGGGAAAAGCCCCCTCTTTTTATGGGGCACGTAGCCCTAACCTCCAGGTCTCTTAAATGTCCGCAGATAACGGGAGGACCCCCGAGTGGCGCTGCGCTAATTTGAATTAAATTTCAGGGATTAGTCCCGGGAAGGTAGATTACGCCTGCCCGTAACACTGTAGTCGCTTGTAATCCCTCTGATATTTCCCCTCAACGCTCGCTGAGCAGAATAAGGTTCAGTATTTATTGCTCAGAGTATCTTAAATAAGACGCTTGGGTATTTATTTTCGGGGCTGTTTTGCATTTCGGGAGGAACGAGAGAGTTTTATTAAGGGCACCGTTTCGTCGAACCTTTTTCTCGATGTCGAAAGATTTAATGTAAAGACTAAATTATTGCTTATTTGCAATATGCTGCTTACGTAAATAACTCCAATGAGTAAAATGAATAAAATTTATTAATGAAACTGTTTATTCGACGAAATAAACAATAGAACCCATATCGTATATTTTATTTGGAATTCTAGCAATATATGAATATAAATTAAGTTGCCTACGAGCTCGCTATAAACGAAAATAATGGTATCGGTCAGCTTGTAAAAGCAATAAATGGATAATGTACCAATAATATTTGTGCAAATTAAGAGCGTCGGTGCGACTCGTAAGCGAGAGGTATCGGGTTCGAATCCCGCTGCGGCAATGTACCAATGACTCTGTAGGGAACCTGCCTACACTTGGGTGTTATATCATACACCCCAGTGAAAACATTAATATTCGTTTCACTTAAAACTTAAACCTAAATATAATAAAATATCTATGTACATATTTACACTTACACGTAGACACTTAATATAGCTAAATTTAATATTTAATATCAATATCTAATATAATACATTATTTATATTTACATTTCATTAATCACATTATTTGTGTCAACACACCTGTGATGAGTATCAGTTTGTCGATATTATCGATATCAATCATATCGACCATAACTACATCTCTACTCCGTGCAACACACAATGTGTAACCACCGCCGTCCACGCGCGGCGCGCGCGCACCAGTCGAAACTCATCCGCGGCGTCATCTGTGTCCACGCTTATTCGCATAAGATTTTGTGTTGCATACCCTTGCTTGCGGTTATTATCGTGCTTATCATTGTGCTTATATATTTAAGACTTTCTTTCTTTGAACTATCATTCTTCCTTACAAAAACTATTACTGTGCTGTGCCTGTGCTTGTCTACCATTACTGTGCCTTCTGAATCGTGTGTCTTGGAATATTATAGATACCTACATCATAACCGTGAGTCGTATTATTTATTAACGTTCCACTATAACACACATCAAAACGAATAGGTAACGGGGCTGGTACCTACACTAGGAGTCCGTACTGTTGTACCCCGCCTGTACCTATAACTCTTTTCTGAGTTATGTACATTAGTTGAATTCTAACCAATGCTCTCACGGAGAGGGAAACATCGTGATGGAACCTGCAAATTCAGGCAACTGAATTTGTAACCATGATCCAATCTGGTCAGGTTCCCCTGGTAGCAGAGTCACGGAGGTCAGATGGTAGTCGCTCCACTGTAATTACCTGATCGCCAAATGTTGGTTCACGGTCAAGGCCCCGGGCCCTCGTCCTCGAGAGCACAACCGGGACATTAACGCTAAGATGATGATTTTTAAAATATTATATGTGAAAATTGGAAACGATAGTATCCCATTTCAATTTGCCCATAACGCCATTTTACATCCCATTATAATCCCGATACTCGATCAACAACACCCGAACTGAGAATAATGTTAAGCCCGGCTAACAGCCTACTTGCCCCGACCTCCCCTCATTCCTTCATTTATAAAGCCGACTTTGTTTTTGACACCCAATATCATTCTTGTAACGGTCGAATGGGGATATGTTGAATTATATTTCGGGATTTTCGGGGCAGGCTTACCCGTGCTGCCCCGACATATGTGCCTGTCTGCTTGAGGATGATGGATGCACGCTTGCCGGACGTCGAACGCACCAAATAAGCTCCAGAATTCGATACTTCAGAAATAGTTTGCGTCCGGAATTTATTGTAGTTGAACAGTTTAATAGGTAAGGCTTAGCCAGGTTGGGAAAGGGGGCGACTGGGGATAGGTGGAATAATACTACCTCCAACTTTCGTAAGTATAACGTAGTATTATGTGTAGTATCCCTAACTATAGGTGGTTTATATCTACAAATACTGGACCTCCACGTACCGGAAGACGCAGCTTGGGTAGGCCTCCTACAAGGTGGATCGACGACCTGGTAAGGATCGCAGGTTCCAGGTAGATGCGGAAAGCATAGGACCGGCCTTTGTAGAGATCTCTGGGGGGAGACCTATGCCCAGCAGTGGGTGTCTTCTGGCTGATCTACAAATATAAACTTTGAAAGGACGTCACACTAAAGCCTAATATAGGCGGAACCAAGCCTAATATAACCGAGGGCCTCACTGGATGTCAATAAAAATTGTATATGTCGTCGCGTGAAGGAAAGGGGTGTATCAGGATCATTGTCATCAGGGTGGTGATATCAGTATTAGGTCGTATTCGTCCAGATAAATTAAAGAAAAGGTTCACATTTACTCCACTGTATTTATTCCATTTCATTTTTGCACATCACTTATAATTTCACTAGAATTCAGAGCGGTATTACAAATGTAGGCAGTTGAGGTAATTTACTTTCTTATTTCAAAGGTGATTTTAAAATTACTTTATTTTTAAACGTAAATAACACTTTCTATTAACGAACTTCAAACGTAAACAAACGAAATGTGGAGACAGTTTCAAGACGCGTCACTCCTCGGCGGCGGTCGCGCCAAGAATGGCCGCCACTCGGCCCGAGTCGTGCCGTCGAGACTCTGTCAGCACGCCCCACCAGAGGGCGCACTCCCACTTCCGTTTTCATCGTCATGAGTCCGTACTATTGACCACATGAGTCCATACTATTGACCGTGATCCGTCACGGCCGTCCTGCTGTACACACGTCCTCGTGTGTAATCTGAAACATGAAAACCATAGCACGGTACTATATTCGCTCGGTCACTTCTGACCACAACACATCACCCAAATAAGTCTTATGAATCATGTGATTGGATCTATCACGACTGCATTAACCCACAAATTCTTCACATAAAACATACGTCCATTATCATTTATCATACTAAACTTCTGTAGATTGAGAGATAACAACATCATCTTGTACATAAATTATTCTTTATAAGTTGCCGACATAAATTCAGCTACGACTTCAGTTCATTAGAGAGGCGTGACAAGGTATAACACCAGACTATGAACCGTATCACAATTACCACCAATGAAGAAGGTTTAATCATCGTCACCAGTGTTTTCCCCTTGATGCTCTTGTTGAGTGGGAAACAAGCCCCAATCACAGAGCTCGCGTATCGTCCCGACGTCTATTACTGTAGGTACTTAGATTCACTACAAATATGTGACATACCTACATCAAATTTTCAGTACTCAGCAAAAGACCCAATGTTACTTCGAGTGGGATTGAAACACTCCTTCATTAAATGCCATATGATTTTTGGTCATCCGTCAGCGCCATCCTAATTTAAAAAGAATAAGTAATGTTACCATACAGGAGAAATGACACACAGGCGACGAACCACCACACGACGGACGCCATCAGTCGGGCCGCCACGCAATCAGGCCTCCACGCAACCAGGCCGCCACGCAACTGGACCTGCACACAAGCGAAATACCACACAGACTAGGTGCCACACAGGTTGGGTGTCACTCTGGTCAGTGCCACTCTAATCGTCAAACTATGAGTTTATTCATCATATATCCTGTGTCACGTCTACCAAAGCACGATACAGGTAAGATGTCACACACGGGTAAATTTCACAGAGGCAAAATGCCACACCGGCGAAATGCCATACAGGTAGAATGCCTCACAGGCTAAATACCACACAGACTTAATGTCACACAGACTATGCCACACAGGCGAAATGCCAAACAGGCGGGATGACACACAGGCGGGAGCCACACAGGCGGGAGCCACACAGGCGGGAGCCACACAAGCGGGAGCCACACAAGCGGGAGCCACACAGGCGGGAGCCACACAGGCGGGAGCCACACAGGCGGGAGCCACACAGGCGGGAGCCACACAGGCGGGAGCCACACAGGCGGGAGCCACACAGGCGGGAGCCACACAGACGGGAGCCACACAGGCGGGACAAATAAATAGAAGCTGTCTATAGATTCTCAGCTCGTGGTCAATCCTTCGACCAAATCTGTACTAAGTCAGTGATAGGTAACAGTCTATCTGCTATCATAACCCGGTCAATAACGGTCTACGAGTTACACAACAAGTAATCGTCACAGATCCGAACAACTGTTTACGGTGTCATCTCTACAAAAACAACAAAATAAAATAAAATAAAAATAAACATTATTTCTACTGCCCAATATCAAAACTAAACCAGAAGTTTAATAATAAGAAGCTCTCACGTCTATTTGATACGCCAGTTATAGGTAACAATAGTCCATTTGTTGCCACACCAAAACTAAACAAGCAATAATCATCGTCATCGATTTTAACTGTTCGAACGAGTATACTCTATCTAGACTTTACGTTACGTTTAAGCTCCCATTTTGAAACCATTTAACAATGTTTGTAATAACGAAGGCATCCCATATCAAGCCGCCTTCTAAAAAAATTACAAAATAAAATTTGCTATCTACAGCCACAACATCCGAGACTTTCGGGGCTCTTAGCCCAATGAGTCACACACATGACTCCCGGGTCACTCCAAGTCAGCCAAATAAATCTGGATGTTTGACCTCAACAACAATTCAGGTACTTAAAAACTTGTACTGGCAGAAGGATATGAAATCTCACCATTGCTTACACTGTCTCATCTTACTGGCACAACAACAGAACTCAAAATAGTTACTTTATATCAGTAATCAAGGAAATTTCAGTACTCGAAGCTTCAAACAATTTATAAAACCGGCTATTGAACTATCACCAAAATATCTGGACTTTCTCATCATCGTTATCGTTCAACACTTTCTCACAAAGCTTAAAACAACTACCTGCTATTAGCCACGCTCCCATAGCCTCCATCAGGCCGGTAAGCAACCATAAAACTCTCCCATAGGCTCCATTAGCCCACCATCACTGATAAAACACGATCACCTTCATTCGATGATGCAACAAATTTTGAGAAAACAAAACGATCACATAAATCTCATAAAAACCTCGGCTCGATAGTCGTCACGTATTGGGTTAGCGTCTTAGATTGATCCGTCTAACAAAGTCTTTATCCAGGTCAAACTAAGTCACATTGACTTAGTACACATGTCTTTCGGTCGAACTAAGTCACAGGTTTATCTTTAGTTACTCAAAACATAATTCGAAATTATCTACCGTCAATCAGTTCACTTACTCGTGTTTACTTTTTTTTTTTCGTTAAATAACTTGATTCTAATATAAAATTACGTTACTAACCAAACTACCTTTTTTTTTTGTAGTATTAAAAGAAACGTATATCGGTGATCCCATTTTTACCGCGGATATCTTATCTCTCTATTCTACAACATTGGGAAACTACGACCACAATAACAAACATTACACTGAAATATGGAAAATTTCGTTCGAATTTCTCCTGTTAAATGTAAACAAACACGCTAATAATTTTTCTCTTTTTTTTCTCTCGATACATGTTTGCACCCTCCCGCTCGCATAGAAATCGCGGAGATCGCGGGGTCGTTATTGAATTTGCACATTCGAAGCCTATGTGAAGCCTATCCTATCTCTAAGACAACATCCTAAAGTACACCAGCTAATTGTTCCACAAACTCACTGCTACGGCATCCCTGCCACACTGTTATTATCAAATATTTACTTAATCAGCAATCTGGAACGACTTATGGTGACGGGAAAAGTCGAAGGCAAGAGACCCAGAGGCCGAAGTCCGAAGAGATGGGTGGACCAAATATCCGAACGATTCATCGAAACCGATGGAGACATGCAGTTTACCGAAGATGTCAGGATCCTCAGCAGTGAGGCAACGATCAAGAAGAAGAAGTCAGTCAGCAGCAGCACCACCATAACTATGCTTACGTACTCAATTTATAAAAATAATAGCACTATGCTTTCCAATTATTTCTTATTCTTGTTTTCTGATAACTGACGCGATGTTGGTAATACGTAAAATCATAGCGCACCATGTTTCAAGATGGTAAAATAATCTTAGATTAAATAACACTTTTTTTACTATAAACACTGTTTGACATTGGTACGGATTTAACATAATTCTTACTATTTTTGTGGAGTGATTTTTTTTCTTAGTAACTTTCTATCAGACAGCCTACATTAATTGACATAGGTACCCGCAAAAGCTAACATTTTTAAACTTAGCAGTAGTTTTTGACATTTTTACCAACAAATTGTAACACTGACGTAACTGACGTTGTTTATGTTTTGTTTACATTCTTTCTATTTGTAGTTTCACTAAAGATACAAATAAACCTGCCATTCTCTCTACTAAGAGTATCAATAGTGTTTCTGTCAGAATACTTTTCTTAATTGTCAAAGTAAATAACTCCTAAAATCCGCTAGGGAGCCTCTTCAGCACAGGTTTTTACTAAATAATAATTATGTATAGGACTCACCAGATAGAGAGGAACTGTTAATATCACATCATTTCTCAGTCATGTACACTCGCAGATTGTCTACCATCGTCGTCCCATGTTGAAACAATCACGTTGAGGCTACCAGTCCAGCGTTGCATTCCAATGTTGTTCTCGTAGGTGAAGCGAACCGTTGTGCACCATTGTTATGCAATAGAAGAAAATAATTGTATTAGTAAAACAAAAATAAAAAAAATAATATACACCGTTTTTAATTGTTTGATTTTATTTAATCTGCAGAAATCTAAGCAATTAATTTACTTGTGGTGTCAAACCACACTGCTAAATGAATCTAAATGTAAGCGTTTACTTTAAAGTCATTGAATAAACTTTAGCTGGCTAATTTAGAACTACGCAAATTATTTAACGAACACAATTTTATATTTAAAAAGGAAAATATTTTACATGAGTAATCTAAATTAAATTTAACAAAAACAAAGAAGCCATACCAAAGTGCCGTCCATAGTAAGTTTCACTCGATTTTTAATAATGTTGTCGATATCCCAGTGGTGCTCTCGAAGGCCCGGGGTCTGCCTTGACCATGACCCATTTGGTACAGATGATCTGCTGTTTACTTTATGAATCCCCCAATCTTTCTGACGAAGTCTTTGTCTTATATCTCGGGGTGTTTGGACTCTTGGCTGCGCTTTGAACATGTTAAATCATTTTACATTTTAATGTAGGCAACTCAACTGGATCGAGTAATCACCTTTCTTTTATTATTACGCTTTCACGTAGCGTATCTGCATTTTCTTTGTTGCTTTTCATCATACCATCTCTTGGGCGTTGCGTTCGTCATCACCGCTTCTGATGTCGTCGCGTGAAGGAAAGGGGTGTATCAGGATCATTGTCATCAGGGTGGTGATATCAGTATTAGGTCGTATTCGTCCAGATAAATTAAAGAAAAGGTTCACATTTACTCCACTGTATTTATTCCATTTCATTTTTGCACATCACTTATAATTTCACTAGAATTCAGAGCGGTATTACAAATGTAGGCAGTTGAGGTAATTTACTTTCTTATTTCAAAGGTGATTTTAAAATTACTTTATTTTTAAACGTAAATAACACTTTCTATTAACGAACTTCAAACGTAAACAAACGAAATGTGGAGACAGTTTCAAGACGCGTCACTCCTCGGCGGCGGTCGCGCCAAGAATGGCCGCCACTCGGCCCGAGTCGTGCCGTCGAGACTCTGTCAGCACGCCCCACCAGAGGGCGCACTCCCACTTCCGTTTTCATCGTCATGAGTCCGTACTATTGACCACATGAGTCCATACTATTGACCGTGATCCGTCATATATATAACATTGGATCTCGTTTATAAATTCGTAAGTATGCATTTATAAACGATTATTATTTTTGTTTCAAACTAAACTCGCGTTCTTTACACATATTATTATATTAGACGGGACTTGGGTCGCGTCCAAGTCCCGTCTAATATAATAATATGATTATTATTTTTATCCAGCTCCAGTGACCCAGCTAGATTTGAGGGAGAAAACTCATCTAGTTTTGTCATGCGGCTTATCAGTCTGCATGAAGGTGAGTGGCCGCCATATTCATTGGTCAATCACGCAAAAACTACGATTCGAATTTTTATGAAATTTTTCAGTATTACAGCTGACATCCCGTTATAAAATATATGCTAACAATAATTTATCGAAGAATACCAAGTCGGATTCCATAGCTATTATAAAAAAAATGCCTTTTTCCTAGATGTTTTTAAAGGTTTGCAAAACTCTCATGACCACCAACGGACTGGTCGGCGTGGGGTGGGCGTGCTGCGGCCAACGTATCAATGTGTGTTTCCTCCTACTTTCCTAACCTCCTATTTGACAATTGAAACTTCATCTATACTAATATTATAAAGAGGAAGGGTTTGATTTTTTGTTTATTTGTTTGTTTGTTTGTTTGTATTGAATAGGCTTCGAAACTACTGGAATGATTTCTACACTATCCCCGGGTGACATAGGCTATATACCCGTGTACCCGTAGTGGTACCCGTGCGAAGCCGGGGCGGCTGCTTGTCAATAAATAAATTTTGAGTTTGAGTTTGAGTTGTAACAGCATGTATTACGATAAGATATTACAAATAAACTTAGACGCCCAACAAAACCTCAATACTAGCCAAACGGTTAAGATTTAGGTATTACAATAGCTATTCATGGGAACACACGCAAGGCAAGGGCCCTCGTACGTGGCTTGAATCCGTTCGGCAACTATATTAGACAAGTAAATAATTTTATCGACAGTAAGGGATTTTCGTGGAAGGGGGCGGAGGGTGAAAAAAATCTGACAGTGGCACAAATTTGGCGATGTTGTGGTATTGCATTTTTAACCGCCGACAAAATAAAAAAAGTTGTGGGTACAAAAACTAAAAACTTCGACTGCTGTTAAAAATTGTTAATAACATGTTGATTGATATCCTATCTATCCGAAACTAAGGGGCAATTCGATATAATTTCACATCCGTAACCGAATCCGAAGCCGGTAAAATATTATATCCTGGACCGAAAGTGCATATCCATAACATCCCTAATGAGAAGTAAGTACAGACACGGTAGTGGTACTCTGTTTGTGGTCGGTGCCAAAACGCCGTAAAGGCCGCCAAAAGAGAAAAAAAATAGGTTAGAAAACATAGAAAACGTCCTTATTTATTAATTTAAAAATTTATTGTTCACAAAAAAACTTAACAGAAAGTACAGATTAGTTACGACACAACAGGCACTACTTATCTCTGAAAGAAATCTCTTCCAGTTGGCCTACAAAAGAGAGATGATTATTAAACGCAGATAAGACGTGCTCAATAACTATTCCTGCTTACTTGTTGACATTGCTCAATCCAACAAAAACAGGGCCAGAAGTGAAATCCACACAACTGTTGGTTTCTCCTATCACAGCCGAAAAGCATACGTTGTCAGAGCTTAGGAAATAAGAATTCGTGGGATGGGACTCCGCGCGAAACTCGAAAATCGCCCAGACGTGACGTGAATGCTGCTGGGCCTACTACGTCTAACGTACAGACAGACTGACTTATATGCCTTGAATTATTGTCTGTTATGACAGGCTTGAGAGGTAGAATATAATGATACGTTTCGATTTTTAAATTAGTAAATCATGGTCAACGCGGACCTCGGGCCCTCACGCGCGAGAGCGTAACCGGGTCTTTTGGTCATCAAAGGTCAAAGTTAAACATGAATAATCATTTTGGTGTATTCATTACAAACAATCAAATCTTGGATTTATTAAAGGAAATGTTTACATGATAGAAATAAATTAAATAATGCTTTTTTTTTATACCACTAAGGTGGCAAACAAGCTTGCGGCCTGCCTGATGGTAAGCAGTCACCGCAGCCTATGGACCAGCTAATACTAAATTATAATACAATTTTTGCAAATAAAAAATACCCTGGATATTGACACCAAAATCATGATTAAAATTTACCTTTTCAAAAGGCACCGAACCAATACACCAGCCGCTCGACGCGACCTTTAATATTGCGCGTAAAGCCCCATCGGATTAATAGCAGCCATATTCAGTTTATAATTATAGACCTCACACACGGGCCAGCACACAGCCACCATTCGTCAACAGCCAACGTGCCGCGTCAAAATTAATTAACACTTACGACTAAAATTAATCAAACGGCATATAATATCACTATAATAATTTGGCGTGAATTTTCATTAACTAAATATTAGCCTATATTAGGTAGCACTCACTTTGCTTGGGGCAAATGTATAATTCGCAGCCATTAGAACAGCGTTCCACAGACGTACGTGATTTCTGCGCGCGACGACGCCAACGACAACGCCCGACCAAATGCTATGCAATTTTGGTCTCTATGCTAATGACAAAAGGATTGTTGTAGGGAATTCGCCGACGTCGGCGCCTCAACTGTGTCGCATAGCGGCCTTACATTAGTCAAATTACAAAGGCGGAACATTGATACGGGCGCAGGGCCGAATCTAGGGCCTTACTGGGGTCTGAGGCCCCAATGTCATGTATGCGGCTGAAAGTTTTTAAGTTTTTTGAGACATTTAGCCGTGTGGTGTAGAGAGTAGAATATATACCAAAGATACCATTCCCGTCCATTGAAGAGAGTCGTAAAATGAAACTAAGTTTACAAGTACAGTTCGCGACAAGTCGACATGGCGTTTGGGGCATAAATTGAGGCATGGATAGGGGATGCTCCGTACACCCCGTGCACAGCGACCGCGCCATCTTAGGCGTTGTCCTGATTTGCACAATTGTCATAATTGGTACGATCATGGTCGCAAAACCGTTGCCAATTAGAACAGCGCCTTACTCTTACCGCTGCACGAGTCCACATTGATCGATTTCACTCACGTTGTTGTTTGTAAAAAAAAAAACAAATTGCCATGTCAACCTGTCACGAACTGTACTAAACCATAAAACGGGCAGCATTTTCAATTTCAATACTGCTATCTACAGCGGCAGAGAAGGCCTGACGGCCGAGCGGCTGACCACTTTTATTATTATTAATAACTACTAATAATAAGTCCAGATCGCCTAAAAGTATTGTTATTTGCAATCCAGTGCGTTCGCGTGTACAGTGAGACCCCATAATTATCTACGGATACGTCATATCTGAATGTATATCCTCTAAGACTATAGCCCATCTCTGTTCGCCTGCCTAATAAAATTATGCTGCCATACAATACGCAGAAGTGGTATGGACCTTGAACCTACCGTTTTAAATTAGACTCTTGGAATTTGGTCCACAAACGCGTTTGAATGAATCGTCATCATCATCATTATCTTGGCGATAATGCCTGCTTGTGCTTACGTGCGCGAGAGCCGTGGTCCGCCTTGACCATGATCCAGGATTACATAAGTAGTTTAATTATTGTAATATAGATATACACAAGTATATCGTAAACAAAACTACAGCACCAATAAATATCTCATTTTCACAAAAATATCAAGCTTTTACTTCTAAACATCTCAACAGTTATACAATTATTATTATTAGATTAATTACAGTGGAACGACTGCCATCTGATCTTCGTGACCCTGTTAACAAGAAAACCTGGCAAGATTGTATCATGGTTACCTGCACATGCAGTCGCCTGAATGTGAAGGTTTCATCACGATGCTTCCTTCACTGTTAGGGCATCGGTTACTGTTTACCTAACGTACATAACTCAGAAAAGAAGGCACATAGCGGGACTAGAGTTCGGACCCGGTACCTCTCGCTTACGAGTCGGACTCTTTAACCACTAGGCCCCCGAAGCTCTAAACGCGTTGGAAAGAATATATCTGTATTATTACCGTAATTGGCAGATATCATATTTTCTACTTCTCCACTTTCTTTTTTTTCGAGGCTGCAGGAACCTCCTACAGTAAGTACGAGGATAAGACGCACTTACAAGCTATTAATGGCTTTAAAGGGCTATTTTTTTTCCCAAAAAATTTCCGTGCATTTTAAAGGCCATAAGGGGCTGTGACGTCACAGCCCACTAGCGCCCTCTCTGTCTAATTATAAATTTTACACGTAAGCATATTTTGCAAAGTTTTTATTTTCTTTTCGATTGTTACCCGTTACGTAACAAATTCAAAATCCTTCAACTGAAGCAATAAAACGAAATCAAATCAAAACACCTTCTTACAACACCTAATATAGAATAATGGAGTATTTGTTAGAAAAATAAGGACACCCCTGATTGTGAGAAGTTATTTTGGTCGTTTACGACACAGGGCTTTTCATTCACGCGTCTCGACACCGTGAAACCTTTTCGCACCCTTAAGGGCTTATGTAAGACCTGTGAACGTGAGGAAACAAGAGAAAATGGTATGAATATAGCAATAATAGTCAAAAAATTTGAATGATTGTGACACCATTTACCATCAGAGGGCTAATGACGCCTAATTAGGCTAAGGTGTGGTGTCCGGCAGAGTAGAATAGCACCATTTCGTTACACTTGTGGGTGTCGTACAGGCGATTAATGTTTCCGAGGCAAAAGATCTAGTCTCCGTAGGCTGGAAAATGGACAGTAGCGTTTTCCATTGTTATATTTATAACAATGGAAAACAGTGTTATATTTATAACACTGCGATCTCTAACCCGCCTGTCAAGCGTGGAGCTTATGGCAATAAGCTCCCCTATCGTGGCAGAGGCCCTAAGTCATGCAGTGGATTGTTATATGCTGTGGTGATGAGGCTAATTACGTAATTCTGTTAATAATAACTATCTGATTTCAATGATTGAAATTGTTACCTTTGCTACTACAAAACAAAAACAAAAAAAAATTACATCAAAGGATAAGGTGAAAACAGGCAGACTAAACGTTAAGTTCATAGTCTTAGTAAACTTTTACAAAAAGTAATGGAAACAATTGGGCTATATTCTTTTTAACAAATGAATAGTCAGATAAAGCCCAAGCGTATGTATATGTACAGTCACGCTACTAAGTGCATTATCACTTTTAGTTATAAAATATTTTTTAGTAATTTTCTGTTGAACAGGATAATACTGGGGTGGTGTATGTAAAATTAATAGAACATCAAAAAACTGGCCCATGTCTCATGCCATTCATTGAAAAAGCCTCAAAAAATACCAAAACAGACATTTGTTAAAATGTACCCACTGCTATACTCTAAATTGACTACAACACCTCCATTTATATTTATATTTCCATTTTTAAAACGCATTCGTTATTGCCAGACAGCAAAAACTCGGATAACGCTATCGAACCAATCACCGAGCGCTTAATACATCACTTCGGCAAAATGTTTTTCATTTCTTAAGACACGTAGTCAATTTTCCCGCACCGGAAGGCCTGGGGGGAGGGGTATATTACCGCAAGCGTGGGGGGGGGGGGGGGGGTTCGTATAATCATCCATCATATTCAGTATGACACACACATGTGTTCTCTGAATTGAACAGTTTCTCGCCATCTGTTTTTTCATGGTGCAAGTTGCGAGAGGGCGAGGCGTATATCGTGGTCTATGTTTTTATGCAAACTACAATGCAATAAGTACAGGGATAGACGGTCTACCTAATGGAAAGTGGCTACCGTGGTTACCGTTATCTAGAACATCTGTAATCAAACTCCAAGTTGTAGTGAAAATGAGAGTCGAATTACGATTATAAACGTTATAATGTGATATTGTCACTTGGTGGTAGCCACCCACACTAAATTTCTTTTACCATTATTTCATTCGTTTGAGTTTTAAGTGTACAATCACTTTATTGTTTATGCTCTTAGTAAATGTACCAAATCAACTGCGAAATACCTTTCTATAGCTTAAGCGAAAAAAACGCAATTCGCCGTTAGTTGGCGTTGTATTGTGATCACTTTGTTTTATATTATTGACATGTAGAAATCCATTTCGCGTTTAATTTGATACATTTGCTAACGGCCAATTGCACAAACATTAAATAAAAAGGTCAAACCGTTGCAAGAATGTACAGGTAAAGTTGCATACAATTTGTATGAAAAACATACCACTTTAAGTCGGTTGCACACTTTATGGAGCGCATGAGTATGGGACGTTCCGAAATATCAAGGTAAAATCGGAATGGAATATCACATAGAATGGAATGGAATATCACATTGCTGCACAGGAATAGAATTTTCAGACAGCTTACGCTCTACATCTTATCTAAATCCAAGAAAATGCTGTCCGAGTTCGCTATCATGGGCCTCTTTTTGAACTGCTCCTCGAGTCGTAGGTATTCAATTTTGATTTTCGAGATGAAAAATTCAGTAATTTTAAAATTACTTTGAGAGTCATGCTTCAAAATAAAGAACTTCCACGCCGACAATCAAAATTGAAAACTGTTCGACTAGCCCACGCAAGCGCACGCCTTCTAATGCTTGTCTTTTCAATCTCTAGCAACTTAACACGAGTGTGAAAGTGATAGGTAGCGGACACGAGCGCTCGCGTGGTTGCAATCGGTTTAAAAAGTGATCGATAACATCGCGTCCCCATCCGCCTGTAACTTACACCAAATATATCGACGTGGTTTGTTTGCCGGTAATCTTTCATACGCAGAGACGGGATTGGAATTTTAAAGCATGGATCTCTTATATTGGCTTTGATATTTCTCATCTGATGTCGGTTATCTGACAGTGTTATACTTTATTGTACAGGTGGGTGTGCTATTCGGAAAATTAATCCTTACGCTGTATTTTTTTTATTCAACGCAGTGACAAACGAGCAGACAGCCCACCTGATGGTAAGCGGTAACGTCGCCCATAACACCTACGATTCATGCATTTAGGTTGCAATCAACAACATGCAGAACCGCAGGTGCCTCACTTTGGGGACTAAGATGAAATAACTACTACACTACTACTGGTACTACTGACTAGATGTAGGTAGAATATAGATTTATAATTGTAACTCATTCAACGTAGGTATTACGAGTAGTGTGATGTCAAAATAAAATAATGTCTATATCTATATGTCTAAATGCCTCATGCATGTAATGCAAGCATTGTTGCTTGGCGGCGGATGTAGATAAGGCGGTGGTACTCACTCCTGATAGAGCCCTACCACTATAAAAAACCTTATGAAACTGTTATTTAATGGCACACGATGGACGGCGCTCGAATGCCGTACTATAATATCTAAGTCGCGCGCGGAGAGCAATTCTTTTCGAGCAAAGCGATTTTTCTTTTAAAATGATAGCAGCCGTCAGAAGCTCTCTCCTAATTGAAAATCGGCTGCATGCGATGCGACAAATCCGTTCAAATATGTATGGAGCGCGAAGACGTGTCTTAATTGAAGTCATGTTTATCGGTCCGGTTAAATAAGGTTGAAATAGCCGATGACAAGGTGTGTAAAGAGAATGACTACGACACCACATTTTTCACAATAGGTTGGTACTTTACTTTACATTACGAAGTTCTACATTGAGGCTCTATCTAATACCAAGTAATTTAATTGTTACCTAAATTACTTCTTACCTACTTAATCTGCTTCCTTGATACTCTCCAATTAAACCTTTATTGATAAAAATCTATATATACTAATGTTATAAAGAGGAAAGATTTGATTGTTTGTTTGTAATGGATAAACTCAATAATTACTTAACCGAGTTTTAAAATTCTTTCACCTGTAGAAATCTAAATTATAAGCGAGTATCATAGGCTATATTTATTTTTAGAAAAAAAATTGATCCCTAGGAAAATACAGTAATATAACCCAAGTTATCAAAATGTTGCATGTTCGCGCATAATTTCAGAACGGCTGCACCTATTTAGCTAATTCTTTTTTTTCTGGATTTGTAATTGATAGGACAAGGTTTCTATGTTAGAAAATAAGGGTAGGTAGATGTAGGATAGGTGTAGAGTAGGTGTAGGGTAGGTGCAAGGAGGGTGTAGGATTGGTGTAGGGTAGATGTAGTGACGCCACGCGAACGACGTCGCGCCGGGCCCACTAGTACTTAATAAATACACAATCCAGCTAATAAACATTTCAAATTGTATCAATTGCATAAGCACATATTTATTTCACCTCCAGTTTTCGTCTCCACAAAATCGCTTACAAAAATATTGCCGCATTTTTGCAAAGAGCGGTGTCCCCACAGAAGTGGAAGAACAAAAGCATAGTTTTAAAGGCGAAATACAACCACTTATCAACACTGTCCAGTAAGAAGGGGTTGGGCACTTACCCCCTCTTGCGAGGGTGGGGGCCCCCACATGTGCCCGCAAATGTGTGAAATAAATCTCTTCCCGTAGGGACTCATCCAGCCAGTGACAGAATCTAGCACGACCACTCACTGAGACTTAAAACCCGGGAGTTTTGACTGGGATTGAAACGATTTTCAATTTTTCAGCTGGAAATACTTACCTAGGTGTGGGTTTATAGCCGGTTTTACGGGTTTGTTGTTTTCCTTTTGACGCTTATGGTATTATGAAAAAAAAAACTATTCTTGCCTTGTTGGCCCTGTGGTGTACGGCTGAGT
This sequence comes from Blastobasis lacticolella, assembly GCA_905147135.1. Taxonomy (NCBI): domain Eukaryota; kingdom Metazoa; phylum Arthropoda; class Insecta; order Lepidoptera; family Blastobasidae; genus Blastobasis; species Blastobasis lacticolella. Next base: position 16,940,144 of record LR990053.1, on the reverse strand, counting down.
GGAATATCGCCAACCCCTTACACTTGTGGGTGTCATACAAGGCGACTAATGATTTCGAGGCAAAAGATCTAGTCTCAGTTTACTGGAAAATGGGCAGCGTTTCCCATTGTTATATTTATAACACTGCGATTTCCAACGCGCCGGCCAAGCATGGGGATTATGGCAATAACCTCCCCTTTCGTGGGAGAGGCTATTAGTCCTGCAGTGGACTGTTAAGGGCTATGATGATGATGATGAATGGAGTTCCATCATGAAGTTACAGCACAAAGTGTTAAGTACGTATCAAGTTAAGGATTAAACCTTCTTCGTTTACTTAATTTTCTTCGCTAAATAGCTTTAATAGTTTTCACGAAGTAAGAAGAACGCGTTGCCTACGAGTGTGTCCCCTGATCATTATAATCTATTAATAGACGCCTTCAAGGCTAGAGTAATAATTGTGTTCTTTTTATGTATTTTTGGTTTACTGTTTTTTTTATGTTGTGGTGTTGTTGTTTGTGTCAATAAATGTTCTTTCTTTCTTTCTTTCATTAGTACTGAGGGAGCACATTACGCGTTGCTGTAGGCGCAAAAAAAAACCCTCTTCGCGCCCAAGGAACTTGGTCCCTAAACTGTTTGCGATCGCCACTCCAGTGTTACCATTTGGAATCGCGATCATATCGTTCGCGCCCACTATGAGATCCAAAGAAATTTGACATATAGGTGAGACCCCATTGGTTTCTAAACACTGGTGTGAGAGAAAGAGTTGCAATATCGCTAACACGGCGTGCTTTTCGACGATCGCGGGTGAAACTTTCACAATTGAATTTGTCAGTTGCCCCAATTTTCGTAACTCCAGATCGAAACGAACAAACACCCTTAAAGTTTGGCGGCGCAATAAATCTCTCGTTTCCGCTGTGAGTAAAGCCACATCCATGTAATTCAGTATTGTAACGAAGCGTGGCCGTGATCGATTGGAGCGTCGAATTGTTTCTCGAAATTATTGTGTTGATACTTTCTGGGCTGCCATTGTTTATACCACTAAGGTGGCAAAAGCTTACGGCCTGATGGTAAGCAGTCGCCGCAGTCTAGGGACGTTTGCAATACCAGGGGCATAACCCTCGCACTGCCGACCTCGTAAACACCTTTTCACCGCTTTCTTGCAGAACTCCATAAGTTTTTTTTATTTGACTAGACAGGTATTTCACCGTCATCTCACCTGTTGGTAAGTTTCGATGCGGCCGAAGATGGAGCATGCCCGTCTTGGAAATAGAAAGTGTTATGTTGTGAATATTGTGTTGAGTGGTAGCTCATCTTATGATCCGCATACATTCATACATATATAAAGCTCAAGGCTAAGGGACACCGTTTTTTTTTAAATTTTAGACTATCCTGGCATTTGACCACCCTCTCACCTGGTGGTAAGTGACGATGCGGCCAAAGATGGAGCATGCCTGTCTAGGAACAGCCTATTTACTCTAGCCTAGGCGTCCAGATTATAGGAACACACTCGCAGGCAACGCGTTCCATTCCTTAGCCGTTCGCATTATAAAGGTTGTACCAAAGCGGCTCGTGCGGGCAGCTGGAAGATCCACGACATAAGGATAAAGCGCTCACCCGGATCGCGTTTCCCGAAGGCGGAAAGGGGCCGGCGGAATGAGGTCGTGCACACTCTCCGAAATGCAACACATAGAATACCGACAGACACGCAACCCTGCGCCGATGCTCGACGCTCTGCAGCTTAGCCTCAATTATTTGCGGGTCACAAATTATCTTCTTTGCACGTTTTTCCACCGAATCCAAAGCGGCCAGTTGGTATTTGGCAGATCCATCCCAGAGATGGCAGCATTACTCCATGCATGATCGGACATCATCATCACAGCCCGTAACAGTCCACTGCAGGACTTAGGGCCTCTCCCACGGAAGGGGAGGTTATTGCCATAATCTCCACGCTCGGCAGGCGGGTAGGAGATCGCAGTGTTTAAATATAACAATGAAAAATGCTGCTGCCCATTTTCCAGACTACGGAGACTTTTGATCTTTTGCCTCGAAAACATTAGTCGCCTTGTAGGACACCCATGAGTGTAAGGGGTTGGTGCTATTCTACTCTACCGGACACCACTCGGCCAATCGGAATCGAATGATCGGACATGTGCTTGATAAATAAATAAATAATAATAAATAAATATATGTTCACACAGCGCCATCTAGCCCTAAACTAAGCAAAGCTTGTACGAGTACTATGGGTACTAGATAACTGATATGATACTTAAATACATTCTTATTATACATAGAACACCCAGACCCGTAACAGAAATTAAAATTCATCATTCCAATTTCTGCCCGACCAGGAATCGAACCCGGGACCTCTTGCGTGGCAGACCATTGAACCACTCAGGTCGTCAAAATTTGATAGTTTTGATAAGTTGATATAATTGAAGCAACTGCTTTGAAGTGAAGTACCGCCTGGCCTTCGAGAGGATACTGAGTTTCTTGGCTGCAGTCTTAGCTTTGGATTCGATGTATTGTCCAAAGTTAAGATTGGTTGATAGCTGAACACCAAGGAGATGTAAATTGTCGGTAATTTCCACAGCTACATCCCGGAAAGCCGAAGTTAGATGGAATGGACTCCGTTTGGCGGAAAACAAACACACCTGTGTTTTGGTAGCGTTGAACACCGCTAGATTCAGTCGGAGACTGCCTTGAGAGCTTCGTTCAAACGCCTAACCATGGCTTCTCAACAAGATTGAATGTCGTCCCTGTTAGCTTTTGCGTCTGACAGATATCTATCCGTTACTGTGCTGTCGTCAGCGTATCCAAAGGTACCGGGTACTAGAAGTTCGTTGATATGCAGCAAGAAAAGAGTCGCGGACTGAACCGACCCCGAGGAACTCCCGCGTCGACAGCCTAAAGATCAGACGAGTAACCATCGAGAACTACCCGGATTGAACAATCACTCAGAAAGTACGAAATCCAGGTGCAAAAGCCAACAGGAATACCAAATTAGGGAAGCTTGCTTAGAAGGGCTGCGTGCCAAACCCTATCAAAGGCCTTGGAGATATCGAGCGACACAGCAAGGGCCTCGCGCTGCTTCTCAATGGCCTCACATCATATATGAGTGACATACTCTAGAAGGTCCCCAGTCGACCGACCACGGCGGAATTCGTACTGGTAATCGCTAAGGAGATCGTTACCTTCGAGATACGCAAGGAGTTTGTTGTTAAGTGCACGCTCCATAATCTTACAGAGAAACTAGGGCGGTAGTTGGCAGGGTCTGCGCGGCTGCCCTTCTTTGTCACGGGCTGCACATTGGCAAGCTTCCACGACTTAGGTACAATACCAGTCTTAAGTGAGAGTCGAAACAGGCGTGTGAGAATAGGAGACAACTCAGGGGCACATCTACGCAAGACCGTCGCTAGTATACCATCTGGTCCACTAGCCTTGGACCCGCGGATCCGCTTTCTCCTGCGCAGCTTGTGCCAATGTTCTGTCTGGCTTCAGCAACGGTGTTAACGAGGATTGGCTAAAATTGGATTCGACCGCTTTTGCCAAAGACCAAAACGCCTTACTCCCAGGAAGGTAAGAGGCCAGTTTGGCGCCAATCCGGCTTATGTGGTCTAATCGAGCCCTGCGTAGCGTCCTTTTGCAAGACTTGGCGGCAAGGTTAAAGGCTCTCTTCAGTTTGCGAGTATCCGGAGACTTATGAGATCGAGCCTCAGCCCAGGCAGAGTATTGCGCCTGCTTCAGCGCTTCAGCGCGACGGTACTCAGCACTGAACTATGGACGAGACTTGCCTTTCATCGCTACATCAGAATACGGAATATAATATTCCATACCCTGCCGTATAACCGCGGTAATTGCTTCAGCACAATTCGACGGATCGCCCGAAGAGAAGCATGCCTCCCGCCAAAGATAGGACGAAAAGAAGTGACGCATCTCATCCCAATCTGCTGACTTGTATCGCTACACCCGTCAGGGGTTGCAAAGGGCTTGCTCCGGTGGGGAATAGACTATATAGATTTCACCAGACAGTGGTCGGATGTACCCAGCGGTGCATCTGTCGTCAACAGAAGGTCTAAGCAATTTGCGGTATGAGAGTCGACATCAGGTACCCTCATGGCGTAGCTTACAAGCTGGGTGTGATATAGCGACAGAGCTAGTTTATGCGCCTCTCTCCCAGCATGATTAGTCACCTGGTATGGGAAAAGCCAATCTTGGTGGTGGGCATTGAAATCCCCCAGGATAATTAACTGCGCCCCGGGGTAACGTTCCCTCGCTTCGTCCGCCACTTCAATGAGATGGCTACAAAAACGAGTTGTCTCCTGATCCCCAATGTGCGAGCGATAAACGCAGGCATACAGGATTTGCACATGACCAGTATCCACCAAAAGCTACAAAAAGGAGAAATCAGACCCCTCAAAGCTCCTGAAACGCCGTATCATATTTTGAGTGAAAAGGATGGGTTAGGAGGACGGAAGTAGGACGAGGCGGCGCTCCGCCGACCAGCTAGCATGCTCACCATTGCCGCACGGGAAGGTGCCTGACTGGCCCTCCCATCCGGTGGGGTAGGTAGAGACGATGGACTGCCACTTTGATCCTCGCTTGGGGTATTTTCTTTTTTTTTGCGCCCAACGCAAAGGAAATGGGCACCCTCCGGTATAGCGGTTGGGAGGGAGGTGGTGAACTCTCATGAGTACCAGCCGGCCGGCCGGACTGGTTATGCACGACTCGCCAAAAAAGGGACCTAGGCGCATATGTGAGCCTCCAGGAGGAGGTTCAGTCTCGGTCTCCGTACCACGTGGCCGGAGACCGGGCGGGGAGAGTAGGCTGCTCCCTCTCGCACGAGCGGATTGGGGCTTGCGGTATACATATAGAGGAGCAGCGTTCTTTCAATGTTCTATCGTGCATTTTAGAGTATTCCGAATTCCGAAATCGATGTCAATAGTGTACGGTAAAAGCATTTGACTTTATCTACCAGTGAATAAACAATGAAACACAGTACTTACAAAGATAAATACTAAAATGTTCATGCTCCGAAAATAATCCACAATACGGGTATTTTTTGTTAGAATTGTATTTGAATGGGCTGTTTTAGTAAAGCTCACAATGCGAAATTGGTTTGCACTTGAACAATCACACAAACAGGAAAACAAATCCATTTTATTTGGCTATGTTTATGCGTTAAACTAGGAGAGCTTACCAAGTCGAAACTTACGGGACTTGGCAAAAATAATAGAGGCGAATTCATTTAGTGAACATATTGTTCTCTAATGTGGTTCAGTGCTGAACTACTTATGAATAGAATTCATATTATGCAGCTTTATAAAATTTGAACAAAAATCTTGAACAAAATATAAGAAACCTATAAACCAGCGGTATATAAGTGATTTCTTAATAGGTTTTTTTGAAGGACGAGTTTAATGAGTAACATTAATTAGTTTTATGACCTATATCTAGTATTCATTTTTACGCATTTTCGGAAATTGATACTAATTTCGAGTATCGTTAAATTCTATAAAGGTTTATTACAAGTAAATAATAAAAAGGGGTATGAACGAGCTGTCCAGCATAACGTGTTCAAAATCGCTCGGGGAAAGGTACGACCATGTCCCTTCATAACTTTGCAGTGATGTTGTGCGTTTTCACTGCAGGAGTATCATGTAAGTATTTTTAATCTGTGATATTTAAAAAAAAAAATAACTAAGATAACAGTTACCAGATGATAGACGATGTGGCCCGATGATATATCTAGGTGAATTAAAATGTACTAGTGTCGCATAGCTTAAGGGAAGAGCATTCTGCGCGATATCGAAGAGATCTGGGTTCTATTTCTAGTCCGAGCTATCTGAATATTTTTTCGGTTCTTCTAGATTCCCATTGAGAAGATCACCTACTTTTCGGCTTCCCGGTTTCCAAATTTCGAATATATATTCTTTATTGTAGCTACTAAATGGCATTATTTGATTGTTAAAATTGTTTTAGGGATACATGCAGCGCCTATACAAGCAATACCACCTGAAAACGTTATCCGTACGACAAAAATCCAAAACAATGTTGGTGAACACTGAAACCACACAAGGTATCCCCGAATTTACCATGTCGGGTGGTCAAGAAAATCAGGTTCAGAGTTCCAGGTCTCCTAGAAAGAAGCGAGGACTTTTTGACTGATATTTTTTTAAAAAGCTGATAAGTCATCTTGGGATCCTCGAATATGGTGTATACTAGAATGGTTTAAGAGCGATAATAAACCTTCACAGAGCAGCTCAGCAGCACACTGGGATTACTATTGCCTGTCTTATATTTTTAATTTTGTTTACTTTTTTATGTGCACCAAACTGCATGTAATTAATTTATGTAAATGCTTTTATATTATAAGTTATATTTATTTTAATTATCAAATAATAACCCCATTAAACTTAAGAATATTGGGTTTAAACAATGTAGTGATAAATATTACATAGTATTTCGAGTATACGTTGAATTTAATGGTAACAGTTAAGTTCTTAGTGATAAGATAATACGGGTCAGCTTCATTATTTAGTAATAGTCTTTCGATCGAATCAGCGCTGTTTGATGAGACATCTTTGAGTCTATAGGGTATTTAATGCTGAGACTTTTAATACTTCTTAAATCTTAATAATATCTACAAGACTTAATGATGAAAAAATGAACCGAATCTAACAGGTTTGACATCAGCTGTCAAGTCTCAAAATAGTTCCGTTGCATGAGTGTTGGGTACCTAATAACGCGCGACAGGCTTACTAAAACTTTGCTAAATCAAAGAATCTTTCACCTAATAAATTGACGTCATTAGGTCTCAGATTACTTTACCTACGTGATAGTTATAATTTTTTTCTATCGTAGGTTTTTGAGTTTAGAATAATACGATTTATCGACGTATTATAATATTACAGAAAAGTTATTGATAGGTCTACCTTAATGTATTTTAAATAAGGAAAATAGACTGTATTTATTTAATTAAAACTTCCTAATAGGGAAATAGAATAATTGAGGCATCGAAACAAAAACATGGCGTATTTCATCATTTTACTTATATTTGTGCAATTTTACATTATTTGTATTATAATTGGTTATCAGAAAATCTATTAACAAATTACAATGAAATTATGTTTTAATGAACATAAATAAAGTGGGTAGAATAATAATCACTAGCTCATCCTAAAAACGAGTAGGTTTTCTCAGAGTTTAAAAGCCTCTTTGCTTACTAAGAAGTGGGTATAAGATGTACTCGATAAATTTTTATTTCATAAAATTTTGAGATGGTTCAGCTTAGCGAAAGAATGTCTAGTAAAAATAAGAGTTAAGTATCTAAGTATTAATTTTAAACGAGACGAGTGTCTTATTTAAATACGTCAATTGGGAAAATACAGTAATTGAAGTTATATCAAAATAGGATAACCAAAATACAGTGTATGACCAGAATAGGTTTATGGAATATAAACAAGGAATTTTAGGTAATTCATATAATTAGCTACTAAATTTTCAGAACATTCGACAATGTTTGCAAAAATAATTGAATGTATAACATTAATTGTGCTAATATTAAAACACATAGCCAAAGCTCTTGGATATCTTCAAGTTATTTATAAACGTACTGAAATATTGGCGTAGGAAGAAAAAAAGGAACGTAATATGGAACTACCGTAAGTAGAGCTCTAAATAACTCATTAAGTGAATTGATTTCCTAAATCTGTATTAAAACTGGAAAGCTTCTAAACGTATGACGCTTGGACCCTGAGAGGTGCTGACCTAAGGAACATCAACAAAACTTGAGTCTCTAATAAGCGAAAGTTCCTAGCAAAAGATGTAAGTGATTTAATGTTGCCACAAAATTATGTTTATTTGAAAGTATGATGTCTGTGCGCATTAAGTTTAAATCTATTTTGAAATTATGGTGTAAGTTATGAGAAAGATAATATTCTTTTATTAAAAATAACATTCAATTAATTCCATATAGCAGTTTTACACTATTTAGACACATTTACTTTATTAATTGAAATTAAAATGGTATTATATTTATTTATATTAGTCATGGGAATACTTTTACAAGACCTTAAATAGTTACAAACAATGTGTAAAATCAATATGTAAAAGAATAATAGTGGGTGATTATTATGTTTAAAGTTTAAATTTTAAAGAAGATAATTCCAAATTCAAATTATGAAAATGCGTGATTTTCATTTGTTTTTCTTACCGTCAAGATGAGTGAATCTAATGAAGAAAATAGATACATTTTAAAATTTTACTACAAAAAAGGTAAAAATGCAACGCAAGCCGCGAAAAAAATTTGCGATGTTTATGGACATAATGCCTGTGAGAGTAACACAAATTTGGTTAAAGCGTTTTCAATCCGGAAATTTTGATGTCAAAGATGCACGTCACCCTGGTCGCCCTGTTACGGTAAAATGGATGCTATTTTTGAAAAAGTGGAACAAGATCTGCATATCAGTAGTTACGACATAGCTGAAGAACTGGGAATTGACCACAAAACAGTTTTGGCGCATTTAAAAAAAAAATGGGTACACAAAAAAGCTCGATATTTGGGTACCTCACGAGCTCTCTGAAAGAAACCGAATGAACCGTGTACTCATTTGCGATTCTTTATTACGACGTAATGAAACTGAACCATTTTTGAAGAAATTGATAACTGGTGATGAAAAGTGGATCACGTACGACAAGAACGTGCGAAAAGGTCATGGTCAAAGGCCGGTCAAGCTTCACAGACTGTGGCGAAACCCGGGTTAACTCGCAACAAGGTGATGCTGTGTGTGTGGTGGGATTGGACGGGCATTATTCATTATGAGCTGTTACCACCAGGCAGGACCATCGATTTAGAACTCTACTGCGAACAACAATAAATTGATGCGAAGATAAGATTAAAGCAAGAAGTTGAGATTAGGCGGCCGGAATTAATCAACAGAAGGGGTGTGGTTTTTCATCATGATAACGCTAGACCTCACACATCTTTAACCACTCAGCAAAAATTTAAGAGAGTTTGGCTGGGAGGTGTTAATGCATCCGCCGTATAGTACTGACCTTCAGATTTCCACCTGTTTCGGTCTCTTCAGAATACTTTAGGCAGTGTCAGGTTAACATCACGAGAGGACTGCCAAATTTACTTGACGTAGTTTTTTATTAGTAGCCCCAAAATTTCTATAGCAATGGGATCATGTCCCTACCTATAAGATGGCAAAAAGTTACCGAACAAAATGGTACCTACATACTTTAGTTAAATGTAAACAAACTATATTAAAAATGTTTTGAATTTTTATATAAAATGCGAAGAAACTTTCTCCCCAACCTATTATACCACATTTTACGCTCTAGATATTAATATTTTTAGTCTTACATCGGACTTACTTCCGTACGGTACCGTGTAACTTTCGAGCTATTCACAATTATTGTAGAGTGAGTGAATAGGTAATATTTGTTATGTCTGTGGTTAAGATTAATATAGTATTGGGTGTGTAACGCAAAGAGTTTGCATTCAAATATTTACTAAATTAAGTTGGCTTCTTGATGTCGTACAATTCGTCTTTAATGTCTGAGAAGATGCAAATAAACTTTATTTATTGGGAGACTGACCATCTAAGACTTTGATCTACACGCAGCAGTGTTTTCTGATGTGAGTGCAACCCTGCAATCTCTAACCCACCCGCCAAGCGTGAAGATTATCGCAAAGCCCTCCATGGATGTGGAGGAGGCTAAATGATGTGTATATTCTGTGTATGTTTGTGTGTGCTTTTGTTTTCCTTGGCAAATCTATTCCAAAGATTGTGTTTATTGGACATTGGGACATTGTGTTTATCCATTTATGAGCTAAACGACTAATTATTAAATTAAATTATTAAATTAAATTAAATATCATTTATTTTAAGTTTCACAGACTCATATTCTCATTACATTTCATTAATAATTATAGTTTATAAATACATTCAACTATACTTTGTATCCTTACACTAGATGCTAGGCTATGAGCCCAGCATACATATTGAAAAACATTAAAAAGCCATAAATAGTTGTATTACTGAAACACCAGCGACGTAACTCACAATATGTTATACTTCATGTTTTTATTGGGTACATTAATTAGGTGGGTACAATACAGTGCTAAGAGCTAGGGACTAGTATTAACAAGCGATTAAGGCGCGCGTATATGGCGTAATTTCTATATAACCAAAGATTTGAACGATGTACAAATAAAACTGAATACATGAATACGAAATTGACATATTTATGTTGAATAAAAAGTGCTGACGTCAAAGTGCGTGCTTAGTGCGCTTTCCAATATGGCTGATCCAAGGAGGTTGTAATATGACATTTGATTTTACACATACAAGAGGAGCACAGGTGCGGAGCATGTTGTGGGTTTAAAAGTTCGTATAAATTATTTAAATCTTGTTGCATTTGACGAACTTCCAGCGCGATGAGAACATGTGCCCGATACGCAGCGCCATATAATTTCTATCTAGTCTAGACATTTTTTTAAAAACAAATTTATTTGAAATATAGTTAACAAAATTATCATATGCATGAAAGAGGAAAGCCTTGAGGCTAAACATGAGAGAACTTGACTTGGTTTAGCGGGAATTGAGGGAACAATATCTTTGGATATTGTTCCTTTATCTATGCGTATATCTTTGGGTGTTGTTTCATTGTCATCCATATCAAATTCATGTAGCACATCGTTTTCACACTGATAAACAAATTTCCATAAATTCACTTCATTCATAGACGATACTATATTTGTCCTTACAAACTTTGTATAGTTGTGGACTAGCATTGTTATAGGTATTTTGGTCGGTTCTTTGGGTTGTTCTCTGCCTATATCATTGACATTGACAGGTTCACTTCCATTTCTACATGTTTTTCCAAAAACTTGTTCATCTACTATAAATTCTTTTCCACAGTCGAGAGGATGAATGCCAACAACATTGGACATGAAGCAAGCGGGACTGTAGGGGGGATCAGCGGGTGGAATCGTGTATACAGTGACAGCCATTACAGTTGCCGGCAGACCTGCCAATCCAGCCTTACCTGGTCTGCCATCAGATCCAGACAAACCCTCCTGGGTGACATATCTTACTCCAGATATATCAGAGAAATCTATGAACGCTACATTTCCTGCTTTCCCACCAAATCCACCCGCACCTCCAGCACTACTGTCTTCCCCGTCAGTACAATCTTTTCCCTTTGCTTTAACGATGTTATAGGTTTGTCTAGATATATTGTAATGTGTGTGCCGAGTTATAGTGACATTATAGCCTTTAGTAGTCCAAACAGATATGTTGCCCTTTTTTAATTCAACAATAGTATCTCTATCTAACGTTGGGGCTGGTTGACTTGATAATCCATCTCTGCCACTCCGTCCGACCTGTCCAGCACCCCCATTGCTGCCACATGCAGATATAGTCAGATTTTCACCGTTAATATATGTTTCCCCTATTCCAAAGAAACTTCCTGCAGTATTTCCGCTGCGACCAGGTTCGCCCATCCCATTGGCATTTTGGATTTCGGAATTTTTCTCTTCAGGTAACTCCTTGCCATTGAGATTAATAATTTGCTTACCTATGACTTCCCACACCGGTGAAATTATATTAACTTGTACGCCCTGGTCGGAAACCATGGAAATTGAGTCGTCAATAAATATCTTGTCCAATGCCATCATTGTTATAGATTTCAAGCTAGAAAACTTTGCCGAAGGTATCTGTTTCAGACTGCTTGTCTTGATGAACCTACTAGATATCACCAAAGAGGTATTTTCAATGTATTTCAGAATGTCGGGGTCATCTTCAGTCATTAACTTAATAACATTCAGTACAGTTTTTATTTTGAAAACATCAAGAGTTATATTTTTGATTTCGTCATAATTTTCTTGAAAACCGCCTCGCAAACATTTCGTAAGGTACTCGTGAAATGTTGTATCAGAGACTTTCCTGTTTTCCCAATCTTTAATAACGATGTTCTCATCGATGAAGCATTTCTTGTTATCTCTTTGTACGTCATATTCAGATAATCTATTATAAAGTAAAGTAACGAATTCGTACCATGAGCTCAAGCTATTCAAATACGTTAATATATCATCAACTTCATTAAAAAATAATACTGAAAGCTTCTTAGATTCAAATATAGAAGTCATTATTTCTACTGGGGCATCTATTTTAATCATATTTATTACTTTTATGACCGCTCTTTTTAATGTTAAGTCTGTCTCATTCAAATGTGTTAATTTTTCAATACAGGATTTAATCTTTGTGCCAATTAATCGAATGTCACGATCCCTAACCCTATGTTCTTTTTCTTTGAAATAATCCTGGAATGTACCCTTCATGGCGGATATAACTTTTAGTGCTATCTCATTATATCCGGCAGCATCTAAATCACTTTCTGCAGGTTCTTCCTTTGTTTCAAGAGAATGTAATGTTATCTGAAAATAAAGAAAACATGTTTCTTAGTTTCAATAGTATTACTAACAATATATGGGCTTTGTATACGTAGTATATAACTTGTAAACTTATTGCCTGAAATAAACGTTATACTCGTATTATATTATTATTATTAAAATACTTTAAAAAATTTGTTTATATTATTTTCCAATGGTAACTACCTGTTTAGCATCCGCCACTATGCTCTTATCTACTGCAGTCGCGACAACATTATGATGAACTGAAAATAAATAAATAAATAAGTTTTAGTTTGATTTCGTGTACTACTGGGGAAGTACCTCTACCTTACAGAATACAGCAGCTAAACAATACTCTTTTAAATAGTATTATGTTTCTGCCGGTGAGTAAGGTCTCCAGTGCTGTATGGGGTGGGGATTTGGGGATCCATGGCTTTGACAGTGGAGGGGTTATAGAGGTGGGCAACGCATTGGCGATACTCTTAGTGTTGCTAATGTCTATCGGCGCAACTTTCCATCAGGTGGCCCGCTTGCCTGTTTGCCTACCGTAAGACATAATAAAAACTACCTTAACAGCCAGTGAATATTCGTGGAATTAACAACATATTTCTAAGAAAGTTCTGATAGGTTTCTTATGTGTGAAAAAGTGTGAATGAGGAACAGACATGCTCCGTCTTTGGCCGCATCGTCACTTATTATTAGGTGGCTAGTTTAACAAAAATGCTCGTTGTTCGTTCTTCGATCACTACACACTTTTACAGATACTTGCTACTCATTAAGCCAAACTTGAAATCTAGTATACATATAATAAAATAGTAAAAAAGGATGTTACATAAAAATAACGTAGGGCGATGAAGAAATAGTAATAGAATAAGTATTTTTAATGTTTTGTCTGTCTGTTTGTCAGTTTGTACACGCTAATCTCCATAACTACTAGACGGATTTGAATGAAACTTTTTTTGTTGGGTAGATAATAAGCCTGGACAACATATACGGTATAATTGATATTGGAAACAGGAACACCTGATGTGGAACCATAATAGACCAGCTAAACTATAATCAATATGTATATTATGCCGAATGGATTTTTAATAAGGTTTTCACAGTCTGGTAATTTGGGGTCTAACTTTAAATCTAGGCCATATTTTAATTCGGTTGTATAGAACCAGATATACAGCTTGACCTCTCCGTAGTACAAGCTTTCATACATTAGGGCGGTCATTTAAAATGGTCATTCAGGAAAAAGATAAACAGATCCATCCATCAGGTGGCCCGCTTGCCTGTTTGTCTGCCGGATAACATAGAAAAAAATACCTGAATTGTTGTCTTTGCGATCCTCAGCCCAGCAACCAGCCAAAAGCACTAGAACTCCACACCATGTGGACCACATTCTAAGCCTACACCAGAATAACATTCGAAAACCTGTTTTATAGATATATTAAATCAATTAAATCAATTACCAAAGGTGCGACTGAACTGACAGGAAAACAATGCGCTATTACTAAAGTGAACTCGAGTGTTGACGTAATTTCTATTTATGGTAAGCAAACGATACACTTGAGGCACCTTGACATAATCCCCGATATCTTTTGATTTCTTCGGAAGTGTAAGCATTGCCAGCTTGTGCATCATATGTCACTGCATTTGTAAAAAGAGGAGTGACATGTTTAACATGTGTGCATGTGGAGATGTGTGTGTGTGTGTGTGTGCCGATTTCGACGCGGTTTTTGTTCTTTAAATCTTTTGAAAGTCAGTTTAATCTAGTTCGGCAGTTTAGCATTCGGTAGCAAATCATAAATAAATAAATATAGTAATGTACAAATCCACACAGCGCCATCTAGCCCCAAACTAAACAAAGCTTGTACTATGGGTGCTACCTAACTATACTACTTATATACTTTTAAATACATACTTAATATACATAGAACACCCAGACCCAAAACAGAAATTAAAATTCATCATTTAAATTTCTTAACCGGGAATCGAACCCGGGACCTTTTGCGTGGCTGACTGGCATGTTGACCACTGAACCACTCAGGTCATCAAATCGGTTGAGTAGTTTACAAAATATTTTAGTAAATGTAATTAATTACCTTTAATTAGTTTTTATTTACTTGCCATTATGTTTGTGTGGTTTAAAGCTAAATTATAACCTTCTAGATACTTTGCGTTGCTCTGGCAGCACTGTGAGGACCGCAAGCGCAAGTCAACTCGTACAGGAAAAGGGCATGACGTGTATGTATTAGATATTTGAGGTAAATGTGGTACACATTGTCAATTACCTATTGAAAATAAAAGATAACATTTTCCTACGCAATTAAACTAAATGAAAAGAAAGAATAAAGTTATGTAGCTGATGCACTAAATAATTTTTTGTTCCTAGTTACGCACGGACAGACAAACGTTTTATGGATCTCCTAAGCCTCTACTATCACTACCAAGTAGATTTTTTTTTGTACTTGTTGACGTAAGATAACCTATGGCGCCTATCAGTCTATATGTGACGTAACATTAAATGTAATATGGCGCCCTCTAGAGGACATACAAAGTCATGCGGTCTTAGTCATAAAAATACCTTATAGAAGGTTTAAAACATTCATTAGCTAAAACACACATTAGGCTTTTAAACCGTATTATAAAATTCCTTATTCATAAACATTCCATAAACCTGTAAAAAGTCTGATAACATACAGATTGACATCGTCATGTTGCTCTGGTGAATGTATAACCAACATAAAATCGCTTGTAGCTAGGTCCCGAAAAAGGCTGTTTGCTAGCAAAAGGGGGTCAATATCCCGGTTATGCTAACGTGCGCGAGGCTCCGGCGCCCCCTTTGACCATGATCCAGGATTTGATAAATCAGGTAACAACAGTAAAACGCCTGCCAGCTGACCTCCATGACTGTGTTAACAGGATAGCTGACCAGGTTGGATCATGGTACGCTACAAAACGCTACGTAAAGAGATAGATATTGACATTAATTCAGTTTTTTTTTGTTTTTTTTTATGTCATACGGTAGGCAAACAGGCAAGCGGGCCACCTGATGGAAAGTGGTCACCACTGCCTATAGACATTAGCAACACCAAGAGTATCGCTAATGCGTTGCCCACCTCTATAACACGTTGCTCTGGCAGCAAAAAGCAAATACCACTCCACTGCCAAAGCCACGGTTCCCCAAATCCCCACCCCATGGAGCACTGGAAACCTTACTCACCGGCAGAAACACAATACTATTTAAAAGAGTATTTTTTAGCTGCGATATTCTGTAAGGTGGAGGTACTTCCCCAGTCGGGCGGCTCCAATTCAAACGAGATACCCCGCTATGCCCTACCTCTCTTAAAAATAGCGCTTTATTTATTTATTTGGAAAACCTACAGAATTACATAACAATAGCTACAACCATAACTACAGTTAGTTAATTATAGGTTTCCACACGTAAAGTAAGACTAAATAAGTTTGTTACGAGCAAAACATGCAATCAACATGAAAACTTAACCCAAGTCGATGCAGTTAGCAGTTTAGTTCAGAGTTGTCGTTTAACATTTTGTACATAATTTATTAATTGTAAAATTAAATTTGGTAAACGTCAATTGTGGCTTGGAATTATGTGTTTTACGAGTGTGGTGTAAAGCCGCACAGTGGCTGTGTGGTGTCCGCAGAGTGGAATGCAATACCAACCGAATCCACTGACTTAGACACTGGTGTTTTGTTTAATTTAATACGGCAGGCATACAGGCAAGCGGGCCACCTGATGGAAAGTGGTCACTGTCGCCTATGTACATCAGCAAACCAGGGGCGATACCCATGCGTTGCCCGGACACCTGTTGGCCATTGGTATTCATCATAGTAAAATAGTACCAACCTCTTACACATGGGTGTCGTATAAGGCGACAAATTTTTTCGAAGCAATCTATCGAAACAAACTATTCGAAAATGGGCAGCAGCGTTTAACATTGTTATATTCATAACACTGGGATCGCCAACCCACCTTCCCAGCGTGGAGATTATGGCAATAAGCTCCCCTTTCCTGAGGCCCTAAGTCCTGCAGTGGACTGTTGAAGGTTGAAACCTTTTTTTTTTTTTTATGTTATACGGTAGACAAACAGGCCAGCGAGCCACCTGATGGAAAGTGGTCACCGCCGCCTATGGACATCAGCAACACCAGGGGAGTCACTGATGTGCTGCGCTGGACACAGCGCAGCACACCTTGGAGGTGTGCCCGAGATGGGTGGCTCAACGAGATCGCCTCGTCACGGTAGTGGGCGCCGATCTCAGTCTTCCAATCGTCATGTCCCGTATGGTTGATAACGAGAGGTCATGGGAGGCAGTAATTACCTTCTGCGAAGAGGTTATGTCGCAGAAGGAGACCGAAGAACGGGAGCGGGAGCGGGATCCGCTGTCTCTGCCGAGCCGGAGAGCGCGGGCCAGGCGAAGAGCCAATGAAGGCTTAACGTAAGCCCGTAAGAAAATTGAGAGCAGAAATAGTAAGAGGTGGTTGCCATACTAGCAAACTACTCTTCAACGAGATTGCGGAGTGTGCTTAGCGGTCCCGTAATCTTGTTGAGAAAGAGAACATGAGGGGAAACGTGGTGGTTTTTAGTGGGTAGGACTGTAACTGTCACTGACAGGCGAGTCCCACATAATCTTCTCCGTAAAGATATCCGCAAATGGATTTTCCCCACGTAAAAAAAAAAAAAAAAAAAAAAAGGGGAGTCACTGATGCGTTGCCCGCCTCTGAAGAGACCTCTAATATACCTCTTGAACAATCCCATGTCATAGTCCAAAGGAAACACTGTGGCTGGGAGCTCATTCCACATCCGAATCGCACGAGCGAGAAACGTTCTTTCGAACCTTCGCGTCATGACCAACAGAGGGTCTACGTAGTGAGGATGAGTACCAAGCCCACGGCGGGTGGTGCGATGGCGGAATTGTGCTGTGGGCACCAGATCGAAAAGTTCCTCGGAACACTCCCCATTGTACAGCCGGTAGAACACACACAGGGAGCCAAAGTCCCTTCGGTTTGCCAGTGGTTCCAACTTGCGTGTTAGTATGGGATCATCGACAATTCGTACGGCGCGTCTCTGTACGGAGTCCAGAGGATTAAGCAGGTCGCCAGTTTCGCCGGCCCAAAGATGGGAACAATACTCCATATGTGGCCGCACTTGTGCCTTGTACAGCAGCAAGCGCTGCCCTGGGGTGAAGTATCGCTTGGACCGGTTAACCTGGATGTGGAGGTACTCCTTCAATCATTTGGTAAGCCCTTTAGAGGTTCAAAATAAAACAACGTTACTTAAATTTGGTTCACGTTGCACGATACTCTTAATAGAAAATAATTAAACACACCACTCAAAACTTCGATTAGAACCCATTATAATCTCTTCACGGGAACGAAAACAAAATTTTCTTTTTTCCGCGTTTTATTAAAGAAATAAGAAGCGAAGTATATTCTAATGGCCATTTGATAGTAATTATCATTAACGCTCAAACTCCCGATCCGGTTTTAATCCCCTCAATCCGGAATTTGTCGGCATATTTTTGCATTTTTACAGCTTTTGTTCTTGTCAGCGAGCGCCCGATTAAGTGCCATTGAAGTCTCTTTTGAGCGCGATCTCTTTTCGCACTAATTACAAAAATGTGCCAGTGTCAATTTGGAAGACAAATCTCCTTTTAAATCGGCACCTTTGCGATGAGACTCGGCTTGTGCTGCGTCTTCATTCCCGTGGATTTTTGTAAAGGCAAATGAATAAAAAGTGATTTGAAGCATTTGGGATTCTTCAAAAGCCACGTAGACATAGACATAGACATAGAACTAAACATTCAAACTAATTAAAAATTAAATTTATCAAAGTGGAAGATAGGGCGATCTGACGTCGTAGCAAACTAGACCAGCCTCAGCGTACAGCTATGAAGGGCAGCAGCCAATCACAGCGCTGATTTTCAAGCGACCCAGAGTTCAATGCGCGTACTATGCGAACGAAGTACATACAATATCGTCTACCACCATTCGCTTCTCTAAGATTACAGATGTTCGGGACGTCATCGGCGACCACTTTCCATTTGGTGAACCGTCTGAGTAAGCCTTCATAGACAAAACTTGAAATGCATAAGCTAGTAACCAGTATTTTCAATTCTGCGATCAACTCAACTCAACTCATTCAACTCTTGTATTTGTGTTTGATATTGGCTGTAATAATAGTACGGCTACTTAGGACAGCTTCCTCTCGAGTGCCGTGCCGTGGTCACCTTACTAAAAGAATCGTCACGAGGCTCAGCTTGTTCAACCAGTCTCGTAAGACCATGGTCAACCTCGCTTGCCAATGCATGCAATGCAATGTGGTGACGTCTAGGTGGCACAAAAAAACAAATACCTAAATGGGAACCTATCCATCGAAAACCCAAAAACACCTAATAATCACTGTTAACAAGAAACATTAACCGTAATTAGGACAGCAGATAAAAGATAACACAACCCGGCCGCAGTTAAAGATTGAGTGGGCGCAGTAAATTTGGACCGCTTTGAAGGTAACGGTCCACCCCAGTACTGTACGACCAATTTGTCTCTTCAGGTTTCGGCGTCGCTAGAGGTGAAGAAATGAGCGTATCAAACTGTCATTTAAGTACCATAATGCCGTAGTTCCAATTTCGTCTACTGACCAGATAAGCTGGTGGCGCTGTAAATGGATGTCACCGCGGCAATATTTCTCATAATAAATGTAAAACAGCCAGTAATAAATGTAACGTCGTCGCCAGTAAATGTAACAATGAGATAATGTGTTGTAACAGCGGCGCGGTGTTTTCGATTGCGGCCGTATTAAACAGTTCCCAGTGAAATATCTGACGCGTTTCCGTTTCCGGTGCCGCATTATCATTAGGGTTGAGGCCGCGGGTTTTGAGACCGGTTTGACTTTTGAAACCGGTTTCTGTAAACACATCTCGATACGCGGGAGCGTGTCAAGCCAATTTCAAGCAAAGAAAGATGCCAAGGACACACCGACCCACCTAGTGACCGGCCCATATAAGCGGGCAGCGAAGAACATAGACAGCACTTTACTCGGTTCCATATTACATTCTTACTCTAAGGTGAGTGCAGTAAATTACGTAAGACCAGCCAGTGATGTAACGGAAACCGAAATTGACCAATATTTGTCATACATTTACGCCGGCAGGTGATAACCGACAATAAGCGAATCGTGAGTAAAAACATTTGCTATGTTTCAAGCAATCTCTTCTAACGACCAATTTCATCTTCATCATCAACAGCCCGTAACAGTTGGACTTGAACGTTCTCCACATTGGTTTGAATTGGGAAGGTCTTGCCACAGCAGGCTTATTTTCTGGTCAATAGAGGTTCGAGATGGTCAGCCTCGTTACCCAAGAATCCATACGACTTACAATTTCTGCACAGTCTAAACTAATGAGTAATGACAGAAAGCTTATTATGTGATCTGTCAGAAAACGAGCAGCGCCTACCTAATCACTGCGCCTAGTCATCGTGTCGCTTCCGCACCAATAGGGTAGGCTGCGTGTTTCCTGTCTAATCATATGTTACGCGGTGACGAGGTATGAACGCGTCATAAGTCACCTTGCACGACACCCGTAACTCTAAGGTGTTAGTGCTATATTTTCCTCTGTTGTCCACTAACCGGCTCAAACCGGCTCATTAGCCGGAACCAAACCCGGCCCACCACTAAACTTATGTCCAAAATTACAATCAGCCGCTTTTGTTCCGGCGCGGGGCGTCGTGGCGAGCAATCAGCGAAGTTTCGAATTCGGAACATGTAGATTCGGCAGTTGCCAGCTATGTAGGCCACTCGGATGCGGGACCTAGTAATATATCACTTTGTATTGAATCAGAATGGGTTGCTTGTCTTAATTGGTGTTACATGTTTGCTTTTCTAGATTTTTTAGGTACGGTAAACGGATTTTTCGGTGTTCCACACCGGTAAATGTCTACGGCTGCAGCGTCTATTTAGCCAGTACTCTCAAATCTGTGAAATTGAGGTGTAATTATTTCCATTTCCAATTCTGTCGAGTCTGAGAGAGAAGCCAAGAAATCATCAGGTCATCTGAAGGGTACGTGACACCGCTGTCCCAGGACACCGTGCCTTGTCACTATGATGAATAAGATGAAATGCCTCATGCCCGTAATTGCGCTGGCGTACCTATCTGTCTATCTACAGAGAACATTTCAGCTAAACGCATAAAACATCCAAATAAACCTGCAAACAGCAGCTGTTTATTCACACCACCGAAATCAGATCCAACTAAGTCGAAACACGATTCACGAGTGTCTGTTTGTCAAAAAGCGGAATGAAACTCGCTAGCGTATTCAGAACACACTACGGGCCTGTTGGCTTGACATCATATCAAATTTTGGCTGCATTTACGAGCGCATTAATATAAAGTTTATAGCGTACAGATTTATATTAAACTTGTTAGTTATTGTCCGCGACTTTGTTCGCGTGGTTCAGTTTTTTCCGTGTCCCGGCTCAGATCTCAGAAAGTCTCATTTTTTCAGGTGGCTAGGAGGCCGCATTAATTCAGAAAATTTGCATTTTATTTATTTATTTGGAAATCCTACAGCATTACATAACAATAGCTACAACCATAACTACAGTTAGTTACACGTAAAGTAAGACTAAATAAGTTAGTTACGAGCAAAACATGCAATCAACATGAAAACTTAACCCAAGTCGATGCAGTTAGCAGTTTTGTTCAGAGTTGTCGTTTAACATTTTGTACATAATTGCTTGAATTTGTATTTTATTAATTGTGAAATTAAATTGGGCTAACGTCAATTGTGGCTTGGAATTATGTGTTTTACGAGTGTGGTGTAAAGCCGCACAGTGGCTGTGTGGTGTCCGCAGAGTGGAATGCAATACCAACCGAATCCACTGACTCTCGATGGTGTTTTGTGACATACAGGCAAGCGGGCCACCTGATGGAAAGTGGTCACTGTCGCCTATGGACATCAGCAACACCAGGGGCGATACCCATGCGTTGCCCGGACACCTGTTGGCCATTGGTATTCGGCAGAGTAAAATGGTACCAACGTCTTACACATGGGTGTCGTATAAGGCGACAATTTTTTTCGAGGCAAACGATCTATTGTCTCCGTAGGTTGGAAAATGGGCAGCAGCGTTTAACATTGTTATATTCATAACACTGAGATCTCCAACCCACCTTCCAAGCGTGGAGATTATGGCAATAACCTCCCCTTTCCTGAGGCCCTAAGTCCTGCAGTGGACTGTTGAAGGTTGAAACCTGGATGTGGAGCTACTCCTTTGATTATTTGGTAAACCCTTTAGAGGTTTAAAATAAAACAACGTTACTTAAATTTGGTTCACGTTGCACGATGCTCTTAATAGAAAATAATTAAATACACCACTCAAAACTTCGATTAGAACCCATTATAATCTCTTCACGGGAACGAAAACAAAATTTTCTTTTTTCCGCGTTTTATTAAAGAAATAAGAAGCGAAGTATATTCTAATGGCCATTTGATAGTAATTATCATTAACGCTCAAACTCCCGATCCGGTTTTAATCCCCTCAATCCGGAATTTGTCGGCATATTTTTGCATTTTTACAGCTTTTGTTCTTGTCAGCGAGCGCCCGATTAAGTGCCATTGAAGTCTCTTTTGAGCGCGATCTCTTTTCGCACTAATTACAAAAATGTGCCAGTGTCAATTTGGAAGACAAATCTCCTTTTAAATCGGCACCTTTGCGATGAGACTCGGCTTGTGCTGCGTCTTCATTCCCGTGGATTTTTGTAAAGGCAAATGAATAAAAAGTGATTTGAAGCATTTGGGATTCTTCAAAAGCCACGTAGACATAGACATAGACATAGAATAAACATTCAAAATAATTTAAAATTAAATTTATCAAAGTGGAAGATAGGGCGATGTGACGTCGTAGCAAACTAGACCAGCCTCAGCGTACAGCTATGAAGGGCAGCAGCCAATCACAGCGCTGATTTTCAAGCGACCCAGAGTTCAATGCGCGTACTATGCGAACGAAGTACATACAATATCGTCTAACACCATTCGCTTCTCTAGGATTACAGATGTTCGGGACGTCATCGGCGACCACTTTCCATTTGGTGAACCGTCTGAGTAAGCCTTCATAGACAAAACTTGACATGCATAAGCTAGTAACCAGTATTTTCAATTCTGCGATCAACTCAACTCAACTCGTTCAAGTCTTGTATTTGTGTTTGATTTTGGCTGTAATAATAGTACGGCTACTTAGGACAGCATCCTCTCGAGTGCCGTGCCGTGGTCACCTTACTAAAAAATCGTCACAGGGCTCAGCTTGTTCAACCAGTCTCGTAAGACCATGGTCAACCTCGCTTTGCCAATGCTTGTAATGCATGTGGCGACGTCTAAGGTGGCACAAAAAAACAAATACCTAAATGGGAACCTATCCAACGAAAACCCAAAAACACCTAATAATCACTGTTAACAAGAAACATAAACCGTAATTAGGACAGCAGATAAAAGATAACACAACCCGGCCGCAGTTAAAGATTGAGTGGGCGCAGTAAATTTGGACCGCTTTGAAGGTAACGGTCCACCCCAGTACTGTACGACCAATTTGTCTCTTCAGGTTTCGGCGTCGCTAGAGGTGAAGAAATGAGCGTATCAAACTGTCATTTAAGTACAATAATGCCGTAGTTCCAATTTCGTCTACTGATCAGATAAGCTGGTGGCGGTTTAAATGGATGTCACCGCGGCAATATTTCTCATAATAAATGTAAAACAGCCAGTAATAAATGTAACGTCGTCGCCAGTAAATGTAACAATGAGATAATGTGTTGTAACAGCGGCGCGGTGTTTTCGATTGCGGCCGTATTAAACAGTTCCCAGTGAAATATCTGACGCGTTTCCGTTTCCGGTGCCGCATTATCATTAGGGTTGAGGCCGCGGGTTTTGAGACCGGTTTGGCTTTTGAAACCGGTTTCTGTAAACACATCTCGACACGCGGGAGCGTGTCAAGCCAATTTCAAGCAAAGAAAGATACCAAGGACACACTGACCCACCTAGTGACCGGCCCGTATAAGCGGGCAGCGAAGAACATAGACAGCACTTTACTTGGTTCCATATTACATTCTTACCCTAAGGTGAGTACAGTAAATTACGTAAGACCAGCGAGTGATGTAACGGAAACCGAGATGGACCAATATTTGTCATATATTTAAGCCAGCAGGTGATAACCGACAATAAGCGAAACGTGAGTAAAAACGTTTCGCTACGTTCCAAGCAATCTCTTCTAAACGACCAATTTCATCTTCATCATCAACAGCCCGTAACTTGTACGTTCTCCACATTGGTTTGAATTGGGAAGGTCTTGCCACAGCAGGCTTATTTTCCGGTCAATGGAGGTTCGAGATGGTCAGCCTCGTTACCCAAGAATCCATACAGACTTACAATTTCTGCACAGTCTATACTAATGAATAATGACAGAAAGCTTATTATGTGATCTGTCAGAAAACGAGCAGCGCCCACCTAATCACTGCGCCTAGTCATCGTGTCGCTTCCGCACCAATAGGGTAGGCTGCGTGTTTCCTGTCTAATCATATGTTACGCTGTGAATAGGCAGACTAATGCGTACGTATGTACGCGCCATAAGTCACCTTGCACGACACCTGTAACTCGAAGGTGTTAGTGCTATATTCTCCTCCGTTGGCCACTAACCGGCTCAAACCGGTTCATTAGCCGGAACCAAACCCGGCCCACCACTAAACTTATGTCCAAAATTACAATCAGCCGCTTTTGTTCCGGCGCGGGGCGTCGTGGCGAGCAATCAGCGAAGTTTCGAATTCGGAACATGTAGATTCGGCAGTTGCCAGCTATGTAGGCCACTCGGATGCGGGACCTAGTAATATATCACTTTGTATTGAATCAGAATGGGTTGCTTGTCTTAATTGGTGTTACATGTTTGCTTTTCTAGATTTTTTAGGTACGGTAAACGGACTTTTCGGTGTTCTACCTCGGTAAATGTAGGCTGCAGCGTCTATTTAGCCAGTACTCTCAAATCTGTGGAATTGAGGTTTAATAATTTCAATCTCCAATTCGGTCGAGTCTGAGAGGGAGGCCAAGAAATCATCAGGTCACCTGAACGGTACGTGACACCGCTGTCCCAGGACACCTGCAACATCATCAGTGCCTTGTCACTATGATGAATAAGATGAAATGCCTCATGCCCGTAATTGCGCTAGCGTACCTATCTGTCTATCTACAGAGAACATTCCTGCTAATCGCATAAAACATCCAAATAAACCTGCAAACAGCAGCTGTTTATTCACACCACCGAAATCAGATCCAACTAAGTCGAAACACGATTCACGAGTGTCTGTTTGTCAAAAAGCGGAATGAAACTCGCTAGCGTATTCAGAACACACTACGGGCCTGTTGGCTTGACATCATATCAAATTTTGGCTGCATTTACGAGCGCATTAATATAAAGTTTATACCGTACAGATTTATATTAAACTTGTTAGTTATTGTCCGCGACTTCGTTCGCGTGGTTCAGTTTTTTCTGTGTCCCGGCTCAGATCTCAGAAAGTCTCATTTTTTCAGGTGGCCGCGAAGAGAAGTTGGTACAAGGCCGTTGGTTGAAACTAATAACAATAATAATAAAAGAGTTTAAATACTGACTGGACAGTACAGCACAGCATGTAAATAATAAAAAAAAATTACATAAATTACACAATTGGAACTTAAAATTACACATCAAATAATAAAATTAGATTCAATTGATTAGACCAACACAATACATTAAAGCTGTGGCTGGTATTATACCAATTATAATGTTAAGCCTTATAAAAGAATGGCGTAAGCTCAGGTAATAAGTAGGAGTGAGGCACTACGCCGAGTAAAAGTGGCGTAAAGTTCCGCCATTAGAGGCAAGTGAAACATTACGCCGTGTGAGTGTGGCGTAGGCTCACGTAATTAAGAAGAAATTTACTAAGATTAAAACTTACTAAGATAAAGCTTATGAAAATTAAAGAAAAGAAAAAGAAGAAAATTAAGTCGTACAGTTAGATAGTGTCTTATGCTGTATAAGAGCGGCATAAGTTCAGTTGTATGAAATAATAAAATAAAATAAACAAGTAATATCTAATAATTGGTAATAGGTGTATCATCTGTTAGGTCAACTGAAGTACAGAGACTAAAAAATACAATACTGGTACAAAGACTAAATAATGGTACAGGTACTAAAATAAAAAAAAGGTTAGAGCTAATCAGGGTTGTTAAAAAAACAAGGATATCCACTCACAGATTGCGCCTATGTCATCAAATATAGCTATGTTCATATAGGTTATTATTAAGAAGTGTCAACCACAATAACTAGTTCTTACCTTAGAGGCCGTACCTATTTGAAAGCTAACTCGAGCTAAGCAGATTAAATTGTCTATTTTAATCTGCTTAATTTAAAAGCCACCATACCATTAAATGACAAACAGGCGAACAATTTGAAAAATAATAAATTCGTTAACATCCCGCACTGTGGCAGATTACATACGTTAAAATTATTTGTTGATATGATACACGGACGACGAGGTAATTTATGGATAGTCGCGTTTGTTTTAAAGTTTAATTATTTTATGTTGCCAGTTTCGGTTTGCTGTTTGAGAGTTGATTACGGTGCCACTAATTAAAACAACAGAGCTGACATTTGTTTCATCTATTAATTAACAATATCTATTAATTCACGAAGTTCGTGATTGTATTAGGTGTTATTTCGCGGGTTATCGTTGGTTTCATTTGGAGCGCCGGTGGCCAAGTGGTTAAGGTATCCGATTCGTAAGTGAGAGGTATCGGGTTCGAATCCCACTGCGGCCATGAACTAATGACTCTTTTCTGATTTACCTGATATGTCAAATCGTGGATCATGGCCAAGGCGGACCACAAGCTCTCACGAGGGAGATCACAACCGGGACATTAACGACAAGATGACTTTTTTTTAAATTTATCGTTATTACTGTATGCAAATAAATTAATTCCTACGCAGCTTTCGGCGTTTCGTTAATAATAAGTATATTTGCCAAGTCGAAGTTTCCTGAGGATGCTCCGTGGAGTCGAGGTTACCAGTTGTCACTACAACTAGTGTTGTCAGTGAAGTAGAGCCCTTGACAGGCAGGAGAAAACTATAATTCTAAATAATTTTAACTTGAGTTGCCATCCTAGGCCATACTGAATACAACCCGATTTCAAGATTAATTTAGACAAGGCTTCTAGTTCTACAAAATTGACTATACTTCATTTGAAATTGACTGGATCAACGCGAATTCAACAAAAAACCCTTTATTAAGAAGAACAGACTAGAGAAAGAAGCAAGGTGTAGCTCTGACAGATATGATCCGGAACAGAGAACGAAAACAGGCGACATTGCTAAAGCCACTGCACAGATACAAGGAAGTGAGCTGATCGAACACGATGTTTTGGTCGAGTAGACGCCTGGGTACGAGATTGGCTTCAATCGCCCGTACCTGAGTTAGTCTATCCACAAAAGTGTACTAATAATATTAAATTGCGTATTTGCGACGACAGTTAAAAGTGACCAATGTGTATGGGAAGTAGAAAGAAAGACCCGCTCATAAATTGAATATTTTTTTGTGATGTATCTCGTGCAGTTGTATTTTGTGCATAAAATTAGTTTAAGTTTAATTAAATTTATGGTGTTCTGTTACGAAAGTGACTGATTTTCGAAGCTATTCACTCGAATATTTACGAAATTAATAAAAAAAACGAGCCAGATAAGTTTGTGAATTTAAAAATCGCATATTTTAAGTTCGTACGTTTATCACCCACGTCGAGCAGAGTAAGTTCGCGTACTTAATAACCATTCGTACGTGTCTCATTTACTTTAGGGTGCGTGCGTCCAGAACACACGAACACGCTGCAAATGCGTTTAAGCGTGTTTCAAAACAACGGTGTTTGCGAGATCTTAAAGGCCACATTAGCGTTTCATATCAAACTTCTCTGACCCGGTGGCCAAAATTGGAACTAAGGGACGCCATTTTGAATTGTTATGTCATCGTTGTTATGTCAGCTTGTTTGCCACCTTGGTGGTACAAAAACAAAAAATTGACAACTACAGCGACGCTGCAGATAAGTTTGTGATAAATAATATGATTCATAATATGAAACGTTAATATGGCCTTTTTAGACCTCCTGGAAGATCTTTTATTGGCTGTTGAAGTGCTGTGATATGGATAAAATTTTCAAGAATAAGAAAGGTTGAGTTAATGCCACGCCGACACCCACCAATTCAGCACTCCATACCGTCTTTTCATATTAAAATGTGAACTTATGAATATGTAATGCAATACCGCTGTACAGATATTCCGGCTGAGTAATTCATTGCAGACATTCGTAATGTAAAAATTTTGCCAGCAATAAAATAAAAGGTGAATATGACATACGGCTCTTCGCATTGTAATAATAAAGGCGAGATATGAGCACTTGATCGCAATTTATGGCAGTGTAATATGCCATATGATGTATTTAGAAATGGCAATTCACATATATGGTACCTACGTTTTGTTCATTTATTGCGCATGATGATAATGAATTTAGATAAGCGTCTTGTTTTAAATTATATTGCTGACTCGTAATTATTAGATTTATAAATTAAAACACTACACACTAGTTCCAAAAATTGCCATAAGATGATGTCCGAAACCGGTCGCAATGAGGAGTTTTCCAGTAGGTATTGTCAATTGGTTTCAAAAAGCATAAATAGATGGCACTCCTACAATTTTGGTAATTTTTTACCAAAAGGTTCAACGAAATGTATTTTAAAACAAACCTTTTATATTTGTATTGCGTCCATTCTTGAACCTAGTGTCCATGAAACCAATTAACTCAGTCAAATTGATGTTTGTTTTGTTTGTAATAATTTTTTTAAGAGAGGTAGGGCATAGCGGGGTATCTCGTTCGAATTGGAGCCGCCCGACTGGGGAAATACCTCCACCTTACAGAATATCGCAGCTAAATAATACTCTTTTAAATAGTATTGTGTTTCTGCCGGTGAGTAAGGTTTCCAGTGCTCCATGGGGTGGGGATTTGGGTACCGTGGCTTTGGCAGTGGAGTGGCATTTGCTTTTTGTTGCCAGAGCAACGTGTTATAGAGGTGGGCAACGCATTAGCGATACTCTTGGTATTGCTAATATCTATAGGCAGTGGTGACCACTTTCCATCAGGTGGCCCGCTTGCCTGTTTGCCTACCGTATGACATAAAAAAAAAAAAAAAAAAAAGTTATTACAACCCCTATGATGGTTGAAAACTATTGATAAATACAATATTATCCAATACAACGTACCCAGTGTTTATATACTCTTTGCTAAGAACCTATTTCAAGCGATTATCAATTACCAAAATTGTCGGGGCGCCATCTAGGGAGAGGTTAGGAATGCTATAGATACCTATTGGAAAACTGCTCATTATATAAAATTTTAACAAGTGTATTAAAGTGTTTTAATCTACTTAGTCTGGCCATAAATACTGTTACCGTTAAAAATAAACAAAATATTACATTTGAATTTGGAATCGGTCATTTTTATATGATTTATCATTGTCTTTTCTTATTTTGGCGCCAATACATTGTACAATATTTTGCGATGGAGTGGGGTGATAAAGAGAACCGAATCGCTGTTATTGCAGTACATAAAGTAGGTATGGAGCCAAATGCATTTTTTAAAACTCTGCACACGCTTAGTATTAGTCAAATGTTTGTGTACCGGGCTATTAATAGGTACAATGAGACCTCCTCTGTTTGTGACAGAAAAACATCTGGCCGTTCGTACGAAGAAGGTGGTCAAAACAGTAAGGGAAAGAATTCGAAGAAATCCTGTCCGAAAGCAAAAGATTTTATCTCGGGAGATGAAGATAGCACCTAGAACCATGTCGCGTATTTTAAAAGATGACTTAGGACATGCAGCCTATTCTTATACGCTGCACGTACTACGTGACGTACTGGTCATTTCTTCATCACTACATAGTATAAAACAAAGTCGCTTTCTCTGTCCCTATGTCCCTTTGTATGCTTAAATCTTTGAAACTACGCAACGGATTTTGATGCGGTTTTTTTTAATAGATAGAGTGATTCAAGAGGAAGGTTTTTAAGTAAGAAAAAAAGGGTAGGTAAGGGTAAAAATGGTGTACGCGTACGAAGTCGCGCCGGGTCCACTAGTTACTGATAATTTAAAAAAGAATAGGGTGGTAAAATCGAAACAACTACTGAAGCGGTACGCAAAGGGAGGTCACAGAAACATTTTGTTTACGGATGACAATTTTTTTACAATTGAGCATCATTTTAACAAACAAAATGACCGTATTTATGCTCAAAGCTCTAAGAAAGCTTCCCAATTAGTCGACAGAGTGCAACGTGGGCATTATCCGACTTCAGTGATGGTTTGGTGGGGTGTTAGCTATGAAGGAGTGACTGAGCCATACTTTTGTGAAAAAGGTATCAAAACATCGGCACAAGTGTATCAAGATACCATTCGTGAAAAGGTAGTTAGGCCCCTAACAACACCATGTTCAATAACCAAGAATGGTCCTTCCAGCAAGGCTCGGCGCCGGGTCACAAAGCTCGGTCCACGCAGTCTTGGTTGGAATCGAACTTTTCCGACTTCATCAGAGCTGAAGACTTGCCGTCGCTCGTCTAGTCCCGATCTTAATCCGCTGGATTATGATTTATGGTCAGTTTTAGAGAGTACGGCTTGCTCTAAACGCCATGATAATTTGGAGTCCCTAAAACAATCCATACGATTGGCAGTGAAGAATTTTCCCATGGAAAGAGTGCGTGCTTCTATTGATATATTTACGTATTAAACTAACACATTGTAAAAGTAATAAATGTTATTTGCAATAGAAAATTTTTTTTTTCTTTATTACAAAATTTATGGCAAGACTAGGTATATACTGAAGTTCCATCAAGAATGCACAACACAAAGTGTCAACGATTTATTAGATTTAATTTTTTTTTACTTAAACTAGTTTTAAAACAAGAATTGCGATAGGTTAAATCCGGGAGATATATAACCAACAAAAAAACTACATATTTTTTAATATTTCCAATTATAGATGAAATCTCGACCTTGATTCCCGTCCGTTCATGAGCGACGTCCCGGACAAACGTTTTCCAAAATAAAACCTTTAAAAGCCCCTATTTTAGCCGAAAAAAGGAGTGACGGTAATTACTCAAGGAAGGAACTCTTGTAGATAAGTCATCGCACGTCTGCCTTATCTTTTTGACAAATTGCTTCCCCCCCGCTCCCCTGTCCCCTCAGGTATCTTAATGAGGGGTACCTCCCGAACTTTCCAAGATAGTGGGTTCATGAAGCTGTTTATTACTCATCTGTCGTGCTGGCTTGGAGATTAATTGTTTGACACCCACTGTTGTGGAGGAAGTAGGCATTTAGAGGGTTTAGGTGGACATATGGGCCTGAAAATTTTGAAGGGAGCGGCGTTTGCTGTGGAAACTTTGGGGCTGTGGGGCCATGAAGCTAAAAAGCTATTCGTTGCACTCATTCCACCGGTGAGCTTAAGGCTAGCTGATTCCTCGGCCAACGTATGGAGATAGACAATGATCTAGGAGACATTTGTACAAACATTGATTTAGGTAAACGAGTATACGCTAGAAATAGATAGAAGTCTTTTGTAAAAATATTTTTTTTAGATTAGGTTCATTTACCTAATTTTAGGTTGTTTATAATTTTTCTATGTAGTGTTTAAGATTTTAAAAATCTTAATAAAGATACTTGCACCTGGAGGGAGCCGATGTACACAGTCAGCACTCAAGAAAGGGCTTTCTTTTGTCTATGTGCTTACGGCTGATGTCTTTGGATGATGACAATAATATTTACCAGGGTTACTCTTTTAGTCCTAAGTTCGTATCAACGTATCCGGAAATTTACTAATTCAATTTAATATAATTACGGTCGTAATTAGCTGCGAAGGTGTATGTAATCATAAGTAACATAAAGTTTGTGAGGTTAAAATCACTCAAAAGCTACTGAATGGATTTTGATGAAATTTTTGCCACTAGTAGCTATTTTGAATAACATACAAGTTATTTACCCCGAAGTTCAATGTGGTACTTACAGCAGGAACTCGTCATACACCCGGGCATTCATACGTTTCTTTACGTGTAAAAGTTACAAAGTAGAACCTCGTCCTTTTCCATTAAAAGAACACCCGTAATATTACGCCAGTCCTTCGATTTCCATCCAATTGTCACTTCATTTCGACACTATTATATTAGCGGATCGGAGCCAAGGTATCTATGGAATGATTTGCATTGCATCTTGCCCTCGGGACGCCTGCCACCACCGCTGAATGTAGCCAGTAACGAACTAGGAAATTTATTCATAGCTTCCTTGGCTCGTGAAAATGTGACGCCCCTGTACAAACGTGATTTCGTTTTGATTTTAAACTCATCTGCGCTGGCGGCGGAGCTCATCGGCCTTTCATTGAGAGGAGTGTGATGCCAAAGGATGCAATATATCTATCGAGGGTGTCTATGATTGCCATTGGCAGAGTGGAACAGGACCGACCTATGGAGGAAAGCTAGCAGGGGGTCGCACACACACGCTATTTTTAACCCCGGACCAAAAAAGAGAGGTTATAAGGTTGACGTGTGTTTCTGGTGTGTATCTGAGGCTCTGTGTCTCTGTGTGTGGCAACGTAGCTCACGAACGAATAGACCGATTTAAACGCGGTTTTCTTTATTTGAAATCCAGGTAAATCGAAATGGTTCTTTACTTTAAAATCGGTCCTGTGGTTTAGAAAAAGAAAACACAGACATACTAATGCCAAAATATACTCTGTGTATGAAAATCATGACTCTAGTAGAAAACCCAGTCCCTGTACAAAAGTGATTTCGTTTTGATTTTAAACTCATCTGCGCTGGTGGCGGGTCTCATCGGCCTTTCATTGAGATGAGTGTGGTGCCAAAGGTCGCAATATATCTATCGAGGGTGTGAGTGTGATGCCAAAGGCCGCAATCAGGGTGTCTCCAATTGCCATTGGCAGATCAGAATAGCAACAACCTATGGAGCAAAGCTAGCAACAGCAGCAACTGCGACCACATATAAAATATTATTATATTACTACCCCGACGACAAAAGAGGGGTTTTATAAGTGTGACGTGTATCTGTGGCTTTGTGTATCTGTCTGAGGTAGAGTAGCTCCGATTTGAATGCGGTTTTCTCTATTTGAAAGCCAGTTTAATCGAAATGGTTCTAGCTTTGTTCTATAAAAATTGGTAAAGAGGTTTAGAAAAAGAAAGCACAGACATGCTAATGGCCAATGTCTACTCTGTGTATGAAAATCATGACACTAGTGTTAAAAAGTAGGAGAAAATGGGGAATACGAAATCACTATTTTGTTTGGAATAAAATTGCACAGCCTTTCCTCTTAAGTCGAATTGGGACAGAGAAGCGCTACTTTATAATAACTAAAGCCAAACGAGAATACCAATGAAATATTGAATTCATAACGGTAAATGAAAACGTAACGAACGCAACACAAGTGCTTCATCGTAGAGCTCGTCTAGTCTAAAATGACGCGCCCCACTACTTAGTTAGTTGATTTCGATGTGTGAGTGCAAATATTGATAACGACACTTCATCTGTGAGGAAGCCAATGAACGACGCGTGCTCCTACGTTGGTGTCTCATCGGCAACTGAATGACCAATTACAACGGCATTTGTATATGTATTGCGTCCATATTTTAAACTTGCTTGTGTGCGTTAATGCGATAGTGGGGCGCGTCATTTTAGATTAGACGAGCTCTACCACTATTGAAGTCACATAGCGTATACAAGTTTCTACGTACCTAAGTTTTTTACAAATAGTTGGATGAAATTTCTTTTTATTCCTCAGGGAGGCACGCTCTCGGAAGGTCCACCTGATGAAAAGCAGCGACCGTCTTCCAGGACATCTGCAACCTGGGAGCAGATGCGGTGCCGCCTTTAGGTTCTTCTACAGGTTTGACAACCTGAGTGGGTCAGTGGTCAACATGCCGGTCCCGGGTTCGATTTCCGGCCGGACAGAAATTGAAATGATGAATTTTAATTTCTGTTACGGGTCTGGGTGTTCTATGTATAATAAGTATGTATTTAAAAAAAAAAAAGTATATATGTAGTTTATCAGTTATCTAGCATCCATAACACAAGCTATGCTTACTTTGGGGCTAGATGGCGCTGTGTGAATTTGTCCACGATTATCTATTTATTTATTTATTTATTTATCATCATCTTGGCGTTATGTCCTGGTTGCGAGGGCCCATGGTCCGCCTTCCTGCTTCTCTTGGCCCACCTCGCACGGTCTTCGGCATCCTTATTGGTGAGGTTATAGCTCTATCTACAGGTAGAGATGCCTTTAGAACCCCATAAATAAATAAATATTTTATTTTAACAATTTCTGTATAAAACTAGCGGCAAGTATCTTCTTTTAGGCTAGGCCTGTGTTAAAAGACACCGCTCTTCTATTTTAAGCTCACGTATAGCATGTAGAATAATTTTAATTCTAAAATGTCATGCGCCATATTTTACTCTAAATATTTTTCCTGGCGATCTTCCGTTGAAAACGATCCTTTAGTTCTTTCAGAGATCATACTGTACAGTGTGATTAATATCAACAGCCGGCCTGTCCCTCTGTGTGTATGTCCCATACGACCGAATATAAAACGAATGCTAGGATGCGCGCCCGAATGAAGCCTTTTATCAAAAGAGTCGGATTTCACGGACCATATTGCTTTGAGCAAACCCATTTTGAGTTCAAACGAAATATATGTGCCTATGTCAACTTCATACCTATGTGTGTGGTCTAATCACTCTGATGACATGAAAGGTCTTCTGATATTTTCCAACGTGATCCGCTTTTTGTTGGAACTAACCACTGTGGTTTGGTTAAACATTGCTGGGTTTAGCGTTGGTTTAAAATCAGCGTAATCACTCCTGAAAATAAATTGTTGCATACTGTTCGAAAGGGAATAAAGAAGACAACATTTTCAAATTAAAATAATTTCCAAATCGCTTGCGGTTATTTTTTAATTACAATTCAAAATCAATTTGTCAGTTTTGCTTTTAAAAATCACAATGGATTTTTGACTTAAAAAAGTTAAAGTTATGTGCAAATATTCTTAAATTTATTGTAACCATACGTTACTACTTCCTAAATAAAAAAATAATAATTTGAAGCTGTATTATCAAAAAATCTTAATTTATGACATGTATGTCGCATGCCAAACGAATTGTGGGCAAAAATATCCACTGACTGGACCCCACAAAACCTAACAAGGAAGCGCGGAAGGCCTAAACGGAGATGGCGGGACGAGTTGGACGTCTTTTCTAAGGATTGGCCGAGGAAAGCATCCGACCGTGAGTCGTGGAAGATCGAAAGGGAGGCCTTTGCCCTGCAGTGGGACAGAAAGAACTAAAAAAAAAAAAACAAAAAAAAATTTTTTTTGAGACACAGTATGGAAATTCGAACAATTTTCAATTATAAAATAACAAAATCTATAAATATTAAGTTTTAAGGATTAGTCATTGGGCCTAAGGGACAGCTAATAGGCCCTTCTTTCAATTTCAATCTAATTTCCTGTGGCTGTAGCTACAAAGGATTTTTTTCAAAGAGTAATAATGCATATATGTAAAAGTGCGACTGTACTAAGTTAAACATTTTCAAAAATCTCCAAGCATTAGGGCTCGTTCACATTCAGTATTAAATTTCACAACCCCCATAACAACCACTACCCCCAATAAATACCACGCCATACAACCCATAAGCCAATTCAGAACACCCATAACAATACACTATCCTCCATAAACTCAGCATCCATTTTTCAATGGCCCGTTGAAAATTGAGTATGAAAATTTCATTTAATACATTTTCAATGGAACCGAGTTGGAGGCCGAATAATAAAATGATACCATTGCCTATATTGGGCCGGGAGTAAACTTTAGCCAGAGCTCCAACTTGGTAGGTAGCCAATACAATCTCATTGGAAGTTCGGGAAACCCGTAGGAACGCCAGAGCCGTCTTAAGGGGTTCTAAAGTGGAGTGATACGTCAAGTTGACGTCGCGACCTCTGTTCCGAGTTTTCCCATTTTCCTACCACCTCCGGATTCAAAGTAGCATGTCAGACGGACTCGGATTACATTGTCTAGCACTTTTGGCGGGAGTGAAGTGTTGTTTTATGCGAATGTGTGTTGGAATCGTAACGTTGCAGGTTTCAATGTGAAGGTATTACTATGTATAGAATGTATACATGATATTTTAATCCTTAGGTATTGTTTGTATACCTACTCACTTATCATATTCTATCGAATTTTTATTTTATTAAATAATGATTTTTAATTTGACATGCTTCTAATATTTGTATATTTACCATGACATTGTTATATTCAAATTTAAGACGATATCTTTGTGAGTTACTTATGTTATGAAATGTATAATAATATAAGGTAATTTTCATAGATAAATAAATAAATCTAATCTAATCTAATCTAATCTATAATATAGGCGTCAGCCACGTAGAAGTCCTGGGTTCGATTCCCGGCCGAGCAGAAATCAAAATGATGAATTTTATGCTGTGTTTCCTAGTGGCATTGGTCGTTATGCTGTGTTTCCTAGTGGCAAGTCATAATCGGTGCCGTACGTAAATAGGAAGATAGGTTATGAGTATAAGTATTTAGATCAGTCTTTCGGCAGGTATTGGAAATTATATTTCAAATAGCCTCTTCAGATTGTGAAGGATGATGAAAAGGAATTGACGTCTACGCTGGGTGACGCTGGTGCAAGTCAGTTATATCTTTCCCTTTCTTTTTACAATGGTTTTTAAAAAAGGTTATAAAATTCTTCCATAGAATTTTATGAATATTTAGCTAAGCAATGCTAAGTGAAGTAAGTGAAGAACTTGGGCGATAACGTTGCTGTCGCGTCTATAGTTATTCTTAGAACTTCGTAAGATAATACATTGAAATATTGTCCATTTACATAGATTTACATGGACTAGAATATTGTCTTGTTTCGTTCGTCTATGGACTATTTTTTCCCGTACGCGGGTAACATTAGTTTTAAACTTTTCTTTGTACCACCTTATCGGACTCGTTAGGATTCACAGCAAGTTAAAAGCAGTAAAACAATTTTGATCTTTCTACGCGATGGTCAATTTGGACCTTTTGGTTGCAACGGTCCACGGACTCTTAATACGACTCTGTCTCACAGGCGACGTTTAAAATAAAACAATTTGAGTCCAAACCGAGTGATTGATCATTGGGGAAGTTTGGCGACCGCAGCGCCTGTTTCACGAGACGGGATTATGGCTCAACTTTCACAACAGATACAACGTCATGTGCTTACGTATGTTTTTCTACTAATACTTTTATATTGTAGATTTTGTATGGTTTAATATGAATGCTTTACTTTTTAGAGCTCATACACAAACGGCACGTTGTCTACGGCATGTTCGCGATGATGACAGACGAGTCGACTGCTTGCGGATAACACGACAGTGGCACACGTCGACGCGTAGACTGCATGCAAACTGAGGGCCTAGTGTGAGTTCCGCTTCGATTTTACTTTACTATCGCGTTTGCGTTTACGTCGAAATTAGTATGAAAAAATATATAGCGCCGCCTAGTGGTACGTTAAAGTTTTTTTCTTCATACTAATTTCGACGTAAACGCAAACGCGATAGTTAAGTAAAATCGAAGCGGAACTCACACTAGGCCCTCGGCACTGCGATCGCAGACGTCGACGAGTCGACTGCAAGCAGACGGCACGGCAATGGCAGACGTCGTCGCGTCGCCTGCACGCGGACGGCACGGCGATTGCAGAC
Organism: Blastobasis lacticolella; assembly: GCA_905147135.1. NCBI lineage: Eukaryota > Metazoa > Arthropoda > Insecta > Lepidoptera > Blastobasidae > Blastobasis > Blastobasis lacticolella. The sequence goes on along the minus strand of LR990053.1, from coordinate 16,902,886 downwards.
GTCGATGTGTCGACTGCATGTGGACTGCCCGGCGGTGGCAGACGTCGGGCGTCGGCTGCATACGGACGGCTCGGCAATGGCAGATACCGAGGCGTCGATTGTGGTAGTAAATAGATTAAGTTTGTTAATTCTCTTGAAATATCTAATAACGAACATACTTCGCATTCTACGTACGTACAGACCATATTCGACCGAACGCGATAAGCTGCAAAAGCCAGTAAAATAAATCAGTACAAAAACAATATAAAAACAACCCACGGAATTTAATTATAAACTTCTCGGTATACATCCACCATCAATCAAGCGAAATCTGAAACTCGCTGCAATATAGGCTTTACCCGCAAAAATGCTGCCAAATTACGCGGATCGAGAAACAGCTTGCAGTCATGGTGGCGTTTAAAAGTTGGACATTCTCAGTACAGTTAACGGTTATGCCCGGGCTTAACTGTGGTAATTATGCACACAGTTTGGCTCGGCTTAGCTGGAGCGGGCCAATGACTCAGTAACACTATAAGGCTGAATTATTTCAGGCCTATCTTCGAATGCACGGTAATTTGTGCGAGACCCAAAGAGAATGGTTGCTTTGCTGCGTTCTAGTTGTAGCATAACGCCGACCACTTACCTTGTCAAGTGGCATGATGAAATAGGTTTGTCAAGCCAAACTGACCGTGTGTGTATTTTTGTCATGCCACTTCAAAAGCCGCATGATGGTGAGTGGAAGGCATTAACTGGAGGCTTCTGACGCATAGAAATTTACTACTATATTATGCAGTGGCAGACGCTCACATTAAGATCAATAACTACAATGAGAATGAGAATGTGGGACTATTCGAATAGTTTTCAACTTTATTTGACGATGTTTTATCACAGCAGATTATAATTATATTGCTCGTTTCTTTTTCCTCCATTTCTTTGACGTTTATTAGTTACCCTCATTTGGGACGAAGCATGATTGTGAATTAGTTTGTGTTGACAGTTGTATTTTTGACATTGTTTTAACGTGACATGTATTTAAATTGCTTTATGATTAATAAATATCTATGAGAATGTTAAGATCGATGAGTGGAGTGATATCTACATATTTTTATCCAGTTCCAATACTACTTACATCCTTCCTTTATTACCACACAAATAGTACACATAATATTATTCGCTGTTGCAACTAGTGAGATTGGCGACTCTAGCATTCAGCCTTTGGCACAGATACGAGTAGGCTATTAAGGCCTCGCAATAGTTGTGGTATAGTAGTACCCCAGATGTAGTGTAGTGTTCTTTCCTGTGTATATTATAATCTGTTAAGTCTGGCCCTACTAGGAATGTTCTTCGAATTATTGTTTATTAGAATAATCTGCTCATTTCGTGCCAATCCGAGCAAGAGATATGAATGAATGAATGAATGAATAACGCTTTATTGCACAATCAAAGTATACAATGGGTACTTAAAATTTACAGCAGGAGAAGCAACAGGCGGCCTTATCGCTTAAAGCGATTTCTTCCAGGCAAACTTTTTGGGTAGTTAACTGTCGACAGAAGTGCAAGATAAGGAAATAAGCTGAGAGTAAGCCCGTTCAACAAAAAGACATATTGGTGTAATTTTAATTAATACTAATAAAACTATAGATAATTAAATTAAACTATAGATATATTGACCACTAGTGCTACAGAAGTTGTTAAAATGAAATAAAATATTTATTTATTTATTATTTATTTATTTGTACTAATTTGAGTAGATATTATGAACTGTGAAAATGCTGTAGCTTATTGCCTATGTTTCCAACTTGGCACTTTAAACTAGTTGGCCTGGCGCGACTTCGTTCGCGTATTGTCCTACCGCTACCCTACTTGTACAATTACAATAACTCTACATTGAATGTTGCATTCTATTTCCTATAACTCTGGAGTAGCATATTATTCCGACCTTGTGGCGACAATGGGCACCTCCAAGGGTTTTAAGCGCTTTTATTATGTGTCATTGGCTACAAAATGTTAGAAATTTATAACCTACTTGCTGGACATGTGCTCGATTGGGATTCTGCCTTATCCATTTAATTTCTACAGCTTTTTGAGGAGGGAAATCCGGAATCAATGTTTCTACATTCTTATAGTTGCGGCTTTCAGGACAGTGTTAGCTTGTCCTCGGGTACTGCATGTATGAAAAGATCGATAACCGGGAGATAACGCAGTGGAACGCAAGTGGAACAATGTGGTATCTGCCTCCTCGAAAGGCCTGACGGTTTGTATGTATACCTCAGTGTCAAACCTGTGTCTAATTTGGTTGTCCTTGTAGATCTTGGCTAAGCAGGGGTTGCAGCAGGGGAATAAGTGGTGGACCAATCCCGGTTTATAACATATAGCAGCCGCCCCGGCTTCGCACGGGTACCACTACGGGTACACGGGTATATAGCCTATGTCACCCGGGGATAGTGTAGCTTCCCAACGGTGGAAGAATTTTTGAAATCGGTCCAGTAGTTTCGAAGCCTATTCAATACAAACAAACAAAAAATCAAACCTTTCTTCTTTATAATATTGGTATAGATTACATTGTGCCGTAAGAAGAGTTGGCCTGGTGGTAAAGGTATCCGTCTCGAGAGATACCGGCTTCGAATCCGACTGCGAGCAAATGAAAATGAAAAAATATTTATTGAATTAGAATTACGTTAATTAATCTCTTTACAAGAGGCAGAAATCTAACGGAAAACAAAGGGAAAGTTAAGCGAGCTCATCCAGGTAGGGGACGGCGCATGCGGACCGATCAGCGCGTACGAGGGCTTACCCCGGCGAGACACCGGGCAACGATACACACCACGCACATAACCGCCTAAGCGAATCATGTGCGGCGCGTGCCCGGCCCCAGCCAGCCTGCCGGCGCTCAGACCCGCGCGCACCAACCGGACTAGTCGCATCGCCCCCTCGGATCGGAAAAAATAAGTAGAAAGAATGTCGTCTGTCTGTCAGTATGCCGCTTCAGTTAGGAAAATGACCATCTGTGGGTGAAAGAAACGGTAAGAAACCCACAAGTACATTTAAATATGATTACATTGCATTGTCAATTTAATTTGAGTGAGCCTGTCTTGATTGGAATATGATGTGAACCTCTACAAATCGGTCAAGATAACTAATAATAAAAAAAAAAATGGTACAGCAAAAGCAGGCCAGTCCACCAAGGCAGCACCCGTTCACGAGCATGACGCAGGGCCCAGCCATCGTCCAATTCAACTATATTTGAGGGAAAAGAACGACCCGACCCCCACGCCACCACCAGGCAGACTTTTAAGTGAGCATGCACTGCCAATGCCGTACATATTTAAAAATTATTGGTTATCAATGACTATTGTTATTGAATGAATGAATATTGATATGGATCAAATCATCCTCATCCAATTTACAAAATTGTAAATTTATAAATATCTTCCTATTTCGAAGAGCTAGTAGTACACCATACATTTTGTCATTGATATATTCATAAATTTTATAATAGTCTTTTATATTAAAGTTGTTTCACCTTTTTTTAAATTGTGATTCAGGCAAATTAATAATACATTTAGGAATATGATTATAAAATCTTATACAGTTACCCATGAAAGATTAATTTACTTTACTAAGTCTGAACAACGGTGTCACCAGTTTATTCTTGTTTCTTAAATTAACATTACGTACATCAGTATTTTTAGCAAATTGGGTAATATGCTTTCTAACATACATAATATTATCAAATATACAATATATTAACTTGAGAAAGTCAATACATCAATTTTTTTAAACAATTACGAATGACTCTTTTCTAAGTTATGTAGTACTTGAAGACAAACCGATGCTCGTACGGTGAAGAAAAACATCGCGATGAAACCTGCACTCTGGACAGGTTCCTCTGACACGGGTCACGGAGGTCAGATGCCAGTCAACATCATAATCATCATCATATCAGCAGGAAGACTCCCACTGCATGGCAGTCGCTCCACTGTTCTGCTAAATCATGGTCAAGGCGGACCCCGGGCCCTCGTACGCAAGAACACAACCGGGACATTACCGTCAATATGATTTACTTTACACTGAAAGAGAAAGTTTCGACAGTTGGTTGGTACTAAAATTAACGTCACCCACTCCAGCGATCAATGAGCGTGCTCACGCGAAACGTACTTAAATCACCTCTATTGTCGCATTCACCCAATTTATTGTCAAGATCAACACGGAAAAGCTTTTAGGATATGCAAATGACAACATTTATTACTGCTTCGATTAAAATAACTTTGCGGTGCATTGCTGATGTTTGGACGTGGAAATTTGTAGCTGGTGCACAGTGACATGCTATGACATTTCAATTGTCTGACTTATCAGTGACAGCGTCGCTATAAAGGTATAAACGACCATGGTAAATGACAAAATGGTACCGGAAGTCGCAGCTGATCGGATAGGCTTCCAAGTGAAATAAGACAGCTAGATTTTGTTTTAATAGTCAAATTCCTATTCCGTGATTCATTTGGCGGTGATTCATACAAATCCACGGAAAACCATGAATAACAGAAATAAGTTATATGAATTCGGATTATAACAATGGTATCCAGTGGCCTTATCATTGATTGCACATCGCATTAATTGATACGACCCAAGTCCTGTCAATGTTAGCCCGTGGTATTTTCATCGAGTGTGTCAACGTTTCATTATCCTTTTTCTCTCTCTCTCGTATAGGAATCATCGAAAATCAAGGATTTGGCAGATCAGGTAATTACAGTGGAGCGCCTGTCATCTGACTTCAGTGACCCTGCTCGGTGAACCTCACCAGATTGGATAGGGGTTACACATTCAGGCGACTGAATGTGCAGTTTTCATCACGATGTTTTCCCTAACGATTTCATTACGATGTAACAACAAAGAGACATGGCCGTAGTGGGATTATGAGCTGAACCCGGTATATGTCGCTTACGAGTCGGATACCCTAACCACTTGGCCACCGACGCTATCGTATAGGAACCATCGACAATACCACGGAGTAATTCTTTAAGGCCTTGCCACACACAAAGCTCGGCGCGAGCGCGGTGCGATAGTTGCTAGGCAACCATCGCGCGGCGCGATAGTTGCCTAGCAACTATCGCACCGCGCTCGCGCCGAGCTTTGTGTGTGGCAAGGCTTTTAACCTGTCAAACTGAAGCCGAGTCAATCTATCGCTTTCATAGTCGATTAGGCCACAGGTAGTGATTCACTGGTAATTTATAGTTAACCCTTTAACCGCCACGCTTAGAATCAGTTGGCGTGCCCTCAGCGCCACGCACAGTAAAACGAAAAATAAATACCTACAACAAATAGTGATGTTCAATAGTATATCGATATGGGTAATTCCCCTTCAAACGCTTACAATTTCATCTAAATATCGTAACAGACAGTAGATAGAAAACGTTACTTTGTAATTTTATTTCTAATATTAGCAGGTATTTTGGTAACACAATGAAACAAAAAGCGTTTACAGATATTGAAAGATTTATTGATTTCCGCACAATAAAATTGGTCATGAAAAGAATTTTGTTAATCTTATTTTTCAATGCAGTCCTATATAGTATTCTTTATTTAAATGCAATAGTTAACAAACAACATTGGTCAGTTTTTTAACAAACATGATTATACTTATTTCAACAATATTAATATCAGTTTACCGAATCGAACCTTGACAGATTCTAATGATATTTAACTACAGATCACCTTCCAGAATACGTATTAATTCTTCAGCTGTAATCATGTTTAATCACATTAATCGATAACACGAACATAATAATAACACGCATAAGCACAACACCAATGGAAAAATCCAGAAGGCGGCACTCGTTTATGACGTCAGAAGCGGTCGTCTTTTTCCGTCCGTGGCGCTGGGTGTACTAGCAACATTAGTTTCTAAACATGCAGACTAGGGATGGGAATTGTCGATTCAGTCACTGACGTTTTTAAGCTTTATTTATTATAAATAAAACAAAATAAACACATTTATTTATAGAAATAAATGTGTTTACTATAGAGTAACATTTGCTTTATTTGTTTTATAATAAATTAGTAAGTATAAACAGAAATAATTTAATTTATGTGGATTTTTCTACCAGTAAATCATTGCTTATGTCCCATCCTTATTGTCGGATTTTTCCGTCACTGGCGCTGGACACCAATACACTTTTCGAATAATACTATCAGTAATTTATTCAACTTTAGACATTATTTTTAAGTCTTCTAATTAAGAAACTAAAGTGTAAGCAATTGTATATGATTACTTCATCAACTATTTACCAAATTATGAACATAATTTTAATATAATACAGTGCTATCAAACAAAAAGGCAGATTAACCGAGTAGTGGTATTTGGTCGTAAATATCCGTCCTTGGCGAAATGAGCACGAAAATTTTTGTCGGATATATCCGACCTTGGCGGTTAAAGGGTTAATTTAATATATGCGAAGCCGTTACACGACTCGACCTAGTCTTCGCGTGAGAGGCATTGCGGATAAGTTTGAAGAGGCCCGACTGCACTTGATCATATTCTGGTTAAGCCTGGGGCTTAGGGGATAGGTGGGAAATGGGTGCTTAAACCTATCGGTATTGGTACCAGGAAACACATCGTCGAGTCGGATGCGAGGACCCACGGTTTATGACGTGAGAATACTGAAGGCCGGATGAAGTGGAGAAGAAAGAGCTAGACAGCCCTGGAATAAATCGGATCGCCGCGTTGTTAATAATGTTGATATATGCGAAGGTGTTGCGTTTCTAGTAAAATAAAACAGTAAAATATAGCAATAGGGCAACCACGCTGCGATTGTCTATTTATTTGATCAACAGGAGCTGTCGTGTTTTTGTTTAACCGCCTTTGTTCTAAGCTGGGTAATCCGGGCCTGTGGACCAAGAACAGGGCACCACTTAAGCTTGACCCGGCGGGGTGCCTTAGGACCCGGTTATGAAAAATGTGGTTGCGAATGTGGGGCCATGAAGTTGGCGGTCCATATCAGTAACATAGGTTTCGAATATAGTAAATAAATAATAATTATATTTATTTAGGAAAGATTTGTACAAAAACAGTGTAACAGTGGGTTCACTTAGTGTAGATTGCAAAACTATTTGCACAAATTTATTTTTAAACTCTGAGATCCATACTAGGCAATAGCCCATACATAGTACCACCAAATTACGATTTTCAAAATGATTCCTAAACTAAAACGCCCCATGACTGCAATTGCGTTGGCTACCTTATCCTACAAAACGGAACACAACAATGCAAGCACTGTATACCGGTATAGTGGCGTTGATAAGTACATGACCACTTTTAGAAAAATATCTTTTTTATTGTAAAAAAGTCGTTGTGACTTTTAAAAGAAAAACTGACAGTGACTTTGAAACGTAATAAAAAACAACTACAAGTGATTTTAATATTATGTTTATTTTAAAATGTTTTAATTTATTCCCTTTCGAACACATCTCCAACTCTACATGCTATAAAACATTCAACAGCTGCACAAGAATATTAATTATAAGGTGCTCAGGCACTTATGTGGTGTCGTGGTGTGTGGTGCCGCCACCTCAAAGAATAGCACCACCCCATCTCTTCCCGTGGGTGTCGTAAGAGGCGACTAAGGGACTAACTCGAAAGATGGGCAGCAGCTGTGTATAATGAAACCACATGATCAACTCGTCCAGATCAATCGCTGTTAGGTTGTTAAAACATTCTCAAATAAACACCACCGGTATTATTTCAGTATTATTTTAGTTGCAAAAATATCCTCAAAGAGATTTCCCGCTAGTTCCATGGCCTACTTGTAATAGAGAACCCTTAAGGCACTAGCGGGATACCCGCTGTTTAATGTACGACGTTCCGGATAATAATTTCGGGGCCACGCCGCGCGCTCATACAAATTGAACCCGTTACGGACTAAAAATATTATGTATTTATTGTTGCCCATCGAATGTGTTAAGATATTAGTCTACACTAGCGACCCGCCCTGGCTTCGCACGGGTAGTAACCTAAACAAATTATACACCTAAACCTTCCTCATGGATCACTTTGTCTATTGGTGAAACCCGCATGAAAATCCGTTCAGTAGTTTTTGAGTTTCTCGCGAACAGACAGATAGACAAACGTGGCGTTTTATAATATGTAGTGATAGGGAATCTTCATTAGCCAATGTCAAGTGAATTTTAATTTAGTCGTCATCATCCGAGGGGTCAATCCTGGCTTCCGTCAGGGTCGGGTTTCCTAGTCTTTCTTCTTCACTTAGCCCGGTCTTGGGAATCTTTGTCGTAAGCCGTTGCTCGCATCCGACACGGCAATGTCAACACATCGCTTCTTGGGTCGCCAATTTCCATATGCTTCTTTTTTATCTTTCTAACCTTGTTACACCGTATAAAATAAAGTCGCTTTTCGCGTCTGTCTGTCTGTATTTCCGCTAACTCCTCCTAAACCATGCAACGAATTTTATTGCCGTTTTTACTATCATAAAGAGAATTACTTCTCAAAAGTTTTTATGTATAATACATGAATATTATAATAGAGAAAAGCCGAGAGCACCCATGCGAAGCACGGCTGGTCGCTGGTTCTATGTATGCTGGTACGGGGAAGTTCATATTTACATTTTTTGGAATTTAATGGTTAGTTACTTTTTTGACTGCTGACAGTTTCGACTCTTCTTTACTTTCAGCCTTTAAAATATTTGCACCAAACCTGGAAGAGCCTTAGTCCAGAACCACGAAGCCCTTTCACATCCGGATATCGGTGATCTGTCTGTGACCGCTACGTTGGTGCGAAAACTGCACTCCCATATTGGGCGACACGGGAATTCCATTACAGGGACCTTTTCGTTGCAATTGTCCCCTTAATGGGCTTACGATCCAATGTCCCCTTTTAGATGCAGGTATTGTTAGGTGTTTTGTACGTGGTGACACATACATTTCGTTTATGGCCGATGACAGTGAACAGGGGGTCACAATAACATCTTACATTATTGTAAGATGGGTCTTGGCTAGTTATGGATTAATAAATTAAATTATCCAAGTGTCAATTATTGTTTTAAAATCTGTCATCTCCCGCTCTTGACGCCCATGTTGTGCCCATGCCACAACTGTGCAAGATGTTAAAATAGAGATATGTATAATATGTACTGTAGCGAACACCGACCTAACGTTGCACTTACGCCGCCACCACGGATTCCAGTGATAACCATTCCACCAGGATATTACTGGGACTGTAAGAAAAAATCGAAACGTTATAATGTAACGAACGAATTTTATAAATCCAACCTAACCTAACCCTTACTTCCAAGTTGAATACCAACAATGTCTCTTTTTTTGTTACCTAGTTAATATGTAAACAGAAAAATCCGCTTTTATGACAATTACAAACACGATTGTAGACGTATTCAACATTTCAAGCCTGTTACTTATACAGTTTATTCAGGAGCGAGTCGGTTCGCCTTCCACGACACCCGTGGTACTCAAAACATCCTTTTACAAATTTAATTTACATTCCACGTCTAAACCTTCCAACATTTTCCCCAACTTATAATTTAGAGCTCTGTAAATAAGTTAAGTCCTAATCCTTGATCTCACCCGCCGTTTAGAGGATAAGAATTTAAATGTAGGTACAAAATTTTGCACCAATTCTAATTTCGTATTTCAGTACGGGGGAACAGTGGGAGAGCCTTGTGGATTCATTAATATAAACTTGTACTGTGAATGTGTAGGGTTGCCAATTTGTTGCGATAGTTATTTTTCATGGTCCTCAGTGACAAACGAGCATACCCATCTGATGGTAAGTGGTAACTGTCGCCCATAACATCTATAATTCTTATTTTTTAAGATACTCAGTGATAAACGAGCAGACAGCCCACCTGATGGTAACCGGTAACTGTCGCCCATAACATCTATATTTTATATTTATTTTATGATATTGAGTGATAAACGAGTAGACAGCCCACCTGATGGTAAGTGGTAACTGTCGCCCATAACATCTAGGTTTAGCTTAAGGTTGCAGGTAACAAAATGCAGAATCACAGGTGCGTTGTCACTGTTAAGGACTAAGACGAAATACCTCATGCCTGTAATTTCGCTAGTAGTTTGATAGTATTTTTTTGCTAACAATTTTGATACAGCTTTAATCGAATTAAGGATGACTGTTTCTACACCTAACTGGGTCCGAGCCGAGTCTTGGCCGGAGTATGGTTAATTAATATCCCACATATTTTGTATGGACACGCTCATGCTATAGGGAACGGTAACCGATCACTTTTCGGTCTTTCTGCGCTTTAGGTTAAGCTTTATAATGCGTACGGATGCGTTGCTTGGGAGTGTGTTCTCTCATCATTATAATCTAGAATAATCTAATAAAAAATCCGTTATATAATAAAAAATGCAATAAGTCGTGTTTTTGGTTATATGAAATACTAGATAAGGGTACCAAAAAACACATGCTGAAGTTTCAAGTAGTAATCCATACCAGCTCAGAATCTATGTTAAAAAATATATATAAGCATCCTCTTAAAAAGGTATTTTATTTAGATTTGCCTGTCATTGTATTTATTTAAGCCCCATTTTAAGCCCCGATGATTAAGAAGGGTGTTTGTTATAAGTTTGTTTTGTTATAAGTTATAGGTGGCTTTGTGTACATGTATGGCATCGTAGCTCTCGAATGGATGGACCGATTTAGATGTGGTCTTCTCTATTTGAAAGCCAGTTTAATCAAGATGGTTCTTAGCTTTGTTTAATTAAAATCGGTTCAGTAGTTTAGAAAATATTTGAGTTTAAGTAGACTTGGTCGGGGTTATCTGACATTTTCTGCCACTAAGGTTGTGTTTTGTCGGTCGATTCATTAAAATCGTTTGTAGTTTAGTAAATAGGTATGGGTTTTATTTTTGTCTGTATTTTGTATCAGTTTATTTTGTATTTATGTTGTTTGTTTATTTATAAATATGGGCAGGCAACTGAGCCTGAAGTAAATAAAGAAAAAAAAAAAAAAAAAAAAAAATATTTGGTCGGGGATTATCCGACATTTTCTGTCGGTAAGGTTATATACCTAAAGCTATGCGAGTGACAGCCCTAGCAATCATCCCAGGGCGGGAATGTGTCGCGACATTTTGTCGGGAAGCTTTTTAGTGCCTCCGTAATTTTCAACTTTGCGAAATAAGGTGTCAGTAACTTCGTCAGACCAAATATGTGAGCCAACTAATCATGCGGAGCACCGTCTTGGAGTTTTCCGGAAGGGTATATTGTTTTCTGTGTTGTAAATGTGACTTATGCGTTAGATTTGGCTAAATTTAGTCGTCTAAATTCAGAAGCGAAAAGCATGAGAGCAAATCAAAGTGGAATGTATTGCTTATAAAATAAGGTCAATTTTTCTATCACGCTTTTTGAAAAGCGGAGTGATGCGTAACAAGTGATAAGTGATACAAAAATGAACCTTATTCTATGAGCAATACATTCTACTTAGACATGGTCTCACGCTTTTGGCCCTCAATTAAGTGGTGGATAAGTTTCTATATTAATTTTCAGTGATAGGTTGAGGACTATCTACCTTACCGCAAAAGTTCCTGTGCAGTTGTTAAAAGCTTTCTATAAAAAAACAAATAATCACCTTGTCGTTAATATCCCGGATGTGCGATCTGACCAGGATTTGGCAGATCAGGTAATTATAGTGGAGCAACTGCTATCTGACCTACGTGACCCTGCTGAAAAGGGAACCTGACAAGATTGGATCATGGTTATAAAAATCTCATCTGAATGTGCAGGTTTCACGCACGATCACGATGTTTTCCCTCACCATAAGAGCATCGGCAAGTATTTAACTTGTGTACATAACTTAGAAAATAGTCATTGGTACATGGCCTCAGTGGGATTTGGACCCGGTATCTCTCCCTTGTAAGTGGAATATCTTAACCACTCGGCAACCGGCTCCCCTCTATTAAAAGGTCTTTAAGCATGACGTTAATGAAAAAAATGTTCATATATTGAATACTAAAAATCCTGGGGCACCTTCTTTCAGCCAATTCAACTTAACTAAAGATGCACCAAATAGCCGGTATGTTGCTGAAGCTGAAAGGAAAATTGTTTTTTAAGTAGTACCATATCGACGTACTCGATTCTGCACGTTTGTCCCAAATATTTATTCAATTATGGTTACAATACCAATGACAGGAAGCTTATTTTATTACTTATACATTAAACTTTAAAACATCAAAGAAGAAATTAATCAAATAAATAGGTGATCACTGTCTTATTTGCTATCAAACTACGAAAACCTCATTAAAATCAATTGAGTTTTTGTAAAGTTTAAGGCTGATGTGTAGGAGCCATTTTGAAAACGAGCCATTTGAGACGTCACCCGAATGACAGCTTACTTGTAACGCCAGAAATTAGCGTCAACGGAAAAACATGGGGTAGACGGGAGAATAATTGTATCGGCGCCGTATTATTTCAACCAAATTTTCCCGCAAGATTATTAACAACACCCACAACAATACGAGAACGCGATAATTACTCGCTGGAAAATTTCCTACCAAACAACCCTGGGGCGTGTGAATTTAAAATACGAGGCGACACGGCGCCCGATTGGTGCTATTAATTAATTTTTATCGGCCACAATCATTGTAATTACGAGGCGATAACCGCTGGAGTGATAATGGCGGCGTGTTGGGGATGTTTACAATATGTGGGTGTATCATGGTTTAGAGCGTCAGTGGAGTATTGGCGCGGGACGGGTTAGTGGGCGACGTGCGAAGTTCGATCACCAGTGCCACCAAATGTTTAAATCACTTCTTCTGAGTTGTTATATTAAATTAAAATGTCACAAAAACTACTTAGTTACTATGTTGACGCAATGACCCAAAATGAGTCTTGGCCTCCGTGACATAATTTTTTTTTTTTAAATACTCAGTCGATGTAAATCGTAAATAATATAAAATGTCAGTTTAATAGATATTTGAAATGTCTGATGTCCTTTTACAGCGGCCTGTATATTTCCAGTATTTAATTACTTATTTATTTATTAGACTTTATTTATTAGGCCAATTGAAGATAACGACATAATTGTATCTAGGGTTAATTAATAACGATACTGACAATCTCGTGAACTACAGCGATATAATTATAGGAATTACTTGGACGCCATCAAACAATTTGGGTAGTTTCCGCGTTCTAGTCAATAGAAACTAATTAGTAGATATTAATTAATTCTTGATTCTTGATTTATTATTATTATAGGTATTCGTACGTTTTAGTTTGTAAAGTAATAAGAATATATTTATTTTAAGAGTATGGTTTTTTTTATGTCATACGGTAGGCAAACAGGCGAGCGGGCCACCTGATGGAAAGTGGTCACCACTGCCTATAGACATTAGCAACACCGAGAGTATCGCCAATGCGTTGCACACCTCTAAAACACGTTACTCTGGCAGCAAAAAGGCAAATGTCCCTCCACTGGTATTGCAAACGTTTATAGGCTGCGGTGACTGATTACCATCAGGCAGGCCGCAAGTTTGTTTGCCTTGTTGGGTTAAAAATACAAAACAGCCAAAGCCACGGTTCCCCAAATTCCCACGCCATGGAGCACTGGAAACCTTACTCACAGGCAGAAACACAATACTATTTAAAAGAATATTGTTTAGCTGCGATATTCTGTAAGGTGGAGGGTACTTGCCCAGTCGGGCGGCTCCAATTCAAACGGGATACCCCGCTATGCCCTTCCTATCTTAAACTTACTTTACTTTACTTAATGCTAATTAGTATTAAGAATAATGTACATCGATAAACACTTTATTGCTCATACAAAACATAATACAGTCAAAGAGATTGGAAAGTTAGCTACCTTCTTGCCAGTCTACATGAAGGTAGCTAACTTTCCAGTCTACATGAAGGTAGCTAACTTTCCAATCTCTTTGAATACAGTAGATACAGTTAAAATCAGTGAGACAGTTGAGCAAAGGCAGTTTGACAAGACAGGCATTTGACCGCCATCTCACCTGTTGGTAAGTGACGATGCGCCCGAATGTAATGCGTCAAGAAGAATGGAAGGAGTATCAATGAGAGATAAACTACAGAAGTTTATTAATTAAGGGAACGTGCTGGAGTAATAAGATGTAGTGACTGTGAACCCCTATAGGAAAGTTGGTCCAATAAGGTTCAAAAAGAGGATAAATGAAAGAAGATTAACGAAAAGTTATTATCGTATTGACTGACAGAAAGTTATTAGCCAAAAAGAACGGCTCTTTTTTTTATTATGCGTACTGAAATATATGTTACACAAGATAGAAGACTTAATTAGCTAAAAGCTCTTATGGTAGAAAACAGTGTACAGTTGTACAACCCTTCTTGAAGTAGACACAGTCTGCATATATATCACTTATGAGGTACCTAATACATAAATTGTATTACATCATGCAAAAAACAAAACAAAAATGTAAACATTTAGAATTTAGAGACTGAACTTTAGTTTTTCATTTACAAGTATTCTATAATATATTAAGGGACCGATTTTTCAATCCTCAGATTAAGTTTATTTGCCCGATAAAGTAATACACTGCCAAATTAAAACAAACTATAATCCTTTACAATTATGAAGTAATGACACAATTTTTTTTAGTCGCACAATAACTTATCAGACTGATCTATTTTATCTGAGGATTGAAAAATCGGCCCTAAATCAATGAAATCATGTGATAAAATGGGGGATTAGTTTAGTGCGGCAGAACCAACATTTCTAAAAAGTGCCTAATAGCCCCAAAATAAGCAAAGCTTCTGTTAAGGGTGTTAGATGACTGATAAACTACTTATATAGCGTTTTTAAATACACACTTATTATAGATACTACTCCCAAGACCCGTAAAAGAAATAAAAATTCATTTTTTCAATTTTCGCTCAGCCGGGAATCGCACCCGGGACCTCTGTGTTGCAGACCGGCCAACGTTAGATGTTAACCAACTGAACCACTCAGGTCATCTGTCATGTAGACTGTATAGTGACAGGCGCTTATATCAAATTATAGAGAAAGAGATTTGTATCAAATCATTCACAAAAAACGTCACTATAATAAGACCACGCTATGTACGAATGACTTATTAAAAAAAAAACTGATTAGCAAGTTTTTAAGCGTCATAGAACGCCATTCATAAAAGTCACAACAATCAATTTGAATTTTGTAGGATTGTTTATTTTCGTGAGTTATGAAAAATATTATTAAATAATGGACAAAACAATTAAAAAGGAAGTGCGAGAGATAATTTTCAGCAAGAATAATACTTTAGACTAATTAAAAGTACAAGTTCAAGCCAAATAACTGAATGTTTACAAGGACTTTCAAGGACAGATTATTGCCATATCCACACTTTATAATTTTTACTACTGTGAGTTAATACGGACTTACCGAGGTCCTATTATATTCATCATCACAGCCCGTAATAGTCCACTGCAGGACTTAGGGCCTCTCCCACGAAAGGGGAGGTTATTGCTATGATCTCCACGCTTGGCAGGCGGGTTGGAGATCGCAGTGTTTAAATATAACAATGGAAAATGCTGCTGCCCATTTTCCAGACTACGGAGACTCTTGATCTTTCGCCTCGAAAACATTAGTCGCCTTGTACGATACCCATGAGCGTAAGGGGTTGGTGTTATTCTACTCTACCGGACACCACACGGCCATCCTATTATTCAATTATATTACCTATATGTATTTACTAATTTATTAAATATTGACGCTCAGTACCTACTTAGGTACGTAAGTCAATAGGTAATTGTAAGAAAATATTATTTCTTAAAAGCATGTTTACGGTTTGTCGTCGCAACGCATTTATGCTCTGAAATGATCTTTTAGAGCCAAGACAGTCCCAGGATTTTACGAGGTTATGAAAATTTTACTGTACGACCATTTTACTCACCCTGTTGGGTCATTCTGCACTAGAGTGTGGAGCATGGAGGAATGAAGTATGACATTTCGCGGCATGTATCTCACGAGACAGCGAATTCTGTGTGAAAGTTTTATGAATTTTATTTATACAGTAGACACCTCCTACTATTTTTGTTATGGGTCTGGGTGTAGTATCATACAGATTCAGATTCAAATTTATTTATTGCCCAAAGTGAATACAAGTACATTTACATACCTAGCAGTAAATACAGACAAAAATGTGCATTCATTTAGGGTTCATCACTAATAATAATAATAGGGTGTAATTAGCGATACAATATAATTATTTGAAACATAATAATAATATCATTAATCTGTACACAAGTACCTACAGAATCAAAATGTGAACGTAATAAATCAATAGATTGAAAAGTAAATTTAAGAATGTCATAATAAAATGAAATATAAATGTTTAATAAATAAATAAATAAAAATAAATATTCGTGGACAAATTCACACAGCGCCATCTAGCCCCAAACTAAGCAAAGCTTGTGCTATGGGTGCTAGATAACTGATATACTACTTAAATACTTTTAAATACATACTTATTATACATAGAACACCCAGACCCGTAACAGAAATTAAAATTCATCATTTCAATTTCTGCCCGGCCGGGAATCGAACCCGGGACCTCTTGCGTGGCAGACCGGCATGTTGACCATTGAACCACTCAGGTCGTCAATAAGTATGTATTTAAAAAATATATAAGTTGTTGACTAGTTTTCTGGCACCCATATCACAATCTTTGGTTACTTTGAGGCTAGATAGCGCTGTGTGAATTTGTCCGAGCACCAGCACACCTACTAATAAAGAAAGATCAATATCATTAATATGGTATTCAACTTTGGTAATTTGATAAATTCTATTTATTTATCGTATGGCTTTTTAATTCTATTAGAAAACTTTTGCTGTTAAAGATAACTGCGCCCTGTAGTGTCGGATAAACATTTTCATTTTCAGTTATTGAAAGAGAAATCACTAACTATCCATTGCATTTAATTATAAGAATATGTATACTTATCCGCTTTCCTTAGGTTTTAGATATCCTGGAGTCCTGGACGTCGGTGGCCGCTTTCCATCAGGTGGTCCGTCCGCTTGTGCGCCTACTTAGCTAATAAAAAAATCGTTTAAAGCTTGTAACAAAGGAAGGTATTATGTCGATGACTTAACCCAGATAATGGGTGAGTATCTACGGTATTCACTTTGATCGCTACAAACAGAATATTGTAAATCTTATTTTGAAATCGCGAATCATGTTATAAGTAGGGACGTAGCTTTGATTAGTCAGACTCGTAATCCGTTACCGACGTTATCGTAGTATGAAATGCTATGGGTGAGGTATCAAGATTAAAGTATATTTTTTCCGTCGATTTAGGTGTGTCTCTGTTTTACTTTTTTATGAATATTTTTGAATGTTGTGCCGTGTGTCTGAGTGTTTTACTTTACTTTATTTTACTTTAAATGTAATTCGTACGATTCGGATGTGGAATGAGCTCCCAGCCACAGTGTTTCCTTTGGACTATGACATGGGATCGTTCAAGAGGTATATTAGAGGTATCTTCAGAGGCGGGCAACGCATTGGTGACTGCCCTGGTGTTGCTGATGTCCATAGGCGGCGGTGACCACTTTCCATCAGGTGGCCCGCTTGCCTGTTTGTCTGCCGTATAACATAAAAAAAGTGTTGCAATCCTCATAGAAACCGTCTTATAAGACTAGTAGGCCAATTACGTAATGCTGTTGCTAACAACTCTATGATTCTAATGATTGAAAATGTTACTTTTGTGATTACGTATCATAGATTTCAAGGGTTCAGTTGCTGACAAAGTTCCATTGCAATAAACTGAAACTATTAAATCGATTATATGTAATTACAAAAGTAACAATTTCATTCATTGAAATCAAAGAATTTACCAAAAGAAAAGAATCTATCAAAGAGTTACCTGACCACCTCTCGAATTGACCGCCGCCATCTTTAAGCAAGTCAGCTTCGCTGCGATTCGTAGAGATTGCTTTGCGATCCTATTCCTTAAAGATGGCGAAGTTCATTTCGGATTAGGCAGTGTCACTCCGGGTGGTGTTCGGAAGAGTTTGAAAATATCACGCGACACTTTCCATTTACGGGTCTAATAATAAGCAAGTCGCATACGTGGCGAGGCAGAGTAGCCAAATATACCGAAAATAATGCGGCGTTCAACCACATACCGTACGCTTTACAAAAATATTTATGCCTCCTACGATCATTCCATGGAATGAACCTGGAATGCAGTAGTAGGTGTAGGTAGACTTTTGGCAGTGTAGGGATAATGGTAGCCGCCAATGTTGGCAAGCGAAGATGGTGAGAAGGGAGAAAAGGGTAATTACACACCTGGCCGGGTGTTGTGACCAGGGGACCAAGGGCCCGACAGTTGATCGTCGGAAGTTGTATATATGCCGTGGAAGTTGGCACATTTCTTTAGCGCGATGTAGGATTGTAAGCGCCATCTATGTGCGGATGCTTGCCAACCGTGTGTTCGTGTACACGTAATGTGAGTTTCGTTGAGTCTTCCCTATTGGAGCAGTAGAGCGATAGATGTCGCCACAGACTCCTTCCAGAAAGGAGTCTACCTACACCTATCTTATAGGTGTTATAGGCCGGCAACGCATTCGTGACATCCCTGGTGTTACGAATGTTTATAGGCGGCGGTGATGTTAAAGGGCTCTTTTTTTCCGCACTGAACTCAAACTTGGTCCCTTGTACGTAGGGCGGTGATCACTTACCATCAGGTAACCTATAGGCTAATCTCTTGCAAACAATTATCTGGTTACAATGATTGAAATTATTACTTTTGCGATTCCAGATTTATTTTATTTATTAGGAAGCCAACAAAATATGAAAATATAATAACATTTTGTTTTTAAACTAACGTATTACACAAAAATCATATTTCACTTACAGGCTAACTCAACATGTATAATTCAAGAAATAATATTTCGAACCAACTAAAATCTTAAATCAAAACCTCTTTTTTTTCTACTGATCTTGCTTGATGTGACAATACTCATGTTGAACGCTGGACAAACGTTACATAAATTCTAAAAAAGTATAATAAAAATATCATCCAGCCAGATCATCGATTGCATGCGTTCAATTGCTAACAAAGTTCCATTGCAATAAACTGCAACTATTAATTCGATCATACGTAATCGCAAAAGTAATTTCAATAATTGAAATCAGAGAATTGTTGGCAACAAATTTATGTAATTATCCTACAGGTAACCTGTTTGCTCGTATGTTACATCAAAAAGAGCATGAGCACTTGTCGGTTTCTTCCATTTCGGGGCAGTAATTCTGGGAAACACAGACGAAACACAGTTATTGAAAAATAAACAATGGGAATAGCAGGCATATAACTGACTGAGTTTACTGTACCGAGCACTATCGTACGATATTGAAGGAGCGTTTGCTGTTAATTTCGCACGAATGTGCCGCTACAGATCGTACGACATACGTGCCACTCGAGATATTGGATGTCTTTACAATTCACGATTTTGGTGCGATTAGTGTCGTTGTTGTAGTATACAGTGACATACTAATAATGAAAATCTGGCGAATAGGTTTTATCCTATTGGAATGTGCGGGTCAGATGGTTGTCATGGTGTGTAAATAACTAAAAGGTGGGCAAGCATATCAACGAGATAGGAAAAATTGCAGAAGGAAGAGTGGGAAGTTCCGTCTTGGTAGGGGTTTCTCTGATGATGAGCCATCTGTTGGTGGAGATTCTGCAGATTTTTTGAAGATCACCTTCCTCGATGCACAGATTAACAGAAGTGACATGACCAGCTAGTACTAACACAGCGATGTCATGACAAACCTACAAAACCCAAAACAAATTAGAGCAGCAGAAAAAGAGAGAATATGAGCCGTTTTTTTATTTATTTCCTAGGGAGGCACACGGCTTCATTAGATATGTCGACCCCGAGGATTCCATTCAATACTCTTTGAGATGATAAGTGGAACGTTCTGGAAATTAGCGAAACTACAAACATCAGCTAGGTACAGCGCAAGAGCTACAGCAACATTCACGGTATTTGGTGCATCTTTAGCAATAATCAGGTTGCTAAAAGGAGGGAGCATTAGCTGTCCCTTATGCCCAAAGGGCTAGTCTTTTACCCCCAGGGTTATCATCACAGCCCATAACAGTCCACTGTAGGACTAACGGCCTCTCCCACGAGCTTGAAAACGCTGCTGCCTCGAAAACATTTATCACTTTGTACGACACCCACGAGTGTAAGGGGTTGATGCCATTTGACGACCTGAGTGGTTCAATGGTCAACATGCGGGTCTGCCACGCAAGAGGTCCCGGGTTCGATTCCCGGCCGGGCAGAATTTGAAATGATGAATTTTAATTTCTGTTACGGGTCTGGGTGTTCTACATATAATAATTGTATTTAAAAGTATTTAAGTAGTATATCAGTTATCTAGCGCCCATAGTACAAGCTTTGCTTAGTTTGGGGCTAGATGGCGCTGTGTGAATTTGTCCACGCATATTTATTTATTTATTTATTATTTACTCTGCCGGACACCACACGGCCAGGGTAATTTTATATAATAAATAAAAAATTACTTAATGAATGTTCAAAAACCGTTTAACATCTGCACTGAGGTGCAAAGGAATATGGTTCTTAAGGTGGTCATGCACTTATGATCTTGCACTGTACAGCGCTTCTCTTTATGGGTCTTATTTCTTGAAATGAGTATGTAGACGCTGAAGATTGTCGTATCGTGTGTGTGAAGGAACCCATTGAGTGCGAGCCAATCGAGCGCATGCCCAGAGTGTATGTCACCACTAATGGCGTATTAGATATGATGATAACGGCTCGTTGTGATTTATTTTAACGGACGAATTTTCACATGGAATATTATATGAGGGTGTAGTACTCAGACTGAGCTTTAGTTGGAATTGTGGGGAAAGTTTTGGAGTGTTTCGGACTATTTTGCAGGTTCTTCGTCCTTTTCGCAGTATGCGGATTCTTGCGGGCATGATCCATACTCCACGACCCTTTGAATAATAGATCGGTAAGTATGTTACCTATAATCTTTATTTGGTATTATCACAAGTCGTCGTATATAGTTTAGGAAAATATTGCTACAATGCCGCAGTCTTGCGACTTAAAAGGTTTATACTCCCGTCTTGCAAGGGTCCACGACCTTTGTTCTTCTTTCCTGTTTGGTCTCATGACATTTTTTTGGCGTGTTCCTTTCCGCCAGAGAATTTTGTGTTGTCGTTGCTTATTGTTTCGAGAAAACAGTGTTACGTTAGATTTTTCTTTTCCCGTTTAATTTTTATTTTGTATATTAAATATTCTGTTTAGCGGGAAATTAATTCCATGGAGCG
This sequence comes from Blastobasis lacticolella, assembly GCA_905147135.1. Lineage (NCBI taxonomy): Eukaryota > Metazoa > Arthropoda > Insecta > Lepidoptera > Blastobasidae > Blastobasis > Blastobasis lacticolella. Next base: position 16,881,601 of record LR990053.1, on the reverse strand, counting down.
CCGTTCACTCACCCTCCATTCGCAGATAATGGCATAGTTCGGTAGTTAGCCTAATAAACGCGCCCGACCAAAAATTTAAAAATTAAATTTGTTTAATGATAAAAAGAGTTAATTTATGATATAGCTGTAATAAAAAAGTATGGGAAATCATAACGACTGTTTTCGAGTACGTAATTGGAACTTTAAGCTATGAGTGTAGATAAAATTATTTTGTTTTATCTAAACTTATAGCACGGTGATATTGACAATGCAAGTAAACTCATTTGCAAGTAACCTAAACCAACTGTACCTAATTTTCCGGTTTATTATTACCTAGAACCTATTTAATATATTTTTATAATAAGTATGGATAAAAAGGTTTCATCCATGGATAAGTTATTTTCTTATTTTCCTTCATAATGAGAAGTTATCTCCCTTTAATAGGTACGAGTATCTGCGACTTTATACTGACATAAGTCAGACAAAAAACCTTAGCAACAAACCCCATTCTTCTAATCCAAGACGCGCTTAGCATAGAAATGGAACTCTTAAACAAAATCCAACGCCTCAACATGTATGAAAGAGATTCTACACGAACCGAGGGCACTCCTCCGAGGCCTCGACTCGAACAAGAGTTCGCGAGGGGGACTCCCTACCCTATCTGGCAATGGATGGCTGCAATTTATATATTAAAGTGGCGATCGATCGTTTGATTCCCGCACCGAGCGGCGACAATTGCAGAAGCCAACAAATGCAAGCGAATACGACGCGAGGGCATTGTTATATTGCTGCCTTGGGGATATGAGAGAGTGGTGTGCGCGGGAAGAGCCAGCGATGGAATGACGGACTATCGTTATCGTCGATATTAGCCTATTATTGCATCCATGAAGTCGTTTCGCTGTTGACTCATAAGGGTCCTCTAGTCTCAATGGGGCCTAATGCCTTTTTACCATTTTGACGATTGGAGCGTCGGAACCGTAATGGCCGGGGAGTCGACGTCATAAGCGAGAGACACTGAGTTCGATCCCCAGTGCCAAAATATTTATATCAAAGACTTTATCTATGTATATTAGTTGTACACTGAGGGCGACGACGAAAATTACGTTAAACGTCATTCTTAAATATGTTTAAGAATTTGGTGCAAGTTGGGCTAAAATATCCTCTTACGATGAGAGAAAACATCGTGAGGAAACCTGCACTTTTGAATGTGTAACCGTGATCTAGTATAGTCAGGTTCCCCTATTAACGGGGTCACGGAGGTCAGATGTCAGTCGCTCTGCGAAAGACCTCTGCTAAGTCACTAAAAATGCAGTGCGCATGGCCAAATTTTGGGCGTATAAAATAGATTTTTTGCCTTCGACTCGCTAAGAAGAAGAAGTCGCTCTAGTGTTATTTACCTGATCTGCCAAATCCTAGATCACGGTCAAGCCGGACCCGCGCGAGGGCGCAATCGGAATATTGACGCCAAGAGAAGTTTGAGTGAGCCAAATTGGTCGCGAACTGTGCGGTTCCAAAGGAACTTTCTCCCACGCACTAAGGTTGTGGAATGAACTACCTGGAGAGGTTTTCCCTGGAGAATACAACATGGAGTTCTTCAAGAAAGGGGTTAAAAGGTTTTTACAGGGTCGGCAACGCGTGCGTGATGCCCCTGGTATTGCAAACGTCCATAGGCTGCGGTGACTGCTTACCATCAGGCAGGCCGTAAGCTTGTTTGTCACCTTGGTAGTAAGACCTTTAAGAGAGGTAGGGCATAGCGGGGTATCTCGTTAGAATTGGTGCCGCCCGACTGGGGAAGTACCTCCACCTTACAGAATATCGCAGCTAAATAATACTCTTTTAAATAGTATTGTGTTTCTGCCGGTGAGTAAGGTTTCCAGTGCTCCTTGGGGTGGGGATTTGGGGAACCGTGGCTTTGGCAGTGGAGTGGCATTTGCTTTTTGCTGCCAGAGCAACGTGTTATAGAGGTGGGCAACGCATTAGCGATTCTCTTGGTGTTGCTAATGTCTATAGGCAGTGGTGACCACTCTCCATCAGGTGGCCCGCTTGCCTGTTTGCCTACCGTATGACATAAAAAAAAAAAGTATAAAAAAAAGTTAGACTTAACCGCTCACAGCTTAGCCCACTGGCTCATATGTAGCTAGCTGATACCTAACAAGCATTACGAACGCAATAAGCAACCCAATAGGTGGAACTGGCTCTGGGCTTTAAGAGAACAAACTGGGAAGTATGGCGATTGAAATTGAGCTGACGTTTATAACGTTCATTCTTCCATATTAACGCTCGTTTCCTATATTGAAAGATCTGTGGATGGTGAAAGACTCGAGCCAAACAGATGATCGGATTTAGAAATAATTAAAGCTATAATGCTGTGGATCCGAGGTCATTAAAACAATGAGTTGTATAGGTACTGGAGCAGGGCCTAAGTATGATTTTGGTACGTCTTGAAAAATTGTGTATTAATACCGCTATTAGAAGTATGTTTTGGACAATATTATGAATCATAAAATATATTTTTTCTAGATGATTCCCAATATTTACCTAATGAATTGACATTAAAAAAAAATTTGGTTTATCTTAAAGTTGTTTGTGACTTAAAATCCTTAACCTATATTAGTTGAACCCAGTCGTCTACTAACAAATTAGTATTCTCTACCATACTTTCAGGAGTGTCTATTTTGCCTATTTATTAGCCCGTCAAACGTGATACAGGTGGCCACCATAATAAAAAACAGATATCTGCACTGGACGGAAAGGCCGGCCCAAGAAGCAATGGCTAGACGTTGTTTTGCATGACATTTCATGACATAAGTGCCACCAAACTCACCGCCAAGGATGCCGAAGACCGAGCGAAGTGGACAAGGAGATGCAGGTAGGACCTCGGGCCCTCGTCTGCGAAAGCGCAACTAGGAATGACGCTAAGATTATGGTGATGATACAAACAGATACCGATAATCGGAAATGAATTTTTATGCTAGATTGCATTTAACTTAGGGAACACTAAAGTTAATTCCGAATTGCCTTAAAATATTCCAATTTCAATTTATTTAGCATTTAATGTGTTTTACAGAGGTAGTAATTTAACATAATACAAAATTAAATAATAGGTATCAATATGGACGCGAACTATCCTATTGTTGATTGTTGTAGTTTCCTAACAAGAAAAGCATTTCACCAACACCAACCTTAGGCGACCTCGTAACTTGCTAATACGCTTATTACACCCGGCTAAATACAGAAGCAAAAGCGTGAGAGCAAGTCAAAACGGAATGTAGATAGGTATTGTCCTTACAATAAGGTCAATTTTTGTATCACGTCTATTGGAATGCGGAGCGATGAGTAATATTGATAAGTGGTACATCAATGAGCTGTATTTTTAAAACACTTTGAGTTGCTCTCACGCTTTTTGCTTCTGAATTAAGCCAAATATAATGGGCGTATACGTCACTCTTAACTTTACGCAATCGATTTTGTGCCGCCTTAATGTTTTCAAACATCTTATGGCTCCAACTCCAGGCATTAAACATCTCACATCTTAACAAAATCGTAAGATATATTATACACAACCAAAAATTAACACAAAGTACCGAATATACAACCAACAAACACTCCTAGCTCCTTCATAATTAAAACTTCACTGAACGGTTCCCAGTCGAGCCCGCACGGACGGGCCTCAAACCCCTGTATGCGCATAAACTCATTCCAGGTACTAAGTACTTGCAAACCAACACGGAAATTAACCGGCTTTATCCTAACTCGAAACGTCAGCCCGAAACTTAATTCCACGAAATAATTCAAACAAGTATCCGGCGAACATGAGGCGAGTTTTGCACGAATACCGTTCAGGCTAGTAGCTAAAGCGATTACATGTTATAGAGAAATTATATGGCAGCGGGTTTGTAAGAAAGAAAGAAAGAACGTTTATTGACACAAACTACAACCCCACAACATTGTTAAAGATAAAATAAAACAAAAGTACATAAAAAGCATACAATTAAAAAATATAAAATGTGGCAAATAAAATAAAAATAAAAATAAAATAAATCTCCGCAAACCAAGGACCACCTCGTTTCATGCTCTGCGTGTCCTGAACTTGTACAATGGAGGACTTGTTCGACGCCAGTTCAATGCGTCGCCGAATACTGGGCAAATAAAGTGTAAGTCAGAGATTAGTCCATCGACTCGATAAGAAGAAGAATACAACATAAAATACACTGGAAGACCACACAGTGCCGATGTGACCTACTTCATTATTGATTTGTTGTGCAGTGTAATTGATAATGTGTTGTCGTGGCGGGGTTGTGGTAGGTACATTGTAGGTGTGCATTCATTTATTCAACAGAGATAATAAAATACAACATATAAACATTAAAAAAACCTTACTTAAACAAACAAAAAACCTAAATTATAATTAAACTAGAGATAAAAAATTTGATCCAGGTCCCCGGAATTTGGAAAGGTGCCCAAAAGGCTGGCTGCATTGCCCCGCTGAATAGCGAGGTTTCTGGTGATTGTAGTTTCAATTCAATTCGAAGCGTCGGTGGCCGATTGGTTAGTGGTATCCCACTCGTAATCAACTTCCGGGGCATTTGATCTTGAGAGAGAGATATATCTGATCTAGACCAAAATGTCCATGGTACCAGAAAGTCCAATAATACTAAACTAGTGGACCCGGCGTGACTACATTCACGTACACCCACTTTACCCCTACCCTTTTTTCTTGCCTATAAACCTCTTGAAGCACACTATATATCGTTGAAAACTGCATTAAAATCCGTTGCATAGTTTAAAAGATCTAAGCATGCAAGCAAATATACAGAGTGAGAGACAGCAGGAAGTGACTTTGTTTTCGTAAAAATCGAAAATACTTGTGTTTTTTAATAATGTATCTCGGTTTCTAATTTAATAAGTACTTGTATAAATACTTATCTAAAATTTTAAAAAGTAAGGTAGCCTATAAAATAAAGAGGTATTTTGAGCCGGTTTACTAAGTTCTTCACTACGCTGTAGAGTTTTAAAAATTCGTTTTCGTAGAACCGACTAGAGTCTACGGTTTCTATAAATCAATAGAGTTTGCCACGAAAGGATTATGTTTCGTTCATAGCCACGTACACAGATGTGGGTGGCTATGATTAACTTTAGTTAGTTATTACCTGCCTAGTTCATTTTTACTTTAAACATAATTATTGTAAGTCTTATCCTAATGGAATAACAACCTCGATTTTTTAAATTCCCATATTCGGACCAGGCATTGAATAAATTGATTAAAGAACTCAATTGAAATTGTTTTAAACTATGCATTATGGTCACGGGACTACTGTCGTCATGATGCATGTGTTAGAAAAATAGATAGAGTGTACCGATCTAATGTGTGAATTTAAGTATTTAGGGGATATGAGTTAGGTTGGCCTAGTAACTAAGGTTAGAAAGTTGAATGAAATGAAAAATAGGGCACATTAGTTAAATATAAATTTCTATTTATTCAGGAAAGGATATTCACATTCAAACACTGAGATTAGATTAAATGAGATAAGTTATTTATATAGGATAGCAGTCATAGCTAACAAATGAACATGGGAAATATGCTAATATATTGTAAAAATAATAAAACAGCAAAATGAAGTACAGCGGCTATATCGCCTGAAGATTACACAAATAAACAATTACAAATCAGCAATAGGCACCAAAGTAATATAATGCAAGTTTGTACTTAACTCTGTGGCTGGTCTGGAGCGAAAAGTCCTTTCGCCTGATTCAACTAGGTTTATATACCCAACGTTTAGCCGGAAATCGGAAGCCGGTACATATTTCAACCAATCATAGGACGTTATACACTGCCAGTTAAATATGAAGTTATTGTGCCAAAATACTTAACCAAAGACATCGAAATAGTTCTTAAAACTATTGTTAATCATTGTAGGATTTATTACACAATTACAAATATATATTTCAGTTAATTAGTACTTAATCTGTTAAAGAGATTCGTTCTGAAATAAAGAACGAACATTTCGTTCGGAAACATTGAAAACTGCACAGAATATTAATTACTAAGTATACGTAAATACTTTAAAGGGAAATATTTATAAACTATATTCTATTAAATAAACCATCAAATTAACATAAAATAATTATAATATCTAACACATGCAACTGTGTCGAAATATTGGGCTGCTCGACAAAGGAACGCGGTAGGAAACCCGGAACATACGCTTAAAATGTGTACTAATAATTTGATACTAATATTTGTATGAAATAGAATCGCTTTTCGAATGCGCGGGCGAGGGGCCTTGGATGCATTTTATACTACGTAAGGATTAGTATCAACTGTTTAATTTATTTCTTCTACAGAGTAAGTATCTGTTTTTGGCTTTCTGTTATTTACGAATATGTAATGTAAAAGTTTTAAGAGCTGTTGATTCTATGAACAATAAAAATAAAACTGTGTAGCTGCCTCTACATCGGCGCTGCCGTAGTATCGTATGTAGCCACCTTATGGTGGAAAGTTTTTCATACATTTTTTATGTAACTTTATTTACCATTCTTTCAAGGGTTTGACGTTTTTAATGTATATTTGTACAATTGGCCGTTAATAAATGTATAACAAGTGAGCGTGAAACGGATTTCTCAATGCAAAACAAAGCAGTGAAAAAGAAAAACAATGAAACCACAAAACAACGCCATCTAGCGTCGATTTGTGGTTTAATCGATTTAACTGCTTTATTATAAATCAAAAACATATAGAAACCCATTGAATACATTTACTAAGAGTACCTATAAACCATAATTTCAATAACTAAACACACGCAATGAAAAAATAAATTTATTACAAAAAACTAGGTATCTTCTAGGCAAGCATACTACGTCTTCGACCTCATCGTCGCTTTCCATCAGGTGAGTTGAGGACAAATGCAAGCCTATTAAAAAAAAAACGAACCCTCTGAACTGCACGTGTACCTACCTGTAATAACTGTATATAGACTTACGTAGCTCCCTCCAGTCCATAGATTCCATTTCATACGTGTTTGCCTATCGCTCGACGTAAGTCAAGAACCGTGTTTACTTGATCCAGTAGCAGCTTGTTTGCCATGCTAGTCTGTAGCTCACATAAGTTGTTGTACAATGTACAGTAACTGTATGAGCTGTTAGCTTAGTTGTTTCTTGTTTATAACCGTCGTAGTACCTAAAGTACCTACGTTTTAATAGAAAAACAGAACAATTAGCTCGACAGTACTAAGCCCAAAATCTGGATTAAAGAGCAGTTTTCCAATAGATATCTAAAGCATTACTAACCACTCACTAGATGGCGCCCCAATAATTTTGGTAATTGATAATTGCTTGAAGTAGGTTCTTAGCAAAGAGGATATAAACACTGGGCACATTGTATTGGATAATATTGTATCTGTCAATAGTTTTCATCCATTTTAGAGGTTGTAATAATAATGGAACATAGTGCCAACTTCTATAAATATTTCTGTGTATAAATCGTTCAACCTTTAACAGTTACGTTTATATTAATAAACATTTTATTTTTAAGTTTAGTATTAGTTGGCTGCATGAAATCACTGCCACCATCAAACAGATTATAAAAAAATTACATAAATTGTAGGAGCGCCATCTATTGATGCTTTTTGAAACCAACTGACAATACCTACTGGAAAAGTCCTCATTGACTTAAGGGCAGGTGGCCCGTTTTTTTTGGTTATTTAGACTGACAGACCCAACTGGGACGCGTCATTAACGACAAAGTGTTAACTTTAATACATTTTTCTTGTTATTAAAAAGCTATCCCCAAATTAAAGCCAGTGAATTTGTCTGTAAATATTTATTGTATTTGGTTGAGTATAAAAATTAAATATAAAATGTCAGTAGTTTAGTCATCATATAGAAAAAAAAAAACATTAGAAGAAGGAGTAACGTTGGGATTTTTTTTGTCGTGTGAAGTTCATTAAATCTTGTAACTTTTAGCGATTTTGACCAGAGTAGATCCTTAACTAATACATATATTATTACGAGAGTTTAAAACGCTATTTCCTGTGTCTCAGTTTGTTGGAAAATACCCAAATTCTAGGATACCTTGCCTTAATGCGACTTAATTGACTTAGGGCCGGCGGAATTAAACTCTTACTTAGATATTTTCTGTGTTACTTATAATAACCACTTTTTATACCCACTATGGCACAAGCGTGCGGCCCGTTCGATGGTAAGTATGTCATCATCTTGGCGTTAATGTCCCGGTTGTGCTCTCGCGCATGAGGGCCCGGGGTCCGTCGTGATCATGATCCAGGATTTGGCAGGTCAGGTAATTACAGTGGAGCGACTGCCATATGACCTCCATGACCCTGCTACCAGGGGAACCTGACCAGATTGGATCATGGTTACACATCCAGTCGCCTGAATGTGCCGGTTTCATCACGATGTTTTCCCTCACCGTAAGAGCATCGGTTAGTATTCAACTAATGTACATAACTCAGCAAACAGTCATTGGTACATGGCCGGAGCGGGATTCGAACCCGGGACCTCTGGCGTACGAGTCGGATACTCTAACCGCTCGGCCACCGACGCTCTTAATTCGATAGTAAGTATGTATCATGGGCTATATAAGTTTGCAGTACCAGGGGTATTATTAGTGGCCCTTCTATTGCCAAGCCTCGATTCCTCTCCCTCAATGGACCATCACCTTACTTGCCGGCAAGAAACCATTACACGAAAACGAAACGAAACAATTTAAAATAGACAAATGATTATAGTTTTCTTTCTTTCTTTCTTTCAATTCCATTAATGTCCTGCTGTACCCTTCCTCTCACATATTGCAATTGTGTAGTACCTAAATAAATATGTCCATCTGATGTCTATCTTTTTCTCTTTCTAGACAAGGGTTGCCTGGAAGAGATCGCTTGTAGCGATAAGGCCGCCTTTGCCCACAATGTTTCAATGAACCTGTTAAATTTTCTTTTTTGTGATTTTGTTTGCAATAAAGAGTATAATATACTCTATCTATCTATAGATATTATTGTCCCAGTAAAGAGTTATGGTATGTTTGTGAACCCCTTTACCGATTTTGAAAATTATTTAACTTAAAGTAAGCTACGTTATTTCCGACTATAGGCTACTCTTCATCCTGGAAAAATAATAGCGTCCCGTGGGATCGTTCGAGATTTTCAGAGACCCGAACTGCTTCTGAGTGAAAACCGCGTATTTCTATGTACTTCCTTAGCAAAGACGACCCTACCGCCGCAGCATAAAATCTCGTACCTACCTTCAACTGCTATTTCAGTAAACATATGCACCCTCGCGTATCAGAATTGGCACTTGAGTGGTTGCAATGACGTAATTATAGGCCAACGAGCCATATAATCGGCACCAGTCTGCGGGCGGCATGCAAATTGCTGGCTTCCATACATTCTTGGTTATACCATACATACATACGCCCGCATCCCCTAGGGGTAAGTAGAGACTATCGAGTATCGACGACCTGAGCGGTTCAGTTCGTTGGTTGGTCTGCCAGAGGTCCCGGGTTCGATTCCCTAGTTTATCAGTTATGTAACACCCATAACAACGTAGCGTGGGTAGGCCGGCCTCCTACAAGGTGGACCGACGACCTGGTAAGGATCGGTACCAGCTGGATGCGGAAAGTACAGGACCGGCCTTTGTGGAGTTCTCTGGGGGAGGCCTATGCCCAGCATCTTCGGCCGCATCGTCACTTACCACCAGGTGAGATGGCGGTCAAATGCCTGGATAGTCTAAAAAAGAAAAAGCATTGGGCGTCTTCCGGCTGATATGATAAACACCCATAACACAAGCTTTGCTTACTTTGGGGCTAGATGGCGCTACACCTCACAAGATGCTAATTAGTAATATGTTTTATGGCTACACATATTTTTTTATCATCACGATTTATTATTGAACGGGGTACAAACCCGAACATTTGATGATTTATATACCTATAGTGAATATCCACGAAAAAAACAACCATATTTTATAATAATAATAATAACAAAACCGACAGAAAAAGTTAACATATACTCAAATATTTTCTACACTACTGAACAGATTTGAATGAAACAAAGCTAAGAGCCATCCAAATCGTTCCACCCGTTTGGGAGTTACGATGATACAGATAGACAGAGCCACAGACAACAGTCATCAGCGTTTTCTGTAGCGTGTTTAAAACTGCGATCTTAACAGCACTAAGGTAAAGACGTCAAAGTGACATTGGACAGTGACAGAACCACAGTCGGGTCACACTGGCCAATGACCACTTGACATACCTGGTACGTTCCAGTCTCCGCTAGGAGTATTTTTTTCCGCATGGTACCAGTCAAGTAACTGCTCGGGTCGACGATCCCATTGTATTTATATTAATTGTATATTGACATTCATAAGTGTTGCAAAACCCAAACTGAATAAAAATTATTTGATTTGATTTGACACTCCCAAGGAGGATTGACTCAGGCAGGCAACCATAAAACATGAAAAAAGAAACCGCTTTAAGCGATAAGGCCGCCTGTTGCTTCTCCTGCTGTTAATTTAAGTTACCCATTGTATACTTTTGATTGTGCAATAAAGCGTCATTCATTCATTCATTCATGAAGCCAAAACTTTTAAAGCATGAATCCGAGTGATAGGTTGAGAGCGTCGGTGGCCTAATGGTTAGCGGGCCGGACTCGAAGCATGATGTACCGGGTTTGAACCCCAGTGCTGCCATGTGGGTGACTTACCAATGTCATTTTCCCGAGCTATGTGCATTAAGTAGATGAATACTAACCTAGTGCAAGGAAAACATTATCGTGGGGAAAGCTGCACATTCAGGCGAATGAATGTGTAACCATGATCCAATCTGGTCAGGTTCCCCTGTCAACAAGGTCACGAAGGTCAGGTGGCAGTCAGTATAGTGCACTTACCTTCATTTCTCCGCTCTAGTATTTACATTAGTTAGTACCTATATTTAGTCTAGTTTTTACATTAGTTAGTAATTACAGTGGTTCTTAGTAAACAAATTATTGCTTATTAATTAACTGATCTGTCAAATCCTGGATCATGGTTATGGCAAACACCGGGCTTTCACGAGCGAGAGTATAGCCCGGAATTGTGCACATGTTGACTGAAATAGCTATTGTCGGTAGGTACGTGATTTCATAATGCGATATTGACGACAAGATGATTGATAATTATAATATTTATTAATCCGTGTGATAGGATCTGTATGTAGTAAATAGTCTCCGGTACTTTACCATAACCGGTTTTGTCCGGTACGGGTAATCCAGGTCATTCACCGACTTATCTAGCTTCGGTGAAAAACACTAGATAAGCATTATTCACCACCGAAATCTTGTAGTATCTACCTCGCTACAAGCTGATGGTATGTCGCTTGGATAAAAATAATTATCTTGGCGGTAATGACTATATCATCGGTAAGTGTTCAACTACTGTACCTACATCATTCAGAAAAGAGTCATGGGTACATCGCGGCAGTGGGATTCGAACCTGGTAGCTGTCGCTAGATACCTTTACCACTAGGCCACTGACGATTATCGCTTGTAGATTTTGAAGTAAATGTCACCACTACTAGCTGAGTAGGTTTTTTTTATACCACTAAGGTGGCAAACCTGACGACCTGAGTGGATCAATGGTCTGACACGCAAGAGGTCCCGGGTTCGATTCCCGGCCGGGCAGAAATTGAAATGATGAATTTTAATTTCTGTTACGGGTCTGGGTGTTCTGTGTAAAATAAGTATGTATTTAAAAGTATTATAGTAGTATATCAGTTATTTAGCACCCATAGCACAAGCTTTGCTTAGTTTGGGGCTAGATGGCGCTGTGTGAATTTGTCCACGAATATTTATTTATTTAAACAAGCTTGCGGCCTGCCTGATGGTAAGCAGTCACCGCAATCCTATATAATAATAGCAACAAGCTTTTCACTCGGTTTGTAAAACAGTATTAGGTATACAATGTCAGACGGGGCGTGCGTGTGGGTGCATATATCAACTCGAACCAATTTACATATCTCCCCTTCAGTGCCCATAGTGGTTATTTGCCTAGTTGACTTCTAATAACTTGATTTTGACTCCCTTCCCCTCATAGTTAACATAGCAAAAGTGGATGATTTTGCGTAGGTAGGTACGCAAAAGCATCTAGAATATCAAGCATATCAATTAAAAGTATTAAGAAGCATCTAAAATGAATCCCTAGGTACTTAAAGGTACCTATTAATTTATAACATTTTCAGGCTTTGGAACTTTGACGTGTCCCTTTGATGCCATGTCTCCCCTATATCGTGGAGCTCCACGATAATAGTTAGTTAGTTGATATTTTTAAGTATTGTTTTTAATTAATTGGACAAACATACTAAGGAATTTAATTTTCTGAAATAAAGGAGATATATAAGATAATATCGTCACGTTTCAAATTATAAAAGCGCGCAATCTACTCTATATACTTATGTACAGCCCGGATAGAGTATCACTAATAATTATAAGTACTTAACCACTTACAAGACGCTCACTGGTGGCCATAATAATAGTAATAAATATTCGTGGACAAATTCACACAGCGCCATCTAGCCCCAAACTAAGCAAAGCTTGTGCTATGGGTGCTAGATAACTGGTATACTACTTAAATACTTTTTAAATACATACTTATTATACATACAACACCCAGACCCGTAACAGAAATTAAAATTCATCATTTCTATTTCTGCCCGGCCGAGTATCGAACCCGGGACCTCTTGCGTGGCAGACCGGCATGTTGACCATTGAACCAATCATAGGCGTCTTTCGACAGGTAAAAATAGGCCTCCATTTTATTTTGTGATTGTAGGGAACTATATAGAGACTGGAAAATTTAGATAGTAATTTATACCGTATATTATATTATTGAACGCCATTGCGAGAAAAAACAGGTAAATAGTAAGTAGGTATATACTTACAGTACAATATTCAACAACGATGAAGATTTACGCGAACACGCCTCCGAGTTGCGGTTATTTCTTTTCTTCTGTAAAAACGCTGCTGTTAAAACTAAATATAAAAAATAATACCTATGACTTTTTTTTTGGAGAGCGGATTTTCCAGATTCCTCAACTCCCACTTAAGTACAAAATAATTGGAGTCCGTTTGAGCTACGGCACAGGGTACGCCTACTTACGTAACGTAGCTAGGTAACTAAATAATTGTAGATGCCTAACATTTAGTTGAATAAAATTCGACGGTAGGCTGGCAATTATTTTTGGTCCCAACATCTTTCGGAAGGCGTATCCTGGTACCCTCATAATGAGTAGCGAAGGGCGGATAATAAGTGAGTGGCCAAGGGTATTATTTGTACATCCATGTGTTTGTGTGTAGGTTGTACAGAATATCTGTGACACCATAATTGTACCTAATACCTCATATAGAATTCCATTTCGTGTTATTTTAAAAATTTCCACCTGAAGTCCTGTTTTTGAATCCCTCGCATCCACGGGAGAGGTCGCCTTCTAATGCCTGCCTTTTCAATGTGTAGCAACTTACCACGAGTGTGAACAGTGGCATGTTATTGACAATTTCACAACAGAAGTATATTATAGCACTCCTTAGAGGCGGTAAACGCATTGGTAGCGCCCCTGGTGTTGCGGATGTTCATAGGCGGCGGTGACCACTTTCCATTAGGTGGTCCGCTTGGCTGCTTGTCTGTTGTATAAAAAAACATCACCTCAAAACATTAACATACATTTCCTACTATAATTTAGAAATTAAGTAGGTACGATGCCCATAGGTAGGCATGCCCGTAGGTATAATTTAGAAATTAAGTGGGTGCATTTCCTTGACAAAACATTTTACACATTTCCTAAATTGGCTCGCTATTGCACCTAGGACCTATATTTCCTAGGAAAAGTATACAATTCCTAGCTTTCACACATTTCGGCGGTAAATAATGCAAATCGGCTAGTTTCCGCTTCGTACCTATTTAATCGGACGCGAGGGAGAGAACATCTATATACCTACAACCTAATCGACAGAAAACGTCGGATAACCCCTGATCAAGTTTACTTAAGCTCAAGTATTTCCGAAACTACTGAACTGATTTTAATGAAACAGCTAAGAAAAAGCTAAGAACCATCTGGATTAGACTGACTTTCAAATGTAGAAAACCGCATCCAAATCGGCCCATTCGTTCGGGAGCTACGATGATAGATACACAGAGCAACAGATACACACATCAAAATTTTAACACTTATCTTTTTTAGTCGGAGTTTAAAAAATATGTAAGTAAAGAGACTTGTTCACCTCAGTGTCCCGAAGTCGGTCACCTACACCCAATTACGGCTAACAAGTAGCAGCAAAGTAGGCACATACTTACGCAATTATTTAATTCCGGGAGGGACACCGTAACGAAATTATACTGTTGCTTAACGAAACCGCGTAGGTATGCGTCCCTCGTTTAGCTGTCACGTCACAGTAAGGGCCTAAGGGCTGAGGGCGGGGTAAGATATGTAATCGTGTATGTAGCTGTACTGTGCCTACTTAGGTATTTCCTGTGCAACAAATACTTAGGTAGAGCTCGTCTATGGCCGTATGGTGTCCGGCAGAGTAGAATAGCACCAACCCCTTACACTCGTGGGTGTCGTACAAGGCGACTAATGTTTTCGAGGCAAAATATCAAGAGTCTCCGTGGTCTGGAAAATGGGCAGCAGCATTTTCCATTGTTATATTTAAACACTGCGATCTTTTACCCGCCTGCCAAGCGTGGAGATTATGGCAATAACCTTCCCTTTCGTTGGAGAGGCCCTAAGTACTGCAGTGGACTGTTACGGGCTGTGATGATGAGCTCGTCTAAGCTGAAATGACGCGCCCCACTATCGCATTAACGCACACAAGCAAGTTTAAAATATGGACGCAATACATATACAAATGACGTTGTAATTGGTCATTCAGTTGCCGGTGAGACTAAACGTAGGAGCACGAGTCGTTCGATTGGAGCAGTCGACGCTCCCACACAGATGAAGTGTCGTTATTAATATTTGCACTCACACATCGAAATCAACTAATTAAGTAGTGGGGCGCGTCATTTCAGCTTAGACAGGCTCTACAACAAATCACATACACCGAGAGCTTGACTTATACGCTTATTAGCTACATTTGTATCTATCTATACTAATATTATAAAGAGGAAAGGTTTAATTTTTTGTTTGTTTGTTTGTTTGTATTGAATAGGCTTCGAAACTACTGGACCGATTTCAAAAATTCTTCCACCGTTGGGAAGCTACACTATCCCCCGGGACATATATACCCGTGTACCCGTAGTGGTACCCGTGCGAAGTCGGGGCGGCTGCTAGTTGCTTATAAAAGTAGGTCCATTTTTGTATCATTTGTAGTATTTTACGCGTCACTCCGCTCTTCAAAAGGCGTGATACAAAAACGGCTCTTGTTTAATTAGCAGTATATTCCACTTTGATTTGCTCTCAAGCTTTTTGCTTCTGAATCTAGACGAATGTTTTAGTCAAATGTAATAAGCGCATTAACCAGTACGCTGGGTTACAGATACATGACGATAACTTCGTCGGCAGAAACTAAGTACCTATCTAGATCAAAACACTCACTTTTATAGGTACATAAACCAGCATAACTTGAACCGACATATAAATGCCAATTCGCCTCATACAGAGATCAAAGCTATTGGTCTGACTCTAGACATAGTGCGTGAATTAGAGCTACTCAAAGCCACGATATTAGTCGAAAACATACTTGATAGCCAACTAATTCGCTTTAAATTATTTATTAACGTCTACTTAATAGTTGTCAGACTGTACCTAGATATAATAACAGTTACATGAAGGTACCTACCACACCAGTACAGGCAACACCCGAAGACTTACTTTGCACATTGTTCCTGGCCTTTGGCAGATCAAAAGCACTTCATATCGTTTGAAGAAGTACCTAATCATAAGATTGGTAAATTGCTTTTGAAAATTAAGAGCACGAGCCTTTGTTTTCAGTATTTACTTTGGAAGTGTATGTTTAGCAAAGCGTCGTTATTAGAAAATTAATTACTTACTCTTTGCTGTGAACTGGGCTTACCTTCTGACGTGTATCCAAGCCGCCTACTGTATCGTAAAGAGAAAACAAGGCGTATGTACGTCTTAACGTGGCATCATGCCAAATACTCATTTTAAAGCTTTATTTAAGCCCGCTATTAAGATGTTCGTTTTGAAAACGATTAACTATTTTCACTCTGTCTTAAAAGTCAAGCGTCTTGGGAAATTATAAGGTTGATTGTAATCAACAAGTAAGCCACCTGATTTTGAATAATGACGTCCATCTTTTCTCGTCATCTTTATATCTTGTTGTATATATACGGACGTCTTAAACATTCAATCAGTTTTGCTTACTTTTTAGATAAAGTCTAGCAATATTTCTTTTCAATTTCTTTATTTCGCATTCCATGTGTTACATATAGATGTTACAATATGATGAGAATCAATATATTAGTAGGTATGTAGGTACAATATAGGTATCAGCGGCCAAGCCCTATTCCTGGGGCCTTTTTTTTTGTTTCGATCGCATCCACGTTGGCGCTCACGCGCGCTACCTACTCTTTCACACTCGTGCCGAGTTGCTAGAGTTAGAAAAGACAGGCATTAGAAGGCGCACGCTCAAAGAGTGGCTCAAAGCTCGGGCCCTAGGCTCACTATTATTGTCCTGAAAACATTAGACTAAACTCAAAAAAGGTTGTTATTAAAGGGTGTAAGTATTCATACAACTTCTATGAAATCAAAATGCTGAAAATATTGATTAACTTTAGATATATTTATTTATATTTTGCTTATAATTTAATTTTACATTTTTCACATGATTTGTCTTAAATCTTAACTTATCTTATTATAAGTAGACACGAGGATGATATTGGAATAAAGACAAAGTAATAACAAAAACACGATTCAATAAATTAAATACAGTACACAATAAAATGAGAATTCACAGCCATTTTAAAAAATGACACCAAAATGTGAAAAATGAGATGAATAATGGACAAAAAAGAAATTAAAACAAACAATTATCTAATTAATAATACTTCTTATGAATGCCAAGGCACTAAAGGTACTTAAACAAATATTTATCTAATTTGGACCCTTTATCCTAAAATAATTCAAATGCATAGAAATGAGATTAGTTTACAATAAAAATGTATTTTATCAAATGTCTTAACTTCATAATGAACACAAAGAACTAACATTTTGAATCATCAATACCAAAGGTGGATTTTGATCAAATTTTAAATGCATTAATACAGATTAAAACATTTAAATCTGATAAGTAAAACTTAACCTGTCAATTTTCAATCTGTTCAAATAATTAATGTCGGTGGGGGTGTGAGTTTGATAGCTTACATAGGTACTACGAATAGTAAAATCAAGAAATGATTCTCATACATAATTGTAATTGTATTTCGTAAGTGGTAATCCACAAACAAAATCTGGACAGCCAGTGGCCACGTCTAGTCAAACTTGAGTTGCTTGAATGTTATGGTGCTTTGTCAGTGCTACGTGGTACAAAATATTATTATTATTAAGCAGGCAAGCAGTTATCATAACAACCGATTGATTTGAAGAGCCAGATACAGGCGTATCTGGCTCTTCTCTACTCATTATTAATCTGTATTTAAATGTTTAATTTTGTAAGTCAATCGATTGGTTACTCGGTGTGGTAAAGGCCAATGATGACACCTCAACTCTACCTTTTGTAAGCTAGCGTCGTAAATCGTTTGATATAAGAACGTTTTTCCAAATATTCTTATTCGTAGCTCAAAATAAGTAAGTATGATGCAAAAGTGATTCGAGTTCGCTTACAACGTCAAACGGATTAATTTGTTATGACATAGTGTTTGTAATAATTTAGCAAAAGCGATATTAATACCCTGTTTGTTTCCTTACTTCTTGCCTTGCGTGTGTTGTATTATCTCTTGTTTTGTTTAGCTGTAAACCATACCAAATTCTGAAGAATGAGAGAACAAATTAGAAGACAAAATTCGTACGTAGCTCGTACCACGACGAAGTTCTTCATTGCAGGCGAGATTCCTTGTCCCTGATGTTCTGTGCCGCTAGGAAAGTATTGTGCATCAGCATAGCAACTGTCATGGGACCCACACCGCCAGGAACTGGTGTGATCGCTCCGGCGATTTTGCTCACTTCTACGACAAAAAAGAAACATTGATTGTAACAATTGCTGCGACTAGACAAAACTGAGCTGTGTGTGTCTTATCAGTCATAACGAGAAATAATTAATATCTACAATGGAGTGCCATGTATGGTTCCCATATATAATGCATAGGCAGTATGTGCATAAAATCAAACAAAAATCAGCTAAGTGAGAATTGGAGTCAGTCATCATGGATTCTAAGTCAACGAAAAATTATCAAGTGTACCTGGTTCAAAATATACAGTTAAACATACTTAGTGTAAAGTACAGTAACATAACACCAATTTATGAACAGTAAAATTTTACATGTGATATTATTTACTACGTTCCACCAGGTCGGTTGTTAGTTATTTACTTCTATGGTTGTACTTATATAATACAGTTGAAATCCTATAAAAACAATCAACATTTTTGTAAAATAGAAGAATCCACTTACCATCATAGTCAACATCTCCAACAAGTTTTGTCTTTCCATCCTCAGTTGGTACCCTGGTAATGCCAACGTCAATGATCGTAGCACCAGGTTTCACCATGTTGGCCTTTATCAGGTTTGGAACACCTATCAGAAAAAAAAATTCAATATTTATTTTTCAAGAAATAAAAGTAATGAGAGAGTGTCTATCTCTATGTCAGTATGGTATATAATATATATGCTGATCGAATCGAATGAAGAACATTAATATAATTCATTTAGGTGTGTAATAATAACCTAGTAAAAATAATAATAATCCACTAATAAATAACCAGAATGGAATTATAAACGTACCTGTAGCACTGATGATAATGTCAGCATTTTGGCAGAACATCTCCAGTTTCTCAGCTGGTGTGTACCGATGGCATATAGTGACTGTTGCATCCATGCCTAAACCACTGTCATGTTTCATGTCACTGTGCAGCATCATGGCTATTGGCATACCAACATTCTTCGATCTACCAACAACTACAGCATTCCTTCCAAAAGTTTCGATTTTAAATCTAAAAAACATTTGAAAAGTTTAATGTGGATATTTTGTTCAATTTATTTAGGTTAACACGTACTTTATGAGCACTAAAGCAGATTATTTAATTATTTGGTTATATTTTATATTATAAATTTTAACTGCTTAAGTAGCATTTAGTTTATTACTGTTAAAATTACATGAAATAATGAGTTTTGATTCCATGTAAAATCTTCGTCTTTAAGTATTTACTAAAATATCTATAACAATTAATTTGTCATTTATTGATATATAACTTAAATGTTCAAACATTAAAAACATAACACAATAAAAATTTGTAAAAACAAATTACAAAAAAAATTGTACAACTTACCTTTTCAACATCTCCACTACAGCAAGAGCAGTAGCTGGCACTAAAGTTGGCATGTCCAGGCACAGCTGACCAACGTTGATGATGTGGAAACCATCAACGTCTTTTTCTGGGGCCACTGCGTTGCAGACTTTCCTCTCGTCAATCTCTCCAGGCAACGGCAGTTGGACTAGAATCCCGTCTACTTCACTGTCTTTGTTTAAGTCATCTATCACACGAAGCAGTTCTTCTTCAGTAAATGTTGCGTCATATTTAATAGTCTGAGCCAAAATTCCACAGTCAATTGCAGCCTGAATCTTGTTCTTCACATATGTGTGGCTAGCGGGGTCTTCTCCAACTATAATGCAACGCAGCGACGGTGCTCGGTGCCCCAGATTCACCCAGTTGCTAATCTTCAATTTCAATTCGTCTTTTATATCTTTGGCAAGTGCCTTCCCGTCTAGGATCTGGGCCATGATCCTGTTAAATAAACATTTTACATAAGCACAAAAGGTATAAACAAAAATATGTCCTTGTGATAGCTGTAAAAGCGAATTAGGTATTAATCGCAAATCTATGACAAAAATACCAGTAACTACACGTATATACCAATAACTATACATCAGAACTATTAATTAAATAAAAAACTATGTACAATAGAAACACACTCCAGAAAAACACAACGTAAATAAAGAACAGGTGCCCATTAGAAATTAGTGAGCCACAAGTATAAAAAGCACACAAAATTAAGAGATTGCTACGTCTATTAATTATTACCTGGCCGAGCCCAAAGAATCAATGTAAGTGTGGCTTCTCATTGTGGATGTCAGAACTGAACTGACAATCCGCAGGCAAATGGTTTGCCTCATCGCCTACTGTTGACGTACACAGGTCATTAGGTTACGTTGGCCTAACACATATTAATTGATAACATATTTACTGTACTGATGCTAAAAAAATCCTTCAACAATATGTTAAACATCCAACTGAGATATATCTGGTTAAAACTGCATGACTTTGGTTAGAATTGGGTAAAATGGAACATTTTTGCTTACAGGTCGAAGAGTTCATTGTGATAAAAAAATATCCAGTTAAGTATAATCGTGAACTGCTTAAATCTAGTATTTTTAGTGATAGTGGTTGGGAATGGCAGTAAACAACTCCAGTTTACACTGGTTTGTAGAAATTGTACTTACAATGTCAAATAAGTAGTCTAAATCTGAAAGGTAGCTATCGCACAGTTTTCCTGAAATTGAAGAAAACCTGTACCTTGCAATTTCAAATGCTTAATGACCGGACAATAGTCTGTTCCCTTCCTGTTGTTGACAAACTTAGCGACACACTGGCTGTAGTTTCCTCACTTTTCCGCAAACAATGGGAACAAAACAACCACACTGTTCCACTTTGTGTATCACATAAATATCTTATCTTCAAATGTATACTAGCTAGCACAGTAGTTGCCAAGTAGACGTGGCAGGATGTGGTATTTTATAGGGTATTTCGTCATAAAACAGGTAGTTCAATTACTTACTTGATTTGTGAATAAAAAACTGTACGCTAATAAAACAGTCGAGAAATGAACTACACTATTTTCTTCACTTTCACGAAGGACCTAATGGTGCGTTGTATTTCTTAACGAATTCTTGTCTTAAATACTGTAGCGTAGTATTTATTAACACACCTATTTTATGTTATTTACAGTTTACAACACGTTTCGCATGCCCGTGTTTACTTTGAGGTTAGGTTAGCTGTCACTGTCACAATTTTCAAAGTGACATGATTTCCGAACGTAAACTCGTTCAAAAACAAAATCTATTAGAGATTTTTCCCGTAAATGTTCATAAAATATTTTTAATCTGAATGGACTCTTGGTCATAGCATTGTAATTTTAAAATTTCGCACACAATATATTTTGTTATCCGAATAAATGAATTGAATTGAATTGCCAAACTCCAAAATATTCAATAGGAATGAGCACATGAAATTTTTGGCGGGGATGGATTAAGGTACCCGCCAATGTTGGCAAACGAAGAAGTGAAGGTGGAAGAGGGCCACCTGGCGTAGTGTTGTGACCAGGGGACCGAGGGTCCGACAGTTACAACACCCGGCCAGGTGAGTAATTACCCTTTTCCACGTCCACATCATCGCTTGCCAACATTGGCGGCTACTTTAATCCTTCGTCGCCAACGTGCACTGTTATCTACCTGTTAAAATGCGAAACAGTTCGAACAGACTCTACTTCGATCAATCCGTACCGATATTGTCAGGTTTCACGGGTCCAAAGCTTCACCTTGAGTTTCACATAGGACATAGGGAAGCACAGATAATCCGGTGTCATGTGGAGAGCAGCGGCGCTATTAGCAGCTCTGTCAGCAGCTTCATTGCCTTCGCAAATTCCTTTTACCCAGGCCATTCCTGTTCTCGAGTGACTATGAATATGACGATAAATAGAGAACACCGACGGCTGCGCCTTGCTTCTGTCTCTAATAGCCGTGAGTCGAAGAGGATAATAACCTCATTCAGTCTTTTCTGAACCCACTCGCAAGCCTTGAAGACTGCGAGCAGTTACTAGACGGTCCCGTGAAGATCCACGCTATAATCAACCAGATAGGGATTAAAAAGCTAACTACTTATTATGGTAAAGTTGGTACATCTACGAGAGGCTTTGAGTACTTATTACCTACTGTACTAACCTTAAAGTAAAATCTCTAGAGTAACTAGGTTCTATATGTAGGTACCGGTAGACCGGTGGCAATATAACAGGAGCCAATGGTAATATTGTTCGAGTAGTGGAAGATATATGTGCGTGAGAGTGAGGCTAGTCTAGTGCTAGGCTGGTCCCGGTTTTTGTCTGCCCATTATAAATATTTTTGCTGGATTTATTTAAAAACATCATACATTCTAAGAATAAGAATAGAATAAGAATAAGAATATTTATTTTTCCACACAAGAATAACGTAATATGTCATATACATTGGAACCTTATACCTAGGGTACATACAAAATTTAATATTAAAAACAGAAAAAAAAGAAATTGTGTGGAAGGGCACAGTCTCCGTTTACGCTGAGAGCTAAAGCCCTGCAGCACTGATTTTCAGACTGCCCCTAAACAAAATTTCTAGACGCAGCGTGGGGAAACCTCCCACAAGGTGGATCGAGGACCTGGTAAAGATTGCCGGTACTAGCTGGATAAGGAAGGCGCAGGACCGGATTCTCCGGACTACTACTAAAAGGTACAGTAGTACCTAGTTCTGCAAAAATAGGCTCTTTATTATCGGCCAATCGAAGATGCTATTTTTGCTGACGGTCCATGTTATAATCCTTTACCTATTTTATTATTTATTATATTTAGCTTCATTAGCAAAAACCACGCAAATTGCAAAATAATATCTTTTTTCCCAAATAAACTCCAACAACAACGTTTGCGTAGGTATAAGTAGGTACGAGTTACGCACGTCGTTATCAACATTTCGAAGTTTCTAATTGGTTGAAATAACCACCTCCCACATCTTTTGCTGACTGTAGACAAAATATTTTTGTTGTAGATTCTCGACTGATGCAATTTCCTAATAGCTTTTGATAAAAAAAACATATTGGCGCCAATATATCAAGCCGGTTGCGCTCTAGCGCGGGAGTGCCCGGGGTCTGCCTTGAATGTGATCTAAGATTTGGCAGATCAGGTAATTACAGGAGACCGACTGCCATCTGACCTCTGTGAACGTGATAGGTTTCCTCATGATGTTTTCCCTCATCGTAAGAGCGTCGGTCAGTTTTCAGAAAAAGTCAAGTGGTGGCAATGGGAATCGAACTTGCTACCTCTTGCTTACTAGTTACGCTAGCAATTACGCCACCGACGCTTCACCGAGGACAATCGCCCTCAAGAGAAAGGAATTCCTTGGAGTGCCTGGGGTCCGCCTTGACTATGATCCAGGATTTGGCAGATCAGATAACTATATTGGAGCGACTGCCATCTAACCTCTGTGACCCTGTTAAGGGAAGAACCTGACCAGATGGTTACATCAGGATCCTGGTTCATGGTTACACATTCAGTCGTCTGAATGTGCAGGTTTTATCACGATGTTTTCCCTCACTGTAAGAGCATCGGTTAGTATTCAACTAATGTACATAACTCAAAAAAGAGTCATTGGTACATGGCGGCAGTGGGATTCGAACCCGGTACCTCCCGCATTGCGAGTCGAATACAATTACCACTATGGCAACGAGGATGTTGCATGGGTATGGCATAGAGGTGTGATTCCTTAGAGTATGTATCTGCGGTATCTTAATTATCAATGGAGATTTTAGTGGCTTATACATATATAAATAAGTAAGTAAGTGGCTTATACATATACAAATAAATGTCTTTGACTTTGGCTCCATTATGGGCATTCGTGAAAAGGTAACTACTTCACAACCATTTATGGTGACGGTGGACTGTCCACCATCTCCGCTGAACTTGAGCCTCCTCCAGCCTGGAGTTCCAGAACTTTCCCGTTGTAGTAGGATTCACGTTTATGTTATACAGCCTACTTGATGTATGTGGTAGGTACCTAACACATTTTGTTCATGCATTTGGAGAAGCTAGATAGGTCTCATAAAGCTAGATAATCCTCCTAATAACGAATCCTACCAATATTAGAAGTTTGCGCAAGTTTGTAAGAATGGATGTACGTTTGGATGTTTGTTGTTCCTTCTAGCAAAAACTACTTACTGAACGGATTTGTAAAGATCGATGTTTATCAATTCTTTACGCAATAACTTTCAAAATACAAATACAAATCTATATTAAACGGATTATCATGAAATTCGGCAGCAATACCTGCAGTTGCCCAGAAAAGCGTCGCATGAATATATACAGGGTGTTTGAACTGGATGGAGTGCTAAACGATAGGTACAATTATTTCTGTCGTACGTGGAATAATTGTAGCTATCGTTTTCATACATCTAGCACTCCATCCAGTACACGGTTTCATACACATATTATGTAACACCCTGTATTGTAGTAGTAGTAGATATAATAATAGGGCTCCAGACCCCTTTCCGCGGAACCCCTTTCCTGGAACGTTATAATCGAGTTTAAAGCGGGACAAAAATAAAACATCGCAGGTGCCTCACACAGGTGCAAAAACTTAGCTTTTCTCACACAGGTGCAAAAACTTAGCTTTTCTCACACAGGTGCAAAAACTTAGCTTATCTTATACCTACCTATGCTCTGGCTATATTAACATTCAATCTAACTAACACAATAAATCAATTATTGCTGCTTGTATTCATCCAGGCTGACTCCTCACTGAAGCGTCGGTGTTAAGGTAGGGTCAGGTAGGGTCGTTAAGGCATCCGACTCGTAAATGAGAGATACCGGGTTCGAATCCCACAGCGGCATAGTTGAAAGCTAAAAGCGGTAAGGGAAAACATCGTGATGATACCTGCACATTCAGGCGACTGAAAGTGTAACCATGATCCAGTCAGGTCAGGTTCCCCTGGTAACAGAGTCACGGAGGTCAGATGGTAGTCGCGCCACTGTAATTATCTGATCTGCCAAATCCTGGATCATGTTCAAGACGGGCCCAAGCCCTCGTGCGCGAGAGCACAACCGGGACACTAACGCCAAGGTGATAATCTTTTTTATCCAGGCGGACTCCTCAGGCTTCATAGAGTCCCACCTCCAGTAGCTAGGGAGTGGTTAGTAGAACCCCAAAACAAAAACTCGAACAATGTAGTCGTCATTCAAAACTATGTTCAAAACAGCTATACCATTTCATAGTTACTTATCTAGACTTAACCCGCCACTGACGTGACGTGTTATCTCCCCGTACGAAGGCGCGGTCGTGACGTCTGCGTCCGATAACCCAGACCCTCGCGTCTGGTCAAGTCTGTTTGCAATAAAAACATGATGTTGCCTTAATGGGATGTTTGTTGCCAACAGACACTGCTGGGGGTCTAAGGCGGTCTGTACACTAGTTATTGAACCACATTATTTATTTATTTACTTCCTTTCCTAGTTCCTTACAAAACCCTTACACTCCTGGCTGTCGTGCAAGGCGACTAATTTGGTTGTAAATTACTTGAAATTATTCTATTCATAATATCTTATCATAGGTAGGTACTTTTAAATTTAACTAAAGATTAACTAATTTTAGATATAGTTTCATGAATAAATTATTTATTGTTTCAGAGACAAAAGATCTAGAGTCTTCGTGGCTGGAAATTGGTCAGAAGTTTTTTCCATTGTTATATTTATAACACTGCGATCTCCAAAGCGTCTGCCGAGCGTGCCAAGCGTGGAGATTATGGCAATAGCTTCTCCTTTCATGGGAGAGGCCCGAAGTCTTGCAGTGAATTATTATGGGCTGCGACGATGATACGCGCATTCTACGCAGCTTGATGAAACTACCCCTATGTTAGGTGGGGGATGAGGTTGTCGCTTGGATAACACTAATGTTCCTTAAACCTCGATTCCCAAGGAAAATTAACCGGCCTTTTCATCTCATGCTCGTACATATTCCTAGGAGAGTGACTGGCTGTCTTAAATAATTTTACCTAAGTTGTTCCTAAGTTATTAATCCGTGTCGGAGGCCACGGCCCACTTCAGCCAGCGAAGTTAGTACCTAAGTAAGTTATACGAAGTCTCGCCGTGTGGTGTCCGGCAGAGTAGAATTGCATCAACTCCTTAGACTGGATGTCGTACAAGGCGACTAATGTCTTAGGGAGCATCCAAATCTCGCGAACCCACCGTGAATGCGTAGTTGCATGCAACAGCGCGTGAGCGACATGTTGCATTTCATCGTACGAAACAATTGAAGATGCGGGCCGCTTGCGCACAACTTATGCGCATTTTTGTATCACGGATTTTCGAAAAGCGACATGTGACATAATATAAGTGATACAAAAATGGACCTTATGTTATGAGTAATACATTCCACTTTGATTTGCTCTCACGCTGTTTGTTTCTGAATTTAGTAACTGAATTTAGGCATGTGTAATAAGCGCATTACACGCGTAATGTTGCTGCAACTACGCATTTGCGACGCGTTCGTGAGATTTCGACACTCTCTATATAAGAAAATGGGCAGCAGCGTTTTCAGACTATGGTCGTTCGACGGACGTCGCCGGACCATGGTCGCACGACCGTTGCCAATTAGGACAGCGCCTAACCCAACGGCAGACTATACAATTCATCGAAACATTCCCTAGAGATAGACATAACACAGAAAACAAATAGTAATAAATGAAAAAAATTACGGAAACATGTGGGGATCCCCCGACCAAATACACTAATAATCAAATATAACCGTTTTAAATGAAGCAAAGCTAAGAACTATCGCGATTAAACTGGCTTTCGAACACAGACAACCGCATCGAAATCGGTCTATCCGTTCAGGAACTACGTGCCACAGCCAAATACATACATCAAATTATAACATCTTTCTTTTTACGTCGGCGAATAAAAAAAATATTCCTTACCCGTACACTGTGTGAAGACGCACTTATTTCGTTGACGCATTTAAGAGCAAAACTATTAAGTGATAAACTTAATCACGTTGTAGTAACGTGAAGACCACGCAGTGTTCTTGTGACACACCCACCTATCAGTCTGGCGATAGCAGCCACAAGAGTTCAACTACTAGGATATACTTAGTAGCGTTACCATACCGTTTACGCGTAACGTATTTCGATAGTGGGTGATAAAGTTTGCGATTGCTATATGTACTTAGTTGTGTGTTAAAATTAGTATGTATTGTGAAACAGAAAACGATGTTGCGCTATAGTTGTAAAGGGTTTTTAAACGCAGCTCAGATCAAGTAAGAAATAAAGATGTGGCATAAGGCCGGCGTCCCACAAGGTGGACCGACGACCTGGTAAAGATCGCAGGGACCAGCTGGATGCGGAAGGCACAGGCCCGCCTTTGTTGAGATCTCTGGGGGAGGCCTATGCCCAGCAGTGGGCGTGCTTCGGTTGATATGATGATGACGATGAGGCCGTATTCGTAAATATGTGTGCAATGGGTTAGTTTGGGTGTCAATAGCAACCAATAGTTTGGTTGTAAATGTGTGCGTGTGTGACCGTGTTCGTAGACACGGTCACACATGGCGTAGTTTTGAGTGCGTCAGTATATTGTTCGCTGGTCTGTCTTTATTTCTTATTTAGTCTGAGTTACGCAGTAACTCTTTTTTTTTATACGGTAGACGAACAGGCAAGCGGGCCACCTGATGGAAAGTGGTCACCGCCGCCTATGGACAGCAGCAACACCAGGGGAGTCACCAATGCGTTGCCCGCCTCTGAAGAGACCTCTAATATAACTCACGACAAGACAGGCGAGGTAACTGAGTGTAAGCGGTAACTGTCGCCCATAACAAGTACTAGCAGAAATGCAGAACCGCAGGTGCAAGTAAGATCCAATGCCTCAAGCCCGGCCGCCTTACCTACCTTATCCTTCGAACCGGAATACAACAATGTCATTGAATTCTTTGTATGGCGATAGAAATGGTGGTGGTATCTACCCAGGTGGATTCTTCACTCCTCATAATTAACAGAGTCCTACGATCAAACCTAGTTTATAATTATCTACTTGATGTCCCGTTTGTGCTCTCGCGTACGATGGCACGGGGTCCGCCTTGATCCTGATCCAGGATTTAGCAGCTCAAATAACTACAGTGGAGCGACTGCCATCTGACCTGCGTGACCCTACAACGGGAACCTGACCAGATTGGATAATGGTTACCCATTCAGCCACCTGAAATTGGCGGCATCAGCATGGAGCATCGGTGTACATAACTAAGAACCAGGTTATGAACCCGGTACCTCTTGCTTACGAGTCGGATACATTAACCACTCAGCTACCGACGCTCCTGATCAAACCTAGTTGACTAATATTAAAATACCGTCAAGGGGTGCCAATCGGCTCCCAAGACTGATAATTAACCCCAGACAAATGTCTGAATCGAGCATGGGATCATTGGCGTATCTAGGGCTATTTTCCAGGGGGGGCCTGGCCCCTGAGGTGGCCGATGAAGCCGAGTCAATCGCCAATGTACAGCCAGTGAGCACCCCATCCTGGGGTGGGCACCAGACCATTCTGGGGTGGGCACGACCCACCCGGCTCCCCCTCTTCCTACGCCTATGCATGGGATGGAGGGCTATGTTTAAAGTTGCTTTATTTTCAATATCAGCACATTTAGTCCTTTATAGTCCATTAAGTCCACTGCAGAACTTAAATCCTCCTCACGAAGCGGGAGGTTATTGCCATAATCTTCACGCTTGGCAGGCGGGTTGAAGATCCCAGTGTTATAATATAACATTGGAAAACGCTGCTGCCCATTTTTCAGCCTACGGAGACTCTAGATCTTTTGTCTCTGAAATTTGTAACTTTTACTCGCCTTGTTCGACATCCACGAGTGTCAGAGGTTGGTGTTATTCTACTCTGTCGGACACCACACGGCTTGTTCTACATTATAGGATAAGATATGAAGATCTCCGTAGCAGAACTAATCGCTTGGATCTGATTTCGAGAGTCGCAAAACTGAAGTGGCCATATGCAGGCCACGTACCTCGTAGAATCGACAGTCGATGATGAGACAAAAAACTGCAATCACGGCATTCGCAGCAGTAGTAGCGAGTCAATCGATGCAAGGGACACAGAGTCAGTCGGTGTTTTAGCCGTGGAAGCTTATGTTCACGTTTATAAACAGAAAAAAATATTATATCCGACAATAAAACAACCCAAACACGCAATGCCACACCTAAGTGCGGCAAATGATCCCACAAACGCGCACCCTAGCGCCATATCGTGACCGGCCAGGTTGAAGCCTGGCCAAGAAGAAGCTCGGGAAACCCTGGGGTTAGGCCCATAGGTCCACCTAGTTGGGCACCTGCCTTCTGCAGAGAGGGAACAGACGATCCGCGACGACGACTCATATGTTCAGCAATGGACGTCCTTCGGAAGAGATGATGTAACACATATTATTCTGTAGCTAGCATTATGCGCAAGTATATCCATTCCACAGAGGTTATCCATCCTTAATTATAAATAAAACAAAACCGTTTAAATACATTTGTCCGATAACATGTCGATGGCGCAATGTTATTAGCAATTAGTTACTAGCGTGTGACAAGGAACGGTCCATTTTTAAATTGTAGTTAATTATAATTTAATGATTACAACAGATAGTAACAGCCCGATGAAAGTTTGAAAGACAAAGAAAGGTAGAAAGAACTTTCATTGAACAACTACGATACGACAAAGTACCTACTTCACAAGGATAACATAAACTACAATAAACAAATCTAAATAGAATATACACAGTACCAAAACACAGGACCAGGGTTGCAAAAAAAATTCAATAAGAATTTAGGAGACTTACATTGACGTTATCAAAAAAATAGTATCAATATAAAAAATAAAGTATCCTCTATTTATAATTTAAATTTATTTTTAAGCGGATGTTTTACAATTTGTATGACACACTTGTCAAAGGCGTTGGTGCTATTCTACCGGACACCACATGGTATATAAAAAAAAAAAATTACTTACGTAGGTACTTTTTGGTTATATATGATGGCTCAATTATCCCATATACAACAACTGCCAAAAATTTGGGGGTAGTTCTGGACACAAACTTGTCATGGGCGTCCCAAGTGAACAATGTCAGCAGGAAGGTTCACCACACACTGCACTCACTTAAGCGTCTCCAATATTTTCTGCCCTTGAATGCTAAGATCTCTCTCGTCCAAACACTAATTCTTCCCTTATTAGACTACGCCGACTCCTGTTATCTCGACGGTACGGAAGAATTATTGAATAAGCTTGAGCGGCTCCAAAATCTTGGTATCCGATCTATATTTGGCTTACGCAAGTACGACCACATCTCCCAATATCGGGCCCAACTCAAGTGGCTTCCAATCCGCCATCGCAGGAATATTCACATCCTTTGTGTCCTTTATAATGTTCTCTATAATCCTCGAGCTCCTTCCTACCTTCGTGATCGTTTTAATTTTTCCCGTTCCCAAGACATGCCCTGTCGCTCTAGCGTCAAGGCACTGCTTTCTATTCCTCCTCATCACTCCGAATGTTATTCCAACTCCTTTTCTGTTCATGCGGCTAGATTGTGGAGTTCGCTGCCGCATACTGTACGTACCAGTCCTTCGCCTGATACGTTTAAAAAACGAGTAAAAGAGCACTATCTTTCCATTTGTTATCCATAATATGTATATGTATATATATATTTATATTATTTATATATGTATGTATTATGTACTATTATGTATGGTGTATGTATTTATATTTAGTTGTATTATAGTAGGTAAGTAAATTTAAGGTGCACGCCATCTGCCTCTCGATTTTGACCTCTCTCTTCCGTTGGTCGGCTGGAAGATATTTCTTTAGAAATTGGCTGTACCTGTTGTGATTTTTTCTGTATGTCTATTTTGTATACTATTTATTGTGCACAATAAATGTTAAATAATAATAATAATAAAAGTGTATTTTTGACAAAATGGCTCTCATTATTTTAATTTTTTATGTCTTACGGTAGGCAAACAGGCAAGCGGGCCACCTGATGGAAAGTGGTCACCACTGCCTATAGACATTAGCAACACCAAGAGTATCGCTAATGCGTTGCTCAACTCTATAACACGTTGCTCTGGCAGCAAAAAGGCAAATACCACTCCACTGCCAAAGCCACGGTTCCCCAAATCCCCACCCCATGGAGCACTGGAAACCTTACTCACCGGCAGAAACACAATACTATTTAAAAGAGTATTATTTAGCTGCGATATTCTGTAAGGTGGAAGTACTTCCCCAGTCGGGCGGCTCCAATTCGAACGTGATACTACGCCCTACCTCTGTTAAAGCATTTTATTTCATTATACGAAGAAAGTACTGCCGATTTATTACTAAAATATAAATAGTAGTGTTGGCGACCTCGCCACACACTGCAGAAGTGTTTACCGTTGTTTTTTAACACTGCATTCGCCAAACAGCTCCATTTATCATGAAGATTACGACAAATCCCTCCACTAACGTGGAAGAGGCTCAAGTCCAACATTGGACGGTTGTGGTTTGTTGTTTAATGAAGATTGTGGTGACCGGCAGAGTTCTTTTCTCTTCCAAATTTATGGATGTGACTCAAATATAATGTTTTCAACTATTGCGGTTATTATATTACCCATTCGACCCGTGATCATGATGCATGCAACTGCGTCGAAATATCGGGCTACTCGTAAACAAATGTACACGCTAGGCAACCCGGAACATACCTTTAAAAAGTGGGTCTCAAATAATGCCAAATACCACAACTTTCTGTGCTCTATGCCAAATACCATGGATACTTTGCATATTTCAATGTTTATTACTATGTAAACTATATCTACTTCAACTCTACAGATATTACGATCTCCCAGGAAATTAAATCAAACATCATCTGAAAGAACGTTGAAAATTTTAATATCTCTCGTTGAAAGACTGGCGTTTTTAATAATAAGCAAAGAAATATTATATGCTCATAATCTACTTGTTTCCTTCTACAGTAGATAAAATGAAATGCAGTATGTATAGCACTTTATGTACTATATGTATAGTGATATTAAGGCTCCCGCTTGAGTTACAGTCATGTAATTAATTCTATTTAATTACTTACTAGCTGTTACCCGCGACTTTGCGTGGACAACTGCACATAAAAATTGTTATTCATTCAAATTTTATTATTTACTAGCTACCCCGCCGCGACTTCGTTCGCGTTTATTTTCAATTACTCTTTCTATTGTTGAAACCGTATTTAAATTTGTTGCGTAGTTTAAAAGATTAAAACATACGTATATACATACAAATAGAAGGAGAGCGTCGGTAGCCGGGTTCGAATCCCGCTGCGGCCATGTACCAATGATTCTTTCCTGAGTTATGTACATTAGTTGAATTCTAACCGATGCTCTTACGGTGAGGGAAAACATCGTGATGAAACCTGCAAATTCAGGCAACTGAATTTGTAACCACGATCTAATCTGGTCAGGTTCCCCTGGTAGCAGGGCCACGGAGGTCAGATGGAAGTCGCTTCACTGTAATTACCTGATCGCCAAATCCTGGATCATGGTGAAAGCGGATCCCGGGCCCTCGTTCTCGAGAGCACAACCGGGATATTAACGCCATGATGAGAGGGAGACGGCGGTTCTCGTTCTATGGGAAGTCCCATTGTGATAATATTTTATTTGCAGCAATATACACATACTGAGTTAGGCTATCATGACGTGTTTTTAAGACGTAGGTATATTAAAACAGTTGATAGCGTTAAATGCTATATTATCACTAGTGGATCCGGCGCGACTTCGATCTCGTTCACGTACTTTATCTTTTTTATTGCTTATAAACCTTACTCTTGAATCACTCTATTTATTGACGACCTGAGTGGTTCAATGGTCAACATGCCACGCAAGAGGTCCCGGGTTCGATTCCCGGCCGGGCAGAAATTGAAATGATTAATTTTAATTTCTGTTACGGGTCTGGGTGTTCTATGTATAATAAGTATGTATTTAAAACTATTTAAGTAGTATATCAGTTATCTAGCACCCATAGTACAAGCTGTGCTTAGTTTGGGGCTAGATGGCGCTGTGTGAATTTGTCCACGAATATTTATTATTTATTTATTTATTTATTTTCGAAAACCGCATTAAAATCCGTTGCGTAGTTTGAAAGATCTAAGCGTACACAGATACATGTATAGGTACAGAGGAAGGGAAGCGACTTTGTATTATATTTATATTACGTATCGATTTCTCTATCTAGTTTTCATTCACGCGAATTCCAGGAATTGTAATAAAAAAAGTAATGTGTGTATGTATGTTTCAAAATGGAAGAATGCGGGTACCCCGCTATGCCCTACCTCTCTTAAAACCTCTATATCTCTCTCGTCATGTTTTATGTACCTACTCGTACGTTGAAAACTGACATCTGCGCCTGCTGATCATTCGAAATGTCGCCTTGTAGCGAGTCTTATTGCAAGAGCAGTAAACAAGGATGCTACCTTCAGGTGTGTAATAAACATCAAGTACACGATCAATGAAAAGCTTTTTATCGCGATACCGTCTTGCTATGCGGCCGTTTTGTTTGGGTATTTCTTTGGTAAGTTCATTTTTGGTATACTGTAAGATCTGAAAGCGATTAACGTCTTCGCTTCATTACAAAATCTTCTTTACCTTATCCACCTTTCTAATGATATGCTAATGCTGTAAAACATTCAAGTTACTGGTTAAGAATATGGACTCTTAAGATTGTAGTGCATTGCACCCAGTTATAATAATAATCTTGGCGTTAATGTCCCGGTTGTGCTCTTGCGCACGAGGGCCCGGGGTCCGCCTTAACGATGATCCAGGATTTGGCAGATCAGGTAATTACGACGGAGCTACTGCCATCTGACCTCCGTGCCCTGCTACCATGGGAACCTGATTGGATCATGGTTTCATCACAATGTTTTCCTTCACCGTAAGAGCATGGGTTAGCACTCAACCAATGTACATAACTCAGAAAAGAGTCATTGGTAAATGACCGTAGTGGGATTTGGACCCGGTACCTCTC
Organism: Blastobasis lacticolella; assembly: GCA_905147135.1. Lineage (NCBI taxonomy): Eukaryota > Metazoa > Arthropoda > Insecta > Lepidoptera > Blastobasidae > Blastobasis > Blastobasis lacticolella. The sequence continues at coordinate 16,847,602 of LR990053.1, read as the reverse complement.
GCTTATAAGAAAGCTCACTGTTACCCAAAGGGCAATGAAAAGGGCTATGCTCGGAGTCTCGTTGCGCGATCGAATCAGAAATGAGGAGATCCGCAAGCGAACCAAGGTCACCGACATAGCGCTAAGGATTGCCAGGCGAATGTGGCAATGAGCTAGGCACGTATGGATGGGGCAGTTAAGTTCTCGTGTGGCAACCACGTACCGGAAGACGCAGCGTGGGTTGGCCTCTCACAAGATGGACCGATGATCTGGTAAAGATCGCAGGTATTAGCTGGATGCGGAAGGCACAGGACCGGCCTTTGTGAAGATCTCTGAGGGAGGCCTATGCCCAGCACCTTTCGGCTTTCGGCTAATATGATGACCTCTTGCTTACAAGTCATATACCGTCACCACTGGGCTTCCAACGCACTTTATCACCTTTCTAATGATATGCTAATGCTCTAACTAAAATATACACGTAACTGCTTAAGAATACGGATTCCTAACTTTGTAGTGCATTTATGCTCTCGCATTTTACCTGCCAGTTCTGCACATAATTATACCTAATTCTGAACGAAACATAACTTCCATTCGCTAAGAAAACTACTAAAGAGGTGTTGGAGGTGACTCTGCAGGTACTTTACACCGGTAGCGGGGAACTAACGTTTTCATAATGAGGCGCTCCACTCGGCTCTGTAATATTTGCATAGACAAATTTACGTACGCTCTGAAGTGGGGTTGTGAAAATGTAAATAGATGCGGTTCACTGCCAAAAATTTTACTTCTAGTACCTACATAGTTTTTTTACTAATTGAACATCATTCTGGTTCAACTATTAATACATCTTGTAAACCAAGTAACGCAAAAGGACTCACTTTTGCTACATTATACATTTCAGATACGGCACACAGGTAAATGAATTTGTTTGTTCACCTTTATTTTAATTTCTGTTAAGGGTCTGGGTATTCTATGTATAATAAATATGTATTTAAAAGTATATAAGTAGTTTGTCAGTTATCTAGCACCCATAACACAAGCTTTGCTTACTTTGGGGCTAGATGGCGCTGTGTGAATTTGTCCATGATTATTTATTTATTTACCTTTAGAAGAATTTTTGACTGAAAAAGACTTAAGTTTTTAACTGCGCAGACATCAAGTTACCCTACGATAATATTTTACTGATTTTACTCCGACGTCCGACTACTCCTTACTTATGGGGATACTTGCATTGTAGGCATCCCTGTGATTTTCACCCATAAGCAGTTCGAAGTTGTGTGCACTTGTGACTGTAGGACCCCAGTAGATTATAACTGTGAATTGAGTATTTAGATTTATATAGGACGGTAAAGCGTTCATATAAACAAGAATAAGGAATGGTCCCAGGATTGAGCCTTGCGGGACCCCCATTTAAAACTGCCTATTCTTCTACAACCTACCGGTTTACAAGCGTGATACCACGACCTTTGCGTGTAAGCCATAGACGGATAGCTGTTCAATGATTCGTGGTGTTCAATCATTCAAACGTCGAAGCGAAGCACCGTTCCAGCTGCTCATAAATAAATCACTAGTTGAACTTTACGGCGTATTAATATATACCAGATCGAAGCTATTTCGATTCTGTTAACCTGTCCTATCCTGTCTTACTAATATTAAATGGACTTCTCCTGACCTCAAATAAATATGAAGGTATCCGACTTGTACGCGAGAGGTACCGGGTTCAACCCCACTGCGGCTATGTACCAATAACTTTTTTCTGAGTGATGTTTATTAGTTGAATGTTAACCGATGCTTTTACGGTGAGGGAAAACATCGTGATGAAACCTGCACATTTAGGCGACTGAATGGGTGACCATGATCCAATCTGGTCAGGTTCCCCTGGTAGCTGACTACTGAAATTATCTGATCTGCCAAATTCTGGAGACATTAATACCAAGTTGATTATTATAACGGACAGTAACCTGGTATCAATATGGATAGGTATAATGGCATAATCTTGACACATTTATAAATAAGTACCTACTCATGTGTGTGAGCACAACCGAAACATTAACGCCAAGATGTAGGTAGATGTTTAATTACACACTTAATAAAAATGTTTTTCGTCTTTAATAAAACCGCAGCATTTGAAACGCAAAAACTTAGTATTCTGATACAAAGCGTTTTACAAATTAAATGTCAATAACTCCTTTAAGAACTTTTAATGAATACAGGAAAAATTTAAAACAAACTCGCCTTCATAAAGGAAAGTCTCTGAGAACGGACCAAATAAAAACTCCGAGAAATAGCCTACGATGGATAGAAATGAATAAATTTCATAAAATCGAACTTCTTTTATGTCATTTCTGTGTTTCTTAGAAATTACTTTCTTATAAAAGGAATTTCGTCCGTCTTTATAATTTTGTATTCTGTTATTTTTTGCGAAGTAGTAGCTTGTCTTTAATTAACAGTAGTACTTTGAAGGGAACCGGGTATTAGATCGGGAATTCAATTGAAGGTAGGCGGAGGATTGATTAGATATTTTATGATATTTTTGCACTAAACTTTTCTCCTCCTAAATTTAAGTCCACCTTTGTACTATTTTGTGCATAAAGTATTAAATAAATAAATAAATAAATATTCGTGGACAAATTCACACAGCGCCATCTAGCCCCAAACTAAGCAAAGCTTGTACTATGGGTGCTAGATAACTGATATACTAATTAAATACTTATTTTTTTTTAAGTACATACTTATTATACATAGAACACCCAGACCCGTCCGAGAAATTAAAATTCATCATTTCAATTTCTGCCCGGCCGGGAATCGAACCCGGGACCTCTTGCGTGGTAGACCGGAATGTTGACCATTGCACCACTCAGGTCGTCAAATAAATAAATTGGCGCCAAATAATCATCTCGGCGTTGATGTTACGGTTGTGCTCTCGCGCACGCTGGGGTGGGATTCGCCTTGACCATGATCCAGGATATGGCAGATCAGATACAGTGGAGTGACTGCCATCTGAACTCCATGACCTTGCTACCAGGGGAACTGACAAGGTTGGATTATTGTTACACATTCAGTCCCCTGAAATTGGCGCCTTAAGATATTCCTAAGAATTTAGGAGTCACACAATCGGTGTCAACAGGATAAGAGTGACTTAACAAGTTCAGTTTATACTTAAGGTTTGTTTTGGTTAAATGCTTTTCTTGTTAGGAATATTTTAAATCAACTTAGGCGTCGCCTCGCCTTTAATGCCTCAAATGACAGAGGTCTATCCCAATGGGATGCGGGCGTAAGTGAGCAGTATAATATATGTAAGATTAGGACAACCGTTAATTTATAATCTGGCATTTGAGTGCTTATGGCACTCGATAGTCTCACTCACCTCGTGCGCTGTGAATTGTCCAAGTGTATGTATCCAAGCATATTAATTCTGCAAAACTGGACACTACAGCCATTTTATACACGCACTATACCGCCCAGCTAGGTAATAGAAAGAGCATTGACCAAACCCTGTATAGTGCCAGTACATGTTTCCCTTGCGGCAGCTTCAAGTGATATATACGAGCGTTTATTGCGCCTGGGCGGATGACATTAAAAACCGCTTAGCGTGCTGGCCGCACACAAATATCGCCGGCAATTTGCCGCCAAAAAAAAGTAAAGCAAACCGTTGTGGAATTAGTGGCGCCAAATTTGTAGGCACGGCTTCGCCAAGCACTTGTTATTAGAGGTAGATAATAGTTCTCACGCTTTTGGGGCGGGCGCAAAAGTGTTTCCCGCGTTTCTGGTAATTTTGCACAAAATGGCGGTTTGCGGTTTGACATTTTTTTTCTTTTATTTCTCCTTTTTTGTTGTGTGTTTTAATTCGGCTTCCTGGCACCGCGGTGTTGGTGCAGCGTACTGTTTATAATTACTTTTAATCTCGGTTTTATTTTTGCTATAAAATAGATAGTAGTGTGATAAAATTATTGTGCGTTAGATAGTACTTTGGTACAGAAGAAGATAAAATTTGATAAGAATAGCTAAATGTATAGCCGTGGGTATTAAAATAATAAAGGATTCTAGTCCCAATTTGTCGATAATAATTTACAATTGTACACTCACCGGCAGAAAAATTGTCTAAGTGTAAATAAATTCAATTACTTCAATTAAAATTTCAATTGCACTTATTACACCCCGACATTATGGTCTCTTCACGGATTATGAGGTTGGCTGGAAGAAATCCCTTTTAGAGATAAGCTCGCCTTTGTACTTTGTATTGTGACTATGTTTCTAATGTGTTTTGTGCAATAAAGAGTTCTAATAATAATAATAAATAATTGTAAACGCGCGTATTGTATTATATTGCGTGGGTATGTTTAAAGTGACCTATTTAGTTTATTAGATAATATTATTTATAGATTCCAACTAGGTACCTAATAGATCCTCCCTTTTTGGTCATTTCACAACACCGCCAGAGCAACTAAGACCAAGTAAGAAAGAAAGTAAGCAGTATATTTTAATCTATTCTAGAATCAGAATAGACTAACCAGCAATGAATAAAAAGATAAAAGAAATATTTTAATAATATGCTCCCTCACCGATGGGGAGTGGAGATACATTTGTAAACATTATAAAACATCCGGACCCCTTTTTTAAGTTGGGAGAAATGGAGAAACATATATACAAAACGAGATACCTACTTACGAGTCTAACATAAACCTCCTTACATTTTTTGATGTAGGTTGAAATATTTTTAAAATGTTAAGAATGTTTATAAAATATGATAATATTGTATCTGGAGTAGCGCTTCCACACTGGTGTTTACAAATGTTACAAAAAATTGCTTTTGTTTCGTTCGTTTAAAAAAGGTTTATTTTGTATCTCAATACGAAAGAAACACTTCTTGGGCAACTTTTTCTGCTGTTGAGTGTCTGTATGGGAAGTCCCATTCAGATAATGCGATATTGGTAATAATATATGCCTACCTACTCACGTGGGTTAGGCTATCATGACATGTTTGTAAGACGCAGATTTAAACAGTTGATAGCGTTAATTAAATAACGTTAATTAGATAATTAACGCTATCGAAAACTAATGTTAAGCTAATTAATGTTATAGATATACACTAGTGGACCCAGCGATACCTTTTTTTCTTGCTTATAAACCTTCGTCTTGAATTTGAAACCCCACTCTATCAATTGATGAAATCCACATTAAAATCCGTTGCGTAATATAAAAAATCTAAGCATACATAGATACATACGACGGGCAGCAACTTTATTTTATGCTATGTATATTATAAAACAAATAGTCGCTTCTCGCGTTGTCACAAGAGGAAAATAATACAAATTCTATAAATAAGCCTTCCTCATGAGCCATTCTATACAAAGTTAAAACCTGCATGGATTCTGGATGGATGGATCAGCATTTTTTGAGGTTACAGCCGCGTTGAGGGACATAGTTGAAACTGTTGGACTGTTCATTTTGGGTGTACTTTACAAAAAAGGATTTAGCTATAGTTCTATTTTGATTCTGGAGGAGCTCAAACTTGGTAGGTTCCTGTTTTGAAAATTATTCCTTTTTTTTTTATTTGAAACGACTGCCGTAAATGTAATGATGTGGTATATTTTTGGAATGAGCTCGGAAAGCCCTTTGATCTTTTTTTCCCATACAAAAAAATTATGACGTCGTCACTATTTTCCTAAGGGAAAAAATTTTGTAGTAATAAGTGTTTTTCAGTAAAAAAAGGCAAAACAATTTGTGATGGAGGCGTCAGTTGTCTTGTCTTCAATATAGTTTCCTTATTGGCGCCATTTTAGTTTCCTTCTTATGCCACATTCAGTATTTACGTTGTCGAAGTCAATTGTTGAAGTTTGTCTTTTTCTAATGAAACGTGTTTTACATGGAACAGCAACGTATGAGTCTTTATTTGCTAAGAACATATTGGTTTTATAAACAATATTATTAACGTTACAGTTTAATACATTCACCCAGTATTAAAAAGCATATGCAAATGGTCACTTATTCCAGCTTACAATCTAAAAATTAGAGTAAAAATATGATCCGTTACCAATTTAAAAAGGTTCTTTTTGAATTTTATTATTTGGCTGCACTTTTATTCTTTGTAGAATCTTATTAAATATTGATATCCGTATTGTTTTAGATATAATTCTGAGTTAGTCGTAACCGTGTGCATCCCCCTAATACGTGTATTACAGACAAATCCCACAATAACAAAAAAAAAAAAAAACATAAAGAGCGCTTAATGGATTAATTTGAAAACACTCCACTCCTCTGTCCCCTTTTTGCATTAAATCACTAAAATGTTTACTCCGACACGGAGCACCGAGGGTAAACAGAAAATATTGCCAAAGGTTTTGGGCAAATTAAAAACTTTTAATTGAATAACAGCCTCATGGATGAAGTCTGCTTTCTGTAGCTTTCGTGAGCGCATCGTGTGCTTGGAATTGTTCCTGGTGAAACGTTTCTTCAGTATTTTGGTTGCACGTAGTCTTTTTTATCCTAGGAAGGCACACGGACGGATGGTGCACCTTATGGAAAAGACTACCGTCGTCCAGGACATCTGCAAAGGGGAGCTGAAGCGGGGCCGGCCTTTTGAATAACTGTGGACATGCCTCCACCTTACAGAATATCGCAGCTAAATAATACTCTTTTAAATAGTATTGTGTTTCTGTCGGTGAGTAAGGTTTCCAGTGCTCCATGGGGTGGGGATTTGGGGAACCGTGGCTTTGGCAGTGGAGTGGCATTTGCTTTTTGCTGCCAGAGCAACGTGTTATAGAGGTGGGCAACGCATTAGCGATACTCTTGGTGTTGCTAATGTCTATAGGCAGTGGTCACCACTTTCCATCAGGTGGCCCGCTTGCCTGTTTGCCTACCGTATGACATAAAAAAAAAATGCCGTGTTCTTTCTTCTCCACTTCGCCCGATTTTCAACATCTTCGTATCGCAAGCCGTTGGTCCTCGAGTCTGACTAAGCAATGCCAACTATTGCTATTTAGGCCTCCTCGGTACCTCTTTCCTGATACCAGCAGGTTCAGCAGGTGCCTTTCCCTAGTGTCCTTAGGGCATCGCGACTAAACCAGCCCAGCTGAAACACATACATATACTCTTCACATTCACACGTAAATCATAATAATAATAATCATATCAGATGAAAGACACCTACTGCTGGGCATAGGCTTCCCCCTGAGACCTCCACAGAGGCGGGTCCTGTGCCTTCCGCATGCAGCTGGTACCTGCGATCTTTACCAAATCGTTGGTCCACCTAGGAGGAGGTAATAATTTTATTCAATTTCAGTGTTACGACACTTATGACTGTCAATATACGATCGTAAACACTGGTTGACCACTTTTTGTTGTTGTAAGTGTGGTGTTGGTGGTAGGGCTCCGCGGTGCTCACTGAAAATCAACGCTTCGGCTTCGCCGGAGCATTATACCTTGTCGAAAATAGAATGATAATTTTGATAATTCACAGTAGGGATGGGGTAATGTAAAATCGTTAATGAATCTATTCGATTATCGATTATCATTCTCATAGAACTTGGAATCGATAGTTGCATGGTTATTCAGTACATGTTATACAAAATAAACTATTTATTTTCTTTTGAAATAATAATTTATTAATACGACATTAAAAACCCTTCCACAACGACGATTTCGACCCGTGCGTATTTTTATTTAAACAGTCAGCCTATTCCGTAGAATACGCGCGAGTCGAAATTGTTGTTGTGGAAGGTCTCTTTGAGTGAAATCCAAACAAGGAATTAGAGTTGTAGTTGCAAAAAACAACTTAATTATCAAAATATTAATTTTAAATGTTCGATTATTTTATTTGAATGCCGATTTACGATTGTCTGATGTTATTCGTTATTCGTGGCACTTCACTAAAGGGGCGGGGCCTGTCTATGAAGTACGATATTATCCGTAGTACATTTTACCGAAATAAAACATGAAAATTCATGGGTGTGCGCCAAGGACCAACAATTAGTGAGCTGTCAAAATTATCATCCTATATTAGACAAAGCATAACAATATTTTGCATAGCACAACACCACTCCCACATACATAAATCCCACACTCCCACATACATACGTATCCAATCTGTACTAATATTATAAAGAGGACAGATTTCTTGTTTTTTTGTTTGTTTGTAATACTTACTTACTGCGCTGGCTCAGCGACCCCAAGTGGATCTTGGCCTCCGACACCAGAGATCGTCACCTCTTCCTGTCCCGTCGGGCGACCCAGATATTGCTGGATGGATGAAGTCCTGAAAGACCTGCACGCACTAGGAATCTTCGATTGTTTGTAATGGATAAACTCAAAAACTACTTAACCGATTTTTAAAATTTCTTTACCTTTATTTTATATTTTAAAAATTAGAGATCCCCAGGAAAATTGCAGTAATAAAAACTAAGGTTTCAAAATGTTGCATGCTCGCGCATAATTTCAGAACGAATGCAGACTACTTATTTTTTGTTGGGTTTGTAGTTTTCAGGACAAGGTATGTATGCAAGAAAAAAAGGTATGGGGTCGAGACAGGGGTAGGAATAGGGGTATGGGAGGGTAGGGTAGAGGTAGGGCGACACGACGCCGACGCCGACGCCACAATCTAATAATTTTAAAACTGATATGAAACGAAAGTTTTTAATTCCAAATATCAGACTTTAGCCTAGAACTATACTAACAATTAGGGCACAATTTTTAGCTGTTGCCACCCAACATCCAACGTCGGAACATTGTAACAAGTACTTACCTGTATGGGGGCCGTAAAGGCGGCTACCATGAAATTTTATATTCCGTAACTAACCCCGGTTTTTTCCAAGTAATAACCGTTCATCATTTTCGCCCCTTATTCGCGTCGGCGGTAGTCGAGCAAGACACGCAATACCTGTGGTGTGATTGTGACGTGCCTCTCGTTATAGTTTCGTATTGGCATCGCAATCGTAACAGTCCACTGCTGGTCTTAGTCTTTCCGGATCAGTGGAGAAAGGAATATCGAAATAATAATAATTCTTAATGAAATTGCGATTAGTGACGAACACGATTTTTTTTCCAAATGTCCCATCACCAACATTTTTGTAGGTAATTAGTTTTCGTTCGTTAACGTGTAAGTCTTATTATAATAAGAGGTAGTGAACGAGCAAGTAGACGACCTGATGGTAAGTAATCACCTGATAGTAAGTGATCAGCACCAGTGGCGTTGCGAATGCGTTGCTGGATGAAAGTATTTTTCTTTTTGTTATTTTTATTTTTTTCCAACATGTATGTATGTCAGTATGTATATATTTCATTTTTAAAGACACTGTCAAACTGCGCAGCAGTTTTACGTCATGTTTGACATAAGTGTGTTGAAATATCGCTGCGATTTCTGCCATAATTTTTGTCGTTTTCAACAATCAATTCTATCGATAAGTTTTCTGTGGTACTATTATCATTATCTCCAATTATTATACTATTATTATCTCGAAGTCGAACTATTTTAGCGATTGTAAATGTTTAACACTGGATTCCACATCTGGACAGTCTATAGCCATCTTCACAATTACAATTTTTGTGATTTCTATTGCCTCTCGCAGAAACAATGCTAACCGTGGTAATAAAGCTGTTGTTACTTTTGCAATTACTTTCAGTTTATTGCTATAATTAAATTTTTGTTAGTAACTGAACCCATGAAATCGATGATACGGAATCGCAAAAGTAACAATTTCGATCAAAAAAAAGGTTAGCAACAGCGTGACTAATTATCATACCGATAATATGTGCGATGAAAGTGACATGGGTATTAACTGAAAGCGAGAGAGATAAAGAATAATCCCACTTGGTATTGTATTAGTGTTGTCCTTGCGTGACGGTAGATTGCGCATTAGGTACACATGTTTTGATGGCTACAAGACGGGTAACAAGTTTCTTTCAATGTTCCTTCTCAAGCTTAGGCTAAGGATTTTACTTCGTCTTGCGACTTCTAGAGATTGTATTTACGGATTTGCTATTTTACCATCGTACACCTCAATCATTTCCATTCATTCAGAACGAATGCAAATTTTGCTGTTTTTCATCGTAGGTACACGCCATTCGTTTCCATTCAAGGTCCATGGTACTAACTGATGCTGTCTGTCATATTTGATTCTTGGTCCAAGGTCATTGCTCCAGTCAAAAAGTTTATATTTTGCCATCGGTCACTCACTCACACAAACTTAAATATATGTAACCCGGCGGCTAAAAACGAATATACTATACGCAAAAAAACGTTTTGCATATCCAACCTTCAGCAAACACTCATTTATCTTTAACAAACACTAATATGAACTAATTATGAATTACAAACAAACACTATCTACCGACGATAGGCTCCTTGAGCTGGCATACGAACTGCAGCGCGTCAAGTGGTATATCTTGGGTATCTGTGAAGTTCGCAGAGAAGGCGAAGAACTTAGAATATTGCCATCAGGTCACTTATTCTATTATAAAGAAGGAGAAAACGAGAGCCAGGGGGGAGTGGGATTTCTAATAAATCGAGCGTTGAAGGACCAGTTGGATGTGTATCTGGTAGAGTGGCATATGCTAAATTTAAATTGACAGCGAAATATTCAGTTACCGTCATACAAGTATATGCTCCTACTGCTAGTCATCCTGATAAAGAAATTGAAGACCTTTACGAGAAAATAAAATTGACTTTACACAAATGCTAATCTCATTATACCATCGTTATGGGAGACTTCAATACTCGGGTTGTGAGAAAAGAGTCCGGGTACGAGAACTGCTTTTTGCTACTGCTGCGTAATTTTGGGCTGGGCGATAGAAACCAGAGAGGTAAGGCATTAGTCCACTTTGCTCTCCAGAACCAAATAAGCGTCATGAACACTTTCTTCGATAAAAAACCCCACCGTAAATGGACCTGGAAACACCCAGATGGAATTCACAAGAGCGAATACGACTACATCTTGTCTAATCGTAGAGACTTTATAAATGACGTGTCAGTCCTTAACAACTTCAGCACAGGCAGTGATCACCGGATAGTTAGTGCGTCTGTCGTGTTTAACACTAAGCACGTGAGACTTAAGCTCGTTGGAAATCGTATTCCTTGTAATTTAATACCAGATCTTATCACGGCGAATGCCACGGAATATATCGAGGTCTGAGGTAACTAAACTGATGCAAATTGAAGATTGACGACCTGAGTGGTTCAGTGGTTAACATGCCAGTCAGCCACGCAAGAGGTCCCGGGTTCGATTCCCGGCCGGGCAGAAATTTAAATGATGAATTTTATTTCTGTAACGGGTCTGGGTGTTCTATGTATAATAAGTATGTATTTAAAAAAAGTATATTTGTAGTATACCAGTTAGCTAGGACCCATAGCACAAGCTTTGCTTAGTTTGGGGCTAGATGGCGCTGTGTGAATTTGTCCACGATTATTATTATTGTTCTCCATATTTATTTTTATTCAAGGGTTAAATTTTTTACAATACATATGAAAAATAAATATTATAAAAAACCTAAACCTAGAGTACCACCAGCACCGGGGCGAGGCCCAAGCTACCGGCGGTTAGGACTGCAGAGACAGGAACCTCCTGACAATACGCGCTGTCTCCAAGAGAACCGCTTTCTGAATCTGGCCCTTGACCCAACCATCTAGCGAGACATCTAGAGACCGTTCACTGAAACGACTATCGGAACAATGATCGTCGAATCAACATCCCACATGGCGGTCACCTCGTGAGCCAAGTCAAGGTACTTACACTGTTTGTCCTTCTCGGCCTTCACAAGGTTTCCGTCATGCGGGATGGTGACATCGACGAGCACTGCTCGGCGCTTCGATCGATCTGTGAGCACGATATCAGGTCTATTGGCTACAATAGTCCTGTCCGTGATCACAGATCGATCCCAATAGAGCGTGGCAAGACCATTTATTATTATTATTATTATTTAAACGAGCACATTTCAACTGTTATGTTGGAAGCTCTGGACGAGATAACACTAGATAACTTTGTATCTAGGCCCAAGAAACTGTCTGACACTACTCTACAACTCCTAGAGAAACGACACCAAGCAAGACTAGAAAATAAAACAGACAGTCTAGAATACAAGGAATTGCAAAATAATGTTCGCCTCAAAATTAAAGAAGATCTACGACGATTCGATGAACAGTTAATAATTAGAGCTATCGAACGTAACTCCAGCAGAAGAGTGTTGCGCACGCAGCTGACGAACGGGAGAAAGGAAATTTTCCAGTTAAAGGACGAAAATGGAGACGTTGCTACAAATAGAGACAACCTGTTAGATGTTGCACAATGGCCAAGTCTTAGAAACGTAGGATCTGAAGAAATTCCCGACGTAAGTGTAGAGGAAATTATGTTGGCTCTTGGGCAGGTGGAAAACAGGCGAACTCCGGGTCAGGATAAGATCATACCCGAAATGCTAAAACTGGGGACGGAAAAGTTATGGCCAGCCTTGGCACTGCTTTTCACTAAATGCATTTTGAACGGTGAGGTGCCCAAGAATGGCATAATGCAGTAATTATTCTCCTCTACAAAAAACAGAGATATTCGAAAATTAGAAAATTACCGCCCAATTAGCCTTCTGTCCCACTGTCTATAAATTATTTACCAGGGTTATCCTCAACAGACTTGCCAATAAGCTCGAAGAACAGGCAGGATTTAGATCTGGGTATAGCACAAATGATCGTCTCTATTATTCTCTATACTCTAAAGACTATCATAGAAAAGTGCCATGAATACAGAAAACCGATTATCATCACCTTCATCGACTTTGAAAAAGCGTTTGATTCCGTCGAAACGTGGGCAGTTGAAAAGGCACTATGGACTGCAGAGTGGGTGGAAGGTACATAGCACCTCCAACGTAATGACACCTCGTCAGTTAGCTTACACAAACTGACAGAGTCTACTCCACTAGGACGAGGGGTGCGCCAAGGCGATGCTATTTCAACAAAATTATTTAACGCCGCTCTGAGAAACGTCTTCAGGACCTTTGATTGGAGCAACAGAGGGATTGTGGTTGATGAGGAAAGGCTCAACAACTTGCGGTTCGCTGACGATATTGCACTGCTGGTAGATAGTGTCGACGACATGATTATAATGTTAGAAGAACTCCAGCGTGAAGCAGGACAAATTGGTCTTAAAATTAACAAAACCAAAACCAAGATAATGACGAACATAGAGGAGGCGAAAAACATCCAACTGCCTGCAGAAGTCGTCGATCACTATATATAAACCTGGCCATAAGATCACTCTCGGATTAGAGGACCAAGTAGCTGAAGTGGAGCGACGCATAGCTCAAACGTGGGCAGCTTTTGGAGCAAATGGGGCAATATTTAAATAAAAACTAAAGTGTTTAACCAGTGTGTCCTGCCGGTATTTACATACGGAATGGAAACCACCACTTTAACAAAAAAGTCTGCTGAAAGATTACGGGTTGCACAGATAGCGATGGAAAGAATAATGCTCGGTATTCCTCTAATGCATCGTAAAAGAAACGAGTTAATCAGAGAAAAGACAAAGGTGGTGGACGTTGTGGAAGAAATAGAGCACTGGAAGTGGAGATGGGCATTGGGCAGGACACATTGCCAGGATGGACTACAGCCGTTGGGCGAAAAGGAGCTTGGAGTGGAGACCCCGCGCTAACACCCGCGGCAGGGGCACATCACCCTTAAGATAGACCGATGATATCCGCCAACAAGCCGTAATAAATTGGCTGCAGGTAGCCGGAAACAGACAGGCATGGAAACGTGGAGGCCTACGTTCGACGACGGACACACTATGGGCTGATATGGTGATGATGATGATGACATATTTTAATACTTCGTAATAACATTTTTATTCTATTCCATTTATCTATACCTATGTAAAAATCAATTGTAGTCTCGCTAAAACTCGAAAACGGCTAGACCGATTTGAATAATTCTTTTTTTGTTTTGTTTGCTATAATATTGGGATCTCTTAAACTTAAAAGAAAAAAAGGGTACCTACCCTTCTTTTTCTTTCGTACAAATCACTCTTGTATTATAATCAACAAAACAAAAGAAGAATTATTCAAATCTGTCCAGCTGTTTTCGAGTTACAGTGAGATATACGAAGAGCAATAATAGAGAAAAAATTATATACTTTAATTTATTATAAGCAGAGAGAACATACCGAATTTCAATTCGAAACAAAATGTCACACATCTCTAAAACACACACACTAATGCAAATGCAGGGACGGAATATAAACAAAAACTTGTCCTTATAATTTTATATTGACATTATAATAAAAGGTAAGGTGTCTAGTGAATCAAACCCACGCCTTGATACCTACCACCATCTATTTGATCTCTCGATCCTACATACCGTGAATCGGCAATGCTTGTTTTTGCATGAAGGAGGGTTTTGAGGATTTTGACCGGTATAAATGTTTATTTGTTGTCTTATAACTTCTAAACTAAGTCGGTACCTGATAACTTATCGTTAGAAGTATCTTCATTATCCACAGGTTGGCCTATGTGACTTCACATTAAATTGAATATGATGCCCTCTAGAGGACAGTCATAAAAAAAATTAAATGGATAGGTACATTAATATATTGAACAGGCAGCATATAATGATGATACACAGGACTGAAGGGACTTGCATCTACTTATTATCTTGTTCTTCAAAATGTTTACAACGCAACACTTCCAATTTGCAACCCAGACATCGCCATGTCTGGTCTTTAAGAAATCTAGAAAAACAAACAAATGTAAATAAACGTAAATACGCGATTAATCCGTTACGTTGTTTCATAAAATGTCAGAACATTAAAAATGTCATTTAGGTACATTTTCGGTATGAAACCCTAATTTATACATATAAAATTGAGGACCGCTATTTACAAGATTAGAATTATTTACAAGAATGAATACTAAATCCGACCCTGTTAACATCAAAATATTTTCGATTACCGAAATATTGCTCGATTTGCCAATAATTTTAAATCTATCTTTAATGGCATGTTGTTTTAAGGTAAAGCATTTCAATTATTGCAAATTTACACTATTACGATGCATAATTTCGTCACAATTTTTAAAATTGATTCCCTATGTCCACGACTACGATTGTTTACTTACCGTTGAAAAGATAATCCAGGTGTATTTCCATACTTTGCGCTTTCACATAACTGTGCACTATATTACACCGTCTTTTAAATGGTATAATATAATTTTTTTTAAGAGATTTAAGAATTTACACCGATGTTTAAAAAAAAACGTCAGGGCGTTGATAGCTTAAGCAGCATGTCGAACGTTCAAAATATTGCGCGCGTCATTTTCTTTGAGCGTATATGAACAGACGAAAAAACGGGATAGCAAGATTCATAATCATTGTAGAGTGAGCGAACAGGGAATATTTGTGATTTGGGTTTTTTTAGTCAAGACCTTTAGGAAAAAATATGTTTGGATGTATGTGGTTGCTTTATAGCCACCATGTTCCATCAACATCATAAAATATAAACAGACAAATGAAATGTGTTTCCAGGTTTTATAATGTTTTATAATGTTTACACAGCATACATACTACAAACTTACTTACATATTTTATTTTATTTATACATCACAATATAACATAATTTACATACAGTACTACATAAGAGGAAACGTGCCGATTTAGGGCACTGAATGTGTAACAATGATCCAATATGCTCAGGTTACTCTGTTAACAGAGTCACGGAGGTCAGATAGCAGTCGCTGCACTGTAATTACTTGATCTGCCAAAATCTGGATTGGGATTCAACATTAACTCCCAGATTATTATCTAATATACATTTAAAAAGTGCTAACTCCTTAAATAAATAGACAGCACCTAGTCTATTTATTACAAACTGAAATGTACAAATATATTTTCAAGGACTATTAGTTTCACTATTATTAATTTGTTCCGCATTAGTAAACACTCCGTTATTTATTTCTTCCGCATTAGTAAACACTCCATTATTTATTTCTTCCGCATGAGTAAACACTGTATTATTTACTTCTTCCATCTGCGGAAGTCCTAAGACCATGTGTGACGAGCCCACATCACGTGAAGCTGCGACGTGTTTCAGTACTTTGTACGTTCTATCACCCGTGTTATTTATTATGTGGATGTTTGGTGGAACTACCTTCTGACCCTTTCTTGCACCAAGTTCGTAGCAGCAGAAGGAATAGAACGTACATGCGACAACGAATATTAAAATCAAAACCACTAGTACCAAAATCTTGATCCAAAACGCGTCTTCCGAATCACCGGTACTTGGAGAATCGGTTGGCTGTTGTGTGGTTGTTGTTGTGCTTTCTGTTGTTGAGGAAGTGGGTCCAGGAGTCGATATGGTGATTGGTATCGGGTTTTCTGTTGTTGTTGTTGTAATCAACCATGTTGTTGTGACTTCATCAGTTGGGCTAGTCGATATAGTGATTGGTGAATTGCATGACGTGGAATTGCATAATATTGGCCCTTCTGTTGTTGTAGTCAATGTTGTTTCATACGGCGCGTCAGTATCACCAGTTGGTGAAAATTCATCAGTTGGAGTTGTAGGTGACGATGTAGAATTGTTAATTGGATCGTTTGTTGTAGTAGTCAGTGTTGTTTCCGTTGGAGGTTCATCAGTCCAAGTTGTGGTAGATAGTGGCTCTTCTGTTGTTGTTTTAAACGGTACGTCAGTTTTCGCAGTTGGTGTAAATTCATCAGTAACACTTATGGTTGGTGACGTCGTAGAGTAGATTGGATAGTTTATTGTAGATGTCGGTGTTGATTCAGTTGGTTCGTGTGTGTTTGTCGATTCAGTTTCTTGTGATTCGGTTGATATTTCAGTTGATATATCAGTTACAATAGCATTCGTAGTTGTAGATTTAGTAAAAGGATATGTTCCTTCAGCTGTTACGGGAGCATCTGTAGTAGAGATGGTAGTATCCGAAGTGGGGAAAGTATTCACTACGGTAGTTTCCGTAGTAGAGATGGTAGTATCCGAAGTGGGGAAAGTATTCACTACGGTAGTTTCCGTAGTAGAGATGGTAGTATCCGAAGCGGGGAAAGTATTCACTACGGTAGTTTCCGTAGTGGGGAAAGTATTCACTACGGTAGTTTCCGTAGTAGAGATGGTAGTATCCGTAGTGGGGAAAGTATTCACTACAGTAGTTTCCGTAGTAGAGATGGTAGTATCCGAAGTGGGGAAAGTATTCACTACGGTAGTTTCCGTAGTGGGGAAAGTATTCACTACGGTAGTTTCCGTAGTAGAGATGGTAGTATCCGTAGTGGGGAAAGTATTCACTACAGTAGTTTCCGTAGTAGAGATGGTAGTATCCGAAGTGGGGAAAGTATTCACTACGGTAGTTTCCGTAGTAGAGATGGTATTAACCGGAGTGGGGAAAGTATCCACTACGGAAGTATCCGTAGTAGAGATGGTATTATCCGGAGTGGGGAAAGTATCCACTACGGAAGTATCCGTAGTAGAGATGGTAGTATCCGGTGTGGGGAAAGTATCCACTACGGGACTATCCGTAGTGGTAAATCCAGTTGGTGTTTCTTCACTTGTAACGGTAGTTGACGTTTCCAGCCCAGGTTCATAAATTGAACAATCCTCTTCCTCATGAGAAGGAGGTATATATCGATATGAATCGACTAATACTGTCGAGTTAGGAGCGGCAGATCCCATAAGGATTATCTGAAAAGTTTAATAAATATTACTGGACACATAAAAATTACTTACAAATAATGACTGTGAAACCACGGTGTGAAATGGTGTCTCTAATAGTATATAAAAAGTAACAAATGTTATTACTCACATCAGTATTGAGCATTTCCATACCAACTAAATGGATTCTTAAAGTTTGCCACCCACTTCTAAAGTCTGGATTACTCGGAGTGTGAATGACGATGCCGGTAGATTGCGATGTAGAATTTATTATTACGATGATGTGGTCTGATAGGTCTGTTGGTTGCATAAAAACGTTAATTTCTACGATTCCACCAGACGATGCAAGAAATGGTATTGTCGCTGCACAGCTTGTTGTAGTTCGGGGCGAGAGAAATGTGTTACTATGTGGATGTGGACGAATTATTTCTTCAGAATCATAAAACCCCAAGTCCCATGGTGCTAAATTATGACATACTTTATAATTTGGAACAATGTGCGCGTCCAAGCCTTCTTCGAAATCATTTGTGACACATTTTTCTACTTCATCATATATTATGCAATCATGTTTAGATATATCCGGTGGGATATATCTGAACGAGTCAATAATTATACTGTTGTCTTCGTCTTGTTGAGCCAGGAAAGTAATCTAAAATAGAAACGAAACGATTGTTGAGAGTTTTGCATGAACGCTACTTATTGTGACATCTAGAAATATAACTAAATTTCGACTTACATGCCCTGTAAACTTTGAATATGATATTATGACTCCTCTGTATATAAACCACCCATCATTCGCGTTTGGATGAAGTTCCGAGTGTATGTAAAGAATAGCGGCAACCGTTAATGTATGCTCTTCTACGACTAAAATACTGATAATGGAGGTATCGATATATTTTTTAAATACAATCGTCTCAACAATTCCTGTTCCTTGCATTGTAAATGGAAACGAATTTGTGCAGCTTAGTGTGCTCGTCGGTGTTATGTATAAACTACTTTGCGAATCAGGCGCGTTGATAGAGGCATTTAAATATGATTCCTGTGTCCATGATGGAAACCCTGCACAGAAGCCATCAGAGCTAAAATGGCTTTTGAAATCGTCTTCAAAGTCATAAGTCACACATTCCCCTGAGGGTTTAACAGTCGTTTCTTCAATTTCAGGTTCTTCATCGTAAATTAAACATTCATCCTCCTTTTTACTTGGAGGAATGTATTTAAATGAATCCAATAAGAGGATTGAGATGGCGAAGTTCATTCCAGTAAACGTTATCTGAAAGTTTAGTTTAAGATTAATGTCACGAATGCTTTGTACCAAATAAAAGATATTATGCGAATGTTATCTTGAAACTTCAAGAATACGTACGTAACCATTGTAAGTACCTTCGCCGATCAAAGATCCTCTATATCTAAACCATCCACTTAAACTATTGTTATGAATAGATTCGTATCTTGTTATAGTTCCAACCAATCGGTCATTTTCATTTTCATCTGCTACTTCCTCATAAACCATAATTGTTAATGAATCAACTGACGTCGATGATAAGTAAACTAAAGCTTCTACTATTCCTCCCGCTTCCATAGCAAAGGTGAATGAGGATACACAGCTGAATATGTTTTCGGGAGTAATATATAAATTACTGTTATCATGAGGGCTGGGTATAGAAATATTATCATAGCTTCCCAATCTCCATGAGGCCATATTCCTACAAGACCCCGTGTGACTTGTGAATAGTGTATCAAATTCTTCTTCGAAATCATAAGTAACACATTCTTGTGGTAAAACTGGATGTGAGTCTTCAGTGCTTGCTTCATTGTCG
This sequence comes from Blastobasis lacticolella, assembly GCA_905147135.1. Classification (NCBI taxonomy): domain Eukaryota; kingdom Metazoa; phylum Arthropoda; class Insecta; order Lepidoptera; family Blastobasidae; genus Blastobasis; species Blastobasis lacticolella. Next base: position 16,828,188 of record LR990053.1, on the reverse strand, counting down.
GTATCATAGTTATAAATTACACAATTCACTTCATTTGTGTTCGGATAAATATATCGAAGAGAGTCTACAAGTAAAATCGAATCATCGGACACTAATCCCACGAACTCTATCTACAAACATAATATATTAATTAAATAATTATGAAATTTGTTTTCTATAATACTTGCATTGCAGTTAATAAGTGTAGAATACTTACATAAGCACTGAAATTTCCCCAACCACCAACAACAATATTCAGAGTATTCCAGCCATCATTGAAATTGTTTAACTCTTTACTGAAGGAACCGTATCCAACTATAGGATTAACGCCTCCCGATATTTTTTTCACAAGAACAATAACTTCGTCGGACAGTAGTGCAGCTTCGAAATACGTATTCACTTCCAAAATGCCACCGGCTTCCATAGGAATTATAGGAGAACTTAAACAACTGACACTGGTACTTGGTCTTATAAAAACATGGCTGTACGGATGTGGGCTTTTCAATTTAATTTTAGTATATGATTTTAGACTCCAAGACTCCGATGTAAGTTGACATAGGTCAGAGTCAGAGGACCACTTATTAATGCCATTTTCAAAATGATACACGAAACAACTGTCACAAAAAATAAATCCCAAAAAAGTAATAAAGATAAAAAATGTTGGCACTGACATTATGATTCAAGACGTGATCGAATAAACGAAGTGCGAACAGTTTATATAATATCGATTTTATCTACCGGATAAGGGATATCTTATAACCCTAAAGATTGTTCGCAAAGGAGACTGGGTAAGTACCCAGTCTCCTACATAAGGCCACTTCCCCTACCTGTAACTCTCTACCTGAGTCATTGTTCCCCGATACGTATAACCTTGGGGTCTTCAAATCAAGAGTGAATAGGTATCTTCTAGGCACGCATGCTACATCTTCGACCTCATCGTCGCTTTCCATCAGGTGAGTTGAGGTCAAATGCAAGCCTATTATTAATTAAAAAAAAAAAAAAAAACATAAGTATGAAGGGGAAGTGGCATATGGCCAAATAACGACATCGGTTAAATATTTACGTTTAGCACCCTCAAATACATCCTTGGAGAGAAGGGCATCAAAATCTAACCCGCAATCCTTAACAAAAAAACAGATATTTACTTTTGCACATGGGAAATGCCCTATACTATGAACCAATGGCAGTATGCTTATAGTATTTGGGTTGAGCACCTTCAAGTATATTCTTATGCTGTATGGCAACAAAATCAACCCCGGCAGTTGCGAGAAAAACAGCATTCATTTGTTACATTTTTGTGGCAAGTACCGTATTCTTTGTACCAGCAGCGACATGGTTAAGGAGTTTAGTTAGAGCACCTTCACCTAAGAATGCAGCATAACAATATAGCAGATTATGCTTAACCTGTACTCTGTACCCAGGTCGCTGCTGGTTACGTTACACGGCACGATAGTACAACACGATGTATGTGACAAATGTACCTATGCTTTTTACTGGAAACTGCTGGAACCGATTTTGATATCGTGCGGCGTATGAATATAGTTGAAGATGCACAAACCTACACTTCGTAACGTTGACGCTGCTGGTTTAAAAAGTACAGCCCTTGCCATACAAATGTGACGAATAAATGTACTCTTGTACAAATATACAGCTGAGACGCCTTAACCCATAGGTCACCACTGGAATGCTGCTGGGTCATACACCACTTTTGCCCAGTCTCCTTTGGTGTATGAATCAATTAAACTGATTCGCCCATATGTAAAGATTATCCATATCTTAATTCCTATTAATTTCAATATAATATAATGGTATGCAGAAGTCGAAATGTGTAGCTAATATCATTAAAAAGATAAGATTGGTTATTTGACAATTTAAGTGGATTATGCATGTAAGTAATTTTTTATCATGTTAAATCAGTCAGCGATATAGGGGACTCCCTGAGTTAAATGTTGTTAAAAAAATAAAACATCATCATTTTGTTTCCACTGCTTACTCATTTGATACAAAATGTTAGTCCAGAACTAGTCAGGCGCACACTAATCTTATATGCCGAATGTACCTGGACTTGAAACGTAAACAAAAACAAAACTGCTCTGCCGCATCGTTCGTCGAAAAGGAAGTGACTCGGCAGTGCGAAAGGATGCGTATGCGCCGCCAGACGCACCGATTTTCAGTCACTGCCCATCGGCTATGCTAATAGAAATAGCATATATTAAATTACATGTCATGAAGACTATCTTTGATCTTCCCCTTCAATCTGACGCTAATAAAGTAGGACCATGGGTAGTGGTGGGTCCTGGGTATTTTCACTCCATCTGCTTTTGTCATTTTTTAATATTATAGAGTTTAGTTTGACTTTGTTCCAATCTACGTTGCCTAACTCATTGCCATTTGTCTATAGTTAGGTACAGTGCAAGAACAATAAAATTTATCATTATCTACAAAAGCTGTCATGGTGATAAATGTGATAAGTAAATGAAAATAGATATTTGCGAAAATGGCTTAATTAGTTATGTCTATTGAGACGTAGGTATATATAACATGTTGTAAGGATTGCTTAGTAAGCTCGCATCTAAAAAGCTGGGTGTGCTTAACAGATCAAAGCAATACTTCACGCCGGGGCAACAGCTTCTCCTTTACAAGGCTCAAGTCAGACCCCATTTGGAGTATTGCTCTCATATATGGGCGGGAGCACCGGCATATCAGCTTGGTCCTTGTAACTCGATCCCAAAGCGCGCTGTGAGAATTGTCGATGATACTATGCTCACAAGTGGTATTGAGCCGCTGAGTTAGCGGAGGGATTTCGCCTCCCTTTGTGTGTTCTACCGCTTGTACAACGGTGTTTGTTCTGAAGAACTGTTTGATATGATGCCTACAGCTACATTCTATCATCGCACCGCTCGCCATCGACAGGGAGTTCATCCTCACACCTTGGAGCCAAATTGGTTGCGAACTGTGCGGTTCCAAAGGAACTTTCTCCCACGCACACTAAGGTTGTGGAATGAACTACCTGGAGAGGTTTTCCCTGGAGAGTACAACATGGAGTTTTTCAAGAAAGGGGTTAAAAGGTTTTTAACGGGTTGGCAACGCGTGGGTGATGCCTCTGGTATTGCAAACGTCTATAGGCTGCGCTGACTGCTTACCATCAGGCAGGCCGCAAGCTTGTTTGCCACCTTAGTCGTATAAAAAAAAAAGAATAAGACCTTGTCGCGACAAGATTGGCACGTTGCAATTTTCTTTAGTTGTATCGAGCATATCTACCAACGCCCTATGTACCCCTACCTGGATGAGCTCGCTTAACTTTCCCTTTGCTTTCCACTAGATTTTTGACATGTGAAAAGAGTAATATGGATTGTAAGACTTTTGTGGTGATTCACTACACCTTCACAACACATATTTTCGGGTTTGTTACAACGATTAGTATTGTTTTTACCTCGATATTTCGACGCAGTTGCATGCGTCATGGTCACAAGCTGACTGGTGCCGCTCTGTGAAGTTGCTCCTAAGCGAGCGGCCACACAGAAAAGACGTAAGACGCAGACACGTCGCAGACGCGGCGCCCGTTCAATTTACCTTCATATAAAATGTATAGAAACGTCGCGACGCAAAACATACAGCAAAGACAAGGCAAGGACAGGGCGCGAACGCGTCGCAGACACGACGTAAAACATACAGAAAGGACGGGCGAGACAGGGGGTGCGGGCGGGGCGCGGGAGCCGGGCCTCGCCCGCAGTGCTTGCTGTCCTTGTCTTGCCTACGCTCTTGACTGGTCCGCGACGGCACCGCGTCCGTGCCCTGTCTTTTCTGTATGTTTTAAGTCGCGTTCGCGTCCCGTCTGGGCCCCGTCCGCAACGTGTCTGCGTCTTTTCTGTGTGGCCGCTCGCTAAGGACAGACAAATCGATCCACCCTCTTTCGGATTCGACGATCACCCCCACTTCGAATTCTCGACCCACTACCATTGTTACTCGCTTGATTCTCGTGACACACGATACTCTCTAAATATCGAGTAAAAACAATACTACCCGTAGAAACAAACCCAATAATATTATGTGTAGTAAAAGTGTATTTGATAAGAGATTAATTAACGTAATTCTATTCAATAAATACTTTTTAAATTTTCATTGTATGTCTACCGGCAAGCATTAATTGCTTGCGTTCAAAGTGGTTGGAAAGTTAGCTACATTTAACCCATTTGAAGCCATCTTATCATTGGTCGGTGTAACTTTGTTTATATTTTGAAGGATAAAGGACGGTCCGAATCCAGGACTTATCTAATTGCAGTGACGCCGGAGACAGGGAGACGTTGCGTCTGTCACAAAATAGTAAACTAACAGAAGGTCCACTCCCGTCGTCTTCGAAAATAATTACCTAAACTCACTCGCCGACTCACTAGGGTTGCTACTGTATTTATTCTGAATTTTGAAAAGAGTGTTTATAAGATCGAATAGAATTTTAAAGATCGTTTACAATAACATGTCCCTTGCAAAGGACCCATATCTAATCCTTGCCATAATGTGATCATAATTGCTTCCCATCCTGTTTGGATTGTGTTCAAGTATTTAAGATTTTCCATACCAGCTTCAGACATTATGCCTTTAGTAGGCGTAATAATAATCAACTGTTTATTCACTTTTTAAAAACTCATCGCGACCTGATTATATCATCAGACCCTGAGAATAACTTTTCCCTGACCTGGGATTTGACCCACTTCCAAGTAATCAATTGAATTGAAAATTTCATACACATGTAAATTGATGAAAATGCAATATTATGGTATTACTCAGTTGATCTGATGTTGGAGAAGAAGGTGGTTAGCGATTATTTTTTATATCAGACTAGACAGGCATTTCCGACAAGAAACCATTAAGGTGGCCAGTTTCTTATTCTGTTAAAAACTGTCACGTGGTGCCTGAAACTCTTCAACTGGTTCTAGGGTCCCTAGCGGAAGACCTTGGTCAACCTCGCTTCACCATCGGCATTAGAACTCGTAGCGGTGCTGAAGTTCGACTAGCCTCAAAGTCTGAAATGGTCACCCATCAGTTTTTGGACTCTGCGTGCGTTGCTTGTATGATATTAAGTAATCTTAGTTACGTACAAGTACTTTTATTTTATTAATAATAAAATCGTTTAATTAAATAATATTCAATTTAAGTCGACACTACAACGAATTCTCGCGTTTACAATCGCGATCGAGCACTGCTTGAAACTGCTTGAGAATGCCTGTAAACGTAACGTCAATGTGTGCGTGACGGAAATGGCGCATTGTTTCCAGTGGACCTTCTGCTTGGGGCGGGCCGTTCTTTATTTTGTGCGTCTGTATTGGCAGAAAGAAATAAATACATTTATTACACATAGCACACCACGACACAATCATAGTCACATAATTGCAAAAGGAAATATTAATAATAGGAATATTTAAACAATTACTGAACTGAGTTGAACCACTGTCGGTGCCGCTACGGCCAGCATAAATGGTACCCACTCAGCATATGCTCAGTGGGTACCATTAAGCGAAAGAAGCAACTCGTGCAGCTCGTGGGGCTTTGCCGTTGCAGTTGAGGGGCATTTGCCTTTTGCTGTCAGAGGTGGGGAACGCATTGGCGATACTCTTGGTGTTGCTAATGTCTATAGGCAGTGGTGACCACTTTCCATCAGGTAGCCGGTTGCCTGTTTCCCTTATGAATGAAAAAAAAACTCGCAGCGCTGGTATTCTGTGGGCCTATTTTTTAGGTACGTCACGGGAGTTACGGGGGGAGAGACGACATTTAGACGCTATTGACTGGATGGGACTCAGCATCAACGTTAATGGCAAGCACTTCACTCACCTACGATTTGTCGACGACATTGTAAACATGACAGAATCTGAGGAAGAAGTCTCTGGAGGGTGACAATACTAACAAAGTAATTATTATAATTATAATTATTGTTATTGTTATAATTATAACATCTTACTAAACTATGAAACTATGAAAGCTTACTGTTACCCAAAGGGCAATGGATAGAGCTATGCTCGGAGTTTCTTTGAGCGATCGAGTCAGAAATGAGGAGATCCGCAAGCGAACCAAGGTCACCGACATAGGATCTCTAAGGATTGCCAGACTGAAGTGGCGTGGGCAGGGCACATAGCTCGAAGAACAGATGGCCGATGGGGCAGTAAAGTTCTCGACTGACGACCACGTACCGGTAGACGCAGCGTGGGTAGGCCTCCTACAAGGTGGACCGACGACCTTGTAAGGATCGCAGGTACCAGCTGGATGCGGAAAGCACAGGACCGGTCTTTGTGGAGATCTCTGGGGGAGGCCTATGCCCAGCAGTGGGCGTCTTCTGGCTGATGATGACTAAACTATGAATTAATCTGATTTCTCCTAATTAATTTAATGATAGAGGAGCAGCTATATTAAAAGACATCCAAAAATTAAATGTTGGTAAATAATATATTAAATAATTACTCTACGTTACAGCTACTGCAGAGTAGCATGATATGATAGAGGAGCAGCTATATTAAAAGACATCCAAAAATTAAATGTTGGTAAATAATATATTAAATAATTACTCTACGTTACAGCTACTGCAGAGTAGCATGATATGATAGAGGAGCAGCTATATTAAAAGACATCCAAAAATTAAATGTTGGTAAATAATATATTAAATAATTACTCTACGTTACAGCTCCAGCAGTTAGGTTAGCTCTGGTAGGCCTCCGTTAAAGATTACCAGCATTCCTAAATTATGGAAGTAATTAAGCCAAGTTCAATATCATAAAGTCCAAGAAGATTCACATTTTCGTTATTATGTAAGTATTTTTTGAAATTTTCTTAGCTCTGTAATATATTTTTATTATTTTTAGGACTCCGTACCTCAAAAGAAGCAAATGGAACCCTTATAGGATCGCTTTGTTGTCCGTCCGTTTGTCTGTTTGTTCGTCTGTCAATACCCTTTTTTTCGCAAATGCGTGGGGGTATCAAGGTGAAATTAATATCAAATAATTAGGTCTGCAATCCCACGGAGAAGTGAAAAAATCAAACTTCTAAGTCAATACAATCAAAAGATAAGGCCGTTTATCTATACTAATATTATAAAGAGGAAATGTTTAATTTTTTGTTTGTTTGTTTGTTTGTATTGAATAGGCTTCTTAACTACTAAACCGATTTCAAAAATTCTTTCACCGTTGGGAAGCTACACTATCCCCGGGTGACATAGGCTATATTATATTTTCTAAAAAATTACGGATCATTAATAAAACTCCAATAATGTAACCCAAGGTGTATAAAAAACCCAAAAAATTCCTTACATCGCGTGTGCTGCGAAAACTATTGATGATAGAACAAAATAATGTACTACGACTTTGCAGAACACATCATTATCTACAAAAAGTGTCGCAACAGTATATGTCTAACTATTATAGTTATGTCACAATAAGTGTTCTTTTATTTTCAAAATGTAATTGAAATGCCGCCGCTAAAAAACGCTCTTTATTTGTACCTTGGTATTAATACTTATCAAAATCAATTACTGCATATTCTTGACTGCTTCAATACCTTTATATAACTTTTTGAATTATTCAATTCAGACATTCCATTCGAAAGATATCACGAGTTTTAAAATAATTATGAATATTAGAAAAAAGTCGCGTGTTCGCCTCTCAGTCCGCTCGGCTATCTAGGCAGCTCGGGGTACGGGAGGGGAGTCAATGTCAAGAAATAAAGTGCCGCGCGGCTTACTCGCGCGGTCGGCTCCCTACGCAGCGGTCGTGTGTAACCCGTGTACCCGTAGTGGTACCCGTGCGAAGCCGGGGCCGGCCGCTAGTTTGGTATATTTTGATGTTCGCAAGGGAATCAAAACCTATAAGGTCCCTACTACCTGTTGACCTAGAATCATGAAATTCCGCAAGAAGCAATGCTTAGCACAAGTAGAGGGAAAAATTCGAAAGCCGTAAATATGTAGTTTATCACAAAAAAAGCAGTCAACCAATTTATGAAGTGTAGTTGGATTAGCAAATATTTCATACAAGTTCTATAGAATGAATAAATAAATGACGTTTAGTACACATAAACCCATAACAGGATAGGTAAATTCAAATAGTAAAAAAAAGAAACAGTAACATTATGACCATAATGCATCGCTACCCGTGCCACGGGAAGACGTGCAAAGGGGTCACACTCAGCGTATGCCATGGCTGGAGCTATGGCGCTGGTTTTCAGTGCGCCCTACAGTGAAGCACGGACGAAAGTGATTGTTTATAACATGCCAATATTTTTTAATACGTGCGTGCGTGCGTGTGTGTGTGTGTGTGTGTTTTTGTTTTTGTTTGCCATCTTGGACACGCCAGCTTGTAGGAGCTAGGTACATATGTAACTTTGTATAGTATCCAAAAGGACTCTTTTAAGTATGTATATTGACAGGCAACTCCGTAGTTCCCTAACCCTAAGCCTACAACGCAAGGCCCGATATGTCATGGTCGGTTTTTCTAGGTTTCTATCACGGAATTAAATTATAATTACGCTTTAACGTCTTATATCCTTCTTTTCTAACAATATCCAGTGAATCATGTACTAATTCAGCCCAAATTGGGGAGGCGATGTAGGTATTTTCTTGTTGGACGAATTTCGCAACTCATAAACTGCGAAGCATAGGTACATTGATTACTGGGGCCACTGAGCTGTGGCAAAGATAAGGCGGTGTGAGTCACAGCGTTTAAACAAACGGTAATACCAGTAGGACTTTGACGTTGTACATACGTAGATGAGATTATTTTTTATATCACTAAGTTGGTAAATTAGCTTTCCTGATGGTAAGCAGTCACTGCAGCCTATGGACGTTTGCAATGCCAGGGGCATCGCTCACGCGTTGTTGACCCCGTAAAAATCTTCTCACCCCTTTAATGAAGAAGTCCATGTTGTACTCTTCAGGGTAAACCTCTCCAAGTAGCTCATTCCACAACCTTAGTGGGCATGGAAGAAAGTTTCTTTGGAACCGCACAGTTTGGCTCCGAGGTGTGAGGATGAACTCCCTGTCGGTGGCGAGCGGTGCGACGAAGATTATGGTCAAAACGGCTTACCTAATTAAAGTTTTAAATGGTTTTAGGATTCGGTTTTAATGTTATACTGGCAGTCCCCCGCGGTTTTCAACCACGTGTAGTTTGAATCTATGTAAACATTCAACTATCCCGCGGAACTCTATAATTTTTTTGCATGATATGTTCCTTATGGCACTCGGGAATAATGTAGCTTCCTATTAGTGAAATAATATTTAAAATCGGTTCAGTAGTTTCGGATATAACCTCAACAAATAAACTCATAAACATACTTTTCTTCATTACAATATTAATAGTATAGAAATTGTTACGAATACGTCTAGAGTAGGGTAGGAGTAGAGTAGGATAAAGGTATACGGGTAGCAAACCACGCCAGTGAATCCCACATGGCAGCTTGTTTTATATAATTCGTAAGCAATCATAATCAAAAAAATAATAATATAAAATCATCATCAATTTCAGCATTTAGACCTCGCTATTCAGTGGGGCAACGCTGACTTCTGGGGACCTTTCCAAATTCTGGGGGCCTGGGTCCAATTTTTTACCTTTACTTAAGATTAAGGTGTTTTATTCGTTAGACTAAGGTTCTTTTTAAATATTAATAGTTGTATTTCATTTTCTTTGTTACAACAAACTGCATCATAATAAGTAACATCAATTCCCGTACGCTTTGCAAACAATATCAATCTTATGATAAAGTCCTATTTATATGACATATTAGTACTCGTATATCGTACACAGGGCATCGCAAGTTATGCTCTAAACGCTGTAGATATTGCAGCCCCGGGCGGTCGAAGCGACGTTGCTTACAGGTTTTGCATTGATCCGATGGAGCGAAAACGTTTTATGTGGAACAAAAGAGCTTTCGATATCATCTATATATAATATACTAGTGGACCCGGCGCGACTTCGTTCGCGGACACCTGCTTTACCCCTACTTACCCTTTTTTCTTGCTTATAAACCTTCCTCGTGAATCGCTCTATGTATTGTTGAAAACCGCATCAAAATCCATTGCGTAGTTTCAAAGATTTAAGCATACAAAGGGACATAGGGACAGAGAAAGCGACTTTGTTTTATACTATGTAGTGATATACTCTTTATTGTACACAATAGAAATTACAGTAATGTCACAGTAGAAATAGTTGCACAAAGGTGGTCTTATCTCTAAAAGATATATCTTCCAGTCAACGCTGCCTGTGTTAAGAGAGTAAAAAAACATACGGGAAGGCAGTAGTGTGAAAAAATAAGAACCCATACATACATACTGATAAAATACAAAAATACAAATTGCATACCTACCTAATATTTATAAATAAATTAAGCTTGTAGTGATAATAAGTGCTCCTTCAATCTTTATGAATCTGATATGATAGTACCTATCTAAATTTTTTACTAAATATTGTAAAATCGTATGTATGGTCGCGCTCACAAGTGCATTACCACCTTCAAATTTAAATTCCTGTGCAGCTGTTAAAAAGTTTTATAGCATGTAGCACATACTGTTTGAAAGGGAATAAAGAAGAAAACATTTTAAAATTAAAATGTATAATGTAATCAAAATAGTAAGTATTTTTTTATTACTATTCAAAATCACTTTGCCAGTTTTCCTTTTTTTAATGAAGGAAAACTACATTAGAAAAAAATTGGATTTTGGGGGAATCTTACGAAACCACTAAACCAATTTTGAAATTTATAGGAAGCTACACTATTCCCGTGTTTAATAGGGTAGGCAGAAATAGTTGAATGTATTTAGAGATCCGAACTGCGCTCGGGAGAAAACCACGCGGACGGCGTGAAGTAATAAAGGTTGAAAAACCTAGAGAGTAGGAAAATGAGGGTTCCAAACTAACAAATGTAAAAATTTCATCCAATTCTGTTAATTATGATGTGAAGGAGGGTCTAGTCCAGCAGTGGACTGTGGTTATAAGAAACAGAACAACATCGCCTCCATGCAGAGGGGGGAAAGTTACATACTGTACCGTCTATTCTATTATATAGACAAGCAAATTATCGCACCGATATCTAGCGTCGCAGTAGCCGAGCGGTTCCAAGAGGGAGGGAGTAGCTAGTAGACCGCCTCGCCCTGTATATCTTCTCTTTTTTAGGAACGTCAAAGAAAAAATAAATAAATAAATGTAACGGCTAGAGTGGGCTGTCATTTCCCGTATATTTATTTATCTCTTTGGCACCCTGTCTGATGAGTTGCTATCACAGCCATATCACAGCATATGGTACAGATGACACACATACTGATAAACAGACGACCTTTTTTTGTACTTATTTGTATCGAGCTCAGGTTGCGACGCGGCTAGGCCGGCTGGTGCGTGCGGGTGTGAGCGCCGGCAGGCTGGCTGGGGCCGGGCGCGCGCCGCACATGATTCGCCTAGGCGGTTATGTGCGTGGCGCGTATCGGTGCCTGGTGTCTCGCCGGAGTGAGCCCTCGTACGCGCTGATCGGTCTGCATGCGTCGCCCCCTACCTGGATGAGCTCGCTTAACTTTACTTTTGTTTTCCGTTACATTTTTGACTTTTGAAAATATATTAATTAACGTAATCCTAATTCAATAAATACTTTTTCATTCATTTCATTATAATGATAACGATGGCATTTGTCACCTGCCACATACACTGCGCCTGAAGCAAACAAACCTCGTTCTACATACTCGTAGTTGTATCGTTAATAATGACGCTTTCGACCAGTAGGTACTCGTTAGTACACCCCTTAGAGCAACTATTGAATATCTATAATTGGTCTAAACTCGGTTACGGGTGGACCAAAATAGTTCCCGACGGTATTCCGATATTGGTTGCCTGAAGATTGTCGCCACGTTTCCTACAGTCCGAAGTATGAATTTCCAATTTGAAACATAGATAATAATATTTTATTGGATCATACTATGGGTCTCGAACTGAGACAACACCATTCGCTCGCAATAGGATTTATGAACGACATTTTTATAAGGACGAGCGCGGACTTGTAAAAAATACGGATGGATACTCACTAAAATCGTGAGTGAAGCAAAAAATGGCCGCTCATTTATGTGACACTGTCACTAGCGTAGCTGCGCGGTACAATATCAAAGAAAATGGCGACGGATTGTAAGACCTGATGTATGTGTGTCTGTGCATAACACACATAACCTACACTCATCATACAACATCGGATTGATCAAACCTATGAGGATCAGTTCGAGAAAGCTGATATGTCACGACACAAGTTTATCAGTTTTGTTATTGAACACATCCACAGCCACACATATCACGATTACACACGCACACACACACACACGCACACACACACACACGCACAATCACACACACTTCTACACCACCCATTGCATTATTCTCTCATTTAGCAAAACATATATTTTAAGTGCCTACAATTTCATAATAACAATAAGTAACGAGTAGTTACTATATTTGAAGCTTTATTTCTTGTTACGTCACGGTATTATCTAAAATGTAATTTGTCAAACTTTGTAATTGGCTGTTTCAGATTGCATTTGTATTATTATATATCTTGATGAAAAACCTGTAAAATTTGCATTACCTTAATCAATAAATTGTCAAGAAATGATCGTTCCTTGCATGCTTCACTTCTCTTTAACGTAGAATGGCGTCCATATTTTTTTCAAGTCCGTGGGGACGAGCATGTTTGGGTACGCGCATAAAACTGTCCCCAAGCAAATGCTGCACCGAATTCGCATTCCGCTTGAAGCTCTCGACGTGGTGTGATTTACAAGAGTTTTATTCATCGAGATGTTTCTGTAGAACATTTTGCTCGACGAAGTACGGGATCCGTTTCGGACGAAACTCGGGGAGTTATGCTTTCATTGATTTGCCTATCGCGATAACTATGTTTATTCGCGTGCAATCGGAATGGAATGCGGATTACATAGTGAACCGAAATAAAGATTAGGTTACTTTGACAAGGTACGATACACATGGATTATAAAAATATTTTTTAGCAGACGAGCCAGGCATTTGATTGCCATCTCACCTGATGGTAAGTGACGATGCGGCCAAAGATGGAGCATGCCTGTCTAGGAACAGCCTATTCATTCTAGCTTTAAAGGTGTCCAGATTATAGTGATCAAAGAACACGCCCGCTGGCAACGTGTTCCATTCCTTAGCGTTTTCTTTCTTATCCAAAGAAATGTGACAATTACATTTTTGAGATAAGCCGATGTCATTTCGATTAACTTCGACAAGGTGTAATCGTATCGGCGAATCGAGTTTTTTGAATTCCGACTCAAGTCTCCCTGTGGAATTGTAACTCTTGAACGGAGGCCCAATTTCGATGCAGTTGTTTTATTTGATAGCCAGTTTAATCGAGATAGCAGCAGTTCTTGTTTGTGATATTGTGTTATTTTTATACTACTAACAATGTAGATTATCTAAGGTTATCGGCGTGAGGAGTAGAATTGCAGTATCGCCATTCATTGTGGGTCGTACGAGGCGAAATCCATATATTTATATTTGCATATTTATAGTGTATGGTTCTTCAAAAGTCATGTCGACAGGTACCTCAAAGGCCGGCACTTATACGTTCCTTTAGAGTGCAAATGTCCTGGACGATGGCAGCCGTTTTCCATGAGATGGATCGGCCGCCCGTGTGCCACATTAGCTAAAATTTTTTATTTATTTGCTTCTAAGTAATTTAGCATGGACATGTAGAGCGAATGGATGAAAGAAGATTGACGAAAGAGGTATATAGTGCGAATCTGGAAAACCGGCCCTTTAGAGGACGACCCAGAAAAACATTCACTAATCAGATCAGTAATGTTCTCAAAAAAGCTGGGGTCCGAAGTGGTAAGAATAAAAGAAAATGTATGAAAAGAGTTGTGGATATATGCGAGGCTAGGGAATTGTGTCAGGATAAAGCAAAGTGGCGGTCCATAGTCTCTGCCTACCCCACCTGTGGGACACAGGCGTGAGCTTTATGGATGTATGTATGTAAGTAATTTAGATATCCCCATCTCACATGTACAGATAAGCACCCTTGCGTGTAATCTACAAACTCACGCAGGTGTCTCATAGGGATAGGCAGAGACTACATCCAGTGCCACAAGCTACGATCCCGATAAGTAAATCTCTTTTGCCTCTTCCACATTCGTACATCATTCATTCATTGAGAGTGATCTGTTCCAGCCAAACATTTTGGTATCGCTTAAAACTCGTTTGTCGAAACTAGTCTTCCGTGACAAATAGAATTTGCGGGCAGCATTGAAAAGCTCGATGAAAGTACCGACATTTATAACGTCATTTACCAAGTTCCGCTACGGGACAAAGCTAAACAAACTGTAACAACAGCCCAATGTAATCAGTTGATTAAAATTGACAACTGGCAACTCCTAAACGCGGCATTGACTTCGGGATCGCTCCTCAAATCTTTTTACGCCCAATTACTCTCAGCCGAAGAAAGTTTACTTGAAAGCCTCGCTTAAAACGTTCCCGGAGGAAGGCTCTTTTCCAGTATCATTCCCCAATAAAACGGTTACCAAATTGAATGCGTAGAGTTTTCAACCGTGTAGTTTTCAAAAAGCCACTTTGGAAATTCACGACTTATCCGCCCACAAAGCGGAGTTAAGTCGAGTTCGGAATTTACCAAGATTTTCTTTGGACTCCATAGCGAAAGTTTGGTGTAAAATTTTAGCGAGGCGGGTGGTTCGCACTTTTAGAGGAATAATGCTCGCGTTCGTCGTTTCCACAGTTGCTGACTCTATTTTGCAACTTAGGACACTTAAATAGACATAGACATAGACAATAATACGCGGTAGTCGATTAACACCCGTAAGTCGATGTCCTTGTGGTTAAGGTGTCCGACTCGTAAGTAAGAAGTACTGACTTCGAATCCCATGTACCAATGACTCAATTCTGAGTTATGTACATTAGTTGAATAATAACCGATGCATTTAAGGTGAGTGAAAAAATCCTTTGGTGTAGCCATGATCCAATCTGGTCAGGTTACCCTGTTAACTTTCGCGCAAGGGCATGATAATGATTTTTTATGCTACTCAGTGACAAACAAGCTTACAGCCCACCTGATGGTAAGTGGTAACTGTCGCCCATAACATCTACAATTCCTACATGGTAACAAAAATACAGACTAAGATGATATGCCTCGTGCCTGTAATTTCGCTGACTACCTTTTCCTTCAAACCGGAACACAACAATGCAAGTATTGTTGCTTGGCGCGGCAGAAACAGATAAGGCGGTTGTACTCACCTAAGCGGACTACTTAGGCTTGACAGACTCCTACCGCCTAATGATGATGATGAGGTGATTAATAACCGTATTCTCAAAACTTTGGTAACTCCATGGGGTGGGGATTTGGGAAACCGTGGCTTTGGCAGTAGAGTGGCATTTGCCTTTTTGCTGCCAGAGCAACGTGTTATAGAGGTGGGCGACGCATTAGCGATACTCTTGGTGTTGCTAATGTCTATAGGCAGTGGTGACTACTTTCCATCAGGTGACCCGCTTTCCTGTTTGCCTACCGTATGACATAAAAAAAAACTCCCCTGGTGTCGCTGATGTTCATAGGCGGCGGTGACCACTTTCCACCAGGTGGTCCGCTTGCCTGTTTGTCTGCCGTATAACATAAAGAAAAACTTGTGTAGTAAGTAAAGTAGTGTTACTATGCTTTTCAAACTGCTCGTCTGCACAGTGAACGCACTGCGATCAATACGGGGCTTTATGATTGGTCAATTTCGTTTGATTTGCTAAACACAGTGCCGATTGTCACTCTAGTATTGTCCCTGTGTGTTCGCGCGCATTGTGAGACCTTGTAAAGTTTCTGAATACGGGGGTACATTTCCCATTTTTGACTCCTACAATTTAATTCGAGTAGGTAACCCGTATTAATTTCTAGACTTTGTTAAATAAGCGTAGGTACGCTCGATGGTAAGAACATTTGACGACCTGGGTACCGATTCTGGTGTGCAATGCAGTGGCAATGTTACTATAACTACGTCGAGGTATCGTGTCAAACCCAGCATCATCCCAGTTTCGTTGACAGAATTGAAGGCAGTTCGACAACTAAGAAAGATGCAACTTAGTAATTTATTTATTGGAGTACCAACAGCCATATAAAATCATAATGCAACTAAAGTACCAGAAAACGAATTGTGGAAAAGTTCGAACTCATGAAAGTTGCAAGTCAACATCTGTCATTTGAATAACAATCCCATGAAAGTTGCAACTCAATATCTGTCATTTGAATGACAATCACACGGTTGACATGCGATGCAATTGTAATGTTATTGCAACTAAGACGATTTCCGTACCAAAATCGAAGCCCTGAATGGTTCAGTTGGTTAACAAGCCGGCCTGCCACGCAAAGGTTCCGGGTTCGGTTCCCGACCGGGCAGAAATCTATGTAATGAATTTTATTTTTTGTGTCGGATCTGGGTGTTATATGTTCAATAAATATGTATTTAAAAATATATACATAAGAAGTTAATTAGTCGTCTGACACCTATAACACAAGCTTTGCTTACTTTGGGGCTAGATGGCGCTGTGTGAATTGTCCAAGCACATTTATTATTTATTTGATATTTTATAAAGATTTGGCAAAAAAGCTAATAGACTTGACCTTTAGTTTTAGTGTTATATTTAGTTTTTTGTTATGGTTTTGTAAATATATTGTTTGTATCAATAAGTAAATATTTAGCACCTAGTTATGTAATGATTTATTATTTCATTTATTTGCAATTACGGGGGTATTTCGGGGGTAATTCCGATAGATAACTCTATCACTTGCGTGTTACTCCCATTCTTGTGAAACCCATAATAATATTGTAATGATTATTTATTATTATTATTATATACATAGTTACATTACAATATGTACAAACTTAAAACTACCGAACAAATTAAAAATTTTATACAAAAAGAAAAAATTACATATAAAGAACTGATTCTAGATCGCTGCCAAGCGGAAGCGTTCCCAGAATGCTGGCGGCGTTACCCCGTTGAATAGCCAAACTAATACGTTGTCCGAGGTACGCGCCAGCACGACAATCTCCGGTTGCCTCTATTAACCGGGTAGATACCTCTTAAAAATCTTTTTAGCACTAGGCTAGCGGAACGGCGATGGGTCTTATGCCGCCATCTTTTTTTTTGAGGGCGCATAAGTTGGCACCGTATAGGACATCAAAAACATCCGAACACACCGCACCTGCTAGCATCATGTTAACTAAAGCTGTAATGTCCCCCAAGAGTGATCTGCCAGTGTCTCCGGAAGAACCGCTAATAAGATCTTTTAAATGTTGCGGGGAGAGACCATCCAGACCACCGGCCGAACCACTCCTGAAGGACATCACAGCTGCAAAAACAGCATCATTGGTCGTTACTACGTGCTGGACGGATGCATCAGGGGCGTCAGGGAGACAAAGTGTTGGCGAAGGGACAGGGTGTTTGTCCTCCAGGGCCAGGCGGGTATCTGGGCAGTCAGCAGCAATGACATCATTCGAAAATTGGGGTAGTGGTGACCAAGTGGGTATATGCATCGGCGCTGTGTAGTCTCCGTGTGTATTTAATGTTTTAATGAATGTGTTCTTTTAATGTATTTTTGGATTACTGTTTTATTTTTATGTTGTGGTGTTGTTGTTTGTGTCAATAAATGTTCTTTCTTTCTTTCTTTCTTTCTTTCTTTCAAAATAAAAGTTGGGCGGCCCCTCGCAAGTCACCGTTGGCAGCCTTCTCCTCAACTTTTTGGTAAACATAATTCGGATTTGGCTGCCTTTTATTAGTGGTAACACTTGAAAGGGGCTGTGAATGAGAGGTCAGATACAAGCAATTTCTTTTTATTTTACTAGTAAGGGAGGTGTGCTTTGAATCCTTTTTAAAACTTAGGATCCTGTAAGCAAATGTCAGTAAGTGTTCCCATTCTGACGCAGTATTCTCCGATATAACCTTGCGGATTATTTGGGAAAGACTAGACGCGACCGAAGTGCGCGCACCACGCGGTATTCTCTTAATAATAGGGATTGAATTTTTTAAAACGCCTAGTTTTTCCCAAACCGCGCAGCCGACCGGAGATGGAAAAAACGAAGTTGATGCTTGTGGTGGAGGTTGTGATGCTTGTTGGGGGCCCTGCAAAACTGTTTTATGAGCTATAGTATCATGTATGCGGAGCCCCCGTACGCCCTTAAAGTATCGGAAACACTTACTGCATTGGACAGGATCCACAGAGGCATTGCTGGCCTGACTGCCAATGACGGGAGCTACACATGCCTGCGACATGCATGGACGCAAAATACTTACAAGATCTAAAATTAAAACTATAGAAACAAACTTACGCTAAGCTAAAAAAAGAAACATTAAAAATACTAAAAATATTTTGACTGTTATTTCACATTTTCATCTATCAATTTCCTTGACAGCCAGACATCATATTTGGCACCAATAATATTGAAGGAGGCTATGCCAATAAGCGTATTCGACCAATTGCATTGCCACCAGGGCTAGCAACCAAAGCTTGGCGTCCTGTCAAGCCTCTTCTTAAAACTTTTCAGCTTACGAATATCTGCGCTTTCTTATTTCAGCGCGCATGCCCGACACTGCCCACACACACACTGGCGTAGAAAACTGCTAGAAATCCGGGGTCACGCGAACATGCGAAACAAGTGGCCAGCAGCCACGAAACTATTTCAATAATTAAATTGGGGATGTGTTTGAAGTTGAAGTTTTTTTCATTGTCAAAAACTATTGTCAAAATATTGTAATTAAATTGTAAATTGTTGTATGTATTTTAAATAAATAAATAAATATTGTACTCTCCAGAGAAAGCTTTTCCAGGAAAATTTATTTATTTATTTCAGAAGTGTTCATTCCATTTCTGTGCTCATTGACATTTCACTGTTGTACTGTTAATATTCATGTTAAAATACCGTACCACGTCAAACATTTTAGGTACGAACGGTTTTCCGGGAAATGTCTTTAAATATGGTTTTATTAATGTCGTATTCGCTATTGGAAACTCCATTAATTTTATCAGTGTTGCAAGTCATAATATTATTAACACTCTTTTAAGTAAAACGAAGTGATCTACTTACAGGAACCTTAGTTTAAGTTTCAATTTTAACATCGTCGCTTACTGTTTTGGCATTTATTTTAAATAAAGATTATCCAGGGTTTCTCAAAAATAAAAAGTTTACCTACGTTGTAATTAATAAGTATTTGAGTACGCATACCGATCATAAATATCTCTGAATTTAAAATTGACCAGTCATTCGTTTTGAATGAATAACCCGAGCAATGAACTATAGTTCTTTATGGGATTTTCTATTTATTAATAATGGAACGTACGATCAGGTGATAGAACTCTGTCAAGCCTATAGAGTCCGCCTGGGGGAGTAGTTGAGTACCACCGCCTTATCTATTTCTGCTTCAAGCAACAATGCTTGCGTTGTTGTGTTCCGGATTGAAGGATAAGGTAGCCAGCGCAATTACAGGCACGAGGCATTTCATCTAAGTCCTCACAGTGACAACAAATTTTTGTGGGAATTAGGTGCCTAATCTGCTGGTATCAAGAAAGAGGACCCGCATGGGACCCAAGAAGAGAATGACATCGCTGAGTCGGAAGCAAGATTCAATGGCTAACGACGCGCAAATGCCCATACCGGCAACAGTAGATGAACAACAGAAGGTGCTACTCAACCAGTCAGACAAAAAATAAAAATACCGTACAAAAAATTCAAGTTATTTATTTCAGGTTCATGGTAGCCCATAAAATAGGTAGGTACACTAATACAATTATATCAAATTCAATACAATACAATGTGAATATATCAACGCCATTTCAAATACCATATATGTACAATGTCAAATACAATACAAATTCCAATGTCAATATTAATGTCAATTACAACAAAAATTCCTATATCAATGTTAGACGTCGCGTACAAACTGTACAGTAACTTATTTCCAACTTTCCTCCTGTCCGATTCGAAGTAGTGTCCTAAGTTGATCTAAGTTGCCTCACCTGGAATCCTGCGATACACGAGAAGGCTCTCACAGGTCTCGCGGACTCGTAACTTTAAGTTGACAATTAACGGACAGCACTGCGGAGCTTTTCAAATGCTTTCTAGGAGCTTTGACGGTGTGGATTATTATTGGTGTTAGACCGTTCATCTTTGTCAGATATATTAAAATTATATTTTTAATAACCGCATATTAAAGGGTTTTTACGGGGTCGGCAACGCGTGGGTGATGCGCCTGGTATTGCAAACGTCCATAGGCTGCGGTGACTGCTTACCATCAGGCAGGCCGCAAGCTTCTTTGCCACCTTAGTGGTATAAAAAAAAAGAATAATTAAAAATATCATTTCAGATTGCTGAGCAAGTACAACTCTACCTACCCTGGATGACGTTATATGAACATAGCAAAAGTCTTTGAGATAATCATTACCTATAAAAAATATGAGACAAGTGTACGACTTTCCGGCTGTGGCGTAAACGGCCTTTTCACCCTTTGCACACAGAAAGTTCCCAGTGGGAGATCCAAGGTCTCCAAATTGACTCGATTGTATGAAAATTGCATATGTGCCCTTTCTTTTGTAACACTTTTTACTCAGTTTTTACTACTATTTTTGTCTTATAATATTGAAACGTACTTTACACTCAACTTAACAAGCTAGCCGCGACCTGCGACGATATTTCACCGACTAATTCCCACTCTTGCCCATTGATTTTATAAATTCCACCCTCTCGTAGACGGGGTAATGAAAAACGTGCGTAGAAACTTCCCGCCCCGTTTGCCGGCTTGTTATTAATGGGGATGGATACCTTCGAATGACGCAGTGCAGGGTAGTTGCGGTGGGGCATGTTTGGACAACTTTACCTTGAGATATGTTTACAGGGTCACGGAGTTCAGATGGCTTGCACATTACTGTAATTACCTGATCTGGAAATTTCTGGATCGTGACAAGGCGGACCCCGGAGTCCCGCGCACGAGAGTATAACCGGGACAATGACGCCAAGATGGTAATGATTACCTTGAGTTATTTCATTATGAGGTAAGATGACGATATTACCAATGACCGCATCTAGAACCTCGAGACACGTTGCTCTGGCAGTAAATAAGACGAATTCTAGGCCTATCCACAGTTAAAGCAAAAGTCCAACTTTCGCAAGGGCAGTTCACCTGCCTTTATTATAATATAATAATTTAAGAAGTCTTATTTCGACTTAAAGGCTCATCATCATCACAGTCCGTAACAGTCCAGTGCAGGATTTAGGGCCTCTCCCACGAAAGGGGAGGTTATTGCCATAATCTCCACGCTTGGCAAGCGGGTTGGAGATCGCAGTATTTAAATATAACAATGGAAAATGCTGCAGCCCATCTTCCAGAATACGGAGACTCTTGATCTTTTGCCGTGTGGTGTCCGGCAGAGTAGAATAGTACCAACCCCTTACACTCATGGGTGTCGTACAAGGCGACTACGGTTTTCGAGGTAAAGGCTCATATTGATGCTGTAATATAAATTTATCTTCGTTAAGTTGTAAAAAAGTACAAAATCTGTAAAACATCTATTCGTGAAGGGTAATCCTTAGAGCATAGATGGACGACATAGATGTCGTACGTGTATGGGTAAATACGAAGCCGAAACTAGACGATGTGCATTATTTACGGCCGATACCTATAGTTTACGAGAAATACCTCCACCTTACGGAATATCGTAACTAAACAAAACAATTTTTTTAAATATTGTGTTCCTGCCGGTGACTGTCGAGTGAAAAATTCTGAGAACATTCGCTTTTGCGAATTCCTGGCAGATACCTGTACAACAACAGTTATGCGTAGTCATACCACTGCGACTTCGCCGCACTGTGGCTATAGCGGTGATAGATCACTTCGTTCCTCGGCGCATGCAAACAAAGGAAGTTCCAAAATGAACGCCTCAATAATACTTAAAACATTCGCCGGGTGAACCGAGCACTCTTTAAGACGTTGATTAATAAAGTTTCGTTTTGATGGATCCACTCATTGATTGCAACAATAAAATGTGGGTACTGGAGTGTAGGTTTTATGTCTGTTTGTTACGGAACGTTGCGGAAATGTCAGAAAAGTCAAAGTCAGGCCAGTCGAAGTCAGGCTTTTTGATAGGACCAAAAATATTGGATATGTCCAATTTCATTGGATTTGGCAGTTTTTGGTTGTGGCCAAATAACATTTTTATTCAACACTCTAGTGTTAGTGTAGATAACACTAGCTCGTAAAGGGGCTATTATTACATTGATTTTTAATATAGACTGTAAAAATCATATTCGTCATTGTATACCGCACTCGTCATCATCAGACTATAAGCTAAGGCCTCGTCCCGAATATCGGTGTAACAAATTAGGAAACGTTCACCTTGTCGACTTAGTCATAGATACAAAAAGTTCTATAATCGCAGATTTTTCTATTTTCCGAAAAACCTGGCATTACTTATAATCTGAATGGTTTCTGTACATGTAAAAGTAATATTAATTAGTAAAATAACATAATGGTTATCTTAGCGCTAATATCGGTTGTGCTCTCGCACCCGGACCATGATCCAGGATGTGGCATAACAGGTAATTAAAGTGAAGCGATCCCATCTCACCTCCGTGACCCTGTCAACATGGGAACCTGATCAGATTGGATCATGGGTACACATTCAGTCACCTAAATGTGCAGGTTCATAAGGATGATTTCTCTCACCGTAAAAAGAAATATCCAAACAGGGCTCTAATGTAAAACGAGAATGGCCTTGCCTTATTCTATCAGGCGACTGAATGTTTAACCATGATCCAATCTGGTCAGATTTCTCGGTAGCAGGGTCACGGAGGTAAGATGGTTGTCGCTCCTCTGCCAAATCCTGCATCATGGTCAAGACGGGACTTTAACACCAAGATGACTTGTTATCCTTCAAATCAATCGTGCTAATATACTAGTCATAAGTTTATAAGTGTGAACAGTTGTTTGTTAGTCTCTCCCGCAAAAAACTAATGAACGCACTTTGGATGAAACATGAATGACGCCATACTTCATCCAAAAATTCCAAGAATTTCACACGCGCGAAGTCGAGCGCAAAATATAGTGGTTTATTTTAAAACTACGACAATGATAAAGCTATTTTTATGCCATACGGTAGACAAACAGGCGCTTGGTAAAAGTGATCGCAATAAAAGCTGTGTCATCAGCGTACAAGGCAACCAATTCCCTTGTCCACGGCCTCCATTTAGCTATTCAGTAAAATTGAGGTATTAACGCACACTACGGCAGCTAGGTAGCTCACTGAATACGAAAACCTTTAATGCAAAATGAGGGTTCCATTCGTCCCAGTGGTCCTGGCAAACATAATTTTTGGACCAGTTGCCTTTCGAGGTGGGATCGCCCGTTTTGAGTTAATTAAATATTATTGTTTCAAGTTAGACTCCGTTGGGTTGCAGAAAATTAATGCTTGGACGTATTAGGCTGTTTGGGGTAATGTCGTTGGGTTGTGAAATGTTGGGGAATTGATGTGGATAGAAAATAATAAGCTCGATAAAAAAATGGTACCAGAATGATGGAACTGAAAGTCTGTTGATATGTTTTCTTTATGTGTGATACTTATGTAGGACTGTTTCCTAAATAAATAATTTAGATTTTACAATACGTATCTTAGGTTTTAATATAGAAAAAAATGTCCTAATTGGCTTTTAAGGTGTAAAATTTTTAGACACCTGCACATTGAGGCGGTTGAATGTGAAACCAGGATCCAAACTGGTCAGATTTCCCTGTTAGGAGGTCAGATGGCAGTCGCTAAGACTAATTCTTAAATTGCCACGTCCTGGATCATAGCACAGTCAAGATGGACCATAGGTCTTTGCGTGCGACAGCACAACCAGTATATTGACACTAAGATGATATTGTTGATGATCATTATATGAAAATCTTGGTGAAGTCATCTTGGCTGTAATTTCACAGTTGTGTTCTTGCGATCAGGTAATTACTGTGGAGCGACTGCCATCTAACCTCCCTGCTAACAGGGGAACCTAACCACTATTGGCTCATGGTTACACATTCAGTCGCCTGAACGTCCAGATTTCCTCACGATGTTTGCACTTACCGTAAAAGCATCGGTTAGTATTAAACTAATATACATAACTTAGAAAAGAGTAACTGGCACATGGCGGCAATGGGTTTCGAACCCGCTATACCTCTCGCTTACGAGTCGGATACCTTAACCAATAGGCCACCAACGCTCTTGGTGAAGCAATGTTGCATATAAAGTCAAAACAGGTTTCGTCCGCCATCCCTTGGGCTATAATATAACTAGAACAGCAAATTGCAAACTTATTTTAATCTCAAGCTCGTCACTAACAAATTAAACGCTCACCCAAGTAAATATACAACAGAACTCTCGCTTGGGGTAGTGATGTGAAAGTATCAAGGGGTGTCACCCTTATCTGTACCATGGCGTGCCGTGCTATTAAGAAGAGGGTGAATGTAGATATCTCCGTATAACATAATGTTTTGAACTATCGCGGTTATTATCGCACATTTTAAATGTATCTTCCGGGTGTCCAACCGCTTACCTTTGTTTATTTCGATGCTACTCGTAAACAAAGGTAGGCGGTTAGAAACCCGGAACATACCTTTAAAACCCTGCGGTTCTGCATTTTTGTTGACTGCAACCTAATTGCATGAATCGTAGATGTTATGGGCGACAGTTACCGCTTATCATCAGGTGCGGTCTGCCCGTTTGTCACTGCGTACAATTAAAAAAATTGTATTCTGCAATTTATATTTGTAAAAGTATTTCGACAACCAAACTTCGGTCAAGGTCGATACTTAAAAAATAAGTCTCAATCTCAACGTATAGTTTACGCAACAATTGTAAATTATATTGTAGCTTTAAGCTTTTTGTTATGACCTCCCATTTTCCGCATCAACATGTTTTTTTTGTAACTTTTCTTATTCCACTTGACTGAATAATTTGTTTTCTCCGTTCCGTTTAAAATATATAAGAGAAAATATATTGTATTTATTCATATTTGTCTATTCATAGTATAAAACAAAGTCGCATCCCGCCGTCTGTTTCTATGTATTTATGTATGTATCTATGTACAGTCGAGTTCATTAATATATGAGCATTGCCAAGGCTTCAAATATAAATGTACATGGAAGGGTACTGATTTATCTGAGCAGATGTACATTTGTTTGATTGATGAATCTGCTCAGATATATAAGTAACTCGACTGTAAGTTTCAATCTTTTAAAATACGCAACGGATTTTAACGCGGTTTTCACCAATAGATAGAGTGATTCAAGAGGAAAGTCTATAAGTAAGAAATAAGGGTAGGTAGGGGTAAAACAGGTGTACGCGAGTCCACTAGTTAAAAATAAAACACGTTTACACACATCATTTGTCGGGCCAAATTAAAAGAAGCGAACATAAATCGAAATATTAAAAAAAAATTATACACAGGAACACAAATTATTAATGTTTGAGATTTTATAGATTTAAATATTGTAGAGCCTACCTGGAGGAGCTCTTAACTTACCGATTTTCGCATTTAGAAGAAGATATCATAATTCAATAAATAGGTACATAATTCGAAATCTAGTTTTTTATTGCTTAGTGAGGCACACGGACGGATCATTTCACAAAAAAAAAAATTCTTGAATGTCGAAAGGTCGGTGTTGTCAACAAGCTAGTGATAACCCTGTTATTGCAAGTAGATAAGCCACGGTAACTGCTTACCATTAGGCGGGCCGAATCTTGTTTGCCACCTCAGTGTTAAAAAAATGCCTGCGACGTACTCGCGACTCCCGGGGTGTTGCATGGCAGTGATATTGATGAATTTAAAATGTATTTAAAAAATAACCGTCGAAACTTGAATGTAAATTTCCAATAAGTGACATAAGTAATTTAATTCATTTAATGTTTTTTACTAATTTCAATTTATTTTGACTTATTGTTTTGACATCCCTGAAATATTTGACTTAATTTTTTATTCTATAAGTTTGACATGGGTATTCAATTGATTTTCTTTGACATATAATTGTATTTGAATAATTTATTTTTGTTATTGTTTGTAACGCTCTCTTTTCATTTTGCATGCCAATTGACTTGGCTTTATGTGTGATACTAAGTACTCTGTAAGATCATGTTGTACCTACATACTTACGACATATACTGCAATAAATAATTGAATTTGAATTTGATCACTTTCCATCAGGTGAGCCGTACACTCGTTTGTCTCCCTATTATAAAAAATGACTCCTAATATTCTATATCTACAGGGTGTCACCCCGATTCGCTCATCCCTACAACTCATTCATGTATTTAATATTAGTACTGTATGAATAGATACAAAGTGTAACCCTGAGTCGCTCATTCCTACAAGCTCGGCCATGTCTCCTAATATTCTGAATGAACGGGGTGTCACCCTGACTCGCCCATCCCTACAACCCAGTCATAGAATAAGCGCAGCGCAACGACTCCAGCCACTTCCTTGATTAGACTCCCAGACTCAAATTATGCGGATTACTGATAATGCGGAGAGGGATTTCTCCACTTATACTTCTCTGCTTTAGCTTGCCTCGTATACAGAGGGTGCGTAGGGATGTGTTACATACGAGTTCTACTATAAATACTGCTACAGAATAAGGCGATAAAAAATACACTTAGTTAATGCAATAATGCACTAGTTTCGGGCTTTGCTTACATTGGCAGTGGGCAGGGCACATAGCTCGCAAAATGCAGTTGGCCGATGAGGCAGGAAAGTTCTAGAATGGCGACGACATACCGGAAGGCGCAGCGTGGGTAGGTCTCCCACTAGCGCAAATATAGCAGGTACCAGCTGGATGCGGAAGGCACAAGACCGGTATTTGTGGAGATCTCTGGGGGAGGCCTATGCGCGGCAGTGGACGTCTTCTGGCTGATATGATGATGATGATTTCCTCACATGCGTGCCACACAGACGACGCTCTACGAGGCTTGTGCATTATTTATAGCCGATATTACTATAATACTTGCTGGGTTCACAGGTGCCGGGTTCGCTACGGGTACGGATCATGTACCGATGACTCTTTTCTCAGTTATCACATAATTTGAACACTAACCGATGGTCTTACGGTAAGGGAAACATCGTGATGAAACCTGCACATTTGACACAGGCGACTGAATGTGTAACCATAATCCAATCTGGTTACGATCCCCTGGTAGCAGGGTCACGAAGGTAAGATGGCAATCGCGCTCCGTAATTACCAAATGGTAATTACCTGGATCATGGTCACGGCGGACCCCGGGCCCTCGTGCGTATAACCGGGACATTAACGCCAAGATGATTTTTATTACTATAATACTCTATTAGTACCATAGATTAATATAATCCATATTGGTCTATATGTTAGTACTGACTGGCCGAGTGGGTCCAGCAGAGTAGAAGCACCAACCCCTTCCGTCGAAGCGTGTCGTAAATGGCGGATAATAATGATAATAATAACTACCAGCCCGTTCTCAGTGCATTTTAAACTACCAGATTATTTTAAGACTGATATTTACTTACTGCGCTGGCTCAGCGACCCAAAGTGGATCTTGGCCTCCGACACCAGGTATCGCCACGTCTCCCTATCCTGCGCCATCTCCTGCCAATCGAGGATTCCTATTTAAGACTAATACATTCATAAAATAAAAATGAAAATAATATAAATAAATCAAAGTCCAAAAACGTACAAATGCCATCTGACCTCCGTGAACCTGTTAACAGGGGAACCTAACCAGATTGGATCATGGTTACACATTCAGTCACCTGATGAATGATGAAGTGATGAATCACGATGTTTTCCATAGCATCAGTTCATGTTCATAACTTAACTCAGAAGAGTCATTGGTACATGGCTGCATTTTACTGAAGGTCTACATTATATTGTAAGTGAACTGATCAAAATGTCGTCGGAATGATAATATAATGTTATGATATATATAAATGGCCGTGTGGTGTCCGGCAGAGTAGAATAGCACCAACCCCTTACACTCATGGGTGTCGTACAAGGCGACTAATGTTTTCGAGGCAAAAGATCGGGAGTCTCCGTAGTCTGGAAAATGGGCAGCAGCATTTTCCATTGTTATATTTAAACACTGCGATCTCCAACCCGCCTGCCAAGCGTGGAGATTATGGCAATAACCTCCCCTTTCGTGGGAGAGGCCCTTAGTCCTGCAGTGGACTGTTACGGGTTGTGATGATACATAAATCCACGATTAAAAATTTAAGTTATTATAATTTTTTTTATGTATGTGCGGTTTTTTCCTATTACATAGGTACTTAACCTACCACGACCGGTTTTAAAAGTTGTCGCTCACTTGCTCATGGTAATTACAATGGGGGTGATTCCACGAAGTTTACGAGCGATCATAAAACAGGAACAGCCTGTAAATTTTAACGTTTGGCGTATTTTTTTTAAACCTAGCGACAAAAATGTGACAGCTACAACAGGGTAACAATCGACCACAATATTTATTATTCAAATTTTTATGGTACAATACCCGATACTTATCAGAAAACCACCCAATAAGCCTACGTATACTCAAACATATCCCAAACTGATTTCAAAGAAGGTACCCGGCGGTTTGAGCATTAGTGGCCAAGTGGTTAGGGAAATCGATTCGTAAGCGAGAGGTACCGGGTTCGAATCCCATCGCGGCCATGTGCCAATGAATCTTTTCTGAGTTATGTACGCTGGTAGCAGGGTCATGTGGCTTAGATGGCAGTCGCTCCATTGTAATTACATTATCTACCAAATCCTGGATGGTCAAGGCGGACCACGGGCCCTCGTGTGCGAGAGCACAACCGGAACATTAACGCCAAGATGATTATATAGATAATATTAGTAATTACACGAATTACGGCGATACAAAAAGCAAGCACATTAATTATTTCACAGTGAGCCATTCTATAATATCTATTAATAATGAACTAGTTGTATTGTAATGATAAAGGTGACAAGATAATAAGCTAACAATATTATTCTGGCTTTAGTTTAAATGCATTTTCTTACCTAATAATAATCATTTTGGCGTTAATGTCCCGGTTGTGCTCTCGCGCATGCTCTAGGGTCCGCCTTGATCATGATCCAGGATTTGTCTGATCAGATAATTACAGTAGAGTGCTTATACTTACCTATTTTAGTACCTTAGTTCAAACCTCTCCTTGTAAACTCAGCGCCCGTGCAAACCTGTTTGTCTTATACACAAATTAGTTCGTGGACCTAATTACGCAAAATTGCCTTAAAAGCGTCCATTATTGCTAATTAAAACTAATTAATTTCCTTGAAATTTTCGCTGACGCTTTTGGAATAGAACATTTAAAATATGATACTCTGTTAATTTTGTATCAGGTTGGAATTAAGTGTCAATTTGTTGAATTTATTGTAAGGTGTCCTGAGTGACCTTTCTTGTACTAATTGCAGATTGGATTATAGTCTATATTGTATGCAGAGTGTCTGAAATCGCTGGCAAAACTAAGTCAATAAAATAATCATCTTGGCGATATCGAGCGCGGGGGCCCGGGGTCCTTGACCATGATCAAGGATAGGGCAGATTATGTAATTACAGTGGAGCGATTGCTATCTGACGTGATCCTGTTAATAGGGGAAACTGGACAGATAGAATCATGGTTTAGTTGCCTACATTCAGATCCTGAGCCCTCGGCACTATCCTGCAAAATAGATCCCAACATCATCATCACAGCCCATAACAGTCAACTGCAAGAGTTAAAGCCTCCGCCGCGAAAGGGAAGGTTATTGCCACAATCTCCACGCCTGGCAGGCGGGTCAGACATCGCAGTGTTAGAAATATAACAATGGAAACGCTGCTGCTCATTTTCCACCCAACGGAGACTAGATCTTTTGCCTCGAAAACATTAGTCGAACTGTGCGACACCCACGAGCGTAAGGAGTTGGTCTACTCTACCGAACACCACACGGCCAACATGTAGCTATCCAAATTAGTAAAAATCTTTTTACCATGAAAATAAAGCAAATATCAGGATATCAAGCAAAAAAAAAAGCAATTAACAATAAAAAGCAAAGCGCCGCGCGCTGTCAAAAGCAACGCCTCTTGTGACTTTCTCACTTTCGAAAATATATTTTGGAATTTTACTAATTTTCTGAAATTTTTTTCGAACGATCTGCTCGCCCCACCAATAAGAGACTACAAAACCGCCCGTCGGACGACCATGGTTGACCGTTGCCAATTAGGTCATCGTCTTATACTTCCGTACCGATACTTGCACATCGATCGATAATGTATTATGCATCGACCTTTACGAGAGGTCTGTGCATCTCGTGGGGCCAACCCATGCAGCGATTGTGTGGTCGCACTCGAAACTTTTCCGCTCCATCGGTCATCGGTTCTGCGAGCTATGAGGCCTGCCCATTTGCAAAGGCGCCCGCGGGACCCTATTATTTTCCCGGGATAAAAATTAGCCTATATCTATAGATTCTATTAGTGAATGAATTTTAAAAACCGATATAATAGTTTTTTAGTTTATTAGTACCTCAAAATCTCCTTGTAACAGTAGTGTAGCTTAGTAAACGGCATATCAACTGCTCGAAACAGTCCACAGCTAAACTTGAGACTTTTCGACTTTATTGGAGAGTTTTGACGTTCTCGCTTGTCATGCGAGCTTGCAGACTGCAATGTATCCCGTCCATAAATACTTTACTTCCACCTGGTTCCATATGACCCAAAAGTGATAAAAATTAAACAAATGATCACCTGCTTAACCCAAAGCTATCCAAATTTCCAATCACACCTAATAGTAACCAGGTACCCCTACCAGGAGTTCACACATAGTAAGCCATCTGACATCCGTGATCCTGTTAACAATGAAACCTGACCAATGGTTCTATTTTTGAACCTCCCCTCGAGTTGAACGGTTTTCTGTTTCGATTTTCGGCATGAAAAATTCAATATTTGTTAAATACTTATGTAAATAAAATTATTCCGTCAACTTTTACAATCACAATTTTATGACTTGCAGGGGTCTCCTTTAAAGTAAGGGTTTACTTGTGTCAGGAGGCCCCGTTGATCTAAACAGAGTTAACAAAAGCAATTTAGTGGGGAACAACATTACAAATATTAAAAAAAATATATATGATAAAGAATAATACGGAACACAATTTATAATAAACAATTAATCTAATATGTAAGTCATTATACCTACTTTGTTTTAATTCAAAGGTAGGAAATATGACGAGTCTTGGTAAAAGACCCAGCGCCCTTCCTCGCGTCCACCGTGATTTCCAGTAGGTATTGTCAATTGGTTTCAAAAAGCATCAATAGATGGCGCTCCTACAATTTTGGTAATTTTTTACCAAAAGGTTCAACGAAATGTATTTTAATACAAACCTATCATATTTGTATTGCATCGATTCTCGATCCTAGTGTCCATGAAACGAATTGACTCAGTCAAATTGATGTTTGTTTTGTTTGTGATAATTTATTACAACCTCGAAAATGGTTAAAAACTATTGATAAATACAATATTGTTAGTGTTTATATCCTCTTTGCTAAGAACCTATTTCAAGCGATTATCAAATACCAAAATTGTCGGGGCGCCATCTAGGGAGTGGTTAGGAATGCTTTAGATACCTATTGGAAAACTGCTCATTGTGTGCGTGTGCGTGTGCGCAAAATTACTTTGCCAACACCGAAGCGGATGGTTCTATAAATCTATATTGACAGAAAAAGTCGGATAACTCTCGACCAACTTTACTTAATCTCAAATATTTTCTATACTACAGAACCGATTTTAATGAAACAAAGTTGACGAATCGGTCCATCCGTTCGGGAGCTACGATGCTACAGACAGACACACAAAGACACAAAACCACAGATCCACATATACACAGATACACGCGTCCAACTTATAACACATCTTTTTTCGACGGAGCTTAAAAATAGGGAAAATCAGCGTCATGCAAAAAAAGAATTGAAAACAGTGTTGATTTTCGGCATCATTTCATGATTTCGTTGAAAACCTTTCCAATCCAGGCGAGTGGTTAAGAAATAGAGGCTCATGTTGGATCTTGGTTACACATTCAGTAGCCTGACTGTGCTGATAAGAGCATCGGTTAATCTCCAACTATAATACACATAACTCATACAAAGTCATTGGTAGATAGCGGCATTTGGGATCGTTCACGAGTCTGACCCTTTCGCTGGTCATTATGCCACTGACTACATACGAAATTCGAAACTACGGGACCCAATCCGATCACATGGTAGGGTGCAGCAACACCAAACTGTAATTGTCCGGCCGCGGCCCATTAGCTATGCGGCCACCGCGACGGCGCGATCGTGCGTAAACCAACCTAATTCCATTGAATTAATTAATAGATTAATACTGCACATTATCACGATACACGCCGATAGGGGTGGGGATCGATAGGATTTGATTTCAAGCCCCGAAGGAAAAAGTAGGTTGTTGTAAAGACATAATAATATATGTCTATCGATCTGTCCTTTTGGCGAGGAAGGTAATTTTCTTGAAAAGTCGTTTTAGTAGAAAGGCGTGTTCGTTTCAAGTCATTTTCTGAATAGGCCAATTTCGAGGTGAGGTCATATTTTTATATTGCTACTGCTTTTTCAAGTACTTCTTCTAAACCTATTCTTATGCATACAGTCGTAGCTCTCGAACGGATGGACATATATGGATGCGGTTTAGTCTATGTTTCATTAAAATCAGTTAATTAAATTAGGAAATATTGAAGTTGAAGTATATTTGATCGGCGGTTATGTTTGTTAGGTTATGGTCTTAGTTGCTGTCCAAAAATGCTGATATGATAATTTCCTGAAAGCTAGGTAAGTAGCATTAATAATAATCATAATAATCGTCTTGGCGTAAATGTCCCGCCTTGACTATGATCCAGGATTAGGCAGATCAGGTAATTACAGTGGAGCGTTAGCTCACCTCCACAACCTTGTTCTCAGATGGCAGTAGCTTCACTGTAATTACCTGATCTGCCAAATTCTGGATTATGGTCAAGGCAGACTTCGGGACCCCGTAAGCGATAGTACAACCGGGACATTAAAGCCTAAATTATGTATTTTTTAAATCACAATGATATGGTGGTTGTTTTGGTAGGTAATTGGGTGGCTGTAGGTTGAAAAATTGTATCTGTCTTTCTTTCGACGTGATGGCAGCTGCCATTCGCCGTTGCCGACTTTTACTGACTCAAATTATAAGTCTTTGATCAGTCTGCACATACGTCGAACTACACTTGATCTTTCCGTTATTTTCCTTACACCGCGTTCGATCTCCACCCGTTATCCCCGCAGAACTTATACGCCGGTCGTTGTTTAGTAAAAGCGTTCCCGTGTACCAGGATTAGTCATGGCCTGGTGAGCACAGTTTTTGTTTCCCGCACAAGGTTCCGATTTATTCCCGATTCGCCGATTCGGCGTTGGATCTTGTATGTCTATCGATCTCGGTGTTTTTGTCTTTTTCTTTGATTGTAGATGATGGTGAAAACCATCTAATTTACTGTTCTATATTATCCATCAGTGTATGGCTTTGGTCTTTTACTTAGGACGAACCCTGCCTGAGTCACTGTTCCCCAATAACTACAACTCTTTTTTACAACTCGGTCCACCTGATGGAAAACGGCCACCGTCGTCCAGGATATCTGCAACCAAAGGGGAGCGTATGTAGTGCCGGCCTTGTGAGGTGGGGGAGAACCTTGGGGTCTTTAAATTAGAGTGAATCTGCTAGCCAAGCATACTACATCTTCGGCCAGCCAGTTCGATAAGTAAAAAAAAATTAAAATCTTTGACAATTTAAGTGTGAAACAGGCAGATAATTGTTGCATTCTAAATGTAGTGCTCAAATTGAATGTTAAGAATTCCTTATAATTAATTATTAAGCTATTGCATAACTTTGATTGCGGGCCTTTGAGTGCGGCGACCGAATCAAGAAATTCCGTAACGAAAAAAACCTAACACCCGCCACTCCGACCGGCACAGCGGTGGAGCATTGAAAGCCGTGCATCGTCTAACGTCGTTTCAGTTCGGCAGACTTCCGCACGGTGTTTGGGTGCGTGCGACTAGACGTATGCTTGTAGGCTAGCTGCTAATTGCTCATAACTGATTCTATCTCTTTTAGACACAATTCTAGGTGAGACAGCGTGCTTTTTGGCCGCGTCCACGAGTGAGTTCGAGCCCGCGACTAGTTGAACCTTAACGTGTATGTATATGGTACGACTGTACGAAGCTCGCATTAATTAGCTCGAATTAATATCAAAGAAAAAAATACTGCATAAATAAATAATTATAATTGCATAAGTTGATAAAAAATGCTATGCAATAGCTTTACCGCGGCAGTCCCCGAGTGCCACACGTATTTTATAAAATACTATATGGCTCCGTTTTGTAATTTAATCGCTACTACCAAAAACATTGGAAAGTTAGCTACCTTCATGGATGAGCAACAGTTTTTTTTCCTCATTGTCTACAACACATTGTCATCTTCATTTGCGAATGAAGAGTTAAAGTAGATAACACATGAAATGACAACAAACACAGGACCGTCAAAACGCCGCCCCTACGTCAACTTTACGCGGAATAACCCACACGGAGGGTTTTATGCAATGTGTCGCCAAGAAAAATATGTACCAGCCACAATACGAGACGTGGCCGCCCATAGAGCACATACCCAATAGAGGATCATTGTAAAGTAGGTAGAAATGTATTCGTTCTAATATCTGAGGTACGAGGGGAGAAAACAATAACTAACTAAATGACACATTTTAAATTTTAGTTTAAGGGTTATACCGCGTTAACGAGTAGCCGGATATTTCGGCGCAGTTGCATGCATCAAGGTCACTCGATGATAATATATGATTGAAACCGCGTTAGTTTAAAACAACACTATCTAAATCGTTGTTGTCGTCTAAATCGACATACATTGCTGTGGTAAGTGACTGATAAAAAATTCAACGATAAACATAATGTTTTAAACTATCGCCGGGTTCCGGGTTTCCTACCGCAAAACCGACCGAAATATCGGGCTACTCGTCAACAAAGGTACGCGGTAGGAAACCCAGAACATACCCTTAAAATGTGTTCAACGAAAAAGTTTCACAGCAATGTACATAAAACTTAAAGTAGAAAAAAAAATTCTTTAATACCAAACTTTTTACAAAATACTAGAATTTATGTGACTCCTAAACTAGGTATGGAAAACCTGTATCTCAGGAGGCAGGATCTTCTCAGTTTATATACCTCCGTGGTTTTTTAGTGAGAGAGGGATCGCCTTAGTAGATTGCTCCTCTACGGGTCCGTGCTCGGCGTGGCCGCCACACAAACATAGGATGTTTTCTCAAAGAACCCACGGCCATGGCACAATCAGCCGTATGCATTATGCATGAAACCATCCTCCGGGCGACAGATGCTCAAGTAAGTTCCAGAAGGACAGACAGACGAGCTTATTATTATATTTGTTTGTCACTGTTAAGCGTATTTGCGGGTGTGTGCTGTTGTTGATTCCTGCCCGAGGGCGTCCGATGGGAGTAAGCCTCTATTTTCGTCTTCCGTCAAATATTTGCGGATTTCCTATGGAGTTGGGTGGAATTTTCATTAGTATTTTACATACATTTATAACTGTTTATTGTACATACAAGGACAGTAGAAAATTGTAACAGGAAGACAATAAAGTACAAAGGCGGTCACTAAAAGCGTTCTCTTCCAGACAACTATTTTCACGGACATCGTCGAAGGATCTTAGAGAATGCAGGCATGTAATGAACAAAGAGTCAACTTAAACACAATCTACATAAATTAATGAACAAAGTTTTCTACACAAATCAAAAAGTCAATAAAAGAGTATTTAATCAGCAAGTGCTATTATAATATAAACGATTTTTTGGAAATTAATACTTTATACTGAAATTATGACTTCTTATACTGTTTTTAATTTGTTTTTACTTTGTGGACATGATTTTAATGACTTTTGTTTATATTGGGTATTGAATTTATTGTTATTTTTATTTTTTATTTTGTTTTTTTAACTTTTTATATTGTTTTTAATTTGAATTTGACATTTTGTTTATTATTTAATTTGAATTAGTTAAGAACGATTTTATTGACTTTCATATAATTTATTTAATCTTCAGAAAATTTACAATATGACGTTTTTAAATTTTTTATTTTGTGTGTGATATTTCAGTCGTTAATAATTGTTTTGACATTATGAATTATTATTTTTTAATCTAATATTTGTATGCTCCCTTGGGGCAAAAGTAGAGGACAACTCAATAATTATAACAACTTATGTATTACCTACTTTTACAAATAAATTAAATTTTGAATTTTAAATTAAAAAAAGAAATCATAAATATTGCTATTTTAAACACAGGCGATGGATTTCAGTTATTTTTTGTTAGGAGATGTAGCTTAAGTTTCCAAGTAGTTTTCAGTTTAGTAAGCACTGTCATGCCTTAATTCTTTCGAGTTATTTTTTAATACACTTTTACACATATTATTGGGTTTATTACCATGGTCAGTATTTTTTCAACGCTATATTACGACTCTGTCGCATGCGTCATGTTCACGAGTAGACTGGTGCCGTTGTGGGAAGTCTCTTCAAGGATAGACATCTGTCTACCCTCTTTCAGATTCGCCGATTACCCTCACTTCGAAATCTCGAACAACTACCATTGTTACTAACTTGCTTTTCACGACATACATAACTCACCATCATCATCACACTCAGTCCACTGCAGAACTTAGGGCCTCTCCCATGAAAGAGGAGGTAATTGGCGTAAACTTCAAGCTCTAAGCTCCAAGGCAGGCGGGTTAGAGATCGCAGTGTTGTAAATAAGAAAATGGAAAACGCTGCTACTCATTTTCCAGCTTCACTCCCTATATACATTTATTAACAATCTTACCTGTCAGGCCTTTGAAGTTCGGGTGCCTTACTTATATCAATTTTATTATTATTTGCCGGAAAGTAAATATTGAGAATTCTGTGTACTATTTCGGAGAATAATTCACAGAACCTAAACCGTGACAGTGCTTCTTTAAGTAAATCATCATTTTTCGACGTAAAAACAGAGAAATCTTGAAGCAATTTAGTTTATTACAATGAAGAATGTATACCTATCATATGTTTTGATATGATGTTTTTCTGCGAATCATGCGATCTCCAAGAACTAACGAAGACAAACACTTTAATCAAATAAATAATTTAAGCAAAGCTCGTAAACCCACACAAGTTTTACCCAGCTACGTACTGCAAGCCGTAGGTCGTGACTTTGACCTGAGTTGAACAGGGTACAATCACCTCTGTTATACCGACGGCTCACGGTAAATAATGCAGAAATATGAGAAATACTATAGAGTATTAGATAATATTTTCTACATTAGTAATTTTTGTTTTATCTTAACTTCTATGAAAGAACCAATAGGGTCCGAAATGCTTTATTATTTATTATAATTAATACATTTTACGCATCTTTGTTGTCTAGAATTTTATTTATACTAGATTGTAGTTAGGAAAACAACTAATATTTAAACTAAATATCTACCATAAAAAGAAAAAATCAAATTTGAGCTGTGTAGAAGCGTAGCCAAGATGCTGGCAGCATTACCTTTCTGAATAGCAACGATTATTCTTTACGTGAGGTAGCTTCGTAGCCATCTGAAGAGGTTGGAACTGAGTGATGGACCAGTGGTAGTGAGGCTCCAACGAGCGGGCTTGCTGGATAACGCAAGGATTGTCAGTCGATTCCTCTCTCGCCCTAACCCACGACCGTTTGGTTTCCTCTACCGGGGGGTATCCTACCTTAATCGGGAAGAAAAATAATTTCCGACTGGGGAAGTACCTCTACCTTACAGAATACCGCAGCTAAATAATACTCTTTTAAATAGTATTGTGTTTCTGCCGGTGAGTAAGGTTTCCAGTGCTCCATGGGGTGGGGATTTGGGGAACCGTGGCTTTGACAGTGGAGTGGCATTTGCTTTTTGCTGCCAGAGCAACGTGTTATAGAGGTGGGCAACGCATTAGCGATACTCTTGGTGTTGCTAATGTCTATAGGCAGTGGTGACCACTTTCCATCAGGTGGCCCGCTTGCCTGTTTGCCTACCGTATGACATAAAAAAAAAATTTATCAATAATAATAATTTTTAATTTAAAATTCAAATATCCGATGATTTTACAGAATTTTATCAATATTTAACATTTCGCAGCTGAATGTACATCAATTCCAACGCAGCAAACACCCTTTTCTACCCCAAAACTGCAACTGAGGCATTACGCCGTTGCATTAGCTAAGAGCATTGGCATGTTCGATAATTCATCGTGACCGGTCTCTCGATGGTGGAGAATGAATCATTCTGTGGCTATAACTACGTGTAGTGTTGGCTAGGAGTCTTTACTCGGTTTTATTCTATAGTTGCGATGTTCCATTAGATTTTAAAAACGAAGAAATAGATGCAGTCGAAGATGCGTTTTCATTGTGCGCTATTTTCGAATCGTTCGCTTCGAGTCGAACGGTTTTCAATCACATTGGCAATACTGAAAGAGTATGGTTCAAAAATAGGGGAAATCAGCATTCAAATATCGAACATGCCGAAAATCAAAATTTAAAGCCATCCGAAACGAGCCGAACGATTCAAAAATAGGGCCCAGATTTCGAAGTTCGGCACATCGAGGTGATGAACATTCTCAGTTAAGTAATTCGTACTCATATACGTTCTCAACACAGTACATCGTTATTTTGACCTTTGAAATTCAGTATTACACTCTGGCAGTTCCGTATATCGCGATGCACATTCGCAATTAAGTAATTCGTTCTCATATACTTTCTGAACACAGTAGATCACTAATTTGGACTTCGAAATTCACTATTATACTCTGAAAATTTTCTACATTGAGGTGTAGAAACTTTTGCAATTAAGTAATTCAGAACACAGTACATCGCTGTGTACCGTCTGTCTGTGTTCCTCCCTAGACAATAAAAACAGCTCCAACTCGCCTGTAAAGCGCTGAGGATCAATCCTAAACTATTTCGATGATAGGTTTTTTTATATTAGAGACGAACACCAGCATACACCTGATGGAAAGTGATCCCTGCCGCCGATAGACACAACACCCGTAAGGCGCGAATACCATTATCGCGTACCAAAATCTCCTTCTTAGGAGGCAGGTTTCACCTTACAGAAATACATATTGTCATGTTGTGTGTGTATTATATTTGTACCTACAAATAGAACTCTTTGTTTGGCGATTGCAAAGTTGGAGATCCTCACAGAAACAACATAATCAGGTAGCAGCTTAAAAATATGATTCTAAGTCTCTTAATTGGAATCGCCGGAGTGTGTTTGCGTACTTGTCCCAGTTCCAGAACTCCGACATTAAACCGTGTCGGAAAATTTGCATAGTACCTAAAGCTGATGTTATGATGATCAACACGGGATGGCTTTTATCGTAGAGGTAAAAGCGTAGTGTAAATTGTATGTAGGTATATTATTATTCCAGCATATCATTGCTTACATAGAATATGTTTGGCAGACAAACAATAGAAAGGATGTTTTAAATGAGTCCATCATTTAAATGATTGACTCATTTAATCGCCTTAAGGCGAGACAAATGTCCAACTAGTAAGCGAGAGGTATCAAGTTCGTCCCCAGTACGGTCGTGTACCAATGACTTTCTGAGTACAATTGGAATGTATATTAGTTGAACATTAACCGATTTTCTTAGGACGAGGAAAATTATCGTCATTTGCACATTCAGGCGACTGAATCATTAACTGAAAATGATCTGTAATCAGGTTTCACTGTTAACAGGTGATGCCCCTGGTATTGCAAACGTCTATAGGCTGCGGTGACTGTTTACCATCAGGCAGGCCGTAAGCTTGTTTGCCACCTTAGTGGTGTAAAAAAAAAATAGTGTCACGGCGGTCAGACGGCAGTCCCTCTACTGTAATTACAAAATTCTTAGATTATGGTCAAGGCGGGCTGGGCCCTCAATCCCGTAAGCACAGCCGGGACATTGACGTCAAGATGATAATAACAGGTGTCAATATCATCGAAACATTTATTTTTAAACGTCCAGATTGGCGTTGTCACACACAAACGTACGGGTGTCTTACAAGATGACTAATGATTTAGAGAATGATCTCATAAGGCCTTCATAGACTGCTAAATGGGAAGCAGCATTTCCTGTTATAGCTGAGGCTGAGTCAGGTCAGCGGCTCAGTTATGATACGATCTTCAGGCGCATACAAACTTCTCCTATTTTGCAGTACTCAATCAATTATTATAGGCTTCAATATCACAATTTCTGTATATCAACACAAACTGCCATACCAACCACAGTAATTCAACCGACATTCGCCGCGGAATCCTGACAGAGAGCCGCTCCAAAGCAAATGTAAGTCTCGTTTATTTTTCATTCAATTGATCGCTTCGGCTCGTACTCAAATGCAGGGGAACCAGGCGGATTCAGAAATCAGCTGTCGAACGTCTGCTAAGGAAATGACATTGGACGGGGCGTTTTTTAATAGGAACCTAGGTTGCATCGAGCCAGCTCAGCAGGCATTATGCACGGCTGCTCCCGGTCCGCCAGATGACGCCTTTTGCTCTTCGGGACATTGATAACGGCAGATGTTTTAGGTATAGGGCGAAGATTTTGTTAAAGATCGTCTAAGCTGAAATGACGCGCCTCACTATCGCATTAACGCACACAAGCAAATTTAAAATATGGACGCAATACATATAGGTACAAATGCCGTTGTAATTGGTCATTCAGTTGCCGGTGAGACTCAACGGAGGAGCACGCGTCGTTCGATTGGAGCAGTCGACGCTCCCACACAGATGAAGAGTTGTTATTAAAATTTGCACTCACACATCGAAATCAACTAATTAAGTAGTGGGGCGCGTCATTTCAGCTTAGACAAGCTCTACCATATATTCTTAGAATAATGATTAGATTAGATTAGGTTAGATTCTTTGAATAATGCGATGTCTACCTCTACGGAAAAAGGCGAAGGCATTATGTATGAATCTCAGAGTTTTGAAATTAGTAGTTACTAATAGTAACGTTCGTGTTGTCGTATATGAGCTGTATGACTGCCTAAATGAGAGATGGAGAGGCCAGCCCAAGATGAGATGGCTTGACGTCGTTATGGATAACACAATGCGTGGCTGTAAACTCACCAGTCACCAGCAAGGATGCCGAAGACCGAGCGAGGAAGTATGATATTGAGACAAATTAGAGGCAATGATAATCGACTGTCCAACCTCATCACAACATAAACAGACAAACTAAAGTCTCGAAACTAAATTTAATTTTAAAATCTGCGTTCAAATTATAATAATGCGAAAACACAAAGTATTAACACCCCCGATATCTAGTCCTTGACTCCGGGATATTTTATTAAAATCTATTGAAAATTTCTATCATGAATTTCCATAATGTGTCCCATACTTAAGGTGGTAATGCACTTGCGCTCATGAACTGTACTTATTAAAAAAATAATTAAAGTACTTTATGTTACGTAAAATATTGTTTAATGATATCTCATCATTCTTGTCGTGGTAACCTATAATTAAGACTACGTTTTGAAATATTACATATTTTTAGCGATCAGTAAGTCTTGTTGGTCTTTGCCGTGTGGTGTCCGGCAGAGTAGAATAGCACCAACCCCTTACGCTCATGG
The DNA here is from genome assembly GCA_905147135.1 of Blastobasis lacticolella. Taxonomy (NCBI): domain Eukaryota; kingdom Metazoa; phylum Arthropoda; class Insecta; order Lepidoptera; family Blastobasidae; genus Blastobasis; species Blastobasis lacticolella. Next base: position 16,786,492 of record LR990053.1, on the reverse strand, counting down.
GTGTCGTACAAGGCGACTAATGTTTTCGAGACAAAAGATCAAGAGTCTCCGTAGTCTGGAAAATGGGCAGCAGCATTTTCCATTGTTATATTTAAACACTGCGATCTCCAACCCGCCTGCCAAGCGTGGAGATTATGGCAATAACCTCCCCTTTCGTGGGAGAGGCCCGAAGTCCTGCAGTGGACTGTTACGGGTTGTGATGATGAAGTCTTGTTGGTAGTCCTAAATAACTAAATAAATAACTACTTGCATTATTTCATGATCTTACAAAAAGATGGTCCTGTGGCCGGATGGTCTGCGGAATGCAGTGGAATCAAACAATGGATATAAGAATTCCTTCGTCCGCTCAGACACGCCCTTTGCAAACCTTACTCCTTTCAATATTACATTTGAATTGTTCTGTCAATCTGTTCTGTCGACCTATTGTAAATGAAGTAGTACGTGATTCGGATGAAGGGATCTATAAACTATAGACAAACCTTTCTTCTTTCTATAATACTGTTTATTTATTGCTCTTATTGCTGTCGTAATAACAACTAATATATTTTATGGTCCTACGATCCTCAAATTAATCTAATGATAAATAAATTTATCATATTATATGTAGTTGAAGGATTATAAATTTTAAATAAATTATTTGTCATTTTCAATAATTCTTTAATTTTTTTGAAAGTAACTTCAGGTGTTTATTTATTTATTAGTAAATATGCCTAAAAAACATATGTTCATTTTTATTTTAGTGCTTTTAATGTAAATTGATCATTTGTTTCTCCCATCACTGTTAAAAAAGCCCATAATTCAGGAATAACCAAAGACATTGGACTAGCATTTAGTCAAATTTCTTTAAGAAAAAGCCACCGTCTTAGCTGAAAAGTGAAGGATTCAATATATTTGGGGTGGTAAGAAACTGATGATCTTATTCTTCTTTGGAGGTAAACTGCATAAAGAAAAAGTGGAAAGTATTACATAAATGAGCATTATTTATTTAATATTCAACATTTTTTATTTGCTTTCAATTTTCTAAAAAATCACTATTTTTAATGTTTACCTATACAAAATACATCATGAAAACTTATTAAAAATTATTAAAATAAAGCTAACAATACAAGTCCTAAAAATCTCCTTAAAAAATAATCGTCTTGCGATTGTTATACAAATCCAAATACTAAAAACTAAACGTGTCTAATTTTAAGAACTACGGTCACTCTAACATTTAACACACCATACTGTGGGGCAGTACTACTATCTCATGGACCTCAGCCAATCTGGTCTCACTGGTGACAGGCGTGATAGACGCGGCACGTAATAAGCCAAACAAATTACAATTTTTTCTTTCACACTCCAAATGTATTTTACAAAATGGTCAAAGAAATTGATTGGTCGCACATTGGTCGTTAGTGTAACATCAAAGTCTAATGCAAATGTGTAATCTTTCATGTTTGGTTGTTTGTTACTCAATCACGCGAAAACGGTTAAATTAATTTGATTGTAATTTGGCTGACCCGCACATTGAAATTCAATTTCCTTCCACGGAATAACAACCTTGACAAAAATTAAATAATGTTCATATTTTGTTATGATTGAAGTCATTCAATCATAACAAATGTAGAATATGTATAAGTATTTCTACATATTTGTGAATCCATATTTGTGGCAGACAATAGAAAAATAAGCACATATATAGTGTTTGACTATCACATTGCATGATGAACCGAATGAAGGTCATAAACATTAAACAGTATATTTCTGCGAAGTCTAATGAAATTATCAATTTCAATAATAACAGTGACATTATAAATTTGTTTACTCGTCATTTCATTTGATTCGACGAACTACCGAATAAACGCGAATATTAATGTTATATTGAACAAACGAATTCAATTATTCGATACATTTTATTCCGAGTCCCATTCAATATTTCTGGTCGATTACTGTCCGGCTGTACGGCCGATATTCTCCCCCGGAGGCATTTCGAACGTCAAATAGACCCAAGAGTACCCCTACTATAAGTGTTATGGACAAAACTAGGCCAAATTCAGTCACGTTCGCCCAATAAACATCTCTTAACGGTTTTACGACTGTTTTAATGCCCCAGTCCGCGTTAAGTGTCCAGATATTTTGGGCCAAATTTCTGGTTAAGTCTAAGCGTCCTTGGTTGGCTTCTGTCGACTTGCTTTAATTGCTTTGTGGTCTGGCGCAGTTGTAAAAGTGGTAATGCTCTTTGCATTACACACGTTGGGCAGCAGTTGTTTGTCTTCCGTTTTCGCTAAGGTCTCATTTGAGTTTTAATGAGATGTCGTTTTGGTATGTTTATTTTGGTGATTATAAATTGTTTAGTTATTCTGTTTCATTTAATTTGTCCATGAGAACTTGTTGACCCCCTCGAGCTTATGAGAATCTATTGACAATATAGAGTAAGTTGTCAACTGATTTGTTGTATGACTGTATTAAAGAGAAATTTTTAAAATTGCATACCAATTTGTTAAATACATTAGTGGAACCTGCGTGACTTCGTTCGCGTACACCTACTTTTACCCCTACCTACCCTTTTTTTCTTGCTTATAAACCTTCCTCTTCAATCACTCTATCTATTGTTAAAAACCGCATTAAAATCTGTTGCGTAGTTTAAAAGATCTAAGCGTGCATATTTACAGAGGGACAGACAGCCACATTGTTTTATACTGTGTATAGAACGTCACGCCGTCGTCTTGCAGGGGTAGGCGGAAACAATCATATTGTTCAAAATATTTTCCAAGAATATCATTAGCTTCACCCGGCAGCGCAAAATTCACCCGCAAATAACGTTCAAGTACAAAAAACGGCGATTTCAAAATTTTACATATCAATTGGCGTCACTAACTAACATGCAGATTTGGGTACACCACTCCACCGGGAATCCAATTACAACGCCATTGTTGACGATCCAAAATCAACGATATCGACGTTGGGCGCTTTGTTCGTGAGGATTAGCTGAAACCGGGGGAAGCGGGTGCCATTCTCGGCGAACATTTAACCGGGATGATTTTTCAACGTACACTAACGATGTACGAATATATCGAATCTGTTTTGTGCTGTAAAAACTCGACACATTTTTAGTTTCACACAAAGTTAGAGAGACATGGTAAAGTCTTAAGTGTTTTATATTATATTGGATCATCATCATCTTCCGAGCGGTTAGTTCCGGCTTCTGTCAGGATCCGCCTAGAGTTATTCTCCTCCAATTCGCCCGGTCTTTTACATCCTCACTTCGTAAGCCATTGGGGCATTCGCATCCGATTCGGCGATGTCAACCCATCGCTTCTTGGGCCTTCCGCGGGACTCCTTTCTTGATACTGCAGGTTTAGGCAGGTTTCCCACGTATCCCTGGGCCTTACGCAGCACGTGGCCAAACCAGCGAAGACGAGCCCCTTCAATCTCATCCGCGATATCCCTCACGCCTGCCACGGATGTGTTCGGAACGTAGTCGTACATTATATTTGATATTTGTGTTTAATTTTATTCTCAAATGTAAGACAGTTTGACTGACCATGAATACGCCGTCATTATTAAAAGCTGTCGTATTTATGTTTCTTTGGAATGTAATTTTATTTGGGAGTCTTTGCAATAGATTAGCGGAATGAAGACAAATGTAATTTCATTTTGATGACACATAATACATACAGGATAGGTATATATTTCGTTCGTAACTTTATCCTTAAAAGGATAACAAACATCAAAACATTCCTTTTAATAAGCTTTTGCCTTTATAATATTAATAGGAATAGCTTAGAAAAGCTTCATGGTGTACACCGGGGCCGTGATCCCAATTAAATTGTATAGTGGAAACTAAAAGAAAATCAATCTTACCACGGGAAAGCAGAGAATAAACCTCATCAATTGGTGGAAGAGAACATCACCATCAAGAAGAAACAAGGGAGGAAGTTGTGTCTATAAGGTTTATATTAGGTAAATAAGCGACCGGTCAACCTAAACAGTTTATGGTTACCTTAGATTATTTGTAATAAAAGGGAGCCTTAGCATCGTCGTAAAAACTTTTTGACGCCCTTCTTGGAGAACTCTATGCAAAAGTTTTCACGCAATACCTCTCCAAGGAGTTCATTCACAACCCAAGCGTTAGTAACACTCGTAGTCCTTACAAGACCCTATAACATTTCTAAAACTGTTTTCTCTCATATCACTGCGATTTCAGGCCAGAATTGGTCATGCTAGGCTTGATTGTCGGTGACCGTTTACTCACTTCATCCACTCGTGAAGTTTTCGAGTGACCTAATGAGCTGAAAATGTTAACTAATGGAGATCTATTTGATAGTTTACTAAACGCTTTACTGATGCTGCAGCTTATTGTCTGCACTATTCGGCTGTTGTTGGATCCATAGCCTCGATGGCTGAGTGCCACGTGGCTTCCGCAGTATTTGGGCTCATCACACTGGCAGTTGCGGTAGGCAACGCTGACAGTATCGCCTATTTGCACCCTCCCTGGTGGCGATCTCAACCTCATATGTAAACCTAGGCAAGACTTCTCTTGGCATTCTGCGTCACTCCATAATCTGTTGATCATAGATGTTATCTATATTATCTAAATAAGTACTACTTGTAATACGCTCATGTCTGCTCCTAGTGCGACAGAATTAGTTTTCCTTGCTGGTCTCTACAGCGGTCAGAGAAAGTGTCGTACCCCTAACAGTGTAGCGGTTTAAATAATTTACAATAGCTTCAGTCATGATGATGATAATAAATAATAATTATAATCTGGAGGCCTTCAAGCCTAGAGTGAATGGGCTGTTTCTAGATAGGCATGCTTAAACTTCAGAGATGGCTGTCAAATACCTCGCTAGCCTTATAAATAAATAAAAAACTCTTTACTACATTCCCGTTCCATTTAAGGATGTCGAAGGTCATTATCGACTAAAGTCTCGGAGAAAGATCTGTCAGAGATAATGAGCAGCGTTTTCTGAAGTGTTATCAACACATTAACTACATCCAACAAAAAGTAAAAGAAGCACAAGCTGTGATAATGATAAATAAAAAAATAATCATGTTTGCGTTATTGTCCCGGTTGTGCTCTCGAGCACGAGGGCCTCGGGGTCCGCCTTTACCATAATCCAGAATTTGGCCATCAGGTAATAATTACAGTGGAGCGATTATCATCTGACCGCCGTGACCGTGCTACCAGGGGAACCTGACCAGATTGGATCATGGTTACAAATTCAGTTGCTGAATTTGCAGGTTTTATCACGATGTTTTCCCTCACCGTAAGAGCATCCGTTAGAATTAAACTAATGTACATAACTCGGTAAAGAGTCATTGGTACATGCCCGCAGCCGCATTCGATCGACACCGACGCTCACAAGCTGTGAAAATGATGAATAGTACAAATTGAAAGACATGAAAGAAATCATCAGTTAAAATAACACTTCAAAGTCGTCTCAGGAATCGTAATAGTATAAAAATATTAGTCACGTACTTGGATGACTGGGCATTGGGTTGATTGTGAACAAGGTCGCAGCACGAGTCTTTTATATATCTAGAAATAATGGAACAGCGTTTTAATATAATATGAATGTAAAGGCATTAGAATAAAACAGAAGTGCATGAATCGTAGATTATCGTACCGCAGCGATGCGCAGATACCATAAAAAATATTAATTAAAAATGAAAAAATACAAATGTTGGGTTTGTGTCTAAGGATTGGCCTTTACACCGTGTATAACTTTATTTTAGCCAACGAAGAGAAATATTGTAAACAACAGTTCGCGACGCGTACACCTGCCATCAAGTTTACTCTTCATATTTTTTTTCTAACTACCTTTGGCTTTCAAAGTCATTGGATTTCGCCCACGTTTAGGTTAGTGCTGAAGTGATAAGCCATTTTACAGACTAATATCTGTTAGTTTTCCAGAATAGTAATGATAAAAATAAAGCGTAGGCAGCCATTGAAACGCCACGAGGTAAAAACATACACATAGTAAAAATAAAAAAAAAGTTGGATAACTCAAAATCGCTTTACCTTCAAAAAGTTAGTAAAGAAATTCTTTATAGATAAAAGGCCTAACAATACATAGTATATGTGTTGATATAGTATATGTATCTATAGTATTTATGATAGGTATATTATTTGTATCGTAGTGTATTTATTGTAGGGTTATGGTATATAATATATTATTTATTACCATATCTTGTATTATTAGTATTTGCTATTTGGTTAATTAAATATACTTGTTCTCTGTTCCGCTTTTGGCACCTACTCTTTCGCTTTACGCATGGCCTACTGGTTGACTGGTAGATAAAGCCTTGATGGCTTTAAGTCCGCCAATTGTATTATTTTTAGTGCAATAAAGTTTTTAAATAAAAATAAATAAATAAAATAAATAAAACTCCGAATAAAGGTACATCGTGCGGCTTGCACCTGCACTCATTAAATCTCAAAACATGTCAAGATAGTTCATAAATGCGCTACTGAGGATAGTTGGGTAGTTTTTTCTATGGCCATTGCTGTGTGTTGTATTTGGCGCAATTTACGACAACCGTCAAATGATTTGCAATATTTATGGTTGTTTGAACAGGAACTAAAGAAGGTTAAATTATATAGGTAGGCAAACAAGCACGCTTTACTATCTGGCGCCACTCCTTTCGAACTGCTGCTTTCCTAGTACACTCTTAGAGAGTACCATTAACTTCAGCTTTTACTTGGTCGGTAGTGAAGCGTGCTGCCAATCAACAACCAGTGACCACGACCACTCTGTCAAGAGTGTAGCGACTTAGAAGAAGGCAAACAAGAATTTGGCAGACCTACCCTCCGATAAAGTTTAGGTAATGAGTGCTCCTACGGTAAGGGAGTCAACCTACTTTTCTTTTTATACTTAAAACTACTTAAAACACTTACCTGTTGCACGACTTCATGACTTCAAAAACATTGTTGCCAATCTTTACGAATGACCAGTTCTTTTCGTCATCACATCCGTTGATTATGAAATTTGGCCGACACTTGTTTATCGTAAATCGGCTGTCGCAAGTGGATATAGAATTTATATCCTTAAACGTTTTCTCGCTGATTAAGTGGTATGGAGAATTGAAGGAACACTGCAATTTTTAACACATATATAAGAATGATTATCAAGATTTAGAACCGATATCTGCGGGGATAAGGAGTGTCGGTGGCGTAGTGATTAGGTCAAGCGAGAAGCACTGGGTTGGAACTCGAGTACCGCCATGTACCAACGATTATTTCTGAAATTAGAACACTAACCAATGCTCTAAAGGTGACGGAAAACATAAGGTGAGGAACCTGCACATTCAGGCCACTAAATGTGTAACTGTGATCCAATCTGGTCAGGTCCCCCTGTTAAGAGGGTCATGGAGATTAGACGGCAGTCACTCTACTAAAATTACCTGATCATCAAATATAAATACAAATAATGAATTGACTTGTTGGATGCGAGAGCCAAGGGCTTACGACACGGGATGCTGTAGATCGAGAGAAGTAGGGCAGAAAGAGCTGGAAGGCATACCCTGGCAGAAGTTATATTGACCAATGAACCATCTGCAAATACCGTTAGGATTATGATGATAGGATTTCTGACATAGTAAAACAGTGCCTAGCAAGAATGCTTGAAAGAAAGAAATTATATTTATTACACATAGCACACTACGGCACAATAACAATTACAGTTACAGCTTACACAGTCGAGTCACGCAATCTCTGACATAAAGAGAGATCATTTACGACGATCGAAGGTTAAATGGACAGCAGCTTATTATGCAGTATGTAATCTCAATATCCGAGTTATGTCTGTCACAGTAACATTGTAAAAACCGTTATTGTAATAAATAGCATTATATACTAACATTATTTATTTATGTTATACTTATACGGTTTGGTGAATTTTGTAGTGTTTCAGCTCACAATTTTTCGATAGTTCGTAATCCCGCTAGATAAAATTATCACAGTCTTACGGTGACAGACATAAATTATTGTTACTTACATACCGGATTCTTATCGCAGTCGCGTATCTTATGTTTGTATTTGTTGAGTTTTGGTTTATGGCAACAAACAAGTCTCATTTCGCACCGTGAATTAAGGACCCTGAATTGAGAAGAAAAGTTCTAATACTGTTAAAGTGTTAAATCCTACTATCCTACTAATCTACTGTTCTTTTAATGCGAAAGTATGTTGTAAGATGTTTGTTATCCCATCACGCAAAAACTACTTAATGGATATTGATGAAATTTGGCAGTAATATAGCTCATAGCCCAAAGTAGTACATAGGTTATAATTAATCCCGAAATTCAGCGTGGTCCTCGCGGGATCAGCTCTGGAACGTTATGTCCGAATTTTATCACACGAAGTAGACAAAAGCTAGTTATTTATACATTTCAATACTATTACATGAAATAAATGACTAAGTTGGTACCTTGTAAACCACTGACTAGGCTCGCAGCCGCAGTCATAAACAGTTATTGATTTATCGCCACATACAGTCGCTTTAAATTTTTGTTTTGTTTTCTTAATCTGTAACAGATAATAAAAACCGTTACGGCGCAATTACATTAGGTATTCGGTTTGAGTCTTTAGGTCATTGTTTATTGTAAACAGGTGTTTGGTTTGCCGTATTCAGTCACATCGCAAGCAGTCATTTGCTGATACGACTCAAAATGAAATTCCACTAGATGGCTCTACTGGAACTTGAGATCTATTGTCATAATCCAGTTGACTGTTGAATTTTAGCTAATAAAATCTGACTCTCGGTGGGGTCAGCTGGTGAACAAAAAATACGGCCTGTCATTTGACAACTATTGACCAATCACAAAGTCGTTTGTGGCGCCATTAGTTCTAAGTTTGCCTCCCCATTATGTTTTATAACCGATCCGATTTTACCGAGAGGCATTTCTTTATACCACTAAGGTGGCAAACAAGCATACAACCGGCAGATGGTAAGCAGTTACCGCTGCCAATGGGCGACAATGACAGCAATATCACAGTCGTGTTGTCTGCCTCGTAAAAATCTTTGCACACTCTACTTGAAGAACTACATATTGTACAGTGCAAGAGCATAATAGAATTACCACTTCATACCATTTCGTTAGCCGCTGCAGTACCATTCACGGTATTTGGTGCATCGTTAGTCAAAATCAGTTTGCTAGCTTATACAATAAATAAATAAATAAATATTCGTGGACAAATTCACACAGCGCCATCCAGCCCCAAACTAAGCAATGTTTGTGCTATGGGTGCTAGAGGACTAAAGGACTCGTCCTTTACCCCCAAGGTACTTTTTAAATAATAAATAAAAATGAAGGCTATAAAAACTATTTAACAACTGCACTGTAGTTCAAAGGAATATTATTCATAAGGTGGTCATGCATTTATAAACTTGCATTGTACATAAACCGTAGCTGAATTCGGTAAACAACCCAATATGTTATTGGTTAACGACCAGATGTAATCTGAAAGAGATCAGCAGATTCGGTGGCGTTCGTAAGTTTTGCACTTACAGCTTTTCTTATTGAAAGGATTTTAGCCGATCAGTAGTCTGTTGTGTATGGACGCGAGAGCCAACGGTTTGCGACGTGAGGATGCCGAATATTGTTTATAATACGTACGGCTAAGGAATATAACACGTTGTCTGCTAGTGTGGTCCCTGAATAATATAATCTGGACGCCTTCAAGGCTAGAGTGAATAGGTTGTTCTTAGGCAGGCATGCTCCATCTTCGGCCGCATCGTCACATACCATCAGGTGAGACAGCGGTCAATTGCCTGGCTAGTCTAACATAAAAAAATATGTAAGTGGACATGAAAATGTAGGAAAGCTGGGATTGACCGCTCGGATGATGATGAGTGGACTATTATGAATCGATTAATAATGAGATAGGTATAACAACAATTTTTACCTGTCTCAAATTGAGCAACAGAGGGTTCATCAAGTCGTGTCCAAGAACTAGCAGGTTATTTCTGTACGCAGTGTACACTTTCCGAATTTCAGGATTATGCGTCGCCGTCAAACATCTCTTGTTTTCGTTGGTTACGAAAAAGAATCTGTGTTAAAAAGGTTTCAATAAGTAAGAAAGAGCTCGCCACTTGTTAAGGTGTTTCTCCTAATACAGTACACGAAGCGAAGTTGATCAAGGTCTTCCCTGGACCCTGAGACTGATTTAAAACTTTCAGAAGCCGATTGGCACCCAATCAAGGTATATTAAAAAAGCTGAATATGACTGAACGCAGTTGCAAGGATATGTATTCAAATACAAATTAATTTATTAAATTGGGTGCATTTCTTGAAAATGACAACTAATTTAAATACACACATCACACAAATACAAATATTAATGATGCTGAAAACCACTTCGTAAAAAATTACGATATTCATAAATTCATAAATCAAAAACTTGTCCAGTAAGTTAGGGGCAAAAGATACTCCTTAGTATACCTGTCTCTAAGCAGACCGTCCCTTAGACCCAGTTTTGTGCACTCTGCCGCACATGGTTTCAAAGGTTCACACGATTTCACAGGGTAAATGTAAAGGCAACGCAGAGTTCCGACATCGGTCCACTTCTCCGGTATATTTGCTTTCCTTCTTTTGGTCATTAAGTATTTTAGGAGAAAATAACAACAGCATGGCAACAACAACGCCAGCAAAAGCAGCAGCAACAGCCATGGCAGCAAATATGGAACTGCAAAATCACAATTAGGCGCACAATTAGGTGATCGTGACACTGGCGGTTCGAGGTATCCTATTGGTCGGGCGACGTCCGCCGTTCGACTAATGTCGCACGACCGTTGACAATTAGGACATTATAGTCCTTTATAAACATAATGAACCACTATTATCTTCAACATAAGCTACTTTTCACTACACTGTTCTCAGGATTCATGATTAAATTTTTAATTCTACCTCGCAGATTAATCGGGCTGTCGGATTATTTTTTTAATTATACTTACTTCGGTGGCTCAGCGTATCGATGTGGATCTTTAACAATAACGAAGTAACAAAGATAACTAATAAAGAGTTACTAATATAAGTCTACAATTTGGCTTACACATATCTTTGAAAGTACATGATTTGCTGCTTTTATTATCTTGTCCACTTTTTTTATCGTCTGACACAGCTGTCGCAGCACCAGTTTGAGCTGCTTTTTGATCGTCTGGTAGATTTGTTCCATATGTAATTTGCATTTTATCGGTCAACCAGTCTTTTAATGGGATAACTTCTTTGAAATCTGGTTTCTTTTCATATGTTTTTGTGGGTTTCGTAAACACAACTTCCAATGTGGTACTGATTGGGGGTACGTATTTACTTATCCAAAATTTTGTAGCAGTTCTTAAATCATTACGCATCTTTCCAGTCTTACCATCCGTCCAAGCTACACCTTTTCTTGGTAAACTTATAGTGCGTATAAAATGGACAACCTTACGATATTTGTTAGGGTGCTCCATGTTTTGGTAAAATGGTACGGAAAATAACAGGCTTTCCGCACTCTTAGAGCTAACTGTTGTTAGAATCGGTCGCAAAGTAATATTTTTTATAAAATATATAGCACGTCTATGCTGGGATTGGGTAACCTCATCGGAATGTAATGTAGTAGTAGAATTTCTATGTAATTTAGCAATAGTCAAATTTTTAGGCACCTTTGTAGAGGTATTTGTATTTGCATATACAATAATACTAGTTTCTGAAATACTTTTCTTTTGATTTGTGGTTTCTGTTGTAGGTCTATAATTTGTATCTATTTTTAATAATTTAATATTCGTTGTATTTCTTTGTAATGATTCAGATAAATTAAAAGAATTAGTTCTTGAATTGGGCGAATATGTGGAGCTGGTTTCTCTAAATTCTGTTTCTGGGCTGCTGCACGACGACAGTAATGGTGATTCTGTTGCATTAGTAGAGCTCACTGGCGTTATATCAAGATCGTTGTAGATATCAAGAACTTTACGTAAGCGGTCTTTTGATGAATCATTTATTTTCATACTGTTAATATTTGTGGATTGTTTTCCATATTCATCATACAATTCATTTATTAGCTTTTCGTCATTGTTCTGTACAAAAACAGGAAAATCATTTGCGATTCCTTTTAAAGCATTTACATCATGCTTAGTTATTATAGGAAAATGTTGTGATGTTTCTGACAATCTTTTTCTTTTCCTTACAGTGAGATGTGTTATCATGTCTGCTTGTTCAATATTCTTTGTCCTTTCTGAAGTTACAAACTGAAAGTTAGGCAATTTACCGTGTCTTTTAAATAACATTGCTTTTTCTTCTGTCTGCTTCAACAACTCATCATTTATGTCGTATAGATTATTTTTTAAGTCACTGTTGAGTTTTGGCGACGATATTGTGGTAATAGTTGGTCTGTTTGGATGTAATGTATGAGTATACTCTTTCCAAAATAATGTATTTGCAACGCTATTATTAGGGTAAAGCATTTTCATCGTTTCAGTCTTTATCGGAACCGTATCTGATTGCATATTGTCGACAGTTTTTTCACCCAGATATGTGTTACCTTGATCCCGTACATATCGAGGTGTGAACCCTACAAGTTCAGCTGGAGCAGTTCTTTGTGAACCAACCCATAACACAGTATCGTTGTTGCCTGTCGAGTTCTGGCTTTTAAACGTTGTTCGTAATGATTCACTCTCACTTTTCTTAATACGTATATCATTTTCCTCGGCTTCATTATTTATATACTCACTTCCCCTTGTTACTAAATCTTCTTGATTCTTTTCTGTATTTATATAATTAGTTAGAGGAAAACATTGACAACTGCATAGTAAATATGTAATATATAAATAAGATAGTTTGTAATTTTTTTTCATAATAAAATATTTTTAATACGTTTATTTTCATCTTAGACGTATGCAAAAGCCTATGACATTCTTTTGACACGACACCAGAATGACATGAAGTTGACATGAAGTTATCAGTTTCTTTATGGTTGATTCTAGATTCTCACAGACTTTCTTTATTGTAGATTCTAGACATCTAGATTTTCGTTACCTCTTTGATCTTTGACGAAGGAAATTACACCGTACTTTCTTGTTCTATTCACGGATTCTAGGGGCTTACCATGAGCTCTTATAGCAGGACCTAAACAGAATTGCTCTGTATTAGAACGAGATAGCGCTATACGTATCACATAAGTTTGTCTCGTTCTAAGCAGGGCAGTTCTGTTTAGGTCCTGCTATAAGAGCTCATGGAAAGCCCACTGTACCGTGATTAAATTGATATTGAAATGCAAACTGTTCGAATAGCAAAAAGCACCCGTAGCCTTATTCTTGATATTGTCCAACCCACGCGGTCACACTACCAACAGACGGACGAGGCTCGACGGCTCAAGGCTCGAGGCTCTTGCAGACGAAGGGGCAAATAAAGGGTTGTCCCTACACGTAAAAAGCAAAATCACTACAATTGTTTTATTTAGGATTCTAGTAGGAAATCGCTTTTAGTAAATCTGGAAGGTTCAGAAGAACGTATCCGGGTTGGCAAATATACCGCTTGGACGAGAGAATGTTACATGAGTTTCTCAGCTGATTAGCAATGATCCACTGCAGGACTAAGGGCCTCTCCCACGAAAGGGGACGTTATTGCCATAATCTCCACGCTTGGCAGACGGGTTGGAGATCGCAGTGTTATAATATGACAATGGAAAAAGGCTGCTGCCCATTTTCCAGTATTAATACTCGCATTATAAAGAGCGGTTTGGGTGTTGAGGGTAATTACCGAAATTAAGGAAGCTGTTTTGAAAATTCTGTCTTCAACAGGAATCTACACTATTCCCGAGTTATAGAAGATTTTTGATACCAGAAAAATAATTTTACAAAAAAAAATCTATTTACAGAAATCCAACATGAGCGCGGGTTAAAACCGCGAGGGAAGAATTTTGTTGAATAATGTCACAAATATCACTGCCATAATATCTGCTTAGTAACCGAAAACGCAACGTGGGTAATCCTCCCACAAGGTGCACTAATGACCTGGTAAAAATCGCAGGTACCTTCTGAATGCGCAAGTCACAGGACCGGCCTTTGTGGAGATCTCTGTGGGATGCCAATACCCAGCAATGGCTGTCTCACGGCTGATCTATAATATGTCAGCACCTCTAAGCAAGGCTCGTGGAAAATGTTTGGGAATCCACAACGTGCCTCTGAAACTAAATATGGGGCGCAATGATACGGAATATGTCCATTCAGCATAGTTTAATTCAGCGGTGGTGAATAGAATTTAATTAACTGCTGCATGCCACGAGTTCTCTGCTGGGAACGAGCTGGATTTTGGAGCAACTTATTAGCAGTAAGCGGATGGTAGGAATGGAAGGAAGCTTAAGGTAACCTGACCGGCAGAAAAAGTCGGATAACCCATGACAAATTTTACACTTATTCAAACATTTTCTTAACTGGACCAATTTTAATGAAATTTAATGAATGAATTTGAAATCTCGCTTAAATAAAAAAAATTGTTTCTCAAATGTTCATAATATATGAGGTGAGTCATCCACAGTAAGTACAAAAAACCTTTTGTTGAGGTGGCAAGTAAATTGGCTTTCAAATAGAGTAAACGTATCCAAATCGGACCATTCGTTCGGTAGCTACGATGTTACACTTTCACAGATACTGCACGCACATGTCAAACTTATAACATTTTCTGTTGTTTAAAATAAACAACAGAAAACGCTGCTGCCCATTTTCTGGTCTATACAACTTTTTGACGCCCGAGGAAAAAGGAGTGGTATTATAAGTTTGACGCGTGTATCTGTGGATCTGTCTATCTGTGTCTGTGGCATCGTAGCTCCCAAACGGGTGGACCGATTTCGATGCGGTTTCTGTGTTTAAAAGACAGTTTAATTGAGATGGTTTTTAGCTTTGTTTCATTAAAATCGGTTCAATCATTTTGGAAATATTTGAGTATATGTAAACTTGGTCGGGGGTTTTTTTCTGTCGGTTCTGTTAGTTCTTTTTACTCATAGACAAATGAGTAGACAGCCCACCAAGGCCTCGAATCCGTTAATTTACTATTGCGCGATCGAATTGTAATGAAATCACAATAGCAGCTCACCGGCGGTTTTAATTGAAGCAGAATACAAAAATTTTTTTTTATACCACCAAGGTGGCAAACAATCTTACGGCCCGCCTGATGGTAAGCAGTCAACGCAGCCTATGGACGTTTGCAATACCAAGGGCATCATCCACGCGTTGCCGACCCCGTAAAAACCTTTTAACCCCTTTCTTGAAGAACTCCATGTTGTACTCTCTAGGGAAAATCTATCCAGATAGTTCATTCCACAACCTTAGTGTGCGTAGGAGAAAGTTCCTTTGGAACCGCACAGTCCGCGACCAATTTGGCTCCAAGGTGGGCAGTGAAACAGTTAAACTCCCATTGAGCTGCAATTGCGATCCGATTTACATTCTATCGAGACATTAGTAACAGTAGCAGAAAACAAAAAAACCGTGTGGAACTATCATTAAGCTGCGATTGCAATCCAATTTCAATTAGATCGAGGCCCTGATGGTATGCGGTTACTGTCGCCCATAACATCTACAATTCATGTACTCAGCCTTCATTAACGCAGAAGCTGGTACGCCTTATTACGCTAGCAACCTTACCCCTACAAACTGGAACAACAACTAAAGCATTATTGCTGGGTGGCAGAAATAGATAAATAAATGTGCTTAGACAACTCACACAGCACTATCTAGCCCCAAAGTAAGCAAAGCTTGTGTTTTGGGTGTTAGATAACTGATAAACTACTTACGTTCTTTTTTTAAAATACACCGTTATTTTTCATACTACACCCAGAACCGTATAAGAAATTAAAAATATCATTTGAATATCTGCTACGCCGTGAATCGAACCCGGGAGCTCTACGTGGCAGATCGAACCAACTGAACCACTTAGATCGTCAAGGCAGTGCTGCTCACCCAGGCGTGACAAAGTGTTACCACCTAATAAAATAGTTTACTGGTAACGATGTCGATGGTTTTGTTGTTTAAAGAGTCTAATTACGTAGCACACCATAAGAATACATAACTATAGCGTTGATAAATAGTTTAATGGATACACTTTCGCTTTACGACAATGACTAGAATTTAATTAACCGCCGTGCTGCTTGCGACGTCTCCTGGGACGCTGGTGGCGTTTGGTCCACGTCTAAGGTGCTGGCTGGAAGGAAATTTCCGATTTTTTTTCTAATCAGGCTCGGAGTGCGAAGCATTCATGACATACATCATCATCATCATCATCCGCATCGTCACTTACTACTAGGTGAGGTGACGGTCAAATGCCTGGCCAGTCAATAAGTTAAAAAAAAAGGATTGCACACGTAAATAAATCAATATACACAACCTAACCGACAGAAAAAGTCGTCCAACTTTTTCCCCTGACCAGGTTTACATATACTCAAATCTCAATAATTTCTAAACTGCACCACCGATTTAAATGAAACTAAGCTAAGAACCATCTCGATTAAATTGGCTTTCAAACAGAGAAACCCGCATCCAAATCGGTCCATCCGATCGGGAGCTACGATGTATCAGACAGATACACGCAGCCACAGGTATACTCGTACAGTGTACAGGTACACACGTCAAACTCACACCCCTCTCTCTTCGGTGGGGGTTAAAAATTAACATAAAGCGCCCAAAATCGGTCTTAGCAATCTAAATATTAGCAATCTCTTCCAGACAACCTTTGGGAAGAGAGAATGAGATGAGAGCTATTAAGTAGGGAAAGAGTAAATAGAGAAACTTAATAACTGAGCTTCTTAATAAGAAAAGTTTAAGAGTTTAAGATAAGTTTAAGAGAGGTAGGGCATAGCGGGGTATCCCGTTCGAATTGGAGCCGCCCGACTGGGGAAGTACCTCCACCTTACAGAATACCGTAGCTAGCTACCGTAGTTGTGTTTCTGCCGGTGAGTAAGGTTTCCAGTGCTCCATGGGGTGGGGATTTGGGAAACCGTGGCTTTAGCAGTGGAGGAGCATTTGTCTTTTTGCTGCCAAAGCAACGTGTTATAGAAGTGGGTTTTGGCGATACTCTTGGTGTTGCTAATGCCTATAGGCAGTGGTGACTACTTTCCAGCAGGTGGCCCGCTTGCCTGTTTGCCTACTGAATGACATAAAAAATAAAAAAAATAGACAAAATACTATGAATAATTAATTAAATAACCGGAATACTAAAATACTGTACACGCTAATAATCGCAATACAACCACAAACAATTTGACTTTGAAAGGTAACAAGAACTCTTTCTTTACAGCGTGTAAAGTATCCACCATTCTGCACAATTTTCTGTGCATGAACCATGTTCAAGGCTTTGGAGTGCGAATGACGGATATTGAATTTGTTAATATTGGGAACTTCTACACTCTAACTTGAAACTCCAGCTCGGCACTTTCGTCGATTCTTAATCGACGTTACAGTCCAACTAACGTACGAACTACACGATCCGTTTTACCACGCACGAGTAAGATGTGGAGTGAGCTTTTCGCGAAGTCTTATCTTTGCACTACAATGGGTTTCCTAAAAGTCTACAGGCACCTCAAAGGCCAGCACCGCATCCGCTCCACTTAGGTTGCAGATGTCCAGGACAACGGTCGCCACTTTCCATCAGGTCGTAAAACTTTTACAAATTTGTTGTTGTTATATGAAACTTGAGGGCATGAGTGATAGTGAGTTTTATGGGCGACAGTTACCACTTACCATCAGCTGCCTATTTGTCCCATTGAGTTTTATAAAAATATCAATAAAAATAACAAACAAAACGATTTTACTACAATTTTAGTATACTTAATCGTGGATTAGCTTCAAACTTGTGCCATACTTCGTCGTGGTACATCCCGGTTCTCTCTACTGTTACATAAGTTACAACAGCGGTTATATAATACTATACTATAGCCACTTGAATGTCTGCGGGTCAGCCTTCAAGCTACGAGAGCATTCGAAATTCGTTTGTGAAAATATTTTATTCGTATTCGTAATATTTGAGTATTTTAACATATATCTTATATTTTACGCTAGGCAAACAGGCAAGTGGGTCACCTGATGGGAAGCGGTCACCGCCGCCTAAGGACATTAGCAAGACCAGGCAAGGGCTGTCACCATGTTGTATGGTAATTGTAACCTGTGCAACGAGGCAGCATGAAATGCAATAACGTGACAATCAGATTAGGCATTAGTATTCTGTGGCATGAAGGAGCGTCGGTGGCCGAGTGGTTAAGGTGTCCGACTCGTAAGCGAGAGGTACCGGGTTCGAATCCCACTGCTGCCATATACCAATGAGTCTTTTCTGAGTTATGTATATTAGTTGAATAATTAATCGCAGCTCTTACAGTGAGGGAAACCATCATGATGAATTTTGCATATTCAGGCGACTTAATGGGTAACCGTGATCCAATCCGGTCAGGTTCCGCTGGTACTAGGAACACGGAGGTCAGATGGCAGTCGCTTCACTGTAATTATCTGACCTGCCAAATTCTGGGCCATGGTCAAGGCGAACCCAAGGCCATTATTGCTACGATTTCTTTGTATTCTATGGCATTAGCCACGGCTGACGGCTTGGCGCTGATTTTCAGTGGGCCCTTCAGAAATGTTTTAGAATATGTGAATTTTGTGGAAAATAATGGGTATCGTAAATAAATTAGTGTTACATCTTCATAGGGTAGGTATTGAGTAGACTTTTCTCAATGAAGGCCTTCTGTCACGTGCTCCGCTTACTAACCCAAGTTACTTACTACAAGCAAGCTGGCGGTTAAGGCTTTCGGCGTTTGGTGAATCAAGTTTATGGGAATAGGCCGTTAGACGTTTTAAAATAAGATGAAACAAGCGTTATGCATTATTTAAGTAGGTCTTTCGAGTTTCGGCACAACTGATTTTAGGACTGATTGTAACCTCTCAGCCTCCCATGTGCCTGGATACAGACAACATTCAGTCCATAATTAAAAAATTCCCTGCGAATTTGAAGCGCGTCGTTAGTAAATTATTAAAGTCCCAGCTTCGGACGGCGATTCGTTAGCCTTTATTGAACCGTAGTGTTTTTAATTAATGAAGTCTGGGCACTGGAAATTAATGAGTGTTACGTCGCAGAGAAGAGACCCGATTTTGCCGTTAATGGATTTCTCTTTTTTCCTCTTTTTTTTGACGTTGGGTACGGGTGTACGTTCAATGATAATGTCACCCCTGGGGTTCTTTTTTTGAATCGGTCGGCGCGAATCGAACGGTTTTCGAATTTGATTTTGGAAATGAAAAAATAAATATTTTGTTGCACAACTGCCTCCATCGCTCGTTAAAGCTGTTTTCGGCGTATGTTATGTTGGCTGTAAGAATTCCCATTGTTTGGTAAGCCTGCCTTTGCAATGTATTTTATATTGTTTTTGTTATATTATAGTTATCTTGATATTTAATGTAATAAAGAGTTTACATACATACATATATTTTTCCTAATTTTAAACAGTTCGCTTTTAGGGTTGCCTTTGTAATTAGAAAGATAATGCTTTTTTTCATGCCGAAAATCAAAATTAATACCGTTTGATTTGAGACGAGCGGTAAAAAAATTAGGGCCCCTGGTTCCTGTGGCGAGTGGCTAGAGATAAATCATTTTCCAACAATTTTCTTCGATGGTAAGAATCTTTATCTTTCAGGATACAGTTATTTATTTATTTATTCGTATGGCATTAATAGCCGAGTCGCTAATTATAAAGTAAAGGTGGCGCAGCAAAGGTCTGGCAAGAAAGTCGGGAAAACATTCAGTTCGCCCCTAGACAGCAGAAGTACCTAGTTCGACAGAAATTAATTGTTGGAAGAGCAGTAGTTCCTATTCACGGCTTGTTTGCCAGACTTGTAGTGGGATTAGCTGGTAATTTACCCACTAATGCTATAAAAGATATTAACTATAGCTATGTGGTAAATTGAATTACTTTTTATAAATAGAAAAGTTTGTATGATTGTGTGTTTGTTATTCTTTCACGATTTAAAACACATGATTTGGATACACGAGAGTGTATATTAATTTTTTCTAATCTTTGGTACAGTTTAAAATGACGCGCCCCACTACTTAGTTAGTTGATTTCGATGTGTGAGTGCAAATATTAATAACGACACTTCATCTGTGTGGGATCCAATGAACGACGCGTGCTCCTACGTTTGAATTTCACCGGCAACTGAATGACCAATTACAACGGCATTTGTATAGGTATTGCGTCCATATTTTAAACTTGCTTGTGTGCGTTAATGCGATAGTGGGGCGCGTCATTTTAGATTAGACGAGGTATACCAGGGTGTCTAAAAAGGCCACATTAGCGTATTACACTGTGATTCGTATTGAGTTGTATCAAACTTGCATCGTTGTTGTTGACATTGACATGACAATTCAAAATGGCGTCACTTAGTTCCAGTTTTGGCCACTAGATCAGATATGTTTGTGGCACTCAAATGTAAATCATAATATATAATGCAATTGTGGCCTTTTTAGATCCCCAGTTTGCTTAGTTTCTCGTAAAATTCGAATCTATTCTCACAGGATTACGCCATAACTTAAACGTAAATAAAATAAAATAATCGTGGACAAATTTCATACAGCGCCATCTAGCCCCAAACTAAGCAAAACTTGTACTATGGGTGCTAGATAACTGTACACTGATTACATATATACTTTTTTAAATACATACTTATTATACATAGAACACCCACCTATAACAGAAATAAAAAATTCATCATTTCAATTTCGGCCCGGCCGGGAATCGAACCCGCGTGGCAGACCATTAAACCACTCAGGTCGTCAAATTAGATCAGAAGATAAAATGAAAAATGTTTCTACCAACTCAAGCTTATCCGGATAAAGTGAAACGAGTGGGTATTTTTCTAATCTTACACGTGCTGGTATCCTTCCCATTTAGCCTTCGACCAAAGTTTGAACTAAAAAGGGCTATTCTACCAGAGATTTTAAAGTAAATTAGATCAGAAGATGAAGTAAAAACGATTTTACAAACTCAAAGTTATCCGGTTAAAAACAAAACGAGTGGGTATTTCTCTAATCTTACACGTGCTGGTATCCTTCCCATTTGGCAGCCTTCGACCAAAGTTTGGACTGAAAAAGGGCGATTATAACCAGTTTCTTATAGTATTTTATGCTCTAGTATGGTACGGGTTCCGCACATAGAAAAAAATTATTTGGAAATTTCCAAAATATACACCACGGACACAATATTCATATTCATATGCATTTATTCGTAGTAATAATCATACATCGTCATTTAAAATAGTTTCATATACATGGTGTCCCAGAACTCAACGTCAATCCGAAACGGGGTGACAGGATTGATTGTAACCATCATGAGAAAAATCAGAAAAAAATCTATACCATGCAGTTTGAAAATTATGGGCATTTAAGAAAAACCTAGAAATTTTGTTAAACTGTAACCATTTTTCGGTTATTGTAAATAATTTTTATTATTTTTGTTCATTTAAGCTTTGGAACCGTAACCGTAAATAACATTTCTAGAACCACAATCAAAAATAATGACACAATTGCCCCGAGTTTTCTAGAATTAAGACTATTTGTTAAACTATGAATATAAAATTTTCAAAATTTGTCGACTTTGAAACGCCCTTTAAAAATAATGTACTAAAGTGCCTTGGCAAGTCCCATTAAAAGTTCGCGCATTTATTATATTATATAATATATATCTTGTATTATATTATATAGTATATAATATAATACACATGTATTAGTAGTAGTACTAGTAGTAGTCATATCATACAAGAGCATGCATCTTAAGAATCATATTTCTGTCCAGTTGCTAGAAGGTTTTTATAGCATTCATGAAATTCATTTTTATTTATTCAATAAAAATACCCTGGGATTCAAGGAGAGGTCTTTGATCATAAGAGACTGTATGCCCCCTTCATTTAGCAAATTGATTTTGGCTAGAGATGGATCAAATACCCTAAATATTGCTGTAGCTGCAAAGGAAAATTTTCTTGTAGTAGTAATGCACTTCTGCTGTTGTACCGTACCTAATGAATAATAACTTAAACCATAGATTTGTTGCTAAAGTTTTATTATACAAAGTTTTTACCTGGGTCTCGTTTATCCTGTATTTCGACTGTAATTACTTAGCGAATTCTTATTTCATATTAGATTGGCATCTGATTTTTGTTATCCGATGAACCTGCCCCAATTCGATGATAGACACCAAATATACTCGCCATTTTTTTATCAGATAAAAGTCTTTGAGACTTACTGCTCATACATTCATAATAAGATACTCATTCAAGGGCAAGTATGTATATCTTGATATATTTTCACCTATATACTTATTTATTTCGAATTCAATTTAGGATGTAAGTTGGATTCCCAGGACGATAGATTCTGAGGACAGCTTTATTTTCTTTTTCTTGCAGATTTAGGTCTAGATCAGATTGTGATTAAGCCATTTGTACAATGAAAGACACGAGTCCGGGAAAAAATTATAAAATACCTACTAAGATTTTATGTTTTTCCGAACCCCATTTTCAAGGTTTAGTAAAGACGCAATTCAGTGAAAAGACATCCTCCCACGCATCCCCACTCGTGGCCGAGAAAACTCCACAAACTTGTTATGAGCAAGAATCCAATAAAACACAGAAAGGCCCCCAGTTTCTTTATAACAAGCTATTGGCTTTACACAATTTCAACTGACGACTGTGGGCCCAATAGTTGAGACGGGACAAAAGTTAGAATAGCGTCGAATAAAACCAATACAAGCCGGATAAAAAGTAATAAAACTTGGCCACAACATTCCGCCACAACCGGACATGGATGTCGTGTGAAAAGTTTTGTTTTTCATTCTGTTTGCCACTGGTATTCAGGGGGCAGCGGCCATGGCACAATACCGCAATAGTTTTCGGTCGCGGAAGCCGCGGCGTTTGACCGCAAGCTTTCTCTATTTTTGAGCATATTTTCGAGAAATTGTGTGTGCTGGATTACTTAGTAGCTTAGTGAGACAAAAAAAAACATTTTGGCGTTAATGTTCCGGTTATGTTCTCGCGCACGAGGGCCCGGGGTCCTCCTTAACCATGATCCAAGATTTATCAGACCAGGTTATTGTACTGGAGTGGCTGCTATCTGACCTCCGTGATCCTGTCAATAAGGGAACCTGTCCAGATTGGACTATGATTAGACATTCAGTCGTCTGAATGTGCAGGTTTTATCACGATGTTTTTCCTGACCGTAAGAACATCGGTTAGTGTTCAACTAATGTACATAATTCAGAAAAGAGTACTTGGTTCTTGGCGGCACTCCGGATTCCGACCCGGAACCTCGGGATACGTCTCCGACCCGGAAACGGGAAGCAGCGTTTTATGTCATGTATTTGAAAAAACTTCGATCTACTGATCCTGGAGAAGCTCGCATTTACCATTAGGATGATTATGATAATTTCTATACTTGATATCTTCAATCCGTCTGATAAGCATCGACATTGTGGAAGTTCTATGATGAATTTTCTAATGAAAATATACACTTTTCGCCATACGATTTGAGTTCTCAGAAATGTTCAAAGATCCTCGTGAGAATATAGGAAGTTTAAGAGTTCATCAAAACTTCAAGTGAAAGATTAAACTTAAGATTGTGAAGCACAAAGGATTCTTTCAAGGACCTGCGCATATGAACGCTTCCGAGCTTAACCAAGCAAAATCAGGGGCATACCATACGTTTTTAAATAACGACGACCAGTTCAATATGGACTCGTGCCATTCAAATAAAGACAAACAATTTTAAATCGCTTACGTGGTTTTTGTACAACTAGTTTCTAGTAGCCCTGGGGCAAGAATGGTCATCGAAACATAAGTTTTAACATTCAATTGTCCATCAACTACGCAAAAAATCACCCAAAAACATATATTGCTCACAAGATCGCGTAAAATCTAAGCCAACACAAACGCGTACATACCTATTTGAAATTTTAAGTCTATTTAGAGACCATTACACCTGTTATCAATTAGATTTAATTCACATCGAATTCCCGCTTTACGTAACCTACTTTGTACAAATTGCTGTGAGCTAAGATCGATTTTTCCGTCAATTTATCCACTTCCCGTTGAACGTTATTGAACTAACCTTTAGATACGATAATTGCCTGATTTAAATGGGCCATTAGTCAGTCTAAACGTGGCTTAGAGAGACAGCTAATCTCGTCTTTTAAAGGTTCAGAAAGAAAGCGTACCATTTTTTTCTAGGCGTTAAAGCGGAGGTTAAATTATGCAAAGGTGCCGCTTCTGGGAAGCAAGTGTCTATAAAAGCACTTTGTTGCCAAGTCGGACTTTTAATTGGATGGCCTAATGTTTAGTTTGTATTTTTATTTTAGTAATTGTTTGTTTGTTGCTAAAATAATTCCCTAAACATACAACCCGGGAAGTCGCGTCGGAGGCCGAGTGGTTAAGGTATCCGATTCGTAAGTGAGAGGTACCGGGTTCGAATTCCACTACGGCCATATACCAATGACTCTTCTGAGTTATGTACATTAGATGATTGCTAACCGATGCTCTCATGGCGAGGGAAAATATCGTGATGAAATCTGCACGTTCAGGCGACTGAATGTGTAACCGTGATCCAATCTGGTCAGGTTCCCCTGGTAGCAGGGTCACAGTGGTCAAATGGTAGTCGCTCCACTGTAATTACCTGATCTGCCAAATCCAGGATTACGGTCAAGGCGGACCCCAGGCTTTCGTGTTCGAAGGGACACAACCGTGACATTAACGCCAAGATTATGATTTTAATACAACCCGGAAATATTGCTGTATAATAAACAAAAGTCCCAGTGTAGGCCTATATAGACCTCAACATGAGACTGATTAAAATTGCTTGCCCAACTTTCGCTAAAGCATTTCATCTTCCAACCCACATATTGAATTATGTGTCCGAAATACTTATAATACTCTAATGCCTTTTAGTTAAACCCAGTTTTATGTTGAAAGGTGACCGTAGAGAGGATGGGTACGGCTTTTAGACACAATGAATAATTTAATAGGGAAGTTAGTTGAGTTTGTAACAATGCTTACAACGCAACGGCTTGAAAATTCAATTAAAATATTGGAAAATCTGACCAAGAGCCAGCGCTCAAGACTTACTTTTCTTGAATAGGGGTTGGACTCTCATATTATATTGTTATTATCATATGTTATAGTTATTAATTTAAAATAACCCATTGTAGTTTTATTTAGAAGCAATTGTGCCTTTGCACGTTGTTTTGAGCACACTAGAATGACCTATTCGACGACTATTAGACGACTAGACTTCGACGACCCGAGTGGTTCAGTGGTCAACATGCCACTCAACCACGCAAGAGGTCCCGGGTTCGATTCCCGGCCGGGTAGAAATTTAAATGATGAATTTTAATTTCTGTTACGGGTCTGGGTGTTCTATGTATAATAAGTATGTATTTAAAAAATTATATAAGTAGTATATCAGTTAGCTAGCACCCATAGTACAAGCTTTGCTTAGTTTGGGGCTAGATGGCGCTGTGTGAATTTGTCCACTATTATTTATTATTATTATTATTAATGATGATGAATAAAAAAGTGTTCGATGTTAAAATAGTTGCATTATAATAAATATTAATAATGCGCAACGGGTTTTGGCTTCGTATTTACTCACACGCGTGCGACAGACACGACGCTCTATGAAGCCAAACTATCCGATAAAAAACACTCGGGTGTGCGGACCAGGGTCCGCCTTGACCGTGATCTAGGATTTGGCAGATCAGGTACTTACAGTGGAGCCACTGCCATCTGACTTCCATAACCCGGTTAACAGAGGAATCTAACTACAATTTGTCCAGACTGACTTGTCTTATTTGGTTATGCAAATTATGTATTTAAAGGGATAATTTGTAGCAGTATTCGTCGAAATTCACATTCAATGTGTTTTTTATATAATTCATGACATCTTTACACAGTACACGTAGCGTGATTGATACGGCAAGTCGTGATTTTGATTATTGTTTGTTCACCAAATAAGACAAGTTAGTCTGGACTGATTATAGATTATAGGATCATAGTTACAGATTTAGTTGTCTGAATGTACAGGCCTCATCACGATGTTTTCCCTCACAGTGAGGGCATCGGTTACTGATCATAATTTAAATAATTCAGAAAAGTGTCCTTGGTATTTGGCGGCAAGGGGGCTTTAAACCCGGAACCTTCAGGTACTAGTCGGACTCCTGAACCATTATATGGCGATCCTCGCCTGTTTTTTGGCCAAGGTATACCTTAAATATATATTTCTTTCATATGACTTATCACTCACTAAATCCCGACGTACCATTGTGTCCTTTTCCCACATCACAACAACAAACTTAGGTACAACAAAACAGGTACGCGCCAATATACATTCCCGTACCTATGTATCCCAAGGAGCAGAGTGGCATGGTGGAGATTTATGATGCTATGAAATATTGGAGCCGGGTCGTGGAGGACCATCGCGGCCCCAGCTTCCATTAATTACAACGGGAACTTCCAATTTAATTAATAGTTCCTCGATATTTGCTACCCACCCGGGAAATAAGACGTTAAAATCTGATTCGAAAATACCAAGATGGCTGCTTAGATTGCTGTGTCGTGCTCCAATTTGCATTGCTAGCCTGGGTTTCCAATTGCGTGGTGTTGGACGTTCGTTAGAAGTAACCTATAATGGTCCTTAATAGCTTAATAATAGGACGGTAACAGTAATTTTCATACCTAGAAGCAATTTTTTCAATTTCGTTCGTGGAAATGGCAAATCCGATTACGATGGAACTTTGTCGGTATAATCAGACAACACTAAGCTAACTAGTGATTTTAACTTTATATAAGCTTATTATAAAAAAGTTGAGTTAGCTGCTTTAGTTCAATCTTTATAATGCGTACGGCTAAGGAATGGAACGCGTTGTGTGCAAGTGTGTTCCCTGATCATTATAATCTAGATGCCTTCAAGGCTTCAAAGGCAAGGTGAAGAGGTTGTTCCTAGACAGGCATTCTCCATCAACGGCCGCATCATCACTTACCACCAGCCACCTGGCTAGTCTAAGTAAAAAAAAGTTAGTTTTAGAATAGCGAATATATTTAATAATTGTGTTGATAATGGTGAATTTCCTGACCTGATGAAGCACAGTAAAGTTATTCCATTGTTGAAAACTGGTAATACAACGGATCCTACAAATTTTAGACCAGTTTCAATTTTACCGACTCTAAGTAAAATATTTGAGAAAATCATATTAAATCAACTAAAAGCTCATTTTTATAGAAGTAACCTATTGCATCATAAGCAATTCGGTTTTACTCGCGGTCGTTCAACAACTGATGCAGGTGTTGAACTTATTAAACATATCTTTGGGGCGTGGGAGGAATCACGTGATGCCTTAGGGGTTTTCTGTGATTTATCCAAAGCCTTTGATTGCGTTAATCATGACATTTTGGTCAGGAAATTACAACATTATGGAATAAAGGACTTGGCCCTGAACTTGCTAAATTCATACTTGAGTCATAGAATTCAAAAAGTTGATGTGAACGGAGAGAGATCTATGGGGTCTGTTGTCTCTATGGGTGTCCCCCAGGGATCTATTTTGGGCCCGTTTTTGTTTCTTGTTTATGTAAATGACTTACCGTACTTTGTAAAAGATACCCATGAAATTGTCTTGTTCGCGGACGATACATCTTTAGTGTTTAAAGTAAAAAGACAACAATTAACATATGAAGACGTGAACAAGGCTATTGCAGAAGTGGTAAACTGGTTTACGGTTAATAATTTATTACTGAATGGCAAGAAGACAAAATGTTTAAAATTCTCTTTGCCAAATGTTAGTGCCCACTAATGTACAAATAAAAGGCGAAAATTTGAATTTTGTTGATTCTACAGTATTTTTAGGCTTTACCCTGGATAATAAATTGCAATGGGGTCCTCACATTGATAAATTGGCGAAAAGGCTAAGTTCTGCAGCATATGCTGTAAAGAAAATACGGAGTATTTCTGACGAGGCTACAGCAAGATTAGTTTACTTTAGTTATTTCCACAGTATTATGGCCTATGGCATACTGCTGTGGGGACACACTGCCGACTGGCACAATGTATTTGTATTGCAGAAAAGGGCTATTCGCGCGATTTATCAATTGAGACCTAGAACTTCACTAAGAGATAAATTCAGGAACATTGATATAATGACAATGCCGTCACAATATATATATGAGAATTTAATGTATGTTCATAAAAATTTTCACTAATTTAAGAAGAATAGTGATGTTCATAATATTAATACGAGAAATAAAGATAAGCTTGTTGCTGGTGCTTGTCGTCTAGCCAAAGTCCACAAATCATTTATGGGTCAATGTGTACGCTTATATAATAAGGTTCCAACAGATATTCAGAATTTACCATTGAATAAATTTAAAGTCGCTATAAAAAGCAAATTATGCAAATTATTATAGTATATCTGAATATGTAAATGACAAAAGTCCATGGGACTGAACTGCTGTTCTATACAGGTATTTACTTTTAAGATAGTATATAGGACAAATAATGTATTAGTAAATAAGACATGTTTAAAAAAAAAAAAAGAATTAACGTAGGCTCTGTGGGTTTCTTGCCGTTTCTTTCCCCCACAGAGAACCACCTTGGAAGCGGCGTTAATTTTCCTTCCTCTCCCACACATGGTGTCTCCTGTCTGCGCTAGGGTAGGGGTAGGGTAGTAGTTAGAGTAGGGGTAGGGTAGGGTAGGAGTAAGATAGCGGTAAGGTAGTATAGGGTGGGGTAGGGGTAAGATAGTGGTAGGGTCGGGGTAAGATAGTGGTAGGGTCGGGGTAAGATAGTTGTAGGGTCGGGGTAAGATAGTGGTAGGGTAGGGGTAAGGTAATGGTAGGGTAGGGTTAAGGCAATGGTAGGATAGGGTAGGGGTAAGGTAGCAATAGGGTAGGGATAGGATAGAGTAGGGTGGGAGCAACTACCTATCACATGCAGCATGTGTGATGCACGCTCACTTAAAAGTCTGTCTGGCGGTGGCGTGGGGGCCGGGTCGCTCTTTTCCCTCAAATATGGTTGAATTGGACGATGGCTGGGCCCTGCGTTATACTCGTGAACGGGTGCTGCCTTGGTGGACTGGCTTACTCATGCTGTAGTTTTAGGTGGTTTTTCTTAATTATACTAGACATACCTACGAGTATATAATATAATATAGCGTTCCGGCTCTGTCTGGCATTGTCGAGCCCGGTTCGGTTGTGGTTGGCGAGGGATACGTTTATCTACAGCCATAGGAATAGCCATAGGAAACACACAGTGACACGCTGACCGCCCGTCAGCGTGTCACTGTGTGTTTCCATCCTACTTTCCTACCCCCCTCCTTTTTGACGATTGAAAGAGATATTTAATGTCCTAATCAATAAATAAATTTTGATTTGATTTGATTTGATTTGAATAGAGCTGGAATTATGACAATCCAGAAAAATTCTAGCTGAGTTGAAAACGCTGCTATATTGCAATCCCTAACTAGTACAGCGGAGGTACAGTCCTCTTTTAACCTAGATAGGTACCTTTTTCGAAATATTATTATAACACAATAATTCTTGCACATTTATTTATACCTTCTCACTCACGCTCCGTGTAGCATATCCACGTGGCCCCAAAGGGATTCGAGCAAGCGATCCCTCCCCGTCAATTCCCCCATCACAAAATGTAACCAAGTTATAATGAAGCTAATTACTTAACGCAAGAAGCTCACGAGCGCAAACTGGCCCAAAAACCTTATAAATTAGCACGGTGCCGTATAAAAGCCGCATAAATGCCGCAATTTGGACATCAACTGGCTTAAATTCATAGTCTCGCGGGATCGCCCTCGAATTAATCTCCCAAATTACGTTGCATGGCGGCAAAACAGCAAACGGTGCCTGCAATTGCCACTTCTCCGAGCAACCCGAGCCAAATTGACTATTTTATCGCACAAATCGCTTCCTTTTTGATGCTTTAAATACTTTTTGTGGTGGCGGTGCTAAAGTTACTGCCATTGCAGTTCAGGATTAAGGTAATAAGGGAGATGTATAGTTTTACCTACACTCATAGCTTAATGTTTCAATAAAATCACAAACTACAACACTTATAACGAGCTTGGTTTACTTTGGGGATAGATAGCGCTGTGTGAATTTGTAAAAAAAAAATTCTTGTTTGATAACAGTCGTATAAATTGAGATAATTTGGCTTCGAAGGGCGTCAATTCTGTTGTTAATTATATGCCATATTGTTCTATTTTATTTACCATCAAACCTACTTTTACATAAGATAGTAAGTAGATACGTATATATCTATTTATTGATAATAATAATAACAATATAATGATATATCGTTTATTTCAGGCAATCCAACAAAGTATCTGTAGATATGCCAAATTTTGAAAGTATCAATATTAAAAATAATTTATAGTAACTTATTCTATAACTCTTTAATTTTCCCCTTTTACTGTCCCAAAAATATTCCGGCGGAATAGTAACTACTGGAACCCGTGGTGTCGGCGTCGGGGCTGGGACGCTGAGGCGGTATTGGCCAGGCTTCGTCGGTGATGCTGGTGAATTACTACCTTATGGAGATATAGGTTTAATGGCAAATAAAATAGACTAATATACCGTAATATATAATACGCGTGGGAGACCTTACTCACCGGCAGGAACACAATATTATTTGAAATAGTATTGTTTGGCCGCGGTATTCTGTAAGGTGGGCTCCAAACGGGATATCCCGCTAGACCTTACCTCTCATAATTCAATGCAGGGAATAAATCCTTTTCTATTTGACATGAAACACATTTTAAAGCTAAATATTTCGGAAACGGATCGCTAAATTGGATAATGCTTTTACACGCCCTCAATATCACTATCACAATAATCATTACAAATATAAAACAAAGTCCCACGCCGCGTGTGTCTGTCTGTTCGCGAAAAACTCAAAAACTATGGACCGGATTTTCATGCGGTTTTCACCAACAGAGCGATTCATAAGGAAGGCTCAGGTGTGTAATTTGTTAAGGTTACTACCCGTGGAAAGCCGGGGCCGGTCGCCAGTAAAGTATGAAATACCTGTAACTACACCTCACGCAATGGAATATACGAGAAATTGTAAGAGAAAAAAAATCCCCCGATTTTATAGATTTTAATTTAACAACTTCGTCGCCATGATTAACCAAACACCTTTCTAGCTGGAAACAGAGAGACAGACGGTCTTGGCAAAAGGATAAAAATTCCCTACGGATATTTTACTACGGAGTTCTAAAAATAACTTCAGCTTGTAACTCTTACACAAGCTAGTAAAACTTATCACCGTTATTTCGGACGCACTTAAGTGCCGGACTTAATAACTGCAAAGTGGTAATCTCCGTAGGTGGAAATTCCATCGCATTGATTTAGCGGTGAGAGGGAATATCCCTCCCACCTTTTGCCAAATTGCACACTTGATCGTGGGGTATGCCAGCAACGGAAATACCGCGGTCGATGTAATAAGAATTCGGAATGCTTAATATATTTTTGTGTTTCATCCGGGAATATTACGACGCAATTGTCTGTATCGAACCAATGAGGATCAATCAAGTGGTAGAATTTTATAGGTTTGCTGATGGAATCTGAAAGCATTTTCATAGCAATGAAACCCAGTGAAAGAAATTTTGGAGTTCATTTTGATATACCTAAGTTAAATGGTTTTAAAGGAATTGTTAAGCGCAATGAAATATGTGTTTTATTACGTGTTGCGTAAGGTTTACCCGAGTGTCAAATGACGCCATTAGATATGCCAGAATCAGTGTTCGAGCGCATATAATTAGCTTCTCTGTAGGCCTAGCACAAGTTGCTCTCGCGCGCGATATGCGAGAAAAAGCGCGACATAAGTTTTGCTATCTCTTTCGTCTTAGTATTGAGAGAAAGAGACAAACGCTCTCTCGCGGCGCGAGCTTTGTCGCGGACACACTTGTGCTAGGGTCACTGGTTTAAGAGATATCGTGATTATTTATTTTACAGTTATTGATGTAGTATCATAAGATAATGGATAAGTCTAATTTGTGACTGTTCCTTATTTTCCAGCGTTTTAAACAAATGGAAATTTTAAATTATAATAATTGATGAATTGTAGATCGTTCCAAGTACAAGTATCGGCCGTAAATAGTGCACATCGGCTATTTCGGCTCCGTAGAGCGTCGTCTCTGTCGCACGCGTGTGAGTAAATACGAACCCGAAACTAGCCTATAGGCATTAATTATTATCATATCAGCCAGAAGACGCCCACCGCTGGGCATAAGCCTCCCCCAGAGATCTCCACAAAGGCCGGTCTTGTGCTTTCCGCATCCAGCTGGTACCTGCGATCCTTATCAGGTCGTCGGTCCACCTTGTAGGAGGCCTACCCACGCTGCGTCTTCTGATACGTGGTCGCCACCCGAGAACTTTACTGCCCCAACGGCCATCTGTTCTTCGAGCTACGTGCCCTGCCCACAGCCACTTCAGTCTGGCAATCCTTAGAGCTATGTCGGTGACCTTGGTTCGCTTGCGGATCTCCTCATTTCTGATTCGATCGAGTAAAGAAACTCCGAGCATAGCTCTTTCCTTTCGTTGCCCTTTGGGTAACAGTAAGCTTTCTTATAAGGCCCACAGTGAGCGGTCACATTTCATCGGTCAAAGACCTTCGTCTTGAGACACTGTGGTAATTGGGACGAAAATATGTGGCGTAGCTTCCCGAACACTGCCCAACCGAGTTGAATTCGTCGATTTACCTATTTCTCGAACTTGGACCTACCTAGTAGTGGGAGCCGGAATCTATAGTAGTAAAATTAAAGAGCAGAAGTTTTCCGTGCACTTCAGACCTAAGAGAAACTCCAGCAATCATCGGTCGCCTCGGCCATCGGAACAGAACTCTCCCAACTCGAACCGAAGCTCATTGTTCAAATATTTAATTCGGAAACTGTTATTAAAACTTCACTCCGCCTATTTCGTAACAAATAATTTATTTCTTGGGTAAACAAAACAATTTCTTGGAATTGTAAATCTGCCAGATTTCATTTGGCGCGTTTGATTTTGTTTATTGTTGCCAAGAGAGTTTTTGATGTTGTTGAAGGTATTTCAATGTCTATTCCGGTTTGTTTGTACATTGTAAACATCGTCATTTGTTTGATGGGGCTTCTAAATGAAAGGAATATTTCTGCTGCAATATGTGGTCGAACAACCGGGTCGGTGGAGCGTCGGTGGCTTAGTGGTAAAGGTATCCGACTCGCAAAGCGACCTACTGCCCATTGCGAACGTACCCACTGAGTACGTCTGGGAATTTAATTTTTCGTCGTACCCAGTGGGTAGGTATGGGAATAAAAAGTACTACAAAAAAAATCTCATTTATACCCAGTTGTAGGGACCTGTATGGGAGATGTTGGGAAGGTGTAGAGGTGTTGTAGGGTAGCTGTACGTTAGGGTTATTGTAGATGTAGAGTAGGTGGGTAGGGGTGGGTGGGTTAAAAAGGGGCGAAAACTAAAATTAATATTTGTAATTGACGACCTGAGTGGTTCAATGGTCAACATCTCCACGCAAGAGGTCCCGGGTTCGATTCCCGGCCGGGCAAAAATTGAAATGATGAATTTTAATTTCTGTTACGGGTCTGGGTGTTCTATGTATAATAAGTATGTATTTAAAAGTATTTAAGTAGTATATCAGTTATCTAGCACCCATAGTACAAGCTTTGCTTAGTTTGGGGCTAGATGGCGCTGTGTTAATTTGTCCACGAATATTTATTTATTTATTTATTTTAATTATTAACGTACCCCTCCTCTGAGACAAATATATGATAAATGCCGTGAGCTTTATGTATGTATCTCGAATTAAAAGTTCGTTCAATTGTCACCGAAAGCAACATCAATGAAAACGAGCAGAGCTCGTTTGGCTGAAGCCCTATTTCTGTACTCAGCGAAGCATCCAATAAAGCCGACAACATCGTAAATGTCAGCTGAGATTTTTGTCAGTGGTTCGAAATTTTTATTGGAGAACTGAAGCAATTAGTTCGCGCAGGCGTCGTGGCCAATGATCGTATATCAAAAGCATTGAAGGCTGCACAGATACCCACTTGGGAGGGGCATGATTGCCTCCTTTTCTGTACTAACCAACATTGTTAGTATACAGCGTCAAATACTATAAGAGTGTCAGTGGCGTAATGGGTAGTGGATCGGTCGAGAGCCGCCATGTACAATGACTTTTCCTAAGTTATGTTATAAATAAATAACTTGAATACCAACCGATGTTCTTACGGTGAGGACTTACTTTGACCATGATCTAGTATTTGGTATAATATTAGGTTTTAGAGCAACCGCCATCTGACCTCCGTGACCCTCCTATCAGGGCAATCTGACCAGATTAGATCATGGTTACACATTTATTCGTCTCAATATGCAGGTTTAATCGATGTTTCCCCTCACCGTAAGAGCATCGGTCAGTATTCAACAAAACAAAAATTCATGAAAGAGTCATTTGTATCTACATGGCCGCAATGGGCTACAACCCCGCTTACGAGTCCGATACCTTAACCACTCGGACACCGAAGCTCCGGGTGTTACAACAATGTTCCTCTCATTTTCTTATTCCGTCCCTGGAAACTATGATAGGAGGAAGTGAAGGGAGGATTTCAAAAACTCAATACCCAGTGGACCAAAACCGGGAATATTTCCTCCAAACGATAGTTAGCCTCCAATTGAGTAAAATGAAACCAAATTAATGAACTGATATATGTTTGCGTAATTTTGAAATGGTAGCTTTCGGTCCAATTTTCTTTTCGTGGTATTCTCATGGTGATGGATCTCTAATTGTTTCCTGGAATATGAGATTGGTACCAATTAATATTTTTTTCCTGTTTATGTTTACACCAACGACCCACCGTGCTACCTACGTGCCACCTACGCATGGGTGATATCGAGTTTTCTCTATAATAATATCCATGTATTATACATTAAACCTTCCCGAAGAATTTTTTTAAATGATAATAAACACCGCATTAAAATCAGTGATGGATATACAGACAGACGCGGAAAGTGATTTCTTATACTTTGTTTGGCATAGGTTTATTTATCATCACAGCCCATAATAGTCCAATTTTTTTAAATGTCATACGGTACGAAAACTGGCAAGCGGGCCACCTGATGGAAAGTCGTCACCACTGCCTATAGACATTAACAACACCAAGAGTATCGCCAATGCGTTGCACACCTCTATAACACGTTACTCTGGTAGCAAGAAGGCAAATGTCCCTCCACTGCCAAAGCCACGGTTCCCCAAATTCCCACTCCATGGAGCACTGGAAACCTTACTCATCGGCAGAAACACAATACTTTTTAAAAGAGTATTGTTTAGCTGCGGTGCACTGCAGGACTTAGGGCCTCTCCCATGCTTGCCAGGCGGGTTGGAGATCGCAGTGTTGATAATATAATAATCAACAATGCATCTGCACATTTCCAGCTTAAGAAGACTCTAGATCTTTTGCCTCGGAAACATTAGTCACCTTGTACGACACCCACGAGTGTAAAGAGTGGGTGCTATTCTACTCTGTCGGACACCACACACCTATTTAATGCTTTAAATCTACCAAGCTTAATGTAAATTATTGGAAAGTGGAATTGAAAATTTCAGTTTAATCAATATTCAATATCAAGCACACTAAACTAAACAAAGAGCCAATTTAGTCTTCAAATTGTATCTGCCATTAAAACATGTCACAACCATTCTATACCAATTTTAGACATGTCAGAAAGAATATGTAGATGGATCAGGATATAACACCGTATAGAGAATCCACACGGTATGGCAACGTAGCCGAGTGGTGCCCGGCAGAGTAGAATAGCACCAACCCCTTACACTCGTGGGTGTCGTACAAGGCGACTAATGTTTTCGAGGCAAAAGATCTTAGAGTCTCCGTAGACTGGAATATGGGCAGCAGCGTTTTCCATTGTTATAATTACAACACTGCGATCTCCAACCAGCATGCCAAGCGTGGAGATTATGGCAATAACCTTCCCTTTCGTGGGAGAGGCCTTAAGTCCTGCAATAGACTGCTATGGGCTGTGATGGCAACGTAAAAAGTATCTGCACAAGTTCTGATTTCTTGAAAGTTTAGGGTAGAGCGAGATAATGAATTAGATAGCGGTGACGATAGTAATGTGTGTGAATATGGAAAAGAGAGGCAAAAGAGTTGTGTGACTGGGTCGACACTTTGTGAAACAGAATAGTCTAGCTCTCCTCGTAGGATGAGATGTGGGTACAGAAAAAAAGAAATTGAGTGAAACTGTGTTATGTAATACGTGCTAGTAATTCATAATTCATACGGGTCCGTCTTACCTCCAACTTGCCACAATATATGTTTCACATCAAAGCCAATGCATACCGAGATTAATAACTTAACTTATAGAAAAATGACGAAAATCCGCCTCCAAGTACCTATACAAATACTGAAATAAATAAATACTTCATAAAGTAATGAACCGATTTTAATAAAACAGAGTTAAGACTCGTTTAAACTAGCTTTCAAACAAAGTAAACTGCATCGAAATCAGCCTACCCATTCGGGAGTTACGATGCAACAGACAGACACACAGATCCACACCTCTTTACGTCGGGGGTTTAATAATGATCACTTCTTCCGGGCTAACAGAGGTAACAGAGGTTTTAAGAAAGGTATGGCATAGCGGGGTATCTCGTTTGAATTGGATAATATGTGTAGTGAAAGTGTAAATAATACTCTTTTAAATAGTATTGTGTTTCTGCCGGTGAGTAAGGTTTCCAGTGCTCCATGGGGTGGGGATTTGGGAAACCGTGGCTTTGGCAGTGGAGTGGCATTTGCTTTTTGCTGCCAGAGCAACGTGGTATAGAGGTTGGCAACGCATTAGCGATACTCTTGGTGTTGCTAATGTCTATAGGCAGTGGTGACCACTTTCCATCAGGTGGCCCGCTTGCCTGTTTGACTACCGTTTGACATAAAAAAAAAAAACAGTACACTAATTTAAATGAGAGATTGAGAAACCTTTCAAATATTATCCTTACCTAATTTTGATATAATTAAATTTCATATAATGTAGAGGTTGGCAGACAGAGGAGAGGAGTTGCGATTGCCTACTCTTATATGTGTGATGATGAGGAAATTTCCTACATATAAGCTGTCCAAACTGACTTGTCTTATTTGTTTAAGGAAATTATGTCAAACATTACATCTATATACAATATACGTAGCGTGATTGATACGGCAAGTCGTGATTTTGGGTATTGTTTGTTAACCAAATAGGACAAGTCAGAATAAACAGATCATAGATGAGTTATTTTTCCGAAACTCGGTCATCAAACCTAAAGCCGATTTTTAGTTCACCAGTCTAGTTAATATAATTCAAAAATCATTAGTTAAAAAAGCAAAATATCTCGACAATCGCTACTGTGTCCACTGCACCCCGGTGCGCTGTAAACGATTTTCGATTATATCATGCGGGCGGCTATCGCGTGTCTGCCGGAGGAAGATAGATGGCGTTCCCGTCGCTTATCTCGCCCCTCTGACGTCATGTGATACGTTTAAAAATATAGGCCCTTATGAGAGTACGGTTCCGGGGACGGCGTTTTCGATCCGTTTTCCGTGGGTAGTCGAAATGCGTCGATAGTTGTTTATGTTACCGTTCGCGTAACGCGCGTGGGATGCATGGGCTTTTCTGAAAACCAGCGCTGTGACAGGCATTAGCCCTCACAGCATTATGCTGAGACTGGTCCATTTCGGTTTCCATTACATCACTGGCTGGTCTTATGTAATTTTCCATAATTATAATTTACTGTACTTACCTTAGGTTAAGGATGTAATGAAGATCCGAATAAAATACTGTCTATGTCTATGTGCCGTTTTTGGATAGTTACTATGTTTAAACGTACTGAATATATGTTGATTCAAAATGCCGACGGTAAAAGAGGGGTGTTATAAGTTTGTACGTTTGTATGTGGCTTTGTGTATCTATCTGTGACATAGTAGCTCCCGAACGGATGGATCAATTTGGATGTGGTTTCCCTGTTTGAAACTAGAATCATTTAGTTCCTATACTACATTGAATGATTTCTTTCCTCCCGCGAAAACATATAACAAACATTAACATACATACAAACATCGTTGCAAACGTCAACACCGCCTAATTTCGTCAAAATCGATTCAGCGTGATCCCGTGGGAACTACGTTGAATTTTGGGATGAATTATAGCCTGTATGTTATTCTGAGTCATAAACCACAACACTGCCTTTCATCAAAATCCGTTCAGTAGTTTTCGCGTGATCCTGTGGAAACTACATTGAATTTTGGAATGAATTATAGCCTATATGTTACTCTGAGACATAAGCTACAACGCTGCCATATTTCATCAAAATGTGTTGTGTTAGTTTTTGGCGACAGTTGCATCCCAATGAGCAGAAAACCCACGAGACTTGTTGGAAAGCGATAACTGTTCAAAGTGTCCGAGACGCACGACTGCTACAAAACACAGAGTTTACTTTCGAGTAACCATATAGGGTAAAAGCCGGATACTTGCCCCAGTGGGATAGTTCCCCGGTTTTGAATACACTATGTTAGGGATGTTGGTGGCGTTAGCTCTCTACTATACTTGAAAGTGTCTCTCCTGAAGGCCTTAGTGCAATGTTATCCATCTGCGTGGGCGCACGCGTTTTGTCCTTATGAGTAAAAATCTTCTGCGACGAATCTTTGACGGGCGTCAAAATTATATTTGTAAATAATTTCCATTGAATATCTTTATTACTGATTGTAGTATCAATCTACTTTTTGTTTCTTTGCATGCATTAGAGCTTAAACTACATTGTTGGTTATGTTTTATTGTTGAAAAGTTCTTATTTATTTCACAAATCAAAAGGGCAAATATCCGTATTAAATAGGAGTTGCCCCATTTACTTTTGCGGATAGTTGCCCCTAGGGGCAAATTGTAAAATTATATGACAAGAAAAGGCAATTTTTTCTTTTGGCGTTTTCCAACTTATAATTCTTAAAGAAATACTTATCTGTCTCTGCTATCATTCTAGGTGAGCAAAGTGCCTCGCAAGTATAAACGAAAATCAGGTGATGAATTTATGGTTCCAAACATTAAAACTTACGACTACTATTTAACAATAATTAATAATATTTTGATTTGCGCTTAATAAAGGATTTCAGTAAATAATAAATATTGATTCTATCCAACAAAATCATAATGAGGCGTCTATCCTTGCCCGAGGCAAGTATCCCCCGAAGCATTTTTACCATAGGGCAACTATCAGCCACAGTAGGCAATTATCCCCCTTTTGAGAGGTCAAGTAAAATAGGATTTACTCAGAACCTTTAATAATGACGTTCACAAAAATAGGCTATTATAGGAGATGAAAGGTCTATGTTTTGATATACATATAGCAAAAGTCTTAATCAGTGCTAATTTCTTAATAACAGAGCATTTTTGAAAAGTGGGGCAAGTATCCGGCTTTTACCCTACACTCTTCGGACGATACCTAATTTGTCGCAACCGATAAGTAAGTAAGTTATGACGCCTTTAGGCTTGACAGAGCCCTACCCCAAATTTTACTAAAGTGCCACAAAACGTAACAGACACAATTGGAGCATCGCATTCACATTTCTAAATAGCAACACTCTGTTCTTGTTTTGGCCGTCGGGTCAGATCGGTCGGGCACTGTAGTCAGTGGCAAATTTTGCACATCGGCTATCATCGGCTTCGTAGAGCGTAGTCTCTGTCCTGAGAAAAAAAACGCAGACGCTGAGGCTCTTTCGCACGCTTGTGGCGCTGAGGCGCTGTCCTAAATGCAAACGGTATGATGGTCTTCACCCGACCAACGGAGACCTCAAAACCGCCCGTCGCACTACCATCGTCGCACGACCATTCCCAATGAGCAGTTTTCCAATAGGTATCTAAGGCATTCCTAACCACTCACTAGATGGCGCCCCGACAATTTTGGTAATTGATAATCGCTTGAAATAGGTTGTTAGCAAACAGGATATAAACACTGGGTACGTTGTATTGGATAATATTATATTTGTCAATAGTTTTCAACCATTTTAGAGGTTGTAATAATAATGCAACATAGTGCCAACTTCTATAAATATTTCTTTATACACTTCATTTAACCTTTAACAGTTACGTTTATATTAATAAACACTTTATTTTCAAGTTTAGTATTAATTGGCTGCATGAAATCACTGCCACCATCATACAGATTTAAAGAAGATTACCAAAATTGTAGAATCTATTGATGCTTTTTGAAACAAACTATCTATACCTACTGGAAAACTCCTCATTAGGACAGTGCGTGAATCTAACCGATATGCTATTGTACCAGCGGCTAAAGTACGCGTGTAATATAAATATATATGACGGATGCGGTCAATAGTACGGACTCATGTGGTCAATAGTACGGACTCATGACGAAGAAAACGGAAGTGGGAGTGCGCCCTCTGGTGGGGCGTGCTGACAGAGTCTCGACGGCACGACTCGGGCCGAGTGGCGGCCATTCTTGGCGCGACCGCCGCCGAGGAGTGACGCGTCTTGAAACTGTCTCCACATTTCGTTTATAGAAAGTGTTATTTACGTTTGAAAATAAAGTAATTTTAAAATCACTTTTGAAATAAGAAAGTTAATCACCTCAACTGCCTACATTGTGATACTGCTCTGATTTCAAGTGAAATTATAAGTGATGTGCAAAAATGAATTGGAATAAATACAGTGGAGTAAATGTGAACCTTTTCTTTAATTTATCTGGACGATCTAATACTGATATCACCACCCTGATGACAATGATCCTGATACACCCTTTCCTTCACGCGACGACATATATTTTAAGCTTCTCAGTGACAAACGAGCAGATAACTGACCTACAATTGATACATTTAGATTGCAGGTAAAATAAATGCAGGATCGCGGGTGCGTAGTCACTGTGAGGACTAAGATGAAATGCCTGTAATTTCGCTGGCTACCCTATCTTTCAAACCGGAACACAACAATGCAAGTATTGTTGGTTGGCAGTAGAAATAGATAAGCCGGTGGTACTCACCTAGGTGGACAGGCTTGACAGAGTCCGACCACCTGATTAATTACTACCTAATAACTTAAACATGGACAAAGAACCTTTCTTATTCATAAATAGCAGACAAGATGGCACCCATTTACGTCGTCCCTCTGTTTACTTAGAAGCATTAAACAATACATAAAGCGCAAAATCGATTTGCATTTCACAAAGTGCCGTTCCACGTCTCGCGACTCGTTAATATTTCACAAGATTTTGAGGCGATAAAAAAAAAGTTGTATCGACGATCTTCCGAAAATTGACACTTTATATTTGGGCGGGTTAAGTAATTACCGCGATGAATATTTGAATTTTTAACTGGCA
The DNA here is from genome assembly GCA_905147135.1 of Blastobasis lacticolella. NCBI lineage: Eukaryota > Metazoa > Arthropoda > Insecta > Lepidoptera > Blastobasidae > Blastobasis > Blastobasis lacticolella. The sequence goes on along the minus strand of LR990053.1, from coordinate 16,745,110 downwards.
CGGCTGCCGGCTTAGTAATTCTGTTATCGGGGAAAGAAGTGGTTACATTTAATAATTGCATTATGCAAATTGGCTTGTTGAAAGTCGTCAAATTAAGACATTGATTTAATTTGTTTAACTCCGCCGAGGGGTTTCGCGAAAGGATTTTTTGGCGACCCAAAAAGAAACAAGAGATCGCTGGGAGGGAATTAAAAATTAATAATTGGCGACTTTAAACAAGTTGAGAGGATCGAGTTTGCAACTTTGGAGTTACAAGTTTGCTGCTAATTCTTTGCAGACGAATTTTTTACACGAGGCGTGGAGAGGTACCGGGTTCGAACTCCAGTGCGGCCACGTGCCAATGTTTTTTTATAGTAATGCGTTACATTAGTTAAACAGTAACCGATGCTCTTACGGCGAGTAAAAACATTGTGAATGACAGTCGTGGAAAAACATTTTTTAAATAGAAAATTTAACCTACACACGATTTGTTTTATCGGTGGTAGGATCCTGAGAAATCCGCTTATATTAATATAGTACCACACCGCACAAACAACGATGTTTGCGTTGTGTTCCGGTTTGAAGGATAAGGTAGCCAGCACAATTACAGGAAAGAGGCATAGCATTTCAGCCCTCGCAGTGACAACGTACCTGCAGTTCTGCATTTTTGTTACATGGAACCTAAGTGCGTAAACGGTAGATGTTATAGACTGCGAAGGCTCTGTAAGTTTTCTTACGTCATCGAGTACAAAAAAAAATCACTTTGTAGTATTTGCACGGGCAGAGCAACGTTTTGTGGGTCTCAAACCTCGAATTGGAGCCGCCCGACTGGGGAAGCACCTCTACCTTGCAGAATACCGCAGCTAAACAATACTCTTTTAAATAGTATTGTGTTTCTGCCGGTGAGTAAGGTCTCCAGTGCTCCATGGGGTGGGGATTTGGGGAACCGTGGCTTTGGAAGTGGAGGGGCATTTGCTTTTTTGCTGCCAGAGCAACGTGTTATAGAGGTGGGCAACGCATTGGCGATACTCTTGGTGTTGCTAATGTCTATAGGCAGCAGTGATCACTTCTCATCAGGCCCGCTTGCCTGTTTGCCTACCGAATGCCATAAAAAAAACCGATCCCTCACAGTCACTGAGGCATGTACTCGTAGGCTGTCACTGAGTTCTTTTAAAAACGAATAACTTTATTCAAAATATTCTTCTTTTTACATTTTTAGTGCGAAATCTCTACAATGAGGAAGAAGCAGTACTTCAGCTTTATTTATGTATAATTTTTTTAAGTGCCGTGATTCTGAATTTACAAAGAAAACAACTTTCTCGGATCACCTACGGGATTATTTCGTACGCATCTTCCCGGAATAGAGTCGGCTCTGAGAGCTTTTTTTCTACCCTCATAGTGTTAATTTCCCTGGAGCAGTCAATTCCTGGGATCCATCAATCTCTATCAATGTCGCGCTTGACTCTACCCTTTACAAGGTCCTTTTGTTTACTAGCTCTATCAAGTTAAAGTGGGAACAAAACTAGTGGTTTTTTGTCTGTTCCTTAGTAAATAGTGTAGTAGAGAGTAGTGTTTGTTTGGATGCGTTTTAAAAGTAAATAAATAATATTAATTTCGTTTCACATATATACCTACTTCATAATTTGACGGCCTGAGTGGTTCAGTGGTCAACATGCCGGTTAGCCACGCAAGAGGTCCCGGGTTCGATTCCCGGCCGGGCAGAAATTTAAATGACGAATTTAATTTCTGTGACGGGTCTGGGTGTTCTATGTATAATAAGTATGTATTCAAAGAGTATTTAACTAGTGTATCAGTTATTTAGCACCCATAATACAAGCTTTGCTTAGTTTGGGACTAGATGGCGCTTTGTGAATTTGTCCACGATTATTTATTTATTTATAGTTTAAATTATTATACCTCAATATACATATATAAGAAATCGTAGTTTCAAGAAGTCCTCATTTTAAGCTTCGTCGATCTAAGAAGTTGTCATTAACCGCCGAAAGGATCATAAACGACAACCTGAACAAAATGCGAGGAATGGAGATTGCGCCAAGACACTTCAGTAACGAAGAGGAGGCTCATTTATTTATTCATTTATTTAAAACTTTATTGCACAATAATACAATTGGCGGACTAAAAGCCATGTCATGCAAGCAAGCTCATGTCGAACAGTGAACTGTTATAAGTTGATGCAGTTGATGATGAGGTATTTTTGGTACATATTGGAATATTTTGACAAAAAATTCCTTATTGAAAATGGAATTTAAAATGTTACGACATTTATACGGAGCTTAGTAATAATTGTCAACATCAGTGGAACCACAATAACCTTTGATAACACCAAGACTGTTTTTAATAAAGCACTGGATAATTTAAAAAGTAAACAGCTGAACGCAATAAAAAAGCGGCTTCTTCTTTTCCATAAAGAATATTAAAAGAATAAACTTCGTCGGACTCTTTAAACATCAAATACTTGTTATGACTCGCTGTTTCTTTTTAGATTTAATTTTTTATGCGTAATTCCCTAAGCTAGCGCGGCCTGGATGAACGATTTAGGTAGTTAGGCGCCCCGATGGGGCAGTAAAGTTCTCGAGTGGCGACCACGTATCAGTAGACGCAGCGTGGGTAGGCCTCCTACAAGGTGGACCGACGACCTGGTAAGGATAGCAGGTACCAGCTGGATGCGGAAAGCACAGGACCGGTCTTTGTGGAGATCTCTGGGGGAGGCCTATGCCCAGCAGTGGGCGTCTTCTGGCTGATATGATGATGATGATGAAGCGCCCCAAATCTAACTTAATCGCTTATAATATTTGACTAAATTCAGTCGTCTAAACTCTAGGCGACTCAGATATCGCTGGATGGATGAAGTCCTGACCTGCACTAGGAATCCTTGATTGGCAGGAGATGGCGCAGGATAGGAAGAGGTGGCGATATCTGGTGTCGGAGGCCGGGATCCGCTTTGGGTAGCTGGAGGTAGGTTTTCCCTGGAGAGAACAACATGGAGTTCTTCATGAAAGGAGTTAAAAGGTGTTTAAGGGGTCGGCAACGTGTGGGTGATGCTCCTGGTATTGCAAACGTCCATAGGCTGCGGTGACTGCTTACCATCAGGCAGGCCGCAAGCTTGTTTGCCACCTTAGTGGTATATAAAAAAAGAAAAACTGAGCGTAGTAAGTAAGTAAATTTAGAAGCATAAAGTTTAAGAGAAAATCAAAATGTTTTTTACAACAATTTTAATTATAGCCTACTGGCTGATTGTAAATGGATGAAAGAAGAAAAAAAATATATTAATATATTTATTAAACAATAGTAGAGTAACAAATACTTATAAAATAAACTCCATTTTTGTATCACGCCTTTTGAAAAGAGGAGCGACGCGAAATATAATATAAGTGATACAAAAATGGACCTTATTCTGTGAGCAATACATTCCAATTTGACATGCTTTCACGCATTTTGCTTCTGAATTTAGTCGTCTAGCCGACTGAATTTAGCCAGCGCCTAGGTAATAGATATACCTCCATTATTTGTAATATTAAAATGGGGTTTACGCTATCATCAATTTACGTAGGCACGGATTTATAAGCTAGACGCCCCTAGAGACAGGAAAATTTGGGAGTTTTCTCTTACCACGTCTACGTTCGCTGTAAACAATTTCCTTAGCTTAGATAGTAAATGTAAGTCCGTAACCTTGGTTCGAACTACACATGATTTAATTTAATTTTTACTGAATACCGAAAAACCCGGTTTTTGTTAAATGGATACCGGTATTTTAAGGAGTATTTTTGCTCCGGGATCCCGCTATTTTCAGTACCCGGGATTCCGGTTTGCGACCCCTAGTTCGAACTACAAATTATCGATTATCGGTAGTTCGACGCTTCGTTGCTTCGACAAATTATTTTTCGAAAGTTTAAAATAGTTTTGATTATATACGAATGTATTATGAATTGCTTTGATGGAAGTTAATTTCGTTCGTCTTATATGTGTAGATAGGTATAGCTATGCTGTTTAAACGGAACAAGACAAAATTTTCGGGAATTAATCGTCCACTGAGCTCGTCAAAGCTTCAACTTTACTATCAGCACAATGATGATATTCTACTGCCGAATTTGAGTCTAAAATGTGTATTAGCCTATCAACAGGCCCAGTCTGGTTTTGGGCCGTGGGCCAAAACGCCTGATTAATTAAAATTATTATTTTTCCTCATACGTTTGAGGCAACAGTGAATTCGATTACAAATTATTATTTAAAATTTTGAAGAATTTTTAAATTGGACTATACGAGATAAGTAAAAGACATAATCGCAAGTAGGTACATTAATTATTGTAATTTATTATTATTACGCTTCCCGTGTATTTTATGTTGTAATAATTGTGTTCTTTTTATGTCTTTTTGGTTTATTGTTTTTTTTTATTATTAAGACACCTGATGTCATAATGTTTATGATTCGCTTACCGTATTGTAAAATAATAATATACATTATACGTCAGTATAATGCATATTATAAATAAATTTATTATTGACTACAAAAACGTTTTTTCTCCGACTATTCTAAAACCATTTTAAGGACATTTTTAACTGCGGGCCCTGAGGAAATACATTAATGTTTATTGCATCAGTCCGTCTGGTTTCGGCCCGCGGGCCAAAACGCCTGAACACTCAACAGGCCATAACACTTATCAGCTAGAATTGAGCTTCCTCCAAATTAGTGGAGCGTATTGGCAAGCAAGTGGTGTGTGGTGCCGCCACCTCAAAGAATAGCACCACCCCATCTCTTCCCGTGGGTGTCGTAAGAGGCGACTAAGGGACAAATCCGAAAGGTGGGCAGCAGCATCTTTCTGGGTAGATTTACATCAACTGCACTGCGATCTCCAACCCGCCTGCCAAGCGTGGAGATTATGGCAATGACCTCCCCTTTCGTGGGAGAGGCCCGAAGTCCTGCAGTGGACTGTTATGGGCTGTGATGATGATGATTGGCAAGCATGTTGGAGATTCCAGTATAGAAAATACTTTGGAAAAATTCTGGTTTACGCAGGTAAACGACTATCTACGTCAACACTCTTTACTCAGAGTAGTTGCTTGCACGCAATGCTTTGCACGGATGCACGGACACCACACAGCCTAGCTGGTGCCGGGGAAGGAGGTGCACTCTCGTGTACCTAAACAGATATTTACCTGCAATTTTCCACAAACACGTGTTTGCTCGACCAGTTGAGTGGCAGAAACACCTGCGACTAGAATGCATCTTGACCTTGACGAAGCCCACTTTTTGCGTCATGTTTGTAATAAAATGTATGAAAGCATTTTGTAATAATTTGGATTAGATATAGGCCATGCGTTGAAGGCAAAGTCAATCTTCTATTTTTTGTACAGTCAGTCGCAGAATGAACAAACCCATATTAAATGCATTTACCTAGTTTCAAAAGGGCTTTTATAAAAAACTAGCGGCCCGCCCCGGCTTCGCACGGGTACACGGGTTACACACGACCGCTGCGTAGGGAGCCGACCGCGCGAGTGAGCCGCGCGGCACTTTATTTCTTGACATTGATTCCTCTCCCGTACCCTGTGCTGCCTAGATAGCCGAGCGGACTGAGCGGCGAACACGCGACTTTTTTCTAATATTCACATTTTTAAACTCGTGATATCTTTCGAATGGAATGTCTGAATTGAATAATTCAAAAAGTTATATAAAGGTATTGAAGCAGTCGTGAATATGAAGTAATTGATTTTGATAAGGATTAAATAAAGAGCGTTTTTTAGCGGCGACATTTCAATTAAATTTTGAAAATAAAAGAACACTTATTGTGACATAACTATAATAGTTAGACATATACTTTTGCCACATTTTTTGTAGATAATGATGTGTTCTGCAAAGTCGTAGTACATTATTTTGTTTTATCATCAATAGTTTTCGCAGCACACGCGATGTAAGGAATTTTTTGGGTATTTTGATACACTTTGGGTTACATTATTGGAGTTTTATTAATGATCTGTAATTTTTTAGAAAATATAATATAGTCTATGTCACCCGGGGATAGTGTAGCTTCCCAACGGTGAAACAATTTTTGAAATCGGTCCCGTAGTTTCGAAGCCTATTCAATACAAACAAACAAACAAACAAACAAAAAATCAAACATTTCCTCTTTATAACATTAGTATATATATACATAGCAAGTAAGCCATCTTCGTGCGTTATAATAATAATTAAATAATAAATATTCGAGGACAAATTCACATAGCGCCATCTAGCCCCAAACTAAGCAAAGCTTGTACTATGGGTGCTAAATAACTGATATACTACTTAAATACTTAAAATAAAAATCTCAATTAGGGATAGTTGGCCATTGACATTGATTGTAGTAACTAAACTCCAACACAGGGTCAACATCGGTTCCGTAGTTTCGGAGATTACCCCCAAATACAAACACACTTACAAACTTACTCGTACAAACATACCAAACCAACTTTTCCTCTTAAAAATATTAGGTCAGGCCACCGCATCCTCCGACGATTGTATAGATTTCATCCACACCAACTAGATGCGTTGCATCCAACTGACGTACGAGCATCGCGAGCCTTTTTACCGCGCACGTGCAAGTTGTGGAATGAGCTCCCGAAGTCATTCCTTTGCACTATAACATGGGGTTCTTCAAAAAGCAAGTCTACAGGTACCTCAAAGTTAACCGCATCCGCTTCCCTTAGATACCTTCTTACCCGGGTCGTTAGGGACCATATTGCTCCACTCGTACATAAACTACAATATCACCACAACACAAAACCCATACTCAGCGAACCGATGACAGCATCTAAGGTCAACTAGACAAATGAAGGTCACGACCACACCAAACCAACAAGGGTTGCCGTAAAATCACGTTAGTCAACCAAATCTGTGCGCAAAACTGATCTCAGCGCTTGCTTTCGAACTAGGGATGGTAAAACCACATTTAGGGAATCGGATCCGGATAAGAAATCGGACTGGAGGCGGAGGATAAAATTAAAATCGGTATTGAACATATCATATCTATACATAGTATAAAACAAAGTCGCTTTCCGCCGTTTGTCCCTATGTATCTATGTACGCGTAGATATTTAAAACTACGCAACGGATTCTAATGCGGTTTTCAACAAAATATAGAGTGATTCAAGAGGAAGGTTTATAAGCAAGAGAAGATGGGTAGGTAGGGGTAAAATAGGCGTACGCGAACGAAGTCGCGCCGGATCCACTAGTTACGTATACAATTTACACAAATCACTTCGTAGCTCAGAAGAGTCATCCATGCGGGTCTTGAGACTTGTCCGCATTATTGGAGGGATTTGCTATGATCATTTACACGTATATATAACACGTCCGTCAAAAATTATGTCCTACTATCGAAGCCGAACTAGACAATGTGCATTGTTTACTGCCGACATCAGCTCCGAACTTTCGGAGTATGAGTCAAAGCACCATAACATCCCTAAGTCCGACAAACATTAAACATTAGGAGAGGCCTGATCCAATAAGATTGTGTGCTTAGAGGGACCCAACGAGGAATTATAGCTTGCTGGAACTTGGAAACTTCATAGTGTTGAGAGCAAGGACGCTTGTGTATGCTTTTGATTTTGACGCAGAGAAATTTGGCTGTTCGTCGTTGTTCCATCAGCGAACAAGACTTTTAGAGTTTAGTGTAAATAGTGAAAAGATTTTAGTTTGATGACCTGAGTGGTTCAGTGGTCAACGTGCCGGTCTGCCACGCAAGAAGTCCCGGGTTCGATTCCCGGCAGGGCAGAAATTGAAATGATGAATTTTAATTTTTGTTACGGGTCTGGGGTGTTCTATGTATAATAAATATGTATTTAAAAGTATTTAAGTAGTTTCTCAGTTATCTAGCACCCATAGCACAAGCTTTGCTTAGTTTGGGGCTAGATGGCGCTGTGTGAATTTGTCCACGAATATTTATTTATTTATATTTATTTAGTCACAACTTTCATAACAACTTGGGACGTAACTATTGCATTGAAGTTCTTGAGTTCCTTCAGACCTGAGACTTCTCTACTCACTCAATGAAGATTCATAAAGCGAACACAAGCTTATTACAAGCTTTTATTTAGTTTCATATGTCGCCATGTCTGTTCGTAATAAAATCTTGCAAGTTAAATTTGACGCATTTCTCGGTTTCATGCTCGCTCATGTAAGTTCCAAGACAATGCAATGTTATTATACTATCCAGCTGATCTGATGATGGAGACGGAAGGTGACCACAGGAACTACAAAACTAAACATGGTAAACCCATCGAGTTTAAGGTCGTTTGATTAATTTTGGACAAATACTCTGACTGATCATAGATACGCTCGATAAAACCTGTGGCCCTAGCACAAGTGTGCGCCGCGAGAGAGCATTTGTCTCTTTCTCTCAATACGAAGACGAAAGAGATAGCAATACCTATGTCGCGCTTTTTCTCGATTCAAGAGGAAAGTTTATAAGCAAGAAACAGGTAGGTAGAGGTAAAGTTGGTGTCATCATCATCATCTTGGCGTTATGTCCCAGTTGTGCCTCCACGTGGCACGCGGGGACTCAGGGTACGCCTGAAAGTTAAAAGTAGGTGTATGCGAACGAATTCGCACCGGGTCTACTAGTTTTAATATAAATGCGAAAGTATGTAAGGATGTTTGGCTGTTCGATACGTACACCCAAAAACTACTGAATGGATTCTAATAAAATTTGCAGCTTATAGCCCAGAGTAACACAAAGGCTATGTAATTCATCCCGAAATTCATTTGGTTCGCGGGCAAAAGCTAGTTGCTTATTGTTTAGTTAAGCCAGGCGTTTGACCGCCATCTCACCTGGTGGTAAGTGCGATGATGGAGCATGCCTATCTAGGAACAGCCTATTCACTCTAGCCTTCAAACTGAGTCGCTGAGTCGCTGAGTCGCACAAAACGCTGAGTCATGGACCATTTTGTCTATAATAATAAATATTCTAAAAATATATTAATACAAACCTGTAAATTTTTAGACAAATAAATATTTCTATTTCTATTTCAAGGCGTCTAGATTATAATGATCAGGGAACACTCGCAGACTACGCGTTCCATTCCTCAGCCGTAGTTGGTGGATACTTCATCTCTGGCGCTTCCATAAACCGAGAATCTTCGCTCTGCATTGTCGAATCTGTAACTCACATGAAATTACTCGCCGCAAGCCCGTAATCTTCGGAGATAGTGGTTAATATGAATTCCGGGAGTATATATCTTACCTACGTATGGGGTCGAAGTTTCGCCCAAGACTCGTAATGGTAGCGTGATTGCATTCCCGGCTGCCCTTGCTCGGATTTTGGGGATTGGCCCATCTTTTTTTTTCGGAAGAAAGGCTTAATGACATGTAGGGTAAAAGCCGGGTAGTTGCCCTACTTTTCAAAAATAGCACTATTTATAAGAAATATATACTTACCAATACAACAATATAAAAACATAGGTCTTTGATCTTCTATAATAGCATATTTTCGTAAACATAATTATTATATAGTATATATTATTATATACTTCTGAAAAGCAGGATGGTTGCCTACTGTGGTGGATGGTTGTGCAGATAAATTAGCTCCCATAATTCTTGGAAAATGTATTCCAAATACCTTCAAAATAAGTTTCCCAAAAACTCCACAGATTTCATTTCCAAGATAATTCCCCAAATTTTTTAATTTTTTGAAAATGTGGGACTACCGCCAATCTTGAGACCCTGATTGAACTGGACTTGATTGGACGATAGGCATGAAGGTGTATGGTGTAAATGGACGAACTGCAGATTGGATCAAGCCTACAGCGTCATACCGGCTTTAGACATAAAGTCCAGAACGGAAGTTGATAATAAATCTGATATTGATTGAAGTAACATTGACCGAATTATAATTACAGGTTTTTAGAAACAACTGCTTTCAAGGTTTTCAACTGGAATAATTACTTAATGAAATATAATAAATCGATATCACGGACATATATTATGTACATTGCTAATCATAGAACATGACATTTGTTTAAAAAATTGTAACCTTCAAAGACAGCTTTGTAAGTGGCCGGCAATGTTGCTTTGATCAACATTGCCGGCTACTTACTCGAATAAGTACATACATTATTGATAGATATTTCATCCCTACTTCATCCCTTCACCCGTATGTATAATAATGAAATTACTTAATGTAGTATTTCTTTAAGGTGCCACCATATTAGAGTGATGTGATGTTACACAACTTAACATTAGAACCACACCACGTGACGCGAGTGACGCTCCATACACGTGTATACGGGCCTGTATGTCTGCAGGCAGAATGATGCGTGACACGTCAGACCGCGCTCTGACGCGCTCTGATGCTCTCGCCGTGGGATTTGGTCGCAACAGCGACGTCACGTAAGAAAAATGTGTTGCTAAATTGCGTGTTTTCATACATTTACTACGAGAGCTGATGTCCCATGCATCACATATGTCACATGACATCACTCTAATGTGGCGTTACCTTTGCTCTACTCCACTATGGGATGTAGTGGTATTTTTTTAATATTTTTAATTTTGCTTTTTTGGAAGTATGATAAACATCTAACAGATAACTTTGAAATTTCGATACTTAATTTGTTTCGCGCGAAAATGCGTTCCTCTCTTGCACACTCGCAAACGTGTGCCAAACAATTATGCAAAGAACTGTGTTGTGCTCCAAGAAAGTACAACAAACATCATACTTTCTATAGACTACTTTCGGGCAATATAAGGGAAAGACCCGCCTCCTAGCTCGGAAACTTTCGTAATCTTACTCGGCATATCTTTCAGCGAAATTTATTTGCACCTTTCCTGGGCAGTGTTGCCACCTTAGTGATTTTTCTACTGAAACTGGTGATTTGGGATCGTCAGTGGACATTGGAAATAATGAAACATAAGTCGACATAGACATGGAATAATTACAATTTCCATTTTTCGGGCGGAAGTGATTTCCCTTCGGACGGAAGTAAAGATCAGTATGAGTAATCGTCTTGGCGTCAATATCCTTATTGTGCTCTCACGCGCGTGAGCTCAAACATTATCCAGGATTTCGCAGGTCAAATGGGCTAGGCGAAATGACATTATATCATATAACCAACATAAAAAGGCGGATAACCCCCGACTAAGTTTACTTGTAATTAGTATGTATGTAATGTATGTAATTTGGGCTGTGTGTTTGAGTCTAATAAATGTGTTTTACTTTACTTTACCTTACTTAACCCAAATATTTACTAAACTGCACAATCGATTTTCCCGATTAAACTGATTTTCAAATAGAGAAAAGCGCATCCAAATCGCCGTTCGGGAGCTAGGATCATATACACGGATACTCACGTCAAACTTATAACACCCCGCTTTTTTCGTCGGGGTTTAAAATTACCTACATAACTAAATTACTAGTTGGCAAACATTTCGTCGTCAACCTGGCAACACTTAGGGAATTGTGTTTTGTTTCAAGGTCGCGTTGAGGGAATCGGAATATTCGTTACGCGAATTTTGTTTGTGATTTACAAACGCAATGTTACGGCGTGCCGTTCCGTTTTACGGGGCGCGGTTCGCTGTTTTGTTACCTTAACTTGCGTTTGGTTATGCGTGAATCGGGACGCAACTTTACGAGGAACTTGTTATGTTTGATTAGGGCCATAGAATATTTATTGGTGCCTTACCTTACTTACTGCGCTGGATCAGCGACCCAAAGAGGATCTAGGCCTTAGACACAAAAATACGCAACTCATGTCGATCCTGAACGGTGTTCCATCTCGGCCTCTGATGCCTAGGCTGATTTTTTTGGTAGGGAAAGTTTGTTTCTAAATAAGATTAAGTAACTTCATTGACTACCTATGTGTTACTTAAGAATAATAAAATGAAAAAAAAAAATTCAACATTTATATCGTACGTCTTTCTCTGGCCCTGACCGACGGCCTTTGGCAAGAGGAGTCATGGCTATAATAATATTCGGGAAAAGGAAAGTTTTAATTTAGTCGCTCATAATATAATAATAAATATGCTTGGACAAATTCACACAGCGTCATCTGGAACCAAATCATGTAATCAAAGCTTGTGTGGGTGCCAGAAAACTGATAAACTTTATATACATTTTTTAAATACATTAGACATACTACACCCAGACCCTAGAAGTAACAGAAATTACTTACAGGCAAGAAGTAACAGAAATTAAAATTCATCATTTAAATTTCTGTTCCGCCGGGAAACGAACCTGGGACCTCAGCGTGGAGACCGACATGTTAGCCAACTGAACCACTTAGGTCGTATGTATGTATGTAAACTCTTTATTGCTTAATAAATACAGGAGTTACAAAAATATTTCACGAAGCAAAGGCGGGCTTATCCCACAATGGGATTTCTTCCAGCCAACCGTAAACATTCTGAAAGGACATTTAAGAAGCGGTGGCGGCAATATTGTCGGACCAGGTCGTCATTATCTTTCTTACGTCCAACATTGCCGACTTTGCCTGAATGGGTTCAAACAAGACCAACGCTTCAAAGGACGCAAGACAAAACCCGGTCTTATACAATATAAAGGCTAGAACACCTAGAACGACCCAATTGTGCAGGAAAACCGTCCGCCGTCACCCCATAATCCCTCGCATGATCACTTAGGTACGCCCCTCGGTCGACAATAAGGACCTGGATGGCGTCGTAACTAAGATATTTCGAGGGCCATACAAACATACGTCAGACATGAGATCGCATGAGCTCCGTCCGCACGGATCGTTGCGGCCATTATGGGCTGTGGTGCGGGTTAGAAGCGAATAGCGTAGAAGGAGTCAATGGCCTAAGCTGACGGGTCCGAATCGCCATGAGCCAATGACTTGTCTGAGTTATGTACTTTAGTTGGTCGTTAACCGTTGCTCGGCGAGGGAAAACATCGTGGGGATACCTGCACATTCAGGCGACCCCGCTTCCTCACGCTCCATAGCACAACTGGGATGTTGTCACGAAGATCATAATTTACATTTATTGCCATAAGACACCACGACACGACACAAACAAACAAAGTTAAAAATAAAAAAAATAATAGAAAAAGCATTACGTAGGTGTGTACATCAACCATCAGTTGCAGTTAGAAACTATTACACCTACACACGTACACCTACATTGATTCTCATGGCACTAGCAATGTCATGGAGGCCAGTGCAAAAGGATCCCACTCAGCTTATGCTGTGAACCGCGAGGCGCGTCTCACATCGCTGGTTTTCTGTGGACCCTAGTGCGACATGGGGATATACAGTTTAGGCTTCGATTTTACTCACACGCGTGCGACAGTGACGCTCTGCGAAACCAAACTAACCAATGTGTATTATTACACGCACGGTACTGTTTGATGTATGGGGTACGGACCATCTGCGTGGTACGTGTAGCACGCGCGTAGCAATATATATATATATAGCAATTTGACGACCTGAGTGGTTCAATGGTCAACATGCCGGTCTGCCACGCAAGAGGTCCCGGGTTCGATTCCCGGCCGGGCAGAAATTTAAATGATGAATTTTAATTTCTGTTTCGGGTCTGGGTGTTCTATGTATAATAAGTATGTATTTAAAAAGTATTTAAGTAGTATATCAGTTATCTAGCACCCATAGTACAAGCTTTGCTTAGTTTGGGGCTAGATGGCGCTGTGTGAATTTGTCCACGAATATTTAATTTAAAAAAAAATAACGTAGAGACAGCGTTGCGCCCGCGTAGCACCGCATAGCGACCGCGCAGCTAGGACACGGTTAAATAATATTCTGTGCCTAGTTTTAATTTCGTTGTAGACCGCGATGTTCAGAGGTGTTCGGTGTTCAGTAGCGATGCGTACGCTGTAAGTAGTAAATAAATAAAAGTATAATTAACAAAAACTGTAGAAAGGCAACGGGTGGCCTTATCGCTTATACTGGTATCCAGGCAAGCTTGGGTAATAAATTATTTTTATTAAGCTTTTATTTTAAACTGTTCGGTTAAAACTAAATGTACTGTCAGACGTCTTGGGTTGTCAGTTGAGCATCATGTAGGTATACATACTTTATAGAGGGCACTTTATAGATACATAGTAGAAACTAATATCTCTAAAACCGCTGATCGCTCCACTCTCGCGCCGCCGATGAAACCGTTACGCGGCGGGCCGTCGTAAAGCGGCGACGAGTCGCCGAGGACGTGACGCGTCGCGGACGCGACCGGGATGGATTTACGAGTTTTCGACGGACGAGTGACACTGGCTGGACCTCGGGTTCGCTGGTACTGGTGCTGTTTAGTATTCTAATGCTGAGGTGGCCCTGAACCGGCCGGCTGTACTGTATTTACGTACAATACAAAGGCTTATGTGCATGACAACCTTAAGAACCATACCCCTGTGCACTAGTACACTCTCTATTTCTTTATTTATTTGTTTCACAGCATATGCATTATTTTATATACCCAACAACAAAACCAACTACTACTATAAAACCCAAACCAGCTAAGCATATCTTTCTCTATAGTTTTTTACAAATACTAATATCTAATTACATTTAGACTACCTGAGTGATTCAGTCGGTTAACATACCGCTCTGCCACGCCGAGATCCCGCGTTAGATTCCCGGACGAGCAGAAATTGAAATGATGAATTTTAATTTCGGTTACAATTACAAATTCTGTATTAGTAAGAGTTACACGTCAGTTTCAGTCAGTTACGTGTCTGGATGTGGTATGTATAATAAGTGTGTATTAAAAATAATTAGTTATATACACAGATAACACAAACTTTGCTTACTTTGGCGCTAGATGGCGCTGTGTGAATTTGTCCAAGCATATTTACTCGTATAATTATTTCTGTATTTTGTTTTGACTCGCCAACCCAATGTAACTGAATCCCCAGCGATTCAACTCGCCATATTCATTCGCCAACCTATCCCCCCAAACATTGCACAGGAAAACAAAATCCGGTTCCGATAATCCGGTTAATATTTAGATATAGCCAGGGCCGTCGATCGGACCACTGATCGCGGGGGGCCCAAGACCCCCCGTGTACGCGTTTCCGTGCAAATTAACGGGGGTCTGATCAGATTTCCGTGACCAACGGAGCGCGAAGTCCATCGCAATGCCAATCAGTGAGTGGCCATTTTCACGCCCCCTACACTTAATTTGGTATTTCGGACACTAGTGGTAGTACTGTGTCGATGTGACGATTGTCGAGAGTAGTGTTGTGACTATAGCGATCGGGATTTTTTTTTGTCTTGCCACGAAGGATTTTTTTTAATAATTGCACTAGCCAGGCATTTGACCGCCACCTCACCTGGTGGTAAGCGACGATGCGGCCGATGATGGAGCATGCCTGTCTTGGAACAGCCTATTCATAGACACCGAAACCAGTCATAGACGTGCGGACATGGTGTGCAACTATGAATTATTCCGCACACAGCACTCTCACAGGTTTTTCTGTTTCCTTGGCACTTATCTTTATAACAAATTAAATCGCAACCTAAGTATCCACCTTATGAATAAATTTAATTGCAAATTAACTATCATAGATTGGTTAAAAGGTAAGTCCTACAAGGAAACAGAGAAAATTCTGGAAGTTGTTGGTTAACTATAAACATAGTATAAAGTTTTAGTACTTCAAACTCATTCTACTGTACCCTATACATACAACTTAAACACTTTACTGTTTCACAAAATGCATGTAAGAATTAACCTATATATTAAGACCTACTACCCTGGATGCCTAAGATACAAGTAAATCATTTACTTCGTTTAGGTGTCCAAACTATCAATAACTAGAATTAAGTACCTATTATTATTTGTGCAAGAGTTGTAAATATGTAGCCTTTATTTTATTTGTACGCATTTACTATAAGTAGGTATGTTGTAATTTTTAACTAACTTGTAATTTTTGATTAATTTTGTTTGAATAAATAAATTTAATTTATTTATTTATTCACTCTGGCCTTTCTCTAGTTGTTATCGACATCTGTGTTTGTAACAAACTTGCGGTAGAATAAGCATTGAAAGCTTGTACAATACGAGTACGAGCAACAATCTTGCGGTAGAATAAGTATTTAAAGCTTGTGCAGCAACGTGAGTAGGTAGAGTGGGACGATGTTAGTGACAATTAGATAATAATATTAGTAAATAACATCTACCGACCACCACCTATGTCGGGCGTTCCAGGTATCACTGGAGTGACGAAGTGGAAAGATACCTGTTGGAACTCCGGGCACAAAACAGAGTGGAATGTAATATATTAGTGTCGGAGGCCAAGACTAGTTTTGGGTCGTTGCGTCAACATAGAAAGTAATTAAATACTTATAATATGTGACGGGGTACCGTTTGGCAAATGCTCTGAGATTCAACCAGGCTCCGAGCCCTCAGAGAAAGACCTTCATTTCCCTTCAGTTAGACTCATGTTGGCGTTAATGTCTGGGCTGTGCTCTCTAAGATTTGGCAGATCAGATAATTACAGTGGAATGACTGCCATCTGATCTCCGTGACCCTGCTAACAGGGGAACCTGTCCAGATTGGATTATGGTTATACATTCAGTCGCCTGAATGCTTTAAGGCCTTGCCACACACAAAGCTCGGCGCGAGCGCGGTGCGATAGTTGCTAGGCAACTATCACGCCGCGCTCGCACCGCGCTATAGTTGCCTAGCAACTATCGCACTGCGCTCGCGCCGAGCTTTGTGTGTGGCAAGGCCTTTACCTAAGTTAGAGTACCTGTTATTATTGGCTTCATTTGTCCGAACTGCAAATTATCATCGATAGATATCCCAACCCACTATTCGTCGGACCTACAAAATTCATCCCACTTACACCTACACACTTATTTTCACTTACAAAGCCAACAATTCTCTCACAGAACAATGCCACGCCTACAGTGTGCCTCATAAAATTCGAGCCGGAAAATTTTCACGTTAATAATAAACTAGCGTATACGCCACTGTAAAAGCTGCGTTTACAACCGGCAGCGAAAAGTACAGTCGGTTCCCTAAGATATGTCGTCAAGCATTGTTGACCTGAGTGGTTCAGTGGTTAACATCTAACTTAAATGTAAAAATAAGGATACAACTCATATACAAACTATGGAACTGTATTTTTTCATGACTTGAATTTAGTTAAAGGTGTTTCATTGTTGTCTGTAGGAAATCCAAAGTTCAAGCGAATATCGCGATTAGATGCTACAGCTACTACTGAATAGAGTTATAGCGAAGCACTGCTGTACCATACAATAACCTAAAAAAAAATTATTACCGTCTTACGCATCACGCATTACGCAGGCCTCCTACAAGGTGGACTGACGTCCTGGTAAGGATCGCAGGTACCAGCTGGATGCGGAAAGCACAGGACCGGCCTTTGTGGATATCTCTGGGGGAGGCCCAGCAGTGGGCGTCTTCTGGCTGATATGATGATAATTACCATCTTTAAGTACTATTACTACTACTGTGACTATTTGGTGGATTCCTATGCAATACTACTAATAGGTATGCTTGGACGAATACAATTCTGTACTATTATTGGTTTCCAATTATGTAATTTGCTCTTTACAAGGTTTTTGTAGCTGTTGATTCAGTCATAAATAAAATAAATAAATACCATCATCATCATCTTGGTAACTATCTGCCATCTGACCTCCGTAGTCCTGACTAGATTGAATCATGGTTTCGCCTGAAGTGTAGGTTTCATTGCGATGTCAATCAACTAAACGTGCATAACACAGAATAGAGTCTTTGGTACATGGCCGCTGTGGGATTCGAACCCGGTACCTCTCGCTTACGAGTCGGATACCTTAACCACTCAGCCACCAATACTCCTAAATTAAATAAACCTTACCTAAAAACTATTACCTATGAACCTATTATAAGTATTTAGGGACCTGACTGTAGTATACATAAGTAGGTACAATGAAATTATTATTTATGCATCTACCCGCAAATGAGGAATAAACCAGTTGCTTATTCTCATAGTGTCGTTGTTGTTATTGCTCCCCTATTAAAATACTTGTCAGATGTGGTCCGAGTGACATTAAATGGGACTTTAGGTGGTGTAAAACTGATGAGTGACGTAGAGCTTGTCTAAGCTGAAATGATGCGCTTCACTACTTAATTAGTTGATTTCGATGTGTGAGTGCAAATATTAATAACGACACTTCATCTGTGTGGGAGTGTCGACTGCTCCAATCGAACGACGCGTGCTCCTACGTTTGAGTCTCACCGGCAACTGAATGACCAATTACAATGGCATTTGTATATGTATTGCGTCCATATTTTAAATTTGCTTGTGTGCGTTAATGCGATAGTGGGGCGCGTCATTTCAGCTTAGACGAGTTCCAACAACCTGTGAAAATGACTTCTCTGGCGTCTACGTATGTTACATACAACACTTCATTGCAACAACCTACGCCGTTAGCATGCGACGGCAATATGGTTTTCAACTAGAAAGAATGGAAATCTACCCTTGATTTCTATTTGATTGCTTCAGGACGTAATGGGGCACCAGGTAAGGATCGATGCGCTGTATTTTTGCACGTTATCGGCAAATTTGGACGAGAATTGTAAGAAGAATATGATTTCAAGCACAAGTGCGGTCCTGCATGGAGTACTGCTGCCACCTCTGGGATGGATCAGCTAAATATCAACTGACGGCTTTGGATTCGGTGGAAAAACGTGCAAAGAAGATAATTTGTGACCCGCGGTTGATTAAGGCTAGGCTGCAGAGCCTCGAACATCGGCGTAGGGTTGCGCGTCTGTCGGTCTTCTACAGATTACATTTCGGAGAGTGTGCGAAGCAGCTGCACGACCTCATTCCGCCGGCCCCTTTCCGCCATCGGGAAACGCGATCCGGGCGAGCGCTTCATCCTTATGTCGTGGATCTTCCAGCCATCCGCACGAACCGCTTTGGCTCGACCTTTATAATGCGTACGGCTAAGGAATGGAACGCTTTGCCTGCGGGTGTGTTCCCTGATCAATATAATCTGGATGCCTTTAAGGCTAGAGTGAATAGGCTGTTCCAAGACGGGCATGCTTCATCTTCGACCGCATCGTCACTTACCAACAGGTGAGATGGCGGTCAAATGCCCGACTTGTTTGTTATAAAAAAAAAAAAAAAAAATTTTGATCCAAAAGAAATAAACAAGTACAACGTTTTAGTGAAAAAAATTTAAGCTAAATTGAATCCGCAAAAAAATTTCAACTACAAAAGACACTGTTTCTTCGAAACCATGCAGGTTATTAGGAAGATCTGCTTGTGAACAACTCAACCTGTTTATTCGTTGCAAATAATTAATGTAAACTATTTAAATAAACATTTTTGTAAGAAATATGGTTGTGTATTTGAAGGCATTGGTCGCCTCCCTTTGGAGCACAATATACCTGTTGATCATTCTGTGCAGCCTACCTATAAAATTGTAACCGCTATTGCTGGAGGAATTAAGCAATATGGAAAAATTAAGCGTAATTCTCCATATTCCAGCATTGTGCTCGTGGCCATGGTCCAGCATTGTGCTCGTGGCCAAGCCCAACGGGAAGCTGCGTATCTGCCTCGATCCCCGTAACTTGAACAAAGCTGTCAAGCGTAGTCACTTTCAATTGCCTACAATTGACGAGATATCAGTAAATTTAAATGGAGCGAGATACTTTACAAAGCTAGATGCCAATAAAGGGTTTTGGATGGTGCCTCTGAATGAACAGAGTTCAAAACTTTGTACATTTTCAACACCCTTTGGCCAGTACCGGTTTTTAAGATTACCTTTTGGTATAAGCTGTGCTTCGGAAGTTTTTCACAATGAAATGTTAAAGATTTTTAGGATGGAAGGTGTAGAAATATTTATAGTCGACATACTAGTTTGGGGCACTACGAAAGAGGAGCTCGATAAAAGATTACAGATGGTCTTATAAAAGCGAAACAATACGATGTGAAATTTAACCGGGACAAATGTGAATTTTGTAAAAATAGCGTGTCATATCTAGTTCACATATTTGATCAAAATGGAATGAAGCAGGACGAAAATAAGGTGTTGGCAATAAAGACAATTGAATATCCAAAATCTCGCAAAGAATTGGAGCAGTTTCTAGGCATGGTGAATTATTTGTCTAGGTACATTTCAAATTATTCGGAGATATCAAACCCTTAAAGGCAATTTTTGAAAAAAGAGAGAGAATGGCAATGGCATTCACCTCATGAAAAAGCGTTCAACAAATTGGAACACTGCATAGTGAACGCTCCAGTTCTTCGTTTCTACTCACCGGCAGAACCGGTGACTCGGTAGACGCGAGCGCGAAAGGGTTGGGCGCGTACCTGCTGTAGGGCGGGCGGCCCGTCACCTACGCTGCGCGCACGCCGCGCCAGCGGAGACACGTTGGGCCCAAATAGAAAAGGAACTCTTGGCGATAGTTTAATGGTTGTACAAAATTCCATCAATATATATATGGCCATGATAACGTTACAGTAGAGAGTGATAATAAACTAGAAACATTACCCTCCTTTGCGTCGCGTAGGCGGCTAAACTTAAAATTACTATTTATTATCAGTTACCTAAATGATCTTGTGGATAGGTAAGTTACACCCGGTTTCTGAAACGCTTGTCAAATCATTGATTAGCTAACAGACTGTCACATTTAACAAGCTGTTAAATCACTGTGGGTTTCTGAAAGGCCAATCAATCTATTCTTAGCTAATCGACCATTAACAAGAGATCAATTTTTTCGTCTGGCTACCCCTGCTAAAATCAGTCACATTCATTCACCCATATATGTTTTGTTTCTGTCTAACGCATTGATTTGTCTCTGTCCCTAGCGGCGTTTTGGTAGCGGCGGGATATTTAACTTTTAGATGAAACTGATAGCGATTGTATAGTTTTCGTGTAAAATCGAATATTATCAAAAAAAAATACAGAGCGAGAAAAGAGAAATTATAAAAATATTTATGTTATAGGGTCACGGGTTCCAGTGGATCAGTAATCCCATCATCATCATCTTTAGGCAGTTAGGTGGGTCCCGGTCCACTGCTGAATACAGGCCTCCCACGGCTTGCACTCTGGTCGACTCTGTTATCTTGCATTCATCGGCTCCCTAGGACCTTAAAGAGGTCGTCCGTCCATCTCTTGGGAGGCCATCCAGAGTTCGCCACTCAACAACATCCGCCCCATCGGCTATCGATTCTGTGAGTTTCTCCCAATAATCCCATTAGTTAATACCTGGTTCAAGTCCTGGACACGGGCCGGTTCGTGGTTCAGGTCCAGGTCCTGGCCCTGCACCAGGTCCTGGTTCAGGTTCAGGCCCTGGCCCCGAACCAGCTCTTAGTTCAGGTCCAGGTCCTGGACCCTGACATGTCCGTGGTTCAGGTCCTGGTCCTGGTTCAGGTCCATGTCCTGGCCCCGAACCAGGTCCTGGTCCAGCTAATGTTTATGGTCTATGTGCTGGCACTGGTCTAGTTCCTGGTTCTGGTTCAAGCTCAAATTGTGATCAAGGTTGCAGTTTTGGTCATGATCCTAGACCAGAACCTGGACCCTAGACCTGGACTTTGCCTTGTACCAAAACTAGGACCTGGACCAGGGCCAGGACCAAGACCTAGACCAAGAAAATCGGATATTATTTCTTTTGACAATCGGTTAATTGGTCGATTTTCGCTAATTAAAATAACAAGGCGATAACATACAGTTAACATGAGAAAAAGCTTTCCGAAAACCCAAAATTACATTAATCAGCCGTTAATTGGAGATTTGACAATCCGTTGACAAGCTGTTAACAAACTGTCAGTTGGCCCTTTCAGAAACCCAAACTGCATTTAATCAGAGATTAACAAGCTGTTACGTAATTTTTGCGTTGACAAGCGTTTCAGAAACCAGGTGTAAGTGTTATAATAAATTGCTTCAGAGGCTTTGGACAAGTATTAGATTAGGCATGTTACAATTCAAGTTTATTTTTATATCACTTGTTATTTACTGATAAGAAATCATAGTAGATTTGCTACTATCATGTATACCTATTATTTACTACAAGCATAGTGTAATAAACTGTATCTGTTTGCAAAAGCGACACATAAATGTTTCGTTTTTATGTTAAGTTACATACTTACACGTTTTACTTTTGTATCTACTTTAAAATATTTAATTGATTGTTTTGTTTGTAAAAGGAGAAGGATGTAGTATACATAAGTAGGTACAATGAAATTATTATTTATGCATCCACCTGCAAATGAGGAATAAACCAGTTGTTTATTCTCACAGTGTCGTTGTTGTTATTGCTCCCATATTAAAATACTTTACTGACTGTACACAGCGGGTCTCCCGCAGTGGTGCCGTGAAGCCCTAAGCGGTTTTTGATGTCGCCAGTCCTGTAGCGCAGTTACGGCCATGTTCCGGCCTAAGAACAGTCCCCAGTGACTGTTGTTTGAAGAAACAGTGGCGTGTAGATGAGAATGGGCATTGTGTTAGGGTATTCATTGCGTAAGGTGACACGGGTCGAATGTAAAGTGCGGGTCGGTGCTAAGGATACTGGAAAGACAAGGGAATATTGTAGGTAGATAGAAAATCTTCAATGATAGCCAAAATAGTAGAGAGCTAATATTGATCAGTTGTGGCGGTATTGCCGGTAAAAGCAAGCAGGCAACAAAATTAATTATTGTTTGTTAAATAAATAAACAATTTAAATAAAAATGCTTGGACAATTCACACAGTGCCATCATAAAGCCCCAAAGTATGGTGTAGGTAGATAGAAGAGGTTCAGAACATGATTACTATCGGGCTGATTATGAGAAAGTCGTATCGATTTATCAATGTCAGAATAAAATTTTACCACATATAAATAAGTTACATACCCTCACACAATTCCTACACACACCTGCAAAATTTCACTCGACCTTATTTTCATTCAAATCTTCCAAAATATCAGAAATGTCGCCAAGACGTTGTATGTACCTCATAGGGGAAAATATAAATAACCGTGGTAAAATCACGAAGGCGAACCACTGTTCCTTGGGTTTACCTCATCGTGTGTCATAAGCACAGTCCCAAGGCGCAGAGAAATGCTTTTGTCACAACACTCGCGCGTAATGTTTACCCCCGAAACAAATGAAGGTAGCTACGATCTCATAAACGCAAATGTGGGTACTTAAACAGGCGAAATGAATTTTTGCTGACGCACAATTCGGACAGTTTAATTTTAGAATTGTGGGTACTTGGTCTAATTTTGTGTTTGGGGCGTTGTTGCTGCGCCTTCGTATTTTACAAATTAATTGTAGAATAATCATCATCATCATCATCGCAGCCCGTTATAGTCTACTACAGGACTTAGAGCCGCACCTACGAAAGGGGAGCTTATTGCAATAGTCTCCACGCATGGCAGGCGGGTTGGAGATCGCAGTGTTGTAAATATAACAATGGGAAATGATGCTGCTCATTTTCCAGTCTACGGAGATCTTTGCCACGAGTGTAAGGGTTTGGTGCTGTTCTACTCTGCCAGACAACATACGGCAATTGTAGAATAGTTGTGATTAATTGTATACTGGTGGAGGCAAGAACGAGTTAAACTATGATGTCATAAACGCTGTAAGGTTGAGTAATGGGCGAATAAAAAGTTAGATCAAATGACACGAACAAAATAATTTTGAACAAGTAATAAATAACGTACAACGCCATAACTCTCCTTTATCTCTCTAACAAAACGTCTGATCATTTATTTTTTCGCTCTCCCGTACGTATATTAGAACGCATTAAATCAAAAGCGAAAGTAAATATTTGCTATAAATTTCCTTTGCAAGTGTGTGTGTACCTGAACGAGACACGCATACAAATCGTTTACTCGATTAACTCTATTGTCAGAAAAAAGCAAAACATATCCCAAAAGAAAATGGGCTTCAATTTTTTATGGTCTCGCGGGTAAACATTGTAAATGGGATAAATATTTATTCATACTTTATGCAAAGCGTAATAACATAGTATTATTTGTACAAATACCTTATACATAATCATGGATGAGAATGATTGAATTATTTAACTGCTTATGATTAAGGCAATACATAAGGCCCAAGGATGCCTCCTTGGGTGACACCTTAGCAGAACCTTCATTAAATACTCAAACTTGGCAGTTATAACCGTTTTTTGATGTAAGTACATAAAAACTGTAAGACCATTACATTCTCATGAATGTAATAAATACATTGACTATTTTCCTCTAAAAAAGACTTTTGGTTTCCAAGCGGATCAATGTTTATGATAATACATAAGGCCCAAGGATGGCTCCTTGGGTGACACCTTAGCGGAACCTTCATTAGGCACGCAAACTTGGTCGTTTTTAACCG
Organism: Blastobasis lacticolella; assembly: GCA_905147135.1. Classification (NCBI taxonomy): domain Eukaryota; kingdom Metazoa; phylum Arthropoda; class Insecta; order Lepidoptera; family Blastobasidae; genus Blastobasis; species Blastobasis lacticolella. The sequence continues at coordinate 16,720,856 of LR990053.1, read as the reverse complement.
TTTTCTTTTCTGAAAAAGTCTTTTTGGTTTCCTTAAAGCGTATCACTGATTTATGTGGCGCATTTAACAGGCACCGTAACGGCTAATAAATCTTAGTTAACTTGTTGCTGTAACGTAAGGAATTAGCCGTTCCTTATAAATGCGTTTCGCCTGTGTTCCCCCGTTAAGATTTTTTCGAGAGAATTTTGTGTCGGATTACGTTTATGCCGGTTTCGAGCGGCCTTTTGAAAGGGGGAGATTATGAAAATTTGTTGTGATACAAATAACCGTTTTGAGATTTTACGTACTTTGTGTTCTGTAAAGTTATTGAGGATGGGTAATATCTTGGCTTTTATGTGGCTTAGACGATTAGGTGGTTCGAAGTGGGGTAGTTAATACACCACGCCGTACATAAACCACACTTATGGTATCTTGAGACCTAACAGCAAATTAATTATTAAATTATTGTTGTTGAATGTGCCAGTAGCTGGTTATGTTCAGTTTTTTGTTCTCTCTTTCGCTTTCCTGTTATTACTACCTATAAATTTCGGGCGATGAATGTTTGTTATTCTAATTTAAATTTAATGTTACGTTTATTCTATTTTTTATTCTTATTTCTTCTTGCACCGTCTTGTGATTCTTGTTAATTTATCTCTGGTTGACTGGTAGAAAGAGCTACGTAGCTTTAAGTCCGCCATTTTGCCTGTTCATGAACTCTTAAATAAAATTTATAATTTGAGTAACCACGCCTGTTTAAAACAATCCTAGCCAATATAATAAAAGTAAAAGTTTGTTCCCGAATAGTGTACAAACTGAGTATGTTATTGGACAGATTCTTCGCACATATATAACAATTTTTTTTATGTGATACAGCAGACAAAAAGACATGCAGGCAACCTGATGGAAAGTGGTCATCGTCGTCTATGGACATCAGCAACACTAGTGGCGCTACCAATGCATTGCCCGTCTCTAAGGAGACTTCTAATATACCTCTTAAACGATCCCATGTCATAGTCCAAAGGAAACACTGTGGCTGGGAGCTCATTCCACATCCGAATCGTACGAGCGAGAAATGTTCTTTAAAATCTTCAACTGAAGCAAACACACGTTCCAGTCCAAAACAACGAGGAAAATAATAAATCCTTATTAGATATCGGAAGCTCAAAACTGAGATCGTAATGGGTCAATGAGAAAATTTCATTTGCCGAGTTCCCAACAATTTCTATTACACGGATTGATTTTATCCACTTTAGTTCGTAGTGTAGACATGTTTCTAGGTATTGTCTGAGAGATTACTTCATGGAATAAACATTTGAAATAATGCTCTCTATAGTTAGAGATTTGTATTTTATTGTTCTGGAATCAAGTTCTTTTGAGCCATGACTGATCATGCATAGAACAAACCGTTGCTGGATCAATGATGCCGCGGCGCATATTCATTATTTGATAAATTATTATTACCTTAATGGTTAGGTTATAATATATTATGTTTATGACGTTTGGAAGATGATATCCTTTATCTTGTTAAAAAAATAGAGTTACACAAAGACACTTTTTGCCTTTTTGCTGCCAGAGATACTCTTGGTTTTGCTAATGTCTATAGGCAGTGGTGACCACTTTCCATCAGGTGGCCCACTTGCCTGTTTGCCTACAGTATGACATAAAAAAAAACTTTACAAATACAAATATTAAAAAATCTCTTTATAAGACAGCGGCAAGGATAATACATGAAGCGGTTTTAAATCAATCCCAAATAATTGTAAAAGGAAAATCTTTATAAATAAATAAATAATGTATTTTTATGCATTATATACATGTGCTTGGACAATTTCACACAGCGCCATCTAGCCCCATCTAACTCATAAACTAATTATATACCTACTACCGGACCGAAAGTTAACTAAATCCTAAAACTTAAGTAAAAGGCAATCCATTTAAAGTTACATACAGTGAAACAGATTATCAGAATTCCGGTATAAACTAGTGTAAACTGGTATTCAACATTTTGACCCCCGTTTTTGTCTTATTCTGTGAAGGCGGTCGGGATACGAAAACTATTTTAAAGTTAGATTGAGTTCCACGGTCCTTTAGACCTTGATTATAAAGTAGCTTTTGTAAGGTTTCCCGACCCAACCAGATTTTTTTGGTTTCTCGTTCATTTTCCACAAAGGTAATGTTTTTATTTCAACTCCTGATTCAAAGCTTGCATCAGGAGTGGACCCACACCCATATTTATTGACATTACTATAGGTACTCCAATTTTAATACCGTGGAATTCTGATGTTTCTTGAATAGTCTCTTTATAAAATGTAAGAATGTCAAGTGAACGAAGTGTATCGGAAAACGATTAAGAATAATAATCACTTTGGTGTTAATGTCCCGGTTGTGCTCTCGTGATCGAGAGCCCTGGGTCCACCTTGACTATGATCCAGGATTTGACAGATCAGGTAATTTAAGTGGAGCGACTGTCATCTGAACACCGTGACCCTGCTACAAGGGGAACCTGACCAGATTGGATCATGGTTACACATTCAGATGCCTGAATGTGCAGGTTTCGTCACGATGTTTTCCCTCACCGTAAGAGTATCGGTTAGTGTTTAAATAATGTACCTACATAACTCAGAAAAGAGTACATGACGCCATTCGAACCTAGTACCTCTCGCTTGCGAGTCGGATACCTTTACCACTAGGCCACCGACGCTCCTGTATCGGAAAACGATTATTATATTTAAATAACAAATTTGAATTTTCTTTGAGCTCGTGAGGTCGCATAGTACTTCATTAGACAAGTAGGTATTTATAAAAATCCGTAAACTTTAGTGTACATTTGGTAGTGCCCATATCCATCCTACCTATCTATATCCATCTCAATTTCTGTGTTCCCTCTCCGTACCAAGATTGTCTGGAAGAGATCATGGTCTTACTGCCTTCTTGTATTTTCCTTATGTACATGTTCTTTGGCAATAAAGTGTTATTGTATTGCATTGTAGGTATTGTTTCTGAATAAGGTTAGTCGAAGTCTATGACAAATAGCTCGATCTTTCTAGTGGTTTTGCGATGCAAAATATCGGACTATTCAAAAAATTCAAAAAAATCAAAAATTCCAAATTTATTTATTGATTAGGACATTAAATATCTCTTTCAATCGTCAAAAAGGAGGGGTGTAGGAAAGTAGGAAGGAAGCACACAGTGACACTGGGCTGGCCGCCCCATGGCAGCAGCAAACTTACCCCACGCCAGTCACGACCGGACCGTGCCCGGCAATGACTCGAATGAATTCGTAGACTAAGGTACGCGGTAGGATACCCTGTGAATACTTTTAATATTTATAGGTACCTACACTTTGGCCTGCTACACTGTTTCCTATTTTAGGACACTGAAATGGGTGCTAGGTAGTAAAACTTTTTACAACGTGACCTAAAAGGTGAAAGGGCGATAATAAGGATTTTACAGGTTTTGTTTAGTTTCACATGTCACTGTGTCTTTTCGTATTGAAATCTTGCAAGTTGAATTTGACCCATGTCCGGGTTTTCGATTGAGCTGAATTTATGCAAAGTCATGTAAGTTCGGTGACAATGTATTATAGAGTTTGTCTAAGCTGAAATAACGCGTCGCACTACTTAATTAGTTGATTTCGATGTGTGAGTGCAAATATTAATAACGACACTTAATCTGTGTGGGAGCGTCGACTGCTCCAAACAAACGACGCGTGCTCCTACGTTGAGTCTCACCGGCAACTGCATGACCAATTGCAACGGCATTTATATATGTATTGCGTCTATATTTTAAATTTGCTTGTGTGCGTTAATGCGATAGTGGGGCGCGTCATTTCAGCTTAGACGAGCTCTACCATGATATGATCTAGAAGACGGAAGGTGGCAATAGGAACTCTTAAACTATGCAGTCATGACAAATGCTCTCACTGATCGTATGATCAGTGCTTAAAAAGCGCGATAAAAGCATGCCTAAAAATCACAGTCACAAAGTCACAGTGACAAATGAGCAGAATGCCTACCTGATGGTTAGCTGTAACTGAAATTAAAATTCATCATTTCTTTTTATGCCCGGCCGGGAATCGAACCCGGGACCTATTGCGTGGCAGACCGGCAAGTTGACCACTGAACCACTCAGGTCGTCATGCATATAGATTGCAGGCAACAAAAATGCAGGGCCGCAGGTGAACTATGAGTATATTATGATAAGGAGCTTTATTAAAAAGAATCCTTTATTAAAAAAAAATTTGATGTTTACAAAAACGACGAATGTTTTCAAAAATTGTTTGACCGAATAAAAGAGTTCAAAATGTAGCGGAGAACACTTTGAAAAGCACCAAATACGCAAAACTTTCACTGTTACTACGTACTATCGAAAACCGGCTCCCTGCAAATCGAGCCGGTTTGACCTGTTTTTTAAAGAGCAACTTATTTCTGCCGCAGCAAATATTTAGCGGAAGTTCATGGAGCACTCCCCCGGGTTATGCGGTCGCCGGTTCCATGCATAATGCACGGTTTCAATTGTCTAGTGCAGACTGTGTTTAGTGATGTGCCTCAGGTGGGGTAGACCGGTGTTAGATAGACCGGTCGTTAAATGCGGAATTCGTAGGATAGACCGGTGTTCTGGGTCGGTAAATGCGGAACTCGGGCAAGACCAGCGCTGCGGCCCCGTCGTGGCTGATGCGGAGTGAGGTCTCTTTGTTGTACGAGACGACTTATATTCGAAAAAGGGTGCTTATACACCGGCACGGTACCACTGCAAGCGTAACTATATGTGATCTGGTGTGCTGAACTATAAATAAGTAAATATTTTTATTTCAATCATTTCAATTTTATATCTCTAAAAACATTTTACATTTATAAACGAATTGAATTTATAGGTACCTACATAGCTTAGCAAGCTATGATCTGTTTTATCTTATTTAAGGTCGACTTTTCAATCCTTAGATAAAACATATCATTCTGATAAGTTATTAAACGACTAAATAAAATGGTATCATTACTTCAAATATAAGTTAAGGATTACAGTTTGTTTTAATTTGGCAGTGTATTACTTTATCGGGCAGATAAATTTTAACTGACGATTGAAAAATCGGCCCTTAGTGAAAAAACTATGCAAAAAACCACGACTTGCCGTATCCATCACGCTACGTATATTGTGTATAAATGTCTTGAATTATACAAGAAATACTCGTACATAGAATGTTAATTTCAACGAATACTGCTGCACATTATACATTTAAATACATAATTTGCTGAACCAAATAGGACAAGTCAGTTTGGACAGATTATAGAAGTAGAGATGACACTATAACCAATGACACTGTAACCAATCAGTTTTACCACCTTCATATTTATTACTGTTAGACCAGTCTTGTTGTCCTAACCTTGCCCATCCTTAGCAATACCTAGTGGAGCTGCTTAAAATTCATTCCGCGGTGTACGTTGTTCTTCACCAAAGGGGCAGTCTTTATTATTTCTTATGTGGGAGCGTTTATAGGCCTCCCGTGGTGCATAATGTAGACCGACTGATGACGAGTTGCTAGAGATACCTACTATACATACAATCACATATCACACACACACACATATACACACCTGTGAGAGGCTGACCGAAATATATACAGGGTGTTACAAAATATATATATGAAGCCGTGAAGTGGACGGAGTGCTAAACATAATAAAACAATAGGTACAATTATTTCTGTCGTACGTGGAATTTTTGTACTTACTCCATCCGGTTCACGGCTTCATACATATATTATGTAACAACCTGTATACACAGGTGTCGGAGGTAAATAATGCACATCGGCTGGTTACAGCTTCCTATTTATGTAGTAAGCAGTTGTATGGAATCCATATTGTGTAGATAGACACGCGAAGAAGAAAAGCGATTGTCAACAAGTTCAAATGAAAAATTTGTTTTCATAGTAACCTTTTATCGCGCGTTCTCTGTGATCAGTCTGAGTATTTTACAAGAATAATCAAACGAGCCGGAATTTGAAGAATTTACCATGCGTAGTTTAAGAGTTCCTGTGGCCACCTTCCGTCTCCATCATCAGATCAGCTCTATGGTATTACAACATTGACATGTCTTCGAATTTACATGAGTGTGCAACATTTTAGTTAAATCGGAAACCGAGAAATGCGTCAAATTTGACTTGCAATATTTTATTACGAACAGACATGGCAACTAAATAAAAGGTTGTAAATACAGCTAAAAATTCAATCGTCACATATGTCGCCCAATATACATATATGTATCACAATTTATGTGTAGGAAGTAGAGATGAAACGGATAGTTGTTTGGCCGGATACCGGATACGGGATATCCGGTCATCCCATAAGCCGGATATCCGGCGGCCGGATATTTAGCAGGACCTAGTTTCTGAACAAGTCTGTGCAAGCTATGAACGTGGGTGGGAAATTAGACAGCTGCATGTATTTACGTGATTTCAAGAACAAATAATTTACAGTTTATTATGAACAATTATTCCTACCTCGGGCGTTACCCTCGATTCGAAATATGGGTAATTAGCCCCAGCATCGTGGCCCAGAGTGTAGTGAAATATACTTTTAAGCTCGCATAAGAAGACAAACGAAACCGCATGCTACCTCTCAATGTAGGAGCAATTGGTATTTTAACCCAATTTATAATAATTTATCTTTATTTACGATAGATTAACTTTGCAAATATAATTTTTTGCTTACCTACTTACTAAATGTACCTACCTGTTGGTAGGTATCTAATCAACAGTGCTTTGATAAAGGAATATTTATCTTTATTGAAGTGTTTTTTTTTTCTATGAATAAAACCACTTATATACTGCTCATATATTTTTTGCTATCCGGTATGCGGCCGGATATTACCGCACTATCCAGTATGCGGCCGGATAGTAAATTAACGCTGGATAGGCCGGATACCGGATAGTAACCGGATATCAGTTTAATCTCTAGTAGGAAGTTAATAGCCACGAATGTCTTAAACACTCTGTGTGGGATGACTACAGAATATTAGGAATAACTTACGCTGAAGAGGTTAAAATAGGGTATATTTTTTACCAAATTTATTCCAAATCCGTTCATCCACACACATAAACTTTCGTATTTATAAATATCAATGGGAAAAAATAAATACTGTCACGGGTTTCTATACTGTTCAAATAGTCTCCGGGTCCCCAGAGGAGGACCTTGGCCGACCTCGATTCGCCCACAGTATTAGGAGGTGGCGAGCTCACCCAGCTTACCCATCCAGATCTTGGACATTGCAAGCATTACTTAAACTTGGATATTGGTCTTGCAAACAAGCTACCACTAAACCATTGCCGCTTCTTTTATCCGCTTTATGTTTATAAATATATAACACGTATAAAGTTAATACCATAAGCTCACCGTAAATATTGTATTTTACTTTCAACGTGTGAAAGACACGGATTGTGTTTGGCACGAATCGCTTCTTTTGCAAAGCAAAAAGTGTGAAGTTTCCTTGCTCACCCTCCGTACAAAATTCTCCGGGCATCTGTTATTAATTTATTTATATTCAACAGGGAAAACAGCCAATATTCACAAAGGAGAGGCTCAAAGGCGAAAGCTTCAACTTTGATAATTTCATAGTTTTTTAAAATTCATAAAAATCTTTTCTCATTCGACGTTGGCCAACTTGAAAATGTTATTCGTTTCAACGCTCCGACTAAAGTTTTGAGGACTTCTCAAATAGACCGAGCACTCTGTACATTGCGCAGTGGAAATAAAAAGGTTGGAAAATCTGAAAAGAACAAAAAACAGATTGAACTCCAATCACGGTTTGTTTGATCGAGATTTCATAAAAAAAGATCCGCGAACGTAGATTATTGGAGGTTTAATCAAGTCGGAATTTTATTAGATTATTGGCTTTCCTGAATTAAGGCCGGCCAGTGGAAATTGTTAAACTTCTTTCGGAACCAATTTTGGCGTAAACAAGAAAATTGGAGATTTAATCAAAGATTTATTTCATACACCTAGTAAGAATAAATATTAATTTTGTGTTATCCACGCCGAAGACAGTGTTTCAGCGGTGTTTTCATTGAAATTGGTTCGGTAATCTTGTCTAATGTTGGAGTAAAAGCAAAATAAGTGCTTTTTAAACATAAACTTACAAGATCCTAAAGTAAATTGGTATTTAGATAATAAACAATGATACAAGCTCTATCTTTTTAAAAGTATTTGTCGGCAAAATCAGTCTTATAAAAAGACTTGAAAGCAGGTAATGGCTTTCACCCTTATTTACAAACAGTACTTGAATAAAGTAGCATTAGTATGCGTTCTTACAGTGCTCGTCTAATAGTGAACACACTGCATTCAATACGGCTACATAAAAATAATCATCTTGGTGTTAATGTCCCGGTTGTGCTCCTGCGCACGAGTGCCCGGGGTCCGCCTTGACCATGATCCAGGATTTGGCAGATCAGGTGCATACAGTGGAACGACTGCCATCTGACCTCACTGACACCTGCTACCAGGGGAAATTGTCTAGATTTGATCATGGTTACACATTCAGTCGCCTGAACGTGCGGGTTATATCACGATGTTTTCCCTCGCCGTAAGAGCATCGGTTAGCATTCAACTAATGTACAGAAAATAATCATTGGTAGATGGCCGCAGTGGGATTCGAACTGATGTTCCTATACGGCTCCATGATTGGACAATTTTTTTCATTTTGACAGACGCATAGTGCCGCACGCCACTCAAGTGTTGTCGTTCGCGCGCCCTGTTAGCCTCATATAACGGTTCTGAGCGGCTTTAGTGTCTTTAACTTTTCGAGAATTGCAGCTATTGGCCCACGAGCAGCGAAACCATAGTTAGACGGACAAACGTCCACATTACCATATTACCTTACACGAATTTACGCTAACTCTGAATAAAATACGAAGCCAGCCGGCCGCATAAGTCAAAACAGGCTGGTGGAAACCAGCGTACGTTCAGAACACACCCAACAGCACAGTTATCGCGCACATCAAAATTCCACGACAATAGTCGGGGCATTAGCCGACCGGTGGTGCAATTATGGAACCCTATCGTTTTCTTTCTTTTTCAGTTCAATTTCGTCCTTTTCTTCTTCTTCTTTCTAATTAATTCAATCGAACGATTTAGCCAAAGTCTGGTGAATGATGAGTAGGTAATTATTTATTTATATTGAACAAATTCAGGCAACGTCGTACGGTTTCCACAATATCACGATAGAAATGTTAGTACAGTTTACTCGGTCCTTGTGAATTAGCCTGAAAGGTCGGACAGAAGATTTTTATCATATAGGAGGTTTCTTCACTTTTTGCTGAGGTTTTTTACGCATTACCCTATCATTAACGGCAACCGTCTTGAGAGAATGTCGTGTACTTTTGTTGTTCTTGTTAACTTGATTTGACAAGTTGACGATTTGCCCTTAGTATTATTATCTTTCGTATAGCTCTGTCGCTCTCACTTTACCGTATTGGAACTATCGACAATACTACAGAGCACTAACAAAGTTAATCGAGTACAAACACACCACAGACTAACTCTCTGTCGGGCACACGGACAACGAACCCAAAACGTCAACGACACGAAAACCAAACGAAAACGTTACGAGTTACAGGATCACCTTACTGGTTTGTATTCCGCGAACGGAGCGCGTTTCAAATGTTTAAGATAGCACGCGTCATTTAATGCATACAGTTGGAGGGTTTTCTACCTAACGACTCGTAACTCTTTGACTGTCTGCCGAGTGAGCGATGTCGCATATTCTTTGGCCTGAATGGCGCTTTCAGGGTTGCCCATTTAACGATTTCGCTTTCTTTAAACCTCAGTTTCAAAAACCAGGCAATTTTCGACTCACAGGACAGACCTAAAGAAGCCGACGATCAATATAGCAGAATATTCTAGAAAATGTAAGAAATGTTATCACCCGAAGTGGAACTAAAGGTGGACGACCACAAACGGACTATGTAGAACATTGTTGACACCACGTTGCCACATATTGATACTCAAAATTCATCTTATTAAATGTGAGAAAACTGTAAAGAATCAAAGGGACAATTGAACGTGAGTTTGTGAATGAATCTGAATGTGCAGCTTTCGTCACTATGTTTCCCTCACCGCAGAAGCATTGGTTTGGAACTAATGTACATAACAGATAAAGCCTTAATGGCTTTAAGTCCGCCAATAGTGTTATTGTGCAATAAAGTTTTTAAAGAAATAAATAAATATCTCAGAAATGAGTCATTGGGACGTATATAACGTCATATAACGGCAGTGGTATTCAAACTCGGTACCTCTCGCATTGCGTGTCGGATACCGTTACCACTAGCCTACCAACGCACCCAATCAGACAAAATTAGTGACCAATAAAAATAAAGTAAAAGAAAACCAGAACTAGCCGCGCTAAGTCGCATATTTTTTGCTCCAGCATCCCCAGAATCGACCCGTCCCTTTGAATGGCTATTCGTGAGGTAATATCAATCGTATAACATAAGTAAGGGCGACCCTTTTCACTTCTCCATTGATATCTGTCACATTGCTATACTATGAAGATATTGTAAATGTGATATTCGAGATCCGTGCTGGCCTATATCCTATTCCGCGATCCTTAATAATGCTTCTGCTTATTTGATATGTTGGTTACGATATATTCTGGTATACTCAGTTTACGTGGAGTTATGGAAGTGAGGGGTTTTGGTATTGCTTTCTATGGCCTCTGTTTTGGGATGGAATAGGTCTCTTTGGTTTGATTATGCAATTATGAATTATGCGATTAATTGCTGCATGTGATTTGAGTTCGTAAAAGTACAGGTCTTAAGAGCAGTGTCCCCCAAGCGCGCTCCATATTTGTATGGACAAATTTTGTACCCGTGATCCAGAAACTAATATATTTATATGTTTGTAGTTCCTCAGATTGTCGTTAAAATTAATCGCTTCAAGGTTACACTAGATTTCAAATTTCCATACAAATTTTAAATCCCGTGCAACTTTGACGTTTCATATTTATTACATAGAATCACAGGAAATGTAAACAATTTAGACTAAATTCCTCTACACGAATTTTAATTTAACATAAATGTTCTTATTAATGGTATTTATCTACCGTAAGCACTTTAGGAGAAACTCGTAGTAATCTCTCAAAAACATATCGCTGTAATAAAAATAAATTAAAGAAAATTATAATTAAAAAGAAATTGGTTATGCGTATACTAGATAAAGGTTTCAAGAAAGGTATACTGAAATTTCACATGTCTAAATCATACAGCTAGCTATGCTATCTAGCTACAATCTGTGTTAAAAACTATGCGTAAAGCATTACCCCGGACTGCATTTTTCGGATTCAGATCGTATCTAGTATATCGCTTTTGGGTTTTGCCCTGATCTTCAACCTTGGCAGGCTATTGGAAGTCACTGTGTTTAAATACGTATTAGATAATTAGAAATAGCTAGGGAACCAGTATAAACGAAAATGAGGCTTTATACGAACGTGCACCGGTTCAAATGAGAGTGTCATTTGTTATTATGCTGCATTCGTGGTGAAATGGACTTTATTTCTCGGATATAAGGTTTAAATTATCGTAGTTGTTCTAATCCTTCAGGGCTGTTATTTCGTTTAGCTACTCCTAATGCTGACTGCACAATATCGGCCATGCCACACAGATAAAACAAAATGAGAATGTCGACTGCTGACTACAAAAACTAAATATGTACAAATTCATTCTATGTAGAGCTCGTCTAATCTAAAATGACGCGTCCCACTATCGCATTAACGCACACAAGCAAGTTTAAAATATGGACGCAATACATATACAAATGCCGTTGTAATTGGTCATTCAGTTGCCGGTGAGACACCAACGTAGGAGCTCGCGTCGTTCGATTGGAGCAGTCGACGCTCCCACACAGATGAAGTGTCGTTATTAATACTTGCACTCACACATCGAAATCAACTAACTAAGTAGTGGGGCGCGTCATTTTAGACTAGACGAGCTCTACTTATTTATTCTATTCTAGAAGTGTCTATTCTAAATTCTTCTCAGTCTAACTTTATACGGCCAGGTTTACGTTCTTAGACGAAAGAAATATATAGTGAAACAGGATTTAAAAGTTATATTTTTCTTCTCGCTAGTTGCCACTTGGTCGGCTCAATTCAATATGGGCTTAAGTTGCTTCTAGCAAAGGGAAGTTAGCAATCTCGTAAATATGCTAACGGAATTTTCTTTGGCTCGTTGTGAGCATGGCTGTTCGTGGACTATTTGTGTAGTTCTTTTTAATTTACTGAACTTGTTTTCTCGAAACTTGATTACACATTGAAGCCATTGTGGCTCAGAAGTTCGTGGACTCAGTGTACAGACGCGATTTCTATACTAATAACAGAAAGCTTGTTAATAAAATTATTATTTGTAAACAAAGAGCGTCGGTGGCCGAGCGGTTACAGTATCCGACTAGTAAGCCAGAGGTCCCGGGTTCGAATCCCGCTCCGGCCATGTACCAATGACTGTTTTCTGAGTTATGTACATTAGTTGAATACTAACCGATGCTCTTACGATGAGGGAAACATCGTGATGAAACCTGCACATTTAGGCGACTGGATATGTAACCATGATCCAATCTGGTCAGGTCCCCGGGTAGCAGGGTTATGGAGGTCAGATGGCAATCGCTCCACTGTAATTAGCTGACCTGCCAAATCCTGGATCATGGTCAAGGCGGACCCCGGGCCCTCGTGCGCGTGAGCATAACCGGGACATTAACGCCAAGGCACCGTACAGTCACCGTGTTGCACCCGCACAGTCGTCGCGTAATGTCCGTCTACTAGTATCCTACCGAAGGCCAATTTCTGACCGAAGCCGATTAATCGGCTATCGCCACAATTTTCTCCGAAGCCGAACGCTTAAAAGCTCTAAGAAATTTAGTTCAAGATTAGCTCCTAGCTACAATTAATAATGTAAACAATTTTAAAACTTTTATATTCAAGGCCTATATTGACTGTATGAAATAGAAAGATAATTTATATCATAGCTAATAGTTGATATAATTGTGATAAAAAAATACATGGCAATTTATTTGTAAAATAAAATGAAAACCAGGCTACGCGTTTCCTGTCCGGGCATAACGCGGTGACTAGGCGGATGCAACGCGTCGATGCAAAGCGGCGACGTATAAATGGACCCTGAAGCAGAAAACGCAGCTTCAATTTCCAATCAATATTTATTTTCTGTTTTCAACGCTACAACAATGGCAACGTTACATTACAATAGGTACGTATATTCCTACGATCAACAGCGAATAAATTCAAGATACCGAATGAAATTAAATTCCCTTTGTAACAGCTGCGAGTAAAAATAACATCACAACGAACATCAATCAATGAATATCTTATAATACTATTAAAACGTCCACGGCGTCCCCGAAAAAGTTAGCACCGAAACTTCAGACTAATTAAAAAACAAAGATAACGCGCTGTCAACAGTGGCATGAGGCAGGTTTCGTCAAAATGGCGTAGTTTGGTTGTCAATCGGCCAAAGCGTAGGTTGTTTCGGTTGTCAATGTGTGCGCGGGACCGTGTATGTACGCAGAGCAAGGCGTAGTTTTGCAGCGTCAGTATGTTGTTTACAGGATTCTGTCTTTATTTCTTATTTAGTCTGAGACGAAAATAGCTTGCGAGTTGCGCTACCAACATATCTGTTCAGTACACACATTATTATTAAAATGATAGATTGAAACGCCCCCTTTTTTATCACTAGCGACGACATCAACTAAAAAGAGAACCTGGTCGCACCCATGGACCCAAATAAATAGGACGGATACTCTATAAAATCATGAGTGAAGCATCAAAATGGCCCATTTATGAGTGCGCGTGCTTTGACACTGTCATTGACGTGAAAGCGCGGTATAAAATCAAACAAAATGGCGGCGGACTGTCAGACCTGCTGTACCTGTGTAAGTGTCACGTAAAACAACATAAACTGTCAAGAAATTGTCATGCTTCACTTCTCTTTAGTATGGAATGGCGTCCGTATTTTTTTTAGATCCGTGATCGCACCGTAGCTACCTATTAAAATTCTTCCTTAGTGCCTTTTCCTGTGAAGCCGTCACGGAATTCAAATTGTTTATCACCTTTGGAATCGCCAAAAATCACGGCCTCCCTAATACCGAGGACTAGCCCTCCCCCAGAATGTTAATCGAGAGAGCATGAATTTTACATTATTAAATAACTTTCGAACGGAATTTTGCGACAAAAAGAAGATTAAGCACTTGGGAACTGTCGCCGTCTGTCCGGCACTATGTTTAATCCAGAAATTGTTCGAGGTTTTGCTGGCGGATTTTCGAGCGATTTTGTTCTTTTGGAACAGATTTTCTTTGCTTTTTTTTATGTCATACGGTAGGCAAACAGGCAAGCGGGCCAGCTGATGGATAGTGGTCACCACTGCCTATAGACATTAGCAACACCAAGAGTATCGCCAATGCGTTGCACACCTCTATAACACGTTGCTCTGGCAGCAAAAAGGCAAATGGATCCCCACCCCATGGAGTACTGGAAACCTTACTCACCAGCAGAAACACAATACTATTTAAAAGAGTATTATTTAGCTGTGATATTCTGTAAGGTGGAGGTACTTTCCCAGTCGGGCGGCTCCTATTCGAACGAGATACCCCGCTATGCCCTACCTCTCTTTGATACTTATTAGTTATTGGATTCTATTAAAGTAATCCCTGTTTTATATACTTACATAATTAAAATAAAACATCTTGGCGTTAATGTCCCGGTTGTGCTCTCGAGGACGAGAGCCCGGGGTCTGCCTTGACCATGATCCAGGATTTGGTGATCAGTTAATTACTGTGTTGCGACTGCCATCTGACCTCCGTGACTCTACTATCACAGGAACCTGGCCAGATTGGATCATGGTTACGCATTCAATCGCCTGAATGTGTACGTTGCTTTATAAAGTTTTTCCAAATTAGTTGAAATTTGAGAAACCACGTTCTTTGCCTTCATCGGATGGTAACTTAGATGTTACTGCGTGTTCTCTGCTCTAGTTTGTCACTAAGGTATTTAATTCATTAGATCGTAATTTATACATTCCCAATTATAAGATAAGTGGTTTTTATACCAAATTGGAATTGCCTATTGAATGCCACTATTTTAGGGGTGCATTCTTGGACAAAGTTTCGTTAATCTAGTTCGGGTGTTATGTGTGTGGCGTGTATCGGTGCCCGGTGTCTCGCAGGTGTAAGCATTCGTACGCACTGATCGGTCAGCATGCATCGTCCCCTACCTGGAAAAGCTAGCTTTTCCTTTGCTTTCCATTAGATTTCAGTAAACATATCAGGTACCAGGTGGATGCGGAAGGCACAGGGCCGGCCGTTGTGGAGATATCTGGGGGAGGCCTATGCCCAGCAGTGGGCGTCTTTCAGCTGATATGATGATGATGATGAGATTTTTGTTGTTTGAAAAGAGTTTAATTAACGCAATCCTAATTCAATAATAGTAGTATATGCAACTGTCATATAAAAGGGGGTATTAAAACATGAGTGTCTGATAATAGTTTGACACTCATGTTTTAATACCTAATTATTTATTTTATTTTATTTATAACACTTTATTATACATTAAAGGAGATCGTAAAAATAATTATATGCAGTTGCAAACACTACTTTATCGTTATGTTGTATCTACGCGTAAAGGATTTCAAGCGGCGGGAAATTCACATTACTTCTTTCACATTTATCTATTTATTTGCTTCAAATAAAAAAATCATTCACAAACACAAATTACAACAATTAGAAAAAATATTCTGTCTAGCGGGAAAATAATTACACAAAAATAGGTAGTATAAAAAGGAAAATTTTAATTTTGAAATTGTTAGAGGCATCTAGGTATTCAGCCCATATTTCGCCGTGTCCCGGCGCACGACAAAAATTTAAAACATAAAAGTGTTGCATAATGATTAAAAAGTTATTTTTCGATACAGCTGTAATGAAAATAGTATGGGAAATGCTGTATCAAAAAGAAATTTTTTAAAATTTTATAGACTGGCGTGAAAAAAGTGTACGCTTAAACGACTGTTTATGAATATGTAATTGGAACATTACGCTTTGAGCGTAGATGAATACCTTTTCAATTTCATTATCCAGCTCCTGCTTCTTTTTTGAAGGCTCCATTGTCGTAACGGCTAAGAAAGACTACAACCTCGTTCTGGTATAATCCAGTTACAACAATCGAAATCAAACCTTCACCAAGCGTCAAGTTTAATTTGATTCTAGCAAAAAGCCGACGTTGCATTTTCGCCAGTCGCTCGCGAAACACCGGAAATGGAACGAGACAAAAACACAGTTCATTTCCTATCTCTTTGCGTGTTCCTTTTTTGAAAATAGCCCGCGATAGCGTCTCCGCGATTATTTTAAACATGCCGAGGCTATTTAGAGACCAGACTGTTTTACCCTTTGAGTTGCAAGTAAATTGTTTTACTCGTAGAACGACGACGACGTTCTGTTTCTTTTTTGTCGAACATGGATTCCGTTTCATTGCAATAAGAAAGAAGTCGCGTGTTGTGACATTAATAAGATTCAGAATGTACGTGGGGTACTGAAAGTTTTGCGTAACTTATTATTAAAACAGTTTAGACGGAAAGTAATATAGCTCGAAGTATTTTTAAAAACATTTTAATTCTGTCAAACCATTTTTGAAAAACCATGGTCAGAGGGCATGATTTTCCGGTGTTTGGTGAAATCTTTGATTTCTGGAAATATAAAGAAATCGCATGATGCCGGGTCTGGACTATATCACTGTCACTGGATGGGTCTAGGCTCTACCCTTTCAGAAACCAAAAATGACTTTGTCGTTTTCGCGGTGTCATTGTCATGGTGCAATAAGATGCGACTTCTTAGTTGTTTTTCCCTAACATTTTCAAAGACACTGGGCAACTAAATGGTGCCACTTAACATTCATTTTCTTTTGTTCTTCAAGTGGGATCGTGCAGACAGGATTAGACTATCAGAAAAAAAAGCATGAATTTTTTTGCCTACGCTTCTCGCCTTACTGCCTTGGTGTGCTGTCGGCTTCGAACACCCATACCAAATACTGTTGCTTTCTTTCCAGCATGTAACAATAAATATTTGTTTTATTTTCTGTCACAATGTCATACGCAGCATTTGAACGTCCATGATCGTACACTAACAAAAAAAAAATTACACCAATCAACTCGAGTCCGTTTTTGTTCTGGGGTGAGTTCATGAGGAATCGAGCGGCAACAACAAACTAAAAATAAGATTTTTTTTTATTTGCCTCATACCAATCCCAAATGTCCTCGGATATCCTCATAGGTAATACGCCGGTTTCCTTCAATTAGTTTCATGACAGTAGCCACATTTTCATCAGTGATCGCAATTAAGGGCCGACCTTCACGAATTTGAAAACACGGCCGCGATCAAATTCTGCATACAACTCCCAAAAGCATTTTGAAGACGAGCAGTGCAGCCTTGCGGAGACAGTGATATTTAAAAATAATAAAAAGTCTCTCCTAAAATCTTTTCGCGCTAATTCCATTTTTGTAAGTAAGTAACAACTTTAACATGTGATAAAAACAATTGACTTGCGATTTCCGCCAATTAAAAAAAATCAATGTTTAAAAAAAGATAACATTCGAAATTCAAATATTTCTTATCGGCCAGGAGCGCACAACTTTCACTGTCTTATGTGTATTTTGGCACAACTCCTTGTTTAGTTGTATAAAAAAGCTAACGTATAACAAACAGCCATCTAAACTCACCAACCTCGATTTTCATATTTAGCAGGATTTGAAAAAAAGAATTACACATTCAACGACAATAATAGGAACAACTGTTGGCTATTTGTGTTACGCTAACCGAAAACGGCCAAAGCCAACACCACCCGTTCCTGTTCCCGGGAAACAATTCCAATTAAGAACATGTAAGGAATCCCTGAACTTGCTACCAGCTTTAATTAATATTGGAATAGGAACACGCGGGTCGCATCCACAAACAAACCGGCACGGATTTCTTGGTGCGATAGAACTATGTAGCACGGAACGAATGGTCAGTGGACTTTGACTCATTGAATTCCAGCTACGTAATATTACGTGTCGCAGCCGTCAGAGTAATTTCAAACTGTGTGTACGAGTACGTACGTGTACGGTAGGTACGTGCATTTTGCGATCTTTTGGTTTATACGTAATTCTTATATAATTCAAAATTTATTTATTTATTAGGACATTAAATATCTCTTTCAATCGTCAAAAAGGAGGGGGGTAGGAAAGTAGGAAGGAAGCACACAGTGACACGCTGGCCGCCCCATGGCAGCAGTAAACGATCGGACCGTGCAAGGCAATGTCAGGCAGAGCCGGACCGCGCTCAATATATTATATAAATATGTCTAGTAAAATTAAGCATACACACATACCTACATAATACATATAACGTCACACATTTTCCCTGATTTTTAAATAGCGCCAAATGCTTAAATGCTTTAGGGGCGTCGGTGGCCGAGTGGTTAATGTATCCGACTCGTAAACGAGTCGCCATGTACCAATGACTCTTTCTGAGTTATGTAGTTTTACGGTAAGGGAAATCATCATCATCGTGGTTAAACCTTCACATTCTGGCAACTGAATGTGTAACATGATAAAATCTGGTCTGGTTCCCCTGTGAGCAGAATCGCGAAGGTCATCTGACTACAGTGGAGCGACTGCCATCTGGCATCTCTGCGCTCCACTGTAGTTAGCTGGTCAGCCAGATCCTGGATCATGGTCAAGGCGGACCCCGGGCCCTCGGGCGCTAGAGTACAACGGGGACATTAACGCCAAGATGATTATTTTATTTAGATTTCTATCGATAATACTTACCTTTGTCGGGTTTTATTTTAGACTTTTTCTATTGTAGGTATAAGTACTAATATACTTACACGGCTTCAGTATTCAGACTCATCCTCTGCCAAAGCTGACTCCATACAAAAGTCCATACTAATACAGATATCAGAGCCGTAGCAAATTACAAATAACGGTATAAAAACCAGGTTAATCCTGCACGCTCGTAAAAAAGTATACGCACGTATTTCAGAGCGAGAAAAGGTTTCCACGTACTGGAAATTCGTTGGCTCTATTTCTAGAGGGATGTGCTATGTTTATTTTATTTGTAGAAATACTTGCTTTTGCCGACGACTTCGTTTTTTTATGTTGCACTAGCCTGGCATTTGACCGACATCTCGCTTAGTTGTAAGTGACGATGTGGACGAAAAATGTACTGGCTGGTTATGGCTAGCCTGACCTGCGGACCCTGGGCCCCCGTGTGCCGCATAGGGGCGCATCCGGAAAATAACGCCAAGTTGATGATGATGATGACGACCTAGCCTATATCCTTTCCCAGTTTACCAGTTTCGAGACTGACTTTTGTCAAATCTCTAAAAGTCTAAAAATTTAACAGTCACAGTTATTATCGCATATATTAGTTTCATTTTATCCTTTCAGTAGACTAGACTGCGTTGCACATTTTTGTTGTATTTAACAAAAGTTTGTAAACATTTGTTTAGTTGATCCGCACCAAATTCTTAAACACGAATAAGAATACTACTACTAAAGAGAACTATAATACTGTTTGAGTTAAGCTCGCCTTTGTACTTAAGTTACCTTCCGTTAAATTGCATTTATTATTTTTGTGTTCAATAAAGAATAAAGAAGAATGATGTTTAACGTTGCATTACAGGCAGGCCACAGAGCTCTCTGTAATTACTGAACATCTGTATATTATTTTATCTACACTCATAGCGTAATGTTCCAATTACATATTCAAAAACAGTCGTTTAAGGGTACACTTTTTTCACGCCAGAATAAAATAGGTTAAAAAGTTACTTTTCGATACAGCATTTCCCATACTATTTTCATTACAGCTGCATCGAAAAATAAAAAATAATTTTTAATCATTATGCGACACTTTTATTTTTTTATTTGTTGTCGCGCGCCGGGACACGGTGAAATGTAGGCTGAATACCTAAATGTCTTTGACAAATTCATAATGCAAATATTCCTGTTTATATTTGTGTGTCATTATTTTCCCGCTAAACAGAATATTTTTTCTAATTCTTGTAATTTGTGTTTGTGAATGCTTTTTCTTTGTTCAAGCAAATAAATAGATCAATGTGAAAGTAGTAAAGTGAATTTCCGGATGCTTAATATCCTCGATGCGTAGATTCAACAGAACTGACTCGCAGCTTACTTCCAGCAAAGTTGAGTGTAGATAAAGTAGTGTATGCAACTACATATAATTAGGTATTAAAATACTCGTGTCAAATTATGATCATACTCGGCTTCGCTTCGTATGATAAAAACAGACACTTATGTTTTAATACACCCTTTTATATGTCAGTTGCATAAACTACTTTATATATATACTACTATACCAACCTGTGTGTCACAATAAAAGTATTTAAATTTGAATTTGAAAGTTTGTGATATGAAGCTTTTTCAAATGTTTATTTGTTTCTTTTTAACCACTAAGGTGGCAACAAGTATAAACTTAAATGTGTTTAAGAATTTGGTGCAAGCCATTAGTTCTGATATCAGTTGTATCGTAGAAATGGAATAGAATAGAATAATTGTTTATACAGCATAGTTACCTAACCACTTAAAAGTATTACATCCAAATTACATTCGCAATTTTCAATTTGCGAAGACCTTGTACGTAAATACCGGGTTCGCTGTGTCTGAGTATGACGTCATTATTGCGGTTACGCTAAAGTTTCTGTTGCAGAACTGAAGTGTCAAAGAAACACACCACAATGACGTCACAGGCAGCTCAAGCTCAATTTTAACCGCCATTTTTGTTTTGTCGGTTTCATTACGTTGCAAATAGGTCTACCTATCCATATACTCGTCCTGTTTTACAAATCAAGTTACACACGGAAAAGATTAATAAACAAATCACTCGAATTTGCCAAATTATTTAATAATCTCACATTGTGCTTGACCTTACAGCTACGGTACACAGATCAATGCTCTTTGTGTTTTTGTTTGTTACTTTGAGTGAAGATAGTCCACTTTGCATTTTTTTAATTGCCTATGGAGGAGGCACACGTATGAACGGTCCACCTGATGGAAAGCGGCCACCGTCGTCCAGGACATTTGCAATCTAAGGGGAGCTGATGCGGGGCCTTTTAAAGAACCCCATGTTATAGAGATAGGGAAAGACTTCGGGGTGAGCTCATTCCACAACTTGCACGTGCGCGGTAAAAAGGCTCTCGATGCTCGTATGTTATTTGGATGCCAGGCATCTAGATCCTACAACCAACCTACCTGGACACTATTCTACTACATGGCTACTCATACAAACTACTTACTACGAGCTCATTACGACGCTACATGACCTTCTAATAGCTCGCTGGAAAGGTGGATTCCGCAGAATGTTGGTGGCACAAGCTATTTATTTGGGAAAATTGAATGAGGGAGGCGTGGCCGCCAAATAATTTATCAAGCCAATGTGTTACGTTACATTGCGCTGTATAAAAAATTACAACGTTTGCTGTTGGCGTTTTGCTTCTGTTTCTCCCATTTTGTTTAGGCAGAAAATGTATTCGCTAGGCCTTTTTCTTGGCGGGTTTCGGTGAAATATCGTGCGATTCTCTCTGGATCAACGTAAGCGATGATTCGATAACGCCCGCTCGCTTCATATCGCTCCGTTTGAGGTGTCGGTTGAGTAGATTAGCGTAGAATACTCGTACATTAGTTGAAAATGTTTTTCTTTAACTGTCCTGTAGATCCATTAGACGTAGTGTCATCATCATCATCTTGGCGTTAATGTCCCGGTTGTGCTCTCGCGCCATGACCCTGCTACCAGGGGAACCTTACCAGATTTGATCTTGGTTACACATCCAGTCGCCTGAATGTGCAGGTTTCATCACGATGTTTTCCCTCACCGTAATAGACTCGGAGACCTATGGTGCAATAGCGAAAACATCGTGATGAAATTCCTAATTTTGATATAGCTTATTAATCTCGTCATCTAAGACGTTAGTAGGGTAAAATTGGGGCATCTGGATCAAGAGTTTTCATTTGTTGAAAACTCTCGCTCCAAATGCCCACAATTTCACCCTGTGTGTCATAAATCAGTTTATGACACTGATGTGAATGAATGTGTGTGAATAGTGCAGTCGTATTAAATTCATTCTTTTTTTGCAAAAAATAATCTGAAGTCATTATTCTAAAAGATTCTGAATTGACGACACAAAGTGCATGCAAAATGTAAACAAACCGACTACTCGTAAAGACATTAGCGCATCTTATTTATTAGGTACCTGCGCTGCGTGTGGTCGCGCACTCAATGCATTACTTGCATTGGATTCCTGGAACAACAGCAAGGCCAAGAGCAGTTGTGCTGTTGTTTAGACTATACTTCATACCTACTTCTATCATTTCGCATAAGTGATATAATTGGAATACTTAAATGTTTTATCTATCTATACACATAGCAATATGGTAAGAATTAACATTTGTAAGTTTAATTGTAAGGTGGAACTCTGAAACGATTTTAAAAAAATATTTCGTTAAAAGGAATCTATACTATTCCCGAGCAACATGGGGTAGCTACCTTGATCGCCACCTTTACCACGAGAAGATAGGTTGCGAATCGAATATAAGGAAAATGACACAAGTGGAAAGGTAGAATAAAGAAAACCATGTGTAGTGACTGTTCAATATATTTATTTCATGTAATACTTTTACGGATAACGTAACATTGATTATTTCAGTAGAGATACAATTATCGATGTAGGTAGCTCTTTCATTTAGCAGGCTCCATTTTTTTATGTTATTACTTTGTTTCCAAATTGGATTGGATTTTATGTAGGATTTCTTTTACAGCATTATATATGTCATCACATAAAATACTTTCACAGACATGCTGTACACAAATATCCGCTTCACAGTTACATATTGAGCTTTCATGTACTTTCTTAAAAACTTCAGCATCATAAATTTCAATACGTATTACTTTAAATGCCGAACTTCTAGGTTTCTTAATATATGAATATAATGCTTGTTCATCTCTTGGTCTTTTCCGCAAAGACAAACCGATAGTCCTTCGATCATCGCTCAGCTTAGAGTTAGCGTTCGCGTTTGGGCGCACGAAATTGAACATATCTTCAGTATCCTGCAAACAAAATGAAACATATTTTAGTAAAATAAAATCTTTTCGAGTCTATTCGAATAATGGCGAAAGCAAAAAAAAAATACATTCAATTAAAAGTAATGTACTTACCGACATTGTAGAGACCCAACTATCACTACTGAACAAAATATTCTGTTAGTTTCACAAAATTATGACTTCCTTATATACGATTAAAACCTTCCACGTTAAAAATAATTTAGTATAGCCGATTTGGTACTCGGTATATAGTAAAAGGAAAACGCACATGAAGCATTATTATATACATAGTATAAAATAAAGTTTGTCTGTCTCAATGTCAATACACGTAAACGTTAGTTTGCATGTCTGGAAGCGTGCAAAGTCGGGGCACCAGTACATAGTATAAAACAAAGGCAGGTGAGGATTGAACGAACCCGATATTTTGTTTATACCTCCATAGGTATATAAACCCTTGTTTATGGTAAGTGTATTTTACGGAATCGCTTATATAATATTAATTTATTGTATGTCTATACCAGCGCAAAGCCGGGGCATATCACAACATAGTATGAAATAAAATCAGTTGTCCGACTGTCTGAACGCAATTATCCTAAAACTACTAAACGGATTGTGCAGTTTGGTATGTGTTTAAGTATACTTTACATGTGGCGCCGGGGGGAGGAGTCAATAGTATAGGTAAACGTTTTACATTATTTTTCTAACTAACGAAATATGTAATGCAGATTTCACGTGGGTGGCATTCTGCCCCTACCATAAGTTCACGATATTCATATTTACACTTTCTCAGTTCTATTCCATATTATATATTGAAAACCTTACTAACAAGTATCAATCGACTTCGTATACACATGGTAGGGTCATGCATGTGCAAAGATCTAATTTGCTAAATTGCAATTTCGATTATAAACATTTGTCAGCAAATTCAGGCGCATTCCCATTCCTTATATGGGTGCATTTGCGGTATTTAAGCGCGGTAGTGCAGTATCCTGTCATCATTCTCCACCTCCGGCAATCACAAGTGACAAGCAGCTTCCAGTAAAAGAAAAGTGATTTAGTGAATAGTGAATTAGTGAATAGTGACATAAGCGGCGAACGCGGTAATCATGTAAGTAACAAATTTTATTAATTTATTTCTGAATATTTAAAGCGTTTCTATGCTTCACCTATGTGAATAGAGATATTGAATAGATGAACTATTTGTCTATTCAAATATATCTATCTATTCGCATCCACAGCCCCTAAAAGTTCACTGCGAGACTTAAACCTCCTACACGTTAGTGGAGAAGCGGCACCATAGAACCGTCGCTAGACAAGCGGGTGCCATTGCAGTGTTAAAATACTCAACAGAACATAGCGCTGCCCATTTTCTGGTTTTACTGAATTAATTGGTGTCCTGCAAATATCAAAAGTGTTGTCACTATATAAAACATTAACCCAAACAGTGGATTATTTCAAAATCATTTATACTGTGTGTTTGTGTGTGTGTGTGTGTGATCCGGGTGTGTGTAAATATTACAAAACGAAGGCTCTATAGGTCACCAGTAATTAAATCATCATGGTCCCAAATTATTTAAAATTAAAACTTAACTTTTTGTTTTTCTAACAAATTTAAATTCAATGTAATGACAAAGCAATAGTTCCGCTCAACTCGGAACATCTCGTTGACATTTTATGGGTTGTGTCAGCTGATATTATCTTATGCCCTGTATCACGACATTGACAATGTTAGCGATAATGTCGTTTTACAATATTCACTGATTATGAATCGTAACTTTAAATTCTTATTGTGTGTAATGCATGGGTTTTGGTTAACTTGAAAATGAAATAAAGCCATATGAATACTTAAAAATATTTTGACTGAATTAAATAGGGAACAATGTTTTTTATATAACGTATTTGTGCTGTTTCAATTAAATATGAGTACTTTTTATTTATGCCACTGGTAGGTAGGATAGGATAGTAGATAGGATAGGAAATTCTAAACATTACGAAAAAGCTCGGAAAGTAAGAACTTGACCTTCACCGAGGCAGATATACTTACTGTTTTTCTTATATAATTTAACATTGAATATTATTTATATTCAGTAGTAAGCTTATATTCAGACCACGTGTGGCTGAAGTGGTGTTGATGATAATGGTTATTGAATAAATAAAATTATTCTAGCTGTAGTTAGTGTACTGCGTTCTTTTACTTCTTTCTTTTTTTGTTATTTAATTTATAATATATATATTACAGGAGCAGCAAACAAGTCACGGCTGACGAGTTATTCCCGTCCGATGGCGAGCACGCCGAGCAATCCGAGTGTCGTGAGCGACAGGACCAACAAGAGGCAAGACCTAAAAAACGTGTTAAGTCATCTAAACTTGATTCTCAGCAGCTCGCTTCAACCAGGAAGATAAAGCAGGGACGCTGCATGCCTAGGATCTCTCCGATTCCTTTGCTGCCCAAGACGACGGCTCGAGACCTCTTTGGGACGGACAGTGAGGACAACGATGATGGTGCAGATCACACAGCCTCGACATCGGGTAAACAAAAAATTCAGCCCCTCTATTCGTATTTTACACGAAAACTTGCTCGGGGTTATTCCCGGCAAAGTGATGAGAATAAGCTTGGCTCGCATTATATCGAGCTTAAGATATACAAATGTAATGAAATAGAGAAAATATTGCCTCTAAATAGATGGCGCCATACAATTGTGACCATTAAGAGCAGGACAAATGATAATACAGAGGCATGGCGCCGACTTTCGGAATTTGTCGCCGCCACACGAAAAGAATTTCGTGACCAACCTCCTACATTTATTAATTCATATTTATAAGTTGTGTTTTTTTAATATATTCTTGTTATATGGCTATTTCCTTATGATGATTATTCAATAATATAATCTGAGCTGATAGTTTCAACGTTTCTCGACTATTTAATCATTATTTTTAAACACTTGTTATCATGCCTATGTAAAACAATTAATCAAATGATCAATTAACATATTGTTAATTTTTTTACAGTCCCACAAAAGCTTCATAAACATCGGCGCTCACATATTAATGATTCAATGATAAATAACCATGAAACAATTAAAGATTGCAATGATCCAATGATTGTGAATACCCATGATATAATCCAATGTACACAATGTAAAATTGAAATTCCTAGACATCAATATCAATATCACATGAGAACCAATATCCATAAATCAAATAGTTTAATCCAGACCCAGTTCCAGAATATAGGGTAAACTATCCAATTATTGGCACTTTTAGAGCTCGCTTTCGCTGTCGTCGGTAACAAATACTGAAATTAATACAATATGCAACCTATCATACAATATTTTTTTAAACTTTGAAGTTGGTAGTCTAATCTTTGTATCGATGGTAGTTGCTATCTTGCCAAACAGTGTTATAAATATTTTATTAGCAAAATTCTAAAAGCTTAACAAAATACCCATTACTGGCATAGTAAGTCTCAATATTGGCATTAATAAAGCTAATTATTGACACTCAGGTTGTAAGTGGATAGGTGTAGAGCAAGCATAGGGAAGGTGTAGGATGGGGGTAGGGTAGAAGTAGGGTAGGGTAAGGGTAGTTATAGAGCAGGGTAGGATAGGTGTAGGGTAGGGTGGGGGTAAGACAACGTGCGAACGAAGTCACGCCGGCCCAACTAGTAATAAAAATTTAAAATCCAATCATAAAAATTTCTCCTGTTTTATTCAATAGTCCTTACGACACTAATACAGTTACAAAATTTCCATCTTCATCTTCTATAACTATTTTAATTACATGTTTTACTTAATAATTACTAATAAATTCTCTAAAACCCTTAAAAACAAAATTATCTTCTAATAAACCAGTCGAATTGAGATATCCGGGTGGCGTCTAAGAAAAAGCTAAAACCACTTATCCCTGGGAATATTGTTTTTGAAGGGGTTGGGTCTCCCGCTTTTTTTATAAATTCTGCAACGCTGTGTAACACATCCCCTTTCCTTTTCGGAAATCCCTTTTTGTAACAGGCAGTTAACCAATTTATTATTTCAGCCTCTTCTTCATTATTAAGTACTGGACTTGGACCAGGCAGTGGATTATGATTTTTATGGGGTTGTTCAACCGAAATTGCAGGGTAGCTTGAGGCACTTGGAACCTCTTTTGCTGCCTGTTTCTTAAGGCATGGCATTTTTAATTATGCTTGATGCTTTTTTTAAGGATTATTTTCAATATCGTTTTCTTTTTTTATTACTACTTTATTTCGTGCCTTCATCATGCAATAAGCACCTTAAATAAACAAAAAGTGTTATTGGTATCAACTATTCTAATATTGGCATCGACTATTCTAATATTGGCACCACTGCCAATAATAGATTTTTTCATATTGGCACAGGGGCCAATATTTGGAAAACACTATATACAAACAAAAATTGTAATACAGAATCGAATATATACTTTAAGCCTTTACGACTAAACTCTAAAGTTGATAGTCACAAAATATTACAATATCCTAAATATTGGCAGTAGTGCCAATAATAACATGCCTTGTAAATTTTTGTTCCAAATGTTGGCACCTCAATTAAACAAACTATGTTAATATGAATTGAGTAAATATAAGCTAAATTGACAGCTTAAAGAGGTTCAGATGCCTACAAACCAACTTGTAAACATTTTGTTGTTAAAATGAACATATTATAATAGCATTCGCAAAGGTCTTACCTTAACAAAAAACAAAAATTTTGCACCAAAATATGAGCACACATTTGAAGTTGTTGACAGTAAGCCGCCATATTGTTCACTGTTGTTGTGTTGCCGCTTTTAAAATAGAAATATACCTACACTTTTGATTTTTTACTGAAGTAACTCTGAGTAATCTTTGGTATCCTTGTTTTTTAAATCTAAATGCAAAAGTGCCAATAACTGGAGGGGTGCCAACGAAAGGGTAGGCTACCCTACATATCATAGCCACAGCATTCAAAAACAGAATTATGACATACCGTTTAAATCCTATACAAGGAGTTAAGTACCTCTCCCCAGAGGACTTCTTGCAGGATAATAAAGATCGAATTATAAATCTAATGATATTATTATTAATAAAACATGACTGTATCAAAGTAAACTTTGAGTTGTTTGCCTATTTTGTGTTACCACAGTCTAGCCAACAACTATTAAAATCATTCAATATGAAGTATGAGATTGTGTATCATAATACTGATATGAATGATATATATTACCATGTAATAGAGACATTTAAAAGGAAAGTTTCTGAATTTGAGCATTGTGACTCAGGGTGGTCTTACATGTCTATAAGCCACCTTGAGATTAACATTAATAAGCATAGCCCAATGAAAGGTGGATCTTATTTAGATCTGCCTCTAGCTATCAAGAATACCAAAAGTTGCCTAAATATTAAGAATACCGATAATAAATGTTTCTTGTGGAGTATCGTTGCTGCATTACATCCTAGTAAAAGAAATGTATGCAGAATGAGTTCGTATCCACATTATTCATCCGTATTATGTACTGAAGGAATGACTTTTCCTCCTTCATTTAATGATATCAAGTTATTTGAATCAAAAAATCTCGAAATAAGTGTAAATATATATGGTTTAGATTACAAATACCTTGTAACAGGACCACTATATTTGACGAAAACTAAAAAAGAAAACCATGTCAATTTGTTATATTTTGAAATAGATAATAAAGGACATTACTGTTTAATAAAAGATCTCGTTCGTTTAGTAAGACGACAGATCACTCATCATAAGGGCAAAGTATTATTATGTGAATCATGTTTACAGTTTTTCACCAATGAATCAAAGTACAGAACACATCAATGTTCCAAAATATTGACTATTTTACCAGATCCTGAAACAGTACTCCAGTTTAAAAATTATGACAGAAAACAAAAAATTCCGTTTGTTATTTACGCTGACTTTGAAAGTGTATTGGAAAACTCCAATATAAATACTAGCGCGAATACGCGTACATACAAAGTTCATAAACCAGCATGTTTTGCATATTATATATGTTGCTCTTATGACACAACGTTGAATAAATATGTCACATATAGAGGTCAAGATTGTGTGGATAAGTTTATCGAGTTATTGATTGAAGATGCAAAGCATATCATTGAACAACTATCTAATAAACAACCCATGAAACCATTGACAGTTTTCCAAAAGAGTAATTATTTCAATGCTTCAACTTGTCACATTTGCGGAAACTACTTATTCGGAGATAAGGTGCGTGATCATGATCACGTTACGTCTGAATACAGAGGAGCTGCCCATTCGTATTGTAATTTAATGTTACGAGTTTGCCCGTTCATACCTGTTGTTATCCATAACTTATCGGGTTATGATTCTCACATGTTTATAAAAGAATTAGCAACATACAATGGGCCTATTAAAATTATTCCTAAGAGTAAAGAAAAATATTTAACCATAACTAAAACGATACAAAATGAACACAGTCAATATCCAATTCAGATAAAATTTATAGATTCATTTCATTTCCTCAGTGCAAGTTTAGATACATTAAGTAAAAGTTTATCTGATACGAATTTTATTAATTTGTCTCGAGAATTTCCACAGAAGGCAAAATTTAAATTATTGCGTCATAAAGGTATTTATCCATATGACTACATGGACTCTTTTGCAAAATATGATGAAATAAAATTACCTTTACAAGAACATTTTTATAATAGTCTAACTATGAGCCATATAAGCGAGGATGACTACAATCATGCTTTATTAGTTTGGAAAAAGTTTAATATTCAAAATCTTGGTGAATACACAGATTTATATTTAAAATCTGACGTATTACTATTATGCGATGTTTTCGAAAACTTCCGTAATATAAGTTTAATTCACTATAAACTCGATCCAGCATACTATGTCACATCGCCGAGTTTAAGCTGGGACGCTATGCTTCTGTATACAGACGTAAAACTAGAATTAATTAGTAACTTAGAGATATATCAAATGCTAGAAAAGGGAATCAGAGGCGGGTTAGCTCAATGCTCGTTGCGCCATGCTAAGTCTAATAATAAATATTTACCGCACTATGATGACAGTATACCGTCCAGCTATTTAGTGTATCTTGATTGCAATAATTTATATGGTTACGCAATGACTAAGAGCTATCCAATATCCGATTTTACATTTCTATCTAGGCAAGAAATAGATAATTTAGATATAACAAGTACTTTAGATGACAGTATATTTGGTTATATTTTAGAAGTCGATATGATATATCCAGATCACTTACATGCTTTGCATAGTGATTTGCCGTTTGCTCCCGAAAGATTTATATCGCCAGTAGGCACGAGCCCCAAACTTATTGCGAGTTTATATGATAAATATAATTATGTAATCCATTATGTGCATCTCAAAGAATGTATAAAAAATGGTCTTATTTTAAGAAATATTCATCGTGTTTTGAGATTCCGACAAGACAATTATTTGAAAAGATATATTGACTTAAATACTGAACTTCGAAAAATATGTACAAATGAATTCGAGAAAGACTTTTTCAAGCTTATGAACAATGCTATTTTCGGAAAAACAATTGAGAATAAACGAAAGCAGGTTAATGTTAAATTAGTGACGAAATGGAGAGACAACAATAATATAACAAATAAACAGATTGGTGCTGAGAAATTGATCACTAAACCAAATTTTCAAAATATATCTATATTCTCTGAAAACTTTGCGGCTGTTCAGTTAAGCCCTGAAAAAATTATTTTGGATAGACCTATATACATCGGTTTTGTCGTGTTGGAATATGCTAAACAGCACTTATATAAGTTCCATTATGATTTTATTAAAAAAATATATAAAGATGATGCACAACTTTGCTATACTGATACTGATAGTTTATTATATTTTATTAAGACTTACGATTTTTATCAAGATATATCTAAACATTTATCAGAATTTGATACTAGCAATTTCAGCTCTGATAATCCCTATTGCATTCCTCGAGTAAATGCAAAAATTCCTGGATTGTTCAAGGATGAAATGGGAGGTGAAGTGATTTCCGAATTTATTGGTTTGAGGGCAAAATTGTACTACATAAACAGTGTAAAAACTCAAATTAAAAAGGCTAAAGGTATAAAGAAGTCTGTCACAAATCGACTTAAATTATCAAATTACAAAGAAACCTTGTTGCAAAATAAAATTAAAAGATGTAAAATGAATAACATTCGAGCTATTCGTCATGTATTATGTTCTCAAGAAACAAATAAAGTAGTGTTAAGTAGAAACGATGATAAGAGGCAAATACTTCCAAATCAAATAGAAACTCTACCTTGGGGCCACTGTGAGACAATTTTATGATTTATTTACACTGATATCTGGTTGATCTGGTAATTACATAATAATATTGATTGATTTTATTTGTGAAATAATAAATGTCTTTGTGGTGAGAGAATTAAAAATTAGTTGATAATTATATATTATACTTTAATTAAAATGTACTTCAGTTAGTAAGTTAAGGAGTAATAAAGGATTATTATTAATTAACAGAGTTTGTTTTATTTTTACTCTTTATAATAATTACTGGGCGGGAAATCATAACAAAACTATAATGAAGGTACTGGTAAGTATTGGAATAAAATAAAACTGCTTGAAGACATTTATTTATTAGTCATTAAAATAACATCCATTAAACTGCACAATTCCATTAAATATTTAATATAACTCTGGTGTTACAATCTTATAATTTCTTACAAGTTTTTTTCACTTATTCTTTTAACAATTTTATTAATCACTGTCTCCGTAGCATCCATAATTTCATCATACGCATTTTCAACAATATACTGCACTGAAAGACTATTATCATTTTCACTATTATTCATGGGTAGTATGTCTATTTTTATCAGATGACGTCCTTTACGCGAAGTTTTACGAATAACATACGATGTCGAAGCTGACGTTTTCCTTTGGGATTTTCGAGCAGATTTTTGAGTTGATTTACAAAAATCAGATTTATCAGGCAATTTTTCTCCTTCATTTGCATTCAGGCTGCCCATGTCATAATTATCTAAATAACTAGACAAATCTTGAGCATAGTAAAAAGGAGTTGTAATGGAATTTATTTTTAAATTATCATTACCAGTAGAGAGGGCGTCAGACATTTCTGTAATAAAAATGCAACAATTTATTAAATAATAATAGAATTGATACAAGCTATTATTGTTATATACATATTTCATAAAAAGCAACTTACCTACTGGTAAATGTGGTGATATTAGTTATCACAAAGAAGGATGATGTGTGTATATGCTTCAAAGACTAGAGTTAAAATGAATAGCGGGTTTCACTTTTCATTCTTGCTTATGCACAAAGTTTGTTTACAAAAGTACCGACGTAAGTACCTATATAAAGAAAAGGAAGGATCAGCTTTCATACACTCCCAAAATGAAGTTCGTAAAGCAAACTCAAACATTGGAAGTAAATAATATAAAACTAGAAAACAATGTACAGAGAACATCAAAACATAGTTTACTATTGCCTAATACCATTCGCTGTATAATATGTGGCCCATCAAATTGCGGTAAAACCAACCTTATGATAAATTTATTGATACATGAGAATGGTCTAAAGTTTAAACATATCTACTTGTATTCAAAGACTACCTTCCAATCAAAATATCGTTTCTTAAGACATATTATTGATAAAGTTCCAGAAGCACAGTTGTTAATTTTTAATGATAATAAGGAAGTTATTCATCCCAACGACGCACTGCCAGATTCTATAATAATTTTTGATGATGTTGCCTGTGAAAATCAAGTAAACATAAGAAATTACTTCGCTATGGGGAGACACAGACGAATAGACTGCTTTTATTTGTCTCAAACCTATTCCAAAATACCCAAACAACTATTGAGAGACAATGCTAATGTTCTTATTATCTTTAAACAAGATGATATCAATTTAAAACATATATACAACGAGCATGTAAATATGGACATGACTTGGCTAAACTTTAAGCAACTTTGTGGACTTATATGGAGCAATAATTTTAACTTTTTGTTAATAAATAAAGACTGTGCTTTGAATAACGGGAGGTATAGACAAAGTTTTGACACATTTGTATACTTTTAGAGTATCTGTCTATATAAATAACATCATTATAATACAAATAACTCATTCAAAATTACGTAGTTGATAATAACAGACGAAGATACGTTAATAATAAAATGAATATAAAAGAACAAGTTATTAAATCGGTGAATACTATAAAAAATAAAATCAAAAGAATCAATACCGAGGAAGAAGAAGCGAATTTGAAGTTTAAAAAAATATTTAAACCTATCATAAAACCTCTAGAAAGGCTGACTAAAGAAAAAAATAGCAGTTATTTAGATTGTGTTATTTCCAATGGAACACAGGAAAGTGATATAGATCATCAATTAAATTCTTCTACGGATTATGAAGATTTTAAAGATTTAATTACAGTGCACTCTAAAGATGATGCTGAGTATTATAGTGGTGATGACTATAAATCTCCTTTAAAAAGTAATAACGAAACACTAAATTCTCTAAAAAAAGAAGATGTTATGGATATTTATGAAGGAATAAATGTTCCATTTGGTATACGTAGTGAATAAAAAGTTTATGATGGGAAACTCGGAAGTATCGCTTGCACTATCAAAGAGTTTATCAAGTTATGGAAAATCGTATGTGATGACTCTTAATAATAAAAAGTATGAATTAACTCCCGGATTAACAGAACTTTTAATACGTAGTAAACCTAATCTTAAGATAGTAACTGACAAAGACAAAATGATATATAAAGATATGTTAGAGTTAACAAACGCCCATAAACGAGATTGTCATCCATCGGGACAGATAAAAGGTGATAAGGGGATAAAGTACTGTCAAGTAATTAAACCACTTTTTTCACAACAAAATCGTGTGACTAAACTCCAAAAAGACCTAAATACAAAAATTGGTGGCGCCTTACCTAGATTTAAGAAATATAAAAACAATACGGATTATATCTACTGGGATGATCCCAACGAATTAGTTGAGAGATTGAAAATTTTGATAGCATCAAAAAGTGCCGGCAACAGCAATCACGACAACGAAATTATTTCAATAATTGAGGAATTAAAGGAAGCTGGTGTTATAGAAGAATAAAACTCTTTTAACATCATATTATCTGTCAGTTATCAAAAGTCCCTCCAATATGGTGGACATAAAAAATGAATAGTGAAATCCAACAGACAGACAATTTAATGAAAGATCTCAAAATCCGAGATTCTGTAATTAAAGAGTATATTAATAACCTTTTAACTGATAGTATACAAAAACTTGAGCATTTGAATAAAGCAATTGCATCTTTACAAAAACGAATAAGTAAAATTGAAGAGGACAATAAAAAAAGTGCAATTGCAGGGTCATTAAGTAAACATTATGAGCAAATTCGACGTCGTAAATGAAATTCATAAAGTCGCTAGACGAAACTTTCCTAGAAGGAATGTGTTACTAAGGGATATAGATGACCTTTGGCAAGCAGATTTGATTGATATGCAGTCAATATCGAAAGTAAATTGTGGGTATAAATATATTTTAGTCATTATTGATGGTTTCTCGAAATATGCCTGGACAATTCCGCTAAAGCAAAAAAATAAACAGGCATTGTCTATTGCATTCGAAAACGTGCTGAAAAAAGGCAGGATACCAAAGAATCTTCAAACAGATGCAGGGACTGAATTTTACAATGATAAATTTAAAAACATAATGGAAAAATATAACATTAATCACTACTCTACTTATTCAACTAAAAAGGCTTCAATAGTGGAAAGACTAATAAGAACATTAAAGAGTAAATTATATAAAGAGTTTAGCTTCAAAGGAAATAACAAATGGGTTGATGGTACACTATCTGATAAGGTGTATGAATACAACAATACTTTTCACAGAACTATTGGACAAAAGCCTGCATCTATAAACCATTCCAATAAACATATTATATTACAAAAGTATATTGACATATACAATTCAAAGGACAATAAAATATGTAAAAAGTTTGATGTAGGGGACTTTGTAAGAATCAGTAAACATAAAGCATGCTTTGAAAAGGGTTTTACTCCTAACTGGTCGACCGAAATTTTTAAGATAATAAAGGTGCAGCATACTAACCCTACAACTTATTTACTGGAAGATGCTCGATGTAGACCAATTTTAGGAGCATTTTATGCTCAAGAAATTCAAATGACTAAGCAACCGAATGTCTACCTAGTAGAAAAAGTTTTAAGAAGAAAGGGAAATAAAGTGTATGTCAAATGGTTAGGTCTTCCATCTACTGAAAACAGCTGGATAGCTAAGACAAACATTTTGTAGCTAAATATTGTTTTATAGGCGTTGACTAATTATTAAATAAACGTATTTAAAGCTAAACTTTAACTATTTTAATCATTCACATTTCGTTGTTTATACGAGAAAGACCATTTAATATTCATAATGATAAATAAGCGACTAATAGCACATAAAAAAGAGCGAGAAAATAAAACTACCAGCAAAGTGAATAAATATAATGTGACCTCGGGGACTGGTTTGAAAAAAACCTTTAAAAATATCGTGTCGCATGCAAAGCATCATATTCAAAACTTAAAACCAAAATGTAAAAAAATGTTAACGGAGTTAGCTTACGCTGCGGCTCAAGAATTGGCGTCGGACTTACCGATTAAATTACCAAGAGTGATACCTGTACCCAAAACTGGTGGATTTCTTCCTCTGATCCCAATATTTGCTGGGTTGTCTGCTGCTGGAAGTTTACCTGGTGGAGTTGCGGGAATTACGAGCGCTATTCGCGATTACAAATCAGCGAAAAAACAAATAAGTAATCAATTAAAACGAAAAGATATTCCTATGCAAGCCGTGTGTGTCGGTAAAGGTTTACAACTTAAACCTTACAAAGGTGGTTTAGGAATTTATGTAACAAAACAAAAAAACTAAATATTCGGTTACCCAGGAGAGCTTTAACTAATGTTGATATTATAAATCATTCAAGAACTATTCCGTTTTTTCGTGGCGTATTTATGAGAGATAAATTGCCAAAAAAGCCATCAAAAATGGAATGTGGTATTATCAACTTGGATTCTTCTTGTAACTCTGGTACTCACTGGGTAGCCTATGGAAAAATTAATGATTACATTGAATATTTTGATAGTTATGGCAATCTGAAACCACCGAAAGAGTTCATTGAATATATGGGCTCGGATTTTCGATACAATTACGATAATTTTCAAGGGAATAGTTCATATAATTGCGGACATTTGTGTTTAAAATTCCTAAAATCATTTTGGGTTACACACTTATTTAAAAGTTAAATGGACTTACTTAATTTATTTAAAGTCAGTCTGCTACTGTCTATTGTAATGATAGCACATATAACATTATTATTTGAAGATGATTTAATTTAATAAAATATCAGCGGTTAAGATAAAATCACACATTTCGCCGTCTAATTCGAAAGGAGTAAGACGTTTCAGACGTCGCTTAAGATTTAAAAATATCACAGAAAACAATAAAAAGTTTCTAAGTGCTCTTGGATTAAAACTAAAAAATGCTCCAAATCGCAGATTCGACACATTACGATAATTCAATCGAAAGTTATGAGATCCATAGTTATAATCCTTACAACAATAGTTTTAAAAATAACGATGAAATCAGAATACCAATTCATCAACAAGATGCATATGTATTACCATCGGCTAGTTCCATTTACATTGAAGGGTACATATGTGTGAGTAACAAGGACGCATCAGGAAAAGTAACAAAAAAGAATATAAATTTTATTAATAACCCTGTAACATTCCTATTTCAAGATATTCGATACGAGTTGAACGGAATCGAAATAGACAGAATTAAAAATTGTGGAATTACAACCACGATAAAATCATATATTTCAATGAACAGTGGCGATAGTAAAGCTGCTGCTTTGTGGAGCTGGAATTTAAATGGAACAAAAGAAATAGATGGACATTTCAGTATTATACTGCCATTAAATAAACTACTTGGATTTGCTGAAGATTATAACAAAATAATTATTAATTGTAGACATGAAATTATTTTACACAGAAGCAGTTCTGTATCAAATTGTGTGATTACTGATAAAAATGATGATATATTTGTAGATATACAAAAAGTTCAATGGCGTGTACCACATGTAAAAGTTTCTGATCGTGATAGATTGTTGTTACTTAAGCATTTAGAAAAAGACCGCTCTTTGCAAATAGCATTTAGAAATTGGGATTTATATGAATATCCACTATTGCCTAAAACTTCCAAGCATTCATGGTCTGTTAAAACCGCATCTCAACTAGAAAAACCAAGATTTGTTATATTTGGCTTGCAAACTAACAGAAAATTTAATACTTTGAAAAGTTCATCAGTATTTGATCATTGTAAAGTATCGAATGTAAAATTATTTTTGAATTCGCAATACTTTCCGTATGACTCCCTTAATCTGAAGTTTGATGAAGGTAAATATGGTATATTATATGAAATGTATGCTAATTTTCGTCAGTCTTATTACGGCTCTAGTATCGACCCCTTGCTTGATCTGCGTACCTTCAAAGAAACAGCACCGCTTTTTGTTATTGACTGCTCACGACAAAACGATTCTTTGAAAACTGGACCTGTCGACGTGCGACTAGAAATCGAGTGTTCTGAAGATATACCAGATAATACAACCGGTTACTGTCTGATTATTAACGATCGTCTTTTCGAATATAAACCTTTAAGTAATATTGTTCGGAAATTATCATGAATGTTATTGTTGACTTGCAAGGCTTTAAGAGTGACGATAATAAATTTATTCCAAAAGAAATAGCAATACGATCTAAAAATCAAGTCATTGTGTTACTGATTAAGCCGCCATACCCATTCTATAATTTATCGAGAAAAGAACGTTCACATGTAGTGTGGATAGAAAAAAATCGCGGCATATTGTGGAACGAAGGATTTGTGCCACATTATAATTTAAAGTATATTGTACAAAATTATTTAGAAGATAAGCGTATTTTTGTGAAAGGTCGTGAAAAAGTGTTGTGGTTGAAACAAATACTAGAGAATGATAATGTAAATAATTTGGAAGATAAAGGTTGCCCTAGTTTAGAAACTCTACACGAAAATTATTTAATGTCACCTGATATTCAAAGTTGTATTTAACACTCTAAGGTATGCGCATATAAAAATGCGTCATGTTTGTATAAATGGTGCATTGAGAACAATAAATAAAATAAATAGTATAATTTGTTTTATTTAGTAACTTAATCCTCTACTACCTATGTATAATCATTAACAGTCCGTAATAGTTCACTGCGCACGTGAGCCTCCCTATAGAGTCACAATTATTACTACAGTTTAAGAAATTTTTTCATTTACCAAATTAATAAAAAATTGTGACAGAAATTGGTGGATTAATATTTCTCAACTACGAAGTGATACACTACAAATATGACGAGGCAATTTAAACATGCATTTCCAATGTATGAACCTTTTGAAAGTAGGTTGCGTACCTATGAGAACTGTCAAAATAAAGTTTTACGTATAAAACAATTAGTTGATGCTGGTTTTTTTTATTGTGGAGACGGTCTTACTGACGATACAAAATGCTACTCATGTGGAGGTGGTTTGAAAACTTGGCTCGTTGATGATGATCCGTTTGAACAACATGCGATGTGGTTTCCAAGATGCTATTTTGTTGAGTTGAAAACAGCTGCTGTCCATCAAGCAAATGAAAAATATAAACAGAGATCTGTAAGTTTTAATAACAAGGTTGTTGATCATATAGTGCCTGGTTGTGAGGAAGATAGAACTGGTACCTGGCACCTAGATGCTGTTCGGTTCACGATGCGCATATCCAGTTTCGAGACTTTGTTACATGATCAATCAAGAAAAGAATGAATGTAATACGACTGCACTATTTTTAACTTTAGAGTGTCATACAAACACTGGGTGAAATTGTGGGCATTTGGAGCGAGAGTTTTCAACAAATGAAAACTCTTGATCCAGATGCCCCAATTTTACCCTACTGACGTTCTCACAAATTTATATACTGTAAAAAATGGGACACCTCCAACTGTCGCGTCAGCTCAGTCCAAGTAGAACTTTTATCAACTTAAATTATATGCCAAACAAGACGACTTCATCTTAGAGTCCAGATCTCGTGGACACGCCGTGAATGCGTCGTTGCAGCAACGGCTCGCATGCCCCGTGCACGTACAGTCAGCTGCAGACTGAATGAACCCCGTAGTTCTCTCTTCAGCTGACTGTACTTCAATTGTTTGTTGTTGTTTTTGTCAAATTGCACAGGGATGATCTCGTCGTCTTAGACGTTCTCCCAAAGGATACCGTAAAAAATTGGAACACCACTAACTGTCGCCTCCCCTTAGTCTAACTCTACCACAACTCTCACCACATCACAAAAAAACACCAAACTTATATCCATACGAGTCATATTCGAAGCTAGCTCAACCAAAATACGGACCGCAGCCTCGCAGAATCCAAATGAAATGCGGAAAGTTAAAAAAAGAGTTAAAAAGAACCGATTACATAAAAGGAAGCGGTCTCTTTAACGTGTGAACGTAAATAGTTCTGGCTTCCCAACCGCCGGGTTTGTAGCAAGCCAGCGGAATAAGCACGAACCAACACGCGAACTTACTCGCCTCCCTTTTGATAGCAAGCGCCGAGGCGGAGTAATTTGTAAAAAAGAAAAAAAAACCGTCCACTTTTTTCTGAGACTCCAAAGTTTTCACACGACAGTGTTTTTGTACTTATTTCAGAATAAAAAGATGGTTTGGATACAGTTAATATGTAAAAACTTACGCTTAGGCTGGTGCTAAGCTACTGTTCAAAATTGTTGTAAGTGACTGGACTTTGAAAATCCTAGGCGCTAAGTAAGCTCCCGCACACTATGGTTGTAGAATGAACTACATGGAGGTATTCATATTCATATTATTCATATTCATTTATTCGTAGTAATAATCATACATCGTCATTTAAAATAGTTTCATGAATAGAATTAAGTACTAATAGTTGATGTCAATGTTAAAAAACAATTAATTCAATAGTATCAAATTCATGATTCGAATACACAATTCGAATTCGGTACAGTGTGGAGTTTTTCAAGAAATGGGTGAAAAGGTTTTTACTGTGTCGGCTACGCGTGGGTGATGCTCCTGGTATTGCAGTATATAAAAAAGTGGTACTTATTGGGTGATTCTTGGAGGCTAATTACGTAATTCTGTTGCTAACCATTCTCTGATTTCAATAAATGAAATTGTTACTTTTGCGATAACGTATCATCGATTTAAGGATTCAGTGGCCAACAAAGTTCCATTGCAATAAATTAAAACTATAAAATCGGTCATATGTAATAGCAAAATTAACAATTTCAATCATAGAAATCAGAGAATTGTTGGCAACAGAGTTACGTAATTAGGCTACTGTAAAGATTCATTTGTAGGAACCTTTCACTCTAATACATTCCTCTTACATTAAAGCAACCTCACCTTTTACATAACTGTATCTGCCTAAATATCTGACACAAGAATATACATACTGTCAATCTACACCAAACTACGTATCCAATTTTAATTGAGGCTTTCGCCAGTCAAAAGTCGCCAGCGGTTTGCGATGGACATAATTGAATAGAGATTTGATACGTCTTGAATTAAGCTTGCTCGGTGACCGGGACAAGTTTGGGTCAAATAAGTAATTTAATTTAAGGCCCCCACTCCGGGGACAGTCAAGTTTAATTATTATGCCTTGTTCCGTGCCCTAATCAGTGGGCCGAATAATAAAATTCACCGAAATTCCCTCCATTATCGGGGGAATATCGAGTTTATTTTGTAATTACTGCGGGTAAGCGGCCGTGGTCAATGCGGTGTGTTGGTTTGGTTTTTTCTTTGAACATTGTGGGTATTATTTGGCTCGAAATTGGCTCTGTGATAGAGGACAAAAACGGCTCTTGCTTGCATTATTCGGTTGTGGAATTGGCCGTGTGGTGTTTCCTTTTGAATGTGATATGGGATCTTTCAAGAGGTGTATTAGTGATCTCAGTGGACGATGGACAACGTCTTGGTGACGCTCCTGTTGGTGTTGATATCTTTAGCTACTGAAAATGAAAATGAAAATGAAAAAGTATTTATTGAATTAGGATTACGTTAATTAATATCTTTTCAAACGTCAAAAATCTAATGGAAAACAAAGGGAAAGTTAAGCGAGCTCATCCAGGTAGAGGGCGACGCATGCAGACCGATCAGCGCGCACAACTTTTTATGGAGTGGGCTCGCCTGTTAGTCTACCATGTAGGTAACATTAAAAGGTTATGTTAGAGTAATTTGAAATAGTCGAAATATTTTACCGTTATGGAAGTTCTGTATTTTGTGTGTAATTTAGAGATATATGTTGACCTCGACACTGTGAGGCTCTACCACCATTCTTCGAGCCCAAGCCAACGTGGCCCTAGTGCTGATAAACGGACGAGACTTTGGAAAATCGGCTATTTCCTAGCGTATCAGACGGTAGTCGCCGTACATAAAAAGCCATGACACTACAATTTTTTATAGTAGGAAAGTACTTTCAGTAAACCTGGAACACCGGACTCCGGCGGAAGCCAGGATTGACAGCTGGGATGATGACGATGATAATTCGTCGAGATCGAACACAGGATAATTCTCCCTCTGCAACAAACATTGACTCTAATACTTATCTAACTTAAGGCCGACCACATACTTACAATCGTTTTTATAATCAGGTTTACGAATATGAATTTCAAATTCGTCGAATCAGAATCCGCGACACTTTCACACAGGCTTTCATTGGTCTTCGCAGATTCGGATTCGTCGAGTTCAAAATTCTAACTTGAAAACCTAATCAGGGAAACAAACGTAAGCGGCCACCCTAATTTGATACACGAAACACTGTTTCCTACAAAATCTATCGTTCCAATAATTGACGCACCAGACTTACCCCCTCCCCTCCATAGAAGGCAGCACCGCGTACACGAATCCATCACTCGCGTCCTTCCGCCGACTTTTCTCCACTCCACTTATCCTCACTTATACGTCTTCGGTTGTCACGAATCCCGCCATTGCCCGCAAATGACTTAAGAGAATACATGTCACACTGCGTAACTCACACAACCAATTCCGGGTACCTTCGTGGGGGCTACGGTGGCTAATACAATTTTCCGGTCCACAGCAGTCGCGTCCCTCGGTCTCAAAACAATTAGTAGCGCCTACGTTATTTTTGTACGGAATAAGGGTGGGCGGCTTGGTTTCTTTGGTTTCGGTTTGGGTCTCTATTTTTGATGTTCTTACACTCGTAGAGGAATTGGTCTCTGCCTTTTTTATATATATAAGAGGAAGGCTAATAAGTAATTTATGAATATCCACAACACAGAGGGGATTGTGAAGGCATGACCGGCCTAAAGGTGCCGCCATATTAGAGTGATGTGATGTGATGTGATGTTACACGATGTTACATTAGAGTCTGGACTTACGCCATTTGATGCCTTGTGAGGCGACTTACACGTGTATACGGGTCTTTATGTGTATATGTCGGCGGGCCGACTGATGCGTGATGCGACAGATCGCATCACTACATGCCGCACACGTGAGCTGAGGGATCTGGACACATCTGTCGTCACGGAAGACAAATCCGATAGAGTGAGGAAAACGTGGTGAAACCTGCACATTTAGGCGATTGAATCTGTAACCATGATTCATTCTGGTCAGGTTTCTCTACTGTAATTCCATTAACTGCCAAATCCTGGACCATATTCAAGGGAGGACCCCGGCCCTCACGCGCGAGGGTATAAATAAACGCGATAAGGAAGCAATTGTGCAACCAGAATATGAAAACGGTCAGGTGGTCCACCATGAAAAAGTGTTCACCGTCGACCGGGACATCTGCAACCTAAGGGGAGCAGTAATATAACCAAACCGAGAGAAAAAGTCTAACAACCCCCAATCAAGATTACAAATACTCATATATTTTGTATCCTTCGGGGCCGATTTTAAAGAGAGAAGCCTAAGAACCATCGCGACTAAACTGACTTTCAAATAGGGAAACCGCTTTGAAATCGGTCCATCTGTTCGGGGGATATGACGCCACAGACAGATACATAAAGCCATAGATACACACGTCAACCTTATAACACGCCTGTTTTTTCGTGGGAGGTGAATAAATGAAGAAAGTCAAGAAATACACTATCGAACAACAAAATCCTAAATTCAAACTAAGTGCGGGGAATAGCTACTTAATCATATTCCTATGTTTCTCGTATATCGACAGATGTCTCTCATTTTGCGTCGATTCGGTTTCTTTTTCCACGCCGACATCCTTAACATTAGGTAAACATGTCTTTCGCAGTTTTGATTGACAATCCCATTTGGGATTTAATAACCCGTGGGCTTGCTCTAGCCCCTAGCAATGTAGCAAAGTTTCGCCGTTTCTCCAATAATATTCGACTTTATTATTCGCTGAAATATGTATCTGCGAATTGCGCACATCTCAGAGTAAATAATACAGGTGGTATTACTGATACGTACCAGTACAGATCGATGTAAGTGAACGAAGCAAAGAGTGGCAGTAAAAGGAAGTAATATGATGCTTTTGTTAAAGAAC
This sequence comes from Blastobasis lacticolella, assembly GCA_905147135.1. Classification (NCBI taxonomy): domain Eukaryota; kingdom Metazoa; phylum Arthropoda; class Insecta; order Lepidoptera; family Blastobasidae; genus Blastobasis; species Blastobasis lacticolella. The sequence goes on along the minus strand of LR990053.1, from coordinate 16,677,109 downwards.
ACAGACGCCTTGGAATGTGACCTAGCTCCCTCCGTCGGGTTTATTTTGATCCTTCTCTACGTAGTAATAATGACGTTCCAGTACTTCACGAATTACGACTATCACATGGTATAGTCGGCCGCAATAAGTGTACCTACACATTTAACATTTTAAACGCCAATTCTAATTTATTGGTTGTTCCATTCAGGCCATGGGGCTCACCGGTAAGGACAGCAATACTACCCGTTCATGCCGTGGGGCTCATCGATGACCGCGCGACGGGGACGTTTTAGATGGAACTCAATTTTCTTGCTGCAGGACACAATGCCGACACAAAACTGTTTTGAGCGTGCCCGGCGCGACCCTGGAGATTAGTTTACGTATACTAGTTCGTTTTGATACTGAGTATAAAAAAGACGCAGATGATTTTGTGGCTAAGTATACAAAACATAGTTTTGAATTAGGAGTAGGTTTACAAAATAGATGCTTTTTTATATGTTAGGCAATCACTTATTTTTGAAAATAGTAAATAAACACGTTTTTTTGCTAAGTCAAAACAGCGTTAAAAATGTGCGGGTGTGTGGCCGGCGTCATGACCGCGGGAAGGAAATGCATAAATCCAACGGCGTGCGCCGTGGTGGTCTCGGTTGAGCGACAGACATTATTTTGTACATACCGCTGATAATAATAAAAAAATATATTTAGATCGGGGTTTTCGACTATTTTTAATAACATGAGCCAATGAATATGTCGCGAATAATCGCGAACAGGCGTCGCCCTATAAGGAAAGCTTTGCGTACATAATGTGTCATAATAACTTTCTTTAATAGGTCTTGTTGTTGCATTGATTTGACTAAGAAATTTATTGTGTTACGGTACTAATATATATTCATATAAAGTAATGGCATCAGAAAAATAAATTAACTTGTCGTCAACATATCGAACAGACAGATATAAACACGGGGAGAAATTGCAAGAAAAATACAAATACATTTTCGAACAAACTCATCACGGCTACGTATGCTATCATAAAACAAATCTTAAATGAATTTTCGATAGTCCTTTTTCTGTTCCAGTAGAGTTTTAGTTTTTCTTGTTTTTGCTTGGCAACGCGCCAAATGGCTCTAGTATCCCGCCAGAGATTGATGTCTTAAGTGTAAAAACTAAAGAGGATGATAATGCTCTTGTAATTTGGAGGAGAAAAAATAAAAGCGTCACAAATGAAACAGACATTTGGAGGGCGCCACGGGAAGTTTTAGGGACATTCCTCGCTTCTACATCTGGATTTGTGTCAGGCTGATGAGTTGAGGAGGAAGCTGTATCCGTGTAGGTATAGGTACGGACTTAAAATAAGGTTTCGGTATAATTGAAACAGAAAGAATTCTGGATTTCTAGATGCTTCTTTACAGTCGCTTCCCGCCGTCCGCGTCTATGTATATATGAACGCTTAGATTTTTAAACTACGCAACGGATTTTAATAGGGTTTTCAACAATAGATAGAAAGATACAAGAGGAAGGAAACAAAACAAAAAAGCGTACGGGGGTACAGTAGGTGTACGCGATGAAGTCGCGCCAAGTCTAGAATTAAATTAAAACTAAGAAAAATTAGAACTCTGTGACAATACCTACTATTTCTATGACAGATATCTTGGTATCCGATTTATGTCTCAATTTTGTTAAGGATAGCCGGTGGCCGCATAGCTACTGGCTAGCGAGTCTTCGCCCTGCGAGTCGTACTCGTAAGCGAGAGGTACCGGGATCGAAGCCCAGTGCCAGTGACTTTTTCTGAATGATGTAGGCATTCGTTGAATACTAACCGAGGCTTATACGGTGAGGGAACGTCGAGAAGAAACCTGCGCATTCAGGCGATTGACTGTGTAACCATGATCGAATCTGGACTCTTGTTAACAGAGTCACTAAGTTCGACTAGCCTCAAAAACGGTACCTATCCAGTTACCGGACTCTGCGTCATCATCATCATCATCATGACGCCCACTGCTGAGTATAGGCGTCCCGTAGAGATCTCCATAAAGGCCGGTCTTGTGCCTTCCGCATTCAGCTGCGATCTTTACCAGGTCGTCAATCCACCTCGTGGGAGGCCTACCCACGCTGCGTCTTCCGGTACGTGGTCGCCACTTGAGAACTTGCCTGCCCCATCGGCCATCTGTTCTGCGAGCTACTGTGCTCTGCGTGCGTTTCTTAAAACATTGATTATTTATATCGTTGACCTTAAAGTTGCCAATAAACCGCAGTGAGGTACCCCATCATCTAAGAGAGGTACCCCAGAATACTAAAACAGAAACGAAAGTAAGCAAAAACCATCAAAGACAGTAAAGGGCCAACTCATCAGCATAGCAAAGCCAACCGTGACCGATTCAAATTTCCCCCCTCCCATTCAAAGGAAACCGCCAGGAGAGCCTGTCTGGAATTTTTCAATCTCGTCTCAATTCTGGAACTGGACTCCTTTCCAACTTTTGCAACGACGCAATCTTGCTCAACTAGTAACTAACACGGCGAGTGGCTCCTACAGCGCCAATGGCAACGCTGTACTGCTTACAACTAACAAGTAAGATTGCACAAATGTGTTTGGGAGGAGGGAACTTTTTCGATTCATTACAAGTTTAGGGGAACCATTGTAAGAGAGCTTTCACGCTTAGACGGCTTTCCCGTTATTGAAGTATAACTGAAAAATGTTCCCCATTGACAGTGGATCGTGGAAAGAATTCCAAATGTAATGCTTTAGCTTGTTTTCAATCGATTTCCCTTTTTGAGTGATCTGAATTTAATTATCGATACAGGAGAAAATTATTATTTTTTCGAATGAATTTTCGTTTCATTTTTCCTACATAGAAATTTAAACTTCCATTAAGGAATGATTAACAAAGCGGGTATATTAATTTTACGGAATTGGCTCTAATTTTATGAAAGTTGCAGGTTAATTCGTGATTTCAGAAAATTTTCATTTCATTTGTTGTTTAAATGTGCTATGAAGCTCGAATCACCCACTTACTATATTTATTTCATTGATCTCACCTTCATTATTTTCTCCCGTTTCCTCAATATTAAACTTTACTGTATGAAATATTCCTGGAATTCGCTAATACCATCACTTTCCAATATTTTAGTCTAAACTTTTTCCTGGAAGTCGTAGAATCTATTCGGTCTCGTCTCTAATTCTATTGTCTATTCTGACATTCGTCGTCTTATTTCTTTTCGGTACAGTGTCCACAGGGCTTTATATTTTCATTTTCTCGGTTTCCGAAAATATTTGGCCGAGGCGGGCTATTTTCCTTTGTTACCATTTAACTAGTTCGTGAGATTCAACATTAACCGGGTTCTAATAGCAAAAGTCTAGATTACCACCCGGTTATTCTCCAAACTTACGCCTGCAGAAACGATACGATGTGAGGTCGCGCGAATGCAGGGTTCCAACTGACAATACGAGAAAACGCGTAGTACAACTACTGTTCTATTGATTGTGAAAACGGGTGTAAATGTGCGATATTTAATACAGTTTAACAACTTTTTAGAATTCAAATTGCATTTCGATGAGTGTGTAAAGTAGCTGCACGACTGTCGGCCGCGCCCCGCCATCGGAAGACGCGATCCGGGCGAACGCTTCATTCTTATGGATCTTCCAGGTATTCGCACGAGCCGCTTTAGTTCAACCTTTATAATGGGCACGGTTAAGGAATGGGACGCGTTGTCTGCGAGTGTATTCCCTGACCATTATAATCTATACGACTTCAAGGCTAGAGTGAATCATCGGCCGTACCGTCACTTACTACCAGGTGAGATGACTGTCAAATAATTGGCTATAAAAAATTGTGGCGCTGAGCTCCTCTTTGGAAATTAAATAATTTATAAAATGTAACAAGTATAACCACATAAGTACCATGTTGCTCAATGTATGTTTATGCTTAAAGAGTAGAAAAGCGGACCCTGTCATAAGCCAGGATTGACCGCTCGGATGATGATGATGTCCTTTGAGCCATTTGTTATGTGTTTGTGGTGTTATTGTGTGTAAATATATATTCGTGGACAAATATTCATATTTATTATTATTATTTTATTATGTATAATTTCTTCCCTATCTATGGCTTTGTGCCTGAAGGACTCCAATTCTATCCTTTTACTGTAAGCCTTCATCGTCTCAAGGCGATATATTTGTAATAAAACAGCGTCTCTGTTACTACACATAACCGATGGAAAAACGCCAGATAACCAAGTATATATACTGCAAGAGATAGTGCAACGTACTAATAAGGTTAGGGATTTGGGAATCATTCTCGACTCGAAGCTTACTTTTAACGCCCACTACGAGTCTATTTTTGCAAAAGCAACCAGAATGTTGGGTTTCATTTACAGAACAGTTAAGCCCCTTAACTCAGCGTCAGCTTTCAAAATCTTGTATTACGCCTATGTCAGAAGCGTTCTTGAGTATGCTTCACCTATTTGGTCCCCAGTCTACGACGTCGGCCGTAATAGATTGGAGTCTGTGCAAAACTCATTTATCAACAGACTAAATTACTTGACTTGCATGGCTCCCGGAGATTACTCTGCTAGTCTGAAGGCTCACGGGATACTCAAATTGGAGGATAGGCGTTTCCTGACTGATGCTAGGCTTCTATATGACATTATTCACTCCGGGGTGGACAGTCCACGGCTGTTGTCACGGGTGTTGCTGAGCGCGGGTGACCCGCGCGCACGACGCGGTGGCCGCTGGCCACGTCTACTCGACCATCGTCGCGCGCGCAGTAATTATGCGTTAGGATCACCGCTCAATAGGGCTATAGATGGATATGAAAAACATTTGTCTAAAACTATCGATATTTTCCATCTTGATCGCACACCCTTTTTGAGCGGGGATCTTAAGTTTCTACAGTTTCGGTAAAGGACGATGATAGTGACGTGATATCACTATTATCAGTGATCACTAGGATAGGTATAGGCATACAAATGAACATTCACACACACACACACATACGCAAACATTATTACTATGTTCATTTATCATTATTATTTTATCATTGTTATTATTATTTTATCCGTATCATCACTGAACAAATCTATGGGTACTTTGCTGTTTGGTATTCTTAGCTTCACTAATCCCATTTGTAAATTGCAGTTTCGTAATTGGCAGTACCACTTTTATCTGTATCTCATCGTAAACAAATGTACATTGCTGTAAGACTGTGAAATAAATAAATAAATATTCTTGAATATTTCCTAAACTTTGAAACCGATTTTAATGAAAGCTAAGATCTATCTCGAGTAAACTAGCTTCCAAATAAAGAAAACCGCATCAATGTCGGTCCATCCGTCCAGGAGCTACGATATCACGGACAGACACACACGTCAAACTGTGTGGCGATCGTCACTATGCATCATCATCATCGTCCTAGCGCTCACCCCGGCCTCTGCTAGAGTCCGCTTTCCTACTCAATCTTCTCCACTTCGCCACTATGCGTCTGTCTCAAAGACTTTTTTCTTAAGAATAGCTAAGGGATTCAACTAAATGGGTCAGCCATAGAGCCGTATCGATCGCAGTGCGTTCGCGGAGCTGATGAGCACTGTGAAAACCATTGTAAAGCTACTTACTAGGCAATTATTGTTTGTCAACACGAGTATTCCATGTACATTTTATTCAAAGGATTTTCCCCTTATTTTTTCCAAGTAGCTTATTGAGCTGAGAACCGTTAGCTATTGAAGTTCAACCAAATCAACCCACCCTTAGAGTTAATCGAGTACAAAATTTGACTTTCCCTAGTTTCGAAGCCAGACAAGACATTAATGGAGTTATTGCGTTATTGATCGCCAAATAGTGTTTGATAAAAACTTCGGCCGTAACTTTTAAAATTCAATCTTTGAAGTTCATGAAACTGTTGGTTTTTCTATACTATACTAATAATATTATAAAGAGGAAATGTTTGATTTTTTGTTTGTTTGTTTGTATTGAATAGGCTTCGAAACTACTGGATCGATTTCAAAAATTCTTTCACCGTTGGGAAGCTACACTATCACCGGGTGACATAGGCTATATTATATTTTCTATAAAATTACGGATCATTAATAAAACTCCAATAATGTAACCCAAGGTGTAAAAAAATACCCAAAAAATTCCTTACATCGCGTGCGCTGCGAAAACTATTGATGATAGAACAAAATAATGTACTACGACTTTACAGAACACATTATTATCTACAAAAAGTGTCGCGACAGTATATGTCTAACTATTATAGTTATGTCACAATATGTGTTCTTTTATTTTCAAAGTTTAATTGAAATGCCTCCGCTAAAAAACGCTCTTTATTTGTAGCTTGGTATTAATCCTTATCAAAATCAATTACTTCATATTCACGAATGCTTCAATACCTTTATATAACTTTTTGAATTATTCAATTCAGACATTCCATTCGAAAGATATCACGAGTTTAAAAATGCGAATATTAGAATAAAATCGGGGGTTCGCCACTCAGTCCGCTCGGCTATCTAGGCAGCACGGGGTACGGGAGGGGAGTCAATATCAAGAAATAAAGTGCCGCGCGGCCTACTCGCGCGGTCGGCCTACTCGCGCGGTCGGCTCCCTACGCAGCGGTCGTGTGTAACCCGTGTGTGTACCCGTAGTGGTACCCGTGCGAAGCCGGGGCGGGCCGCTAGTCTAGTAATAAATTGCTTGCCGCGCGGCGCACTCGCGCGGTCGGCTACCCGTGCGAAGCCGGGGCGGGCCGCTAGTTGTTAAATATTTTTGTTACTTAAATGTGAGAGAGTGTCTGTGGTCTGGTGGTTAAGGTGTCCGACTTGTAAGCGAGAGTATCAGTGCAGCCATGTACCAATGACTCTTTTTGGAGTTGTACATTAGTTGAACACTAACCGATGCTCTTACGTGAGGAAAACATCGTGATGAAACCTGCACAATCAGGCGACTGCATGTTTAACCATGATCTAATTTGGTCAGGTTCCCCTGTTAACATGGCCACGGAGGTCAGACGGCAGTCGCTCTACTGTAATTACCTAATCTGCAAAATTCTGGATAGTGGTCAAAGCGGACCCCGGGACCTCGTATGCGAGAGTACAACCAGGACATTAACGCCAAGATGAGTTTTTTTTAATTTTTGGTACTGAAATAAATAGAATGAGTACATTTCCAAAATAAAATTAGATAGAACCGTGTTGTCGAAAGATATAAGCCATGTGGTGTCCGGCAAAGTAGAATAGCACCAATCCCTTACACTCGTGGGTGTCGTGGCGACTAATGTTTTCGAGCAAAAGATATAGTTCTCCATAGGCGGGAAAATAGGCAGCAGCGTTTTCCATTGTTGTAGATATTATTGCAATGAAATCAGCTTTCGTAGGAAAGGCTCTAAGTCTTGCAGTGGACTAGTATGGGCTGTGATGATGCTGATATATCGCCGCAAGGTCCTTAGCAGAAAACCTTGGTTTGCTAAATTGTTTTTTTTTTATGCCACTAAGGTGGCAAACAAGCTTGCGGCCTGCCTGATGGTAAGCAGTCACCAGCCTAAGAGAATCTAAACCAGAACACAAGTAATTTGAGAAGAAGAATACTATTGCTTCTCGATATATATAAATACATAAGGAGTGGTACCCTTCAGGCGAACTCCTATACACTGCATGGTATACATACTGTGTGAACTGTATTTACACTCATACACACTCACTAGACAGTAGATAGACTGGCAGGCAGAGACTATTGTTTGCCATAAGCTTCGGTCCTGGCTCACCTCTTTTGCCTCTTCCACATTCATACATAGGATGGATTGATTGTTAAGTTTTATTAATTGTTTCAATGAATTATATGATGCCGATTTATGTACATTACTAGAATAAATCAATATGTATATGAATACATTATGACGGTTTAGGTATTCTTGACCCGCCCTTTTTGGAGGAGGGCATTTAATTAACCTTTCAAGTGTATTATATTCGCAATTAATTTTCAACGACATTACGTTCCTGCTAATATTTACGAGAATATATCAATGCGAAATTTAGAAAAGCTAATTTGATGATCATCACAATACCTAATACGCAATTTTAAGGTTATTAAATAAGAATTTGAAAATTCTTTTGACATTACAGGTTTTAAGACTTTCGTGGTTATTCACTACACTTTCACTACACAAATTATCGGGTTTGTTATCATGGTTATTGATCTCAAAAAACAGACTATCCGATCATTCAGTCCATTGGAATTCAGTTTTGAAAATTCAGTATTAGAGATTAAAAATCCAAGCAATTCCATACTGAAGCGAAAAGAAAGACAAGAACGTTCAGCCTGAGTGCGGAGGGTTCCTCAGATGTCAGCCGGCCGCAGTGTCGGAGTGTCTCGAGCAATTAGTGTAAACACTGTCGACCTACAGCCGTGAGAGCACTTCACTTGCTGGCTGGGGTGCGCAGCGGTTACGTTGGTAGGCTGAGGCGATAGCGGGTGCATAGGTGGATGGGCATTGAGCGGAATTTGTGGTGTGTCAAAGGGAAGCATTTTTTAGGTTATTTTTAGGTTTTAAGTTAAATTATTAATAGTTTTAGGTTAAATTAATTTTAATTTGAATTAGGTATACGTTGTTCCCTTATTTCCAGACAGCGGACCCTGGCAACAGCCAGGATTGACCGCTCGGATGATGATGATGTTCCCTTATTCTCGATTTACATTGGTCAAGTACAGTGGCGAGTGACGAGTGACTGTATACACTACAGCGAGTCTAGTGCCATTTCATAATAAAGTCAACAAATACGTGGAATTTTGACAAAATTATCTTAATACTACTACCAGTATAGTACTTAACGGTACTCAATTTGAGTACACTACACTACACACTACTAAATTTGACTGTTGATATTATAGCAGTGGCGAGTCAAGTACCGCGCGGGGGATGAGCGGTCACGTGAGGGGTGCATGTGCCACTTACAATTTGCAATAAGTTATGTTATAAATACGAAAATATTCGCTTTATTATATTTTTTATGTAGGCTGTATGTTGATTTTTCTTTTCGTGCCCTGGCATAGCCGGCACCTGCTCGCGAAGAAAAAGTAAATTGTGCGCCATTTTCCGTATAAATATTTTGTTAACGTTTTCGCTTTGTGTGTAATTATAACAATACAGGTCTGTTTCTACCGCCTCGACTATAATGACTAGTATAGCAAACTTGTATCATAATGTTATTATAGCATTCATGAAATTAATTGTTATTTAGGAAATTAAAAATACCGTAGATCAATTTTTAGGATGAATTCTTGGGGTCCACGGGATGGGACTATATTTCAGGCAATTCAATTTGACTATTACACCAAATAAACCTTAAATTTTTTTATTGTAATTTATGACTGTAAAATGCCATATGAATAAATAAACATAAAAAGTTTCTGTAGCTGCAAAAGAACGTTTTATTTAATTAGTAATGCACTTAAGGTCTTGTAATATTTATTTATTTTCATTTCATTCCGAATAACGCTGTCACAGTCACCCCAGCCTCTCGGTAAACGCAGGGCAGAACTAATACACATCCAACTACGAACGTAGGTAAGCGTGGCACACACTTACCTCGGAACTTAGTTAATTCTATGGAACTTACTTAGTTACAGTATATTTACACTAGGGATTGAGGTCTGATTGGGCATGATTAGAAATGCTGTATGTACTTTTGCTTACCAACTTCGCTTGTTGTCTTCTGGCGTCAGTCCAATCCAATAACAAATTCATTGCATCGGTAACTTGTAGTTACTAATGAAGGTGCTACCACTGCTAAATGTCTTCAATTTAATGTTGTGCTACTATAATATAATTCTGCAGGCTCGTACTCGCCTTCGGGTTGCAATAAGTGGACGGACGCTCCACCCTTGTCGAAGATATACCAGCTCTCCGCTCGAATCGCTTTGGCTCGTCTTTCCAAATGACCACGGCACAAGCAAAATGGAAAGCTGCGGTCGCTAATATGTTTCCCGAAAAGTATAATGTGAGATACTTCAAGGCAAGAGCTAGAGCGCCTAGGCATGCTCCAACTTTATTACGTGAGATAATCAAATATATGCCTAAATGTAGGTTCGTGCAAGAATTATTCGCGCAAATGTCTTTCGCGCAAGTGTTTTTCGCACAAATACATTTGCGCAAGTTCCTCGATTCCGGGATTGGAGAGTCGGTGGAAGAGTGGTTAAGATATCCGACTTGTAAGCGAGAGGTACCGGTTTAGAATCCCACGACGGCAATAACTCTTTTCTGAGTAATGTACATTAGTTGAATGCTAACCGATGCTCGCATGGTGAGGGAATATATAATTAATATAATAACCATGACCCAATCTGGTCAGGTTCCCCTGGCAGCAGACTCACGGAAGTCAGACGGCAGTCACTCCACTATAATAATCTAATCTCCGAAATCCTGTATCATGGTCAAGGCGGACCCCGGGCCCTCTTGCACGAGAGCACAAACGGAACATTAACGCCAAGATGATTATTTTTTTACGTATCCCGATGCCGTTGAAATGTCGTTTCCTTAAAACAACCACTACAACTCAACTCCCTTATCCCGTTACCGCTCCTAACACTTGTGCCTACCTTCTTAATGCGAATCATGTACGTCTGATCTATCAAAGCCGGCTGCAGTCGACCGAGGATTCGATACACAAATTGGAATTTCATAGCCATCCGACCAAAGAGCTTTGCCAAATGAGTCGGCGATTATTTGCCCTATGTGGTTGTATCACCTGCAAGCTTGCCATGATTAAGATCGCCCTGTCTCCCTCATACCAATGGCGTTGGAGAGAGATTAATGTATCGGTGCTGCTTCATCGCGTACGCTCACGTATATGTGTCGTATAGGAAACTTCAGATTGTCGTTTGATCGTAAAGGCGTAAATTGCAAGTTTCAATGTGTTACTATTTTGTGTGTTACTATGTCGGTGACCTTAGTTCGCTTGCGGATCACATCATTTCAATACGAGAGTAATACTGCGAATATGAAAATTGCTAAATTCGTAATTGTCAACAATTCCTGAAATTCAAAGAAAACTGAGAAAAGGGACATTTAATCGAATTGAGAACCTCCTTCTTATTTTTATTTTTTCATGACGATTAAATATGAAATTTCATGAAAAATATGCATCCTAACCTTCGCTCAAACTTATCGCTTTTAGCCCTCGTATTTTTCCTCTCATTGCCCCATATTCTTCCAAAACCTCCCTAAGCCATTACGGGCAAACCAAACACTATTGCAGGCTGCCAGTTTGTTTAGGGCACCACTAGCGGACTTGTGTGCAAAGAAACAGGTGCGTTTAGCTTCGGCCTACGCAAATAACGTCCGGGAATAGGGTGTGTACTCTGGCCTCGTATGAAACCATTTGTGGGGCATTGGTGAGCGTAGAGGTGACAGAAGTTGGTCACTCGGATAGTGTCCTAATTCTTACATAGTAAAATAAAGTCGAGTGTCCGATGGGGCAGGAAAGTTCGCAAGTGACGACCACGTACCGGAAGACGCAGCGTGAGTAAGCCTTGCACTAGGTAGACCGACGATCTGGTAGAGATCGCGGGTACAAGCTTGATGCGGAAGGCACAAGACGGAGATCTCTGGGGAAGGCATATGTCCAGCAGTGTTGTCTTCTGGCAGATATTATGATAATGAACATAAAGTCGCTTTTCGCATCGGCCTGTCTGTATATACGCTTGCTTCTACGATTAATGCATAAAGGCCTAATTAAACAAAAATTCTGAACTTCAAGTACACAACAGAACTGATTTTTGGGAAAACCTTACTCTATTATACTATTATATTTACGTAACCAGAGTTTAAAAAGTTACCCATATCCCCATAATTATCCATGTTGAGGCCAGATAGTATTGTTAACTCCATAGTCTTAAAAATTTCCGTAACTTAGGTGTCTGAAAGAGAATATTTTGGAACCAAATAGAAATTGGCGAAATTTGAGACTCAAATCGAAGGACTCAGAAGGTTGGACTCACTGTATCTGACATAACAAAAATTTAAAATAAAAAATTATGAATTACAGAAAACATAATTTCTTTCACTGGTACAGTTTTGAAGCCAAAGAGACCAAATATGGACCCCTCATCGGAGCCTTTATGAAAAAGGAATAAGATAAAGGCACAGGTCATGTTTTCATAGCAAACAGGAGCGTTTATAAGCTCTTACAACCATTTAGAGGGAAACATTATTTACTTTATGAATTTACCATTACGCGTAAGCTTATATAGGCCATAGAGAATGAATATACCTACAGTAGTGAAAATCCAGAGACGTCGTTAGATGGAAGAATATTATTTATATTATTATAATGTTGTTTTTCTCCAGTGAAATTTCAGTTAAACATTTATGCATGTTTATCTATACATAGTATAAAACAGAGTAGCTTCCCGCCGTCTGTCCCTATGTATCTATGTACGCTTATATCTTTTGAACTACGCAACGGATTTTAATGCGGATTTACGTGGGTTCGCGAACGAAGTCGCGACGGGTTCACTAGTTAGAAATAAAAAAAGAGAATAACCAATTAAGTAGCATTATCCTACAGGTTATTTAAAAAGATTGATAATAACCAGTGAACTTTCCGATGGACATTATTTACTGGCTACGTATTATGTACCCTACATATTTCATATTCAGTTGAATTGTTCAGGTGTTTCATAGGTACTCATCTCCATTTTAAAACTTCAATTCTAAAATTCTAAGCTCACTAGCAAAACAGTTTGCTGGAAAATAAATCCTTTCATTTCGAAGTCAATATAAAACTATGACTGTATGAAAGTTGTTTGGCTCAGAGCTATTTCGCTTTGGTCTCTACTATAATGCAGAGCTCCGAGTTACGACTGATTCAACTTTGCTAATTAAAATTTAGACCAGGGTTGTAACGTGGTCAAACTGGGTAGCCGTTTACCGTACATTTAACATGGTCATAGGATTCTAGTAGAATAATGTTACAGTCTTACGAGCAATAAACCGTTATATTAAAATGTTTCGAGTGTTTTAGTTTGACAGTGACATTTTCTATATTACCATGTGACGGTAGGATAACTTTCATTGACGTATTCTCGTCCTGTGACATATTGAATTAGACATTTTTCTTAGCTAAAAATGTCTATTAAAAATAAAATTTAAAACGCTCGAGTTTTTTACTTGCAATACGAGTAGAGATTAAATGACTTTTTAACAGTGTTGTGACTAGAAAAAAATTCGAATTATAATGTCGCCCCCTTGACATGCAACGACCTGAGTGGTTCAATGGGCAACATGCCGGTCTGCCACGCAAGAGGTCCCGGGTTCGATTCCCGGCCGGGCAGAAATTGAAATGATGAATTTTAATTTCTGTTACGGGCCTGGGTGTTCTATGTATAATAAGTATGTATTAAAAAAAAAGTATGTAAGTAGTATATCAGTTATCTAGCACCCATAGTACAAGCTTTGCTTAGTCCACGAATATTTATTTTATTTATTTATTTAACTGACGGACGTGCAAAGTGAGCCTTTTTATCAAGCACTCCGCGATAATGTCCCTCCTAAAATCTTTCCTCTGAACTAATTTGGGGTTCATCAAAGGGCATGCCTACCGGTACCTCAAAGGCCGGCACCGCATCCGCTCCATAGATAGCTAATGTCCAACGTGATGCGTGATGGATAACGGTGACAAGTCCCCATCAGGGGAACCGTCTGATTATATGTCTGCTTAGGTAATAAAAAAGTAAATATAATGTAAAATTATCCGCGTAGCGGATGTTATTAGTACGCGAATTTGAATAGGTGTCGACAAAAAAAATATCATCTTGGCGTTTATATACCGGTTGTGCTCTCGCGTTCGAGGGCCCGGGGTCCGCCTTGACCATGAACCAGGATTTGGCAGATCAGGTAATTACAGTGGAGCGACTGCCATCTGACCTCCATCACCCTGCTACCAGGGGAACCTGACCAGATCATGGTGATCCATTCAGTCGCTTGAATGTGCAGGTTTCATCACGATGTTTTCCTTTACTGTAAGAACATCGGTTAGGGTTAATCTAATATACATAACACAGAAAAAAGACTTTTCTTTAATAATAATCTTTATTTAATTAAGACTTAGGAGCTAGTTACAGTGGTTGAGACCTTAAATAAGGTAAGAATAGGTGAATTAGGATTAGGCGTCTGAGCCCATCCATAATAAGTTTGATCGAGTAGCTGCTACGTAGCGGCTGGGTATTGAATTCAAATAAGATTTGAATGCGTTATTTTCTTTCTAAGAAATAGCTGAAATAGCCGACATGTTGATTGAGTAGAAGAGTAATTTTTTTTATGTCATACGGTAGGCAAACAGGCATGCGGGCCACCTGATGGAAAGCGGTCACCACTGCCTATAGACATTCGCAACACTAAGAATTCTGAGTTCAGAACAACTCAGAATCATTATTTGACTCTATAAACACATACAGACAAAGCTTACCCACCTTCATCTGTTACAACAAAGCTTCGCAGCAGCCGTTAAAGCGCACCGGAACCTGGCATAACATTTACATTTTCGCAATAAGGGGAATAGTGGCCAAAAATTCCAATGGACCTCAGATAAATAGCCCAATGGGACGCCCTCCCAGTTAACTAAACTCCCTGGAAAAATATATAGGCAAATCCCCTTGTAGGAGCGAACCCACGTCTTGTTATGGCGAGATTATGTAAAACCCAAAAGCGGAACACGAATGGATATCCTAACAAACGATACTCCAGACAAAAATGGCCGAAATAAATGTAATCGTGGCTACCACAATAATCATTTGAATGGGAATGTACTGATTTTTGCTACACGGTGCTTCGAGTAAACATTTATTTGGTGCGCCTCGCCTCTCAATATTGGCCGGATTGCGCTACCTCTAGTGTGATATCGAAAGTAGGGGCACGGGAAAGTACCCTCTTCGGACGTTACTATACATCTGTGGAGGTACTTTTTGCAAAGAGTGTACGAAGTGTAGGTTTTCTAAATTAAAATTAGCGAACGTCTGTGATCTCCTAACAGTGTCGTAATCCGGTTAATATTAATAATGATGAAGTTACTATCTATTTTTGAAGAGAAGAGGTCCTTAGGGGGAGTGATCGTAGTGTAAAGCGTAGGATGAACCCTCACGAGATAGACCTAAGAGGTTCAATTGGCTCACATGCCGTTGTGCCACGCAGAAATCCCGGGTTCGATTCCCGACCGAGCAGAAATTGAAATGATGAATTTAAATTTCGGTTACGGATCTGAACGTACTATGTATAATAAGTATGTATTTAAAAAAGTACTTTATAAGTAGTTTATCAGTTATCTAGCACCCATAACACAAGCTTTGCTTACTTTGGGGCTAGATGGCGCTGTGTGAATTTGTCCACGATTATTTATTTATTTATTATTTAATAATAATAAATATACTTGGGCTAATTTCCAATATTTTTGCTTCGCCCGGTTTTCTTAATCCGTTGGCTCTCGTATATTACTTTATTACTTACTTCCTACTAAATGAAATGATGAATTTTAATTTCTGTTACGGGTCTGGGTGTTTTATGTATAATAAGTATGTATTTACTAAAAAAAAGTATATAAGTAGTTTATCAGTTATCTAGCACCCATAACACAAGCTTTGCTTACTTAGGGGCTAGATGGCGTTGTGTGAATTAGTCCAAGCATATTTATTATTATTGTTATTTATTAGCGATGGATTGACATCACGGAAGTAATATGCGAGAGCCAACGGATTAAGAAGACCGGGCGAAGCAAAAAGATTGGAAAGTTAGATACCTACGTAGACTGGCAAATTTTTTTTGCTCTGTGGGGAAGTATGGAGGAGAACGAGTAGGAAAGCGGACCCTTTCAGACTAGGATCAAGAATCAAATGGATATGACAAGCGCGTATACCCGAAAGGGACAGACTCAAAGTTCCAGTGTTGCAACCTCTACCAAAAATCCCCTATCATGTAATAGGCTAGATATGAGACAGTACGTAGAAGACATACATCATGCGTATAAATTTACTAGAGTGCTCGTCATAACGAATAAATCAATGATAAAATAAACTCTTTACTGCGTAAGGTCTTTGCAATTTAACTAGACTATCAAATATAGTTCCAGTTCATTATCTTCGCGCACTCTATACTTTGGTTTTTAATTAAAACAAACACATGAGTACAAAGCGTTTAGTTATGCACGATTAGTGTTCAAAACAGAGAGTTCATTCATGTTGGACTAAAAACTCGAAAGTGCCAGCCAGAAAGAACTATTGTAGGTAATTTTCAGAGTGAGTATACAATTCCTAACATTTTATACTATGGCGTCAAATCTGTTGGTACGTAACACCAACACCATTATGTATCACTGGGCGTGCAGCACTAGATAAATTTAGGGTCCATATAAAAAATTAATACCCCACAACTAAGATAATTTATCAGTACCACAGCTGGCATTCCTAAAACGCTTGTAACCCGGACAAATAAAAAGTATCATAAAATGCCAAACTGAAGTTTGACTTAACTTATTCCCAATTTGGTCGAATAGCGATGTTGGTCGCTATTGCAATTGCGACAAGGACAACAAGTAATGTCTTCGTCCTTTTCATTCTTAGCAGTTTTTGTATGTTGTGATCTCGTTTATGCATGGTATTTTTTTATTAGCTTGTCATCTCTATGCTATACTCCCTCTGCGCTTTCAGATGACGGGATTGACAACTCGGATAATGATGACAAAGAGATAACAATTTTCTTTATTTTAGCCGTCGTTCGGGGGTGTATCTTATCTACTTATCAAAATATCTGCACGTTTCTTTTCACGATTTAGAATAGGTAGCAATTTCTTTCGATGTCATAAGCTAGTACTTTTACTGTTTGTGCTCGGAACGCCTTTAATGTTACCTGTAGAATTCATGAGGCCACTAACCTTATTGCAGTATCCAGTTTCTAACCCTGGCCACCTTCCAATACGTTGAAAACATTACAAATAAATGTCCAAATAGTGGGCTGCCGTAGCATCGGGCTTTAGAAAAATTGTCCTCAAGCCAAAACCATAGAGGTTAGATTGCCGTATTTGTCACTGGAGAGCGTAACGGATTACGAAACTACTGTTACCAAAGTCCAATAGACAATGCGAAACGATTTCGACGCTGCAACTGAAGAAAATAAACAAAGCTAAGGTTTTACTGCGAGTGAGTCTGCATAAAATTCAGTTATTACGTTCTAGACCCGTTCAGGTTTTACGTGAAGGAGTAACAAACATCCAAACATTATTAAAACTTTCGCATTTATTTATTTATTTATTTAAAAACTTTATTGCACAAATTACAGCAATTGGCGGACTTAAAGCCATTGAGGCTTTCTCTAACACTCAACCAGCAGACCATGCAGAGAGTGATTAAGTAGGTGCTAACAGGAAAACATTGACATAAGTGAAAATAAAAAACATTAGAATAAATTAAATTGAATACTATAAATACAATAAATATTTAAAAAAAAATATGATTTTAGTAGGATAGTACGACTTATAGGTAATATGAAATCTTGGATATGTTTAACTTTCTGAAGTAATAGGTCGGATACACTGCACTATCACGTGACTCGAGCAGCGCGTTGCATTTCACCGATTATTCGACGTTCACCTTCATACCCATATAATTCAGGCAGCTCAAAAGGGATTTAAAAATATTTCTCTGGATTTCATTGCTATGACCCACACATGGTGTCTCCTGTCTGCGCTAGGGTAGGGGTAGGGTAGTAGTTAGAGTAGGGGTAGGGTAGGGTAGGAGTAAGATAGTGGTAAGGTAGGGGTAAGGTAGTGGTAGGGTAGGGTTAAGGCAATGGTAGGATAGGGTAGGGGTAAGGTAGCGGTAGGGTAGGGATAGGATAGAGTAGGGTGGGAGCGACTACCTATCACATGCAGCATGTGTGATGCACGCTCACTTAAAAGTCTATCTGGCGGTGGCGTGGGGGCCGGGTGGCTCTTTTCCCTCAAATATGGTTGAATTGGACGATGGCTGGGCCCTGCGTTATACTCGTGAACGGGTGCTGCCTTGGTGGACTGGCTTACTCTTGCTGTAGTTTAAGGTGGTTTTTCTTAATTATACTAGAAATATCTATATAATATATCGAACGCGTTCCGGCTCTGCCTGGCATTGTCGAGCACGGTTCGGTCGTGGTTGGCGTGGGATGGGTTTGCTACGGCCATAGGGCGGTCAGCGTGTCACTGTGTGTTTCCTTCCTTCTTTCCTACCCCCCTCCTTTTTGACGATTAAAAGAGATAATTAATGCCCTAATCAATAAAGAAATTTTGAATTTGGAATTGAATTTTGAATGAAAATGTGGTCATATTTTATTTTAATTTTTTACACCTTATGGTAATCAGTCACCGCAGCCTATGGACGTTTGCAATACCAGGGGCATCACCCACGCGTTGCTGACCCTGTAAAAACCTTTTCACCACTTTCTTGAAGAACTCCATGTTGGACTCTCCAGGGAAAACCTCATCAACAAATCTATAACATTTTACCATATGATAGATCCTCATCGAAGACGTTCATGCGCGCCGCAACTGCGCATTCACGAGATTTGGACGAGCAAATAATTTTACAATATTAAGGACTGACCACATCGCCAACAGTACAGCTGGTCTAGCCATCTTTGACAGCTCCGCTTGCGTGATGCGTGTATGGTAGAAAATTGACAGCTCGAAGTTCGACTATTTCTACCAACATCTACATTGACTCTGATTGTGTAGGATCATCCGCCAATCCGCCTCCTTTGTACACCGAAAGTACGTGAATTGTCTATGGACCAAGAATTTCTACCACAAACAGCTTATGTCAGATAACGTTAGCTTATGTCAGATAACGTTAGCTTATGTTAAATCCCATAAATTTTTTCTACCACAAACGATTGTAGATAAACACAACCTCTTGGCTAAGTCCGCAGTACAGTTCCAGTTTCCCACACTATAAAAACTTCGGTTAGTGTTCAAGAGTCATTATTACATGGGATACAAACCCAGTACCTGTGACTTGCGAGTCGGATACCTTTACCACCAGTTCTCCGACGCTCCAACAACGCCACTTTCAATTACTCTATTTCAACCTAAAAACATTGAAACAGATGTGTTTTTATTGGAGAACCTCGTATATTTTCCGCGTATAAATCAAGCAGCGAAGTTGCCGCTATCGTCAATCGCTCACCCGGAACCATAAATATTGGAACGTTATTTTTATTGTAAAGTTACCGATGGACGGTGGTTCCTGACCGCTGGGTTTTGCGCGAAAAAAATTCTATTGAATCAACAGTACCTAGATTTCCCAGGAGAATGACGGACGCGAGGTGGTTTGCCGGTGGAAATTGAAAAAATACCAGGGCGGTATTATGGGTTGGTTCAGCTATCGTTTTTGTATCGTCGTTTTGTTTTCGATACAGATGGAGTTCGATAATCTGAATAAGTGGGAGTACTTTGGTTGGATTTTATTGTTAGTTGCATTAATTTAGTTACATAGGCTTTGTTTGTTGTATTTTGTGCTTCAATTTTAGGTACTTATTTGTACTGTTGCATTACATACAAGTCCTTGCCCGCGACTTTGTCCGCGTGAAATTCGGTTATAACGTTTCGAGACCCATTCCCGCGGAAACCACATTGAATTTCGGGATAAATTATAGCCTATGTGATATTCTGGGCTGTGCTACTCATGGCTGCCAAATATTCATGAAAATCCGTTCAGTAGTTTTTGCGTGAAAGAGTAACAAACAGCCGAACACCCTTACAAACTTTCGCACTTATAATATCAGTACTTACCCTATGGTATCCTATGACAGGGTATACGCGGTTGCGGTTCAGAGAGGAGCTTTGAATCATGTTTCCATACAATTTGTGTAAAACGATAACGAGTAATTTTGACAACAATTTTGATACCTTCTATCGTCCACATTACTTTCCACATAATGAAATGTTCCTTACACGAAACAAAGTCGATCTGCATGAATATTTTAGTTCATGATTTGGTTTAAGTGATTGACGAAACGGAAAAAATTGATGGCAACGAAAACCGAAACGAAACCAAATTAATAGACTTCCACAATAGCACCATAGAGGCGTACAAGCTTTATGGTACACCACGGTGTGGTTGCCGACAGTCATGGCCCAATCATGGTTTTATCGTAAAAAAATCTAGTTTGACAAGGGAATCTAATAAATACCTACGGGAGAAGCAATCAATTTTGTTCGTCACAGTTGTTTGCTGTTGTTTCTTTTTGAATCTAGAGTAATTTCAGATAGGTTATATTTTTATATCTCAAATTATTGGCACCGACCGTGTGGTGTCCGGCAGAGTAGAATAACACCAACCCCTTACACTCGTGGGTGTCGTACAAAGCGACTACTGCTTCCGAGGCAAAACTTCTAGAGTCTCCGTAGGCTGGAAAATGGTCATAATTATTTATAAAATTATGATCTTCAACCCTAACCAACCCAGCCAAGGGTGGAGATTAAAAATAAACCAAATTGAATATTTACATCGAGAAGAAATTATAATTTTAATTAGGTATATTATTGAAACGTTGATATTTGTATTTTAATAACGAGACAGATAACTAATTACTCCTGATTGAATTGAATGAATGATTTTCTCCTACAAATTTATTCGAGGCAACATTCTCTAATATCATTTTCACACGCCACCAGCTAAACATGATCTTCGTTTTCTGAATGAGCAGGCGTTTTGCGTTGGGGGACTATTAAATATTCTATTGAGGCGTACTGCGTCACATTTAAATCTTTCCACACCATTTCGCGTACAGTCGAGCGAGAAAAACATAGCTTCGACTTTTCAACGTCTTTCATTTCATTTGCAGAAGTGAATTTATCAGGCGCCGTTGACTCGCGGTTGTAGGGGCTGCGAGGAACTTATTATTGGCGGGAAATGAAACCGAAGTTTGATGATTTCGTTACGTACCCTTGACGTAGTGATAAGATCGGTAGGTATTTTCGTAATGTAGGTACATGATTCGTACAGTAGGCGTGATTAGCCTAGTTGCACCCACGAAAGAAGTATACCTGGTTTGTCTTTGGGCAGTATTGTCGATATTTAAAAGTTGTAGGGAATCCAGATCAAAAGCGAAAAAGGACTATATTTTTGAACCGTTCGCTTTGAGTCGAACGTGTTCCAATTTTGAATTTCGGCATGAAAAATTTAATACGAACTGTTCGAAAATATGTAAAATCAGATTTATGCAACGAAAAAAGATATGGAATTTTCATGCCGAAAACAAAATTAAAAACTGTAAGACTCAAGGCGAGCTGTTCAAAAATAGTGCTCATGGACTTTGATAAACGCGAAGGATGACTCTAGAGCCATTCTAGGTTCTGTTCCTATAAGTCATTGTACCGTTTTCACATTGGCGGCATGTGAGTTTCCTTTATTCGCCACGTTCATTGTGATCCATATCGCACTGTGCTGGTAGGTATCAGTAATATACTGCGCAATTCGTTCTGATATTATATTGTACTGCGAATACGTACTCCATAGATAATAATTACTGTGTTTGGCTTGCATGAAATCAAACAAAACCACAGAATTTTAGGCACTTTAAGACACGTTGTTAATGTTCAATTAGAGGAGATTATAATTAATTGGATAGGAGATTATAATAAATTATACTAATGTTTTCGAGGCATAAGATCAAGAGTCTCCGTAGTCTGGAATATGGGCAGCAGCATTTTCCATTGTATTATTTAAACACTGCGATCTCCAACCCGCCTGCCAAGCGTGGAGATTATGGCAATAACCTCCCCTTTCGTGGGAGAGGTCCTAAGTCCTGTAGTGGACTGTTACGGGCTGTGATGATGATAATTAATTGTATTGTCCTTATTGCCGCAACAAAACAAAACCATAATACTTAATGAATGTACAAAAAGTGATTTAATTCATAATAATGCGGTTTCATCAGGAAGTGACAACACAAAGTGTTAAATACATAATACTTAAATTGACGGCAAAGGTTCTACCTGCAATTTATTACAGACTTACTTAGAAGCGGAAAACAACTGTTTTCTAAAGATTTTTTCATATTGAACCAACGATGAACTGTAAACAAATAAATAACGAATGTTGGTTAACATGGCCTGCCACGTAGAGGTCCCATGTTCGATTCCCGTCCGAGCAGAAATGTAAATGGTGAATTTTAATTTCTGTTACGGGTTTGGATGTAGTATGTATAATAAGTGCGTATTTCAAAAAGTATCTCAGTAGTTTATGAGTTATCTAACATCCATAACACAAGCTTTGCTTACTTAGGGGCTAGACGGCGCTGTGTGAAATTAGCCCGATATTTCGACGCAGTTACATGCATCATGGTCACGCGGTAAGAAATATACCCTTAAAATGAGTGCATGTATTGTTGTTAAGAAACCCGGGTAACGGGTTCGAATCGTACCAATAGTTCTTTTCTGAGTTATGTACATCTAACCGATGCTCTTACGTTGAGAGAAAACATCGTGATGAAACCTGCACATTCAGGCGGCTGAATGTGTAACCATGATCCAATCTGGTCAGGCTCCCCTGGTAGCAGGGTCACGGAGGTCAGATAACAGTCGCTCCATTGTAATTACCTGATCTGCCAAATCCTGGATCAAGGCAGATCCCGGGCCCTAGTGCGCGAGAGCACAACCAGGACATTAACGCCAAGATTATTATTTATTATTTATTTATTGGTGTAAAAAAAGCAGTTGCTAGGCCAACTAGTGGCAGTATCCGAAGCCAAGTAAGCGTCCTCCTCTATTCTTGTTAAAGGAGCAACCCCTTCCATAAGAACAATGGTGGGAGCTCAACAATGCTTAACAGAACAGCCTTCATTGTGGACGGACGTCTTCAATGGGAGGCTCGGCTGCTATAACTAAAATAGCCCCTTAAATAAACACTTTTTGTTGTCAACTCAGTTCCGTTATTAAGCTGTTTATTGCAAGTTGTGACGCGTTGGGCTTTTCAAGGGGGGCATGGCGGCCATTTCGTCGAAACGAATGATTTTTACACGTCCGTAGTGGCGTGGTAGGTCATAATATAAATCTAAAAAAAATACAGGAAAGAGCTGATGAACTAAACTAAAAGTATCATCAAATAGATTTTTGAAATATTGTTTTTGTATTTAAATAATCAAGAGCTACGCTATAGAAATTTAATCGCTTAGGATTTACAGTCACGACTACAATTTCTTATACAAATATTTAGATTTATAATTAAACTAAAAGTATCATCGAATAGATTTT
Source organism: Blastobasis lacticolella (assembly GCA_905147135.1). Classification (NCBI taxonomy): domain Eukaryota; kingdom Metazoa; phylum Arthropoda; class Insecta; order Lepidoptera; family Blastobasidae; genus Blastobasis; species Blastobasis lacticolella. The sequence continues at coordinate 16,653,883 of LR990053.1, read as the reverse complement.
ATAATTAAGAGATTATATTTGGTAACAAGCAAAAATCGATCAAAATTAACACTTTTCATCGCTCCGCATTCTATGAGCAACGCGTTTCAGTATGGTCTGTCGGAGTAAAAAAAAATGCTTTAGACGTCCTGGTTATTTAGTGCTGTCAGTGGCCTAATGGCTAGCAGGTCCGACTCGTAAGCAAGAGGTACTGGGTTCGAACTTCACGCCATTAAACAATTTTACTCAGCTATGTACATCACTTGAACACTAATCGATGCTCTTACGGTGAGGAAAGCTGCACATTCAAGAGACTGAACGTATAACCATGACTCGGGGTGACTTAACAGAGTCACGGAGTACAGATGACAGTCGCTCTAGCTATCTGCCAAATCCAGGATCATGGCAAAGGCGGAGCGAGAGCACAATCGGCATATCTATTTTTTATACCAACTTTCAACGCGCTGGATATTTTTAATATTTATTTCTGTGAAGCGCAAGTTTTTCACTTTTGCGAAACAGTTTTGGTCCCCAGTGAGTCTTTGGGGTTAAAGAGCCGTGAGGGGATACTTTCTCGGGGACGAATGTGTAATGAGCATGAACAAGCTGCCATGTAGTTTTTCCCCGAACTTCTTTTGTGTTTTAACGATCAAACCCTTTTTCGTCGATATATTTTTCTGCTTGCTTTGATATACTTTTGTTGATATCTCTCTTATGAAGTGATATAATAATGTTTTCTTTTAATAGTAGGCCGTTTATCTTTATCTTTTATAATGTTGTAGGTATTTTAGTTGTACTTTTTCCGCAGAATGTTTTTCGAATAGACAACTTTAGAAAGGAATACAATACAATAAAAAACCGTTTGTTGCCTTACTTACTTTTTACTTATTACCCACATCAAAATAATGTATTTTCATTTATAGCAGATAGTTTTTCTTTATATTTATTCTATGATATCCTTTTGTAATGTTGTAACTATTTTAATTGTACGTTGTCAGCAGAAAGATAATTCTTTTTTATTGCCTTCGGAGTCCCTCTCCAGGTGAAAGGCTTCTCTCCCATTTTTCCACTTAGACCTATTTGTTGAACTTTAGAATAGAATAGAAAATAGTTTATTGCCTTATTAAGTTTATTACTTTCTTTGAAGAAGTTAATGAGCTCCACAACTTCCGACATCACATTTCTCGCTAACAAAATATGATCGTAAGACGAACCGTGTAAGCGAAATTTCAAAAACTTGTGATGCCAAACACTCCCGGCGCACATTGTTACCAAACCAAATGCAATACCAAAACGATATTCGATGATGCCATATTTACAGATTTCTACGATATCCTTTTATTTTATTTTTCAGTGAAAAACGAGCAGACAGCCCACCTGATGGTAAGTGGTAACTGTAGCCCATAATATCTACTTAATTATTGTAGATATTTTAATTGCACTTTTTTGCTTTATTTCACTTCGAGACAACTTTCTTTGCAGAAGTTAATGAGCTCAATAACTATTTCGAAATCACAGTTCTCGCTAATAAATAAGATGAACCTGAGTTCATGAGAAAATTTGAGTTTGAGTTTGACTTTAAACCGTGTAAGCAAAATGGCAAAAAAATGGCGTTGCCAAACACTCCCGGCGCACATTGTTTCCAAACCGAATGCGATACTAAAACGATATTCGGTGATGCTAAATTTCCAGATTTCTACGATATCCTTTGATTATATTTTTTATGCTATTCAGTGACAAACGAGCAGACAGCCCACCTGATGGTAAGTGGTAACTGTAGCCCATAATATCTACATAATTATTGTAGGTATTTTAATTGCACTTTTTCTTCAGAATGCGCTTCGAGACAACTTTCTTTGCAGAAGTTAATGAGCTCAATTACTATTTCGAAATCACATTTCTCGCTAATAAATAAGATGAACCTGAGTTAATGACGACCTGAGTGGTTCAATGGTCAACATGCCGGTCTGCCACGCAAGAGGTCCCGGGTTCGATTCCCGACCGGGCAGAAATTGAAATGATGAATTTTAATTTCTGTTACGGGTCTGGGTGTTCTATGTATAATAAGTATGTATTTAAAAGTATTTAAGTAGTATATCAGTTATCTAGCACCCATAGCACAAGCTTTGCTTAGTTTGGGGCTAGATGGCGCTGTGTGAATTTGTCCACGAATATTTATTATTTATTTATTTATTAATGAGAAAATTTGAGTTTGAGTTTGAATTTGAACCGTGTAAGCGAAATGGTAAAAAAATTGCGTTGCCAAACACTCCCGGCGCACATTGTTTCCAAACCGAATGCGATACCAAAGCGATATTCGATGATGCCAAATTTCCAGATACATATTTGATACACACAAGGGGGAAAAATTCAGAAGTTGCCCAATCTGCATTCGTAATGATGCGATTTAAATAATCGTTTCGTTTTGCCGTTCCCGGGGCTTAAACGGTTAACGTGAAGTTGCTTATGCTGAAATGTTTTTTGTGAACAACTCGATACGTAATTTCAATAACCTGTAATGGAAAGGAGTTGGAAAATTAATTATCGGTGTTGCTGATGTCCATAGGCGGCGGTGACCACTTTCCATCAGGTGGCCCGCTTGCCTGTTTGTCTGACGTATAACATAAAAAAAAAATGTTTACATCAAAATTAGTAATATGAAAGATATAGAATAGTGAGAATATAAAAATAGTATAAAAGGAAGTCGCTTCCCGCCGTCTGTCTCTATATATCTATGTACGATTAGATATTTTAAACTACGCAACGGATTTTAATGCGGTTTTCAACCGATAGTGTGATTCAAGAGGAAGGTTTATAAGCAAGAAAAAAGGGTAGATAGGGCTAAAGTAGGTATATGAAGGGGTCAGCATGCCTCGGTCCGGAAGGCCCCCTCTGCAACGGGCAGTGTATTGGTGGTCGGCGGAAATTCCGGAGCTCCGCACAATTTGTGTGTCATCCAGGAGGGCGTTAACAAGAAGCCGCCGTCGCCGCCAGCGTGACCAACAAAACGAAGATCGTTTATACGCCTCTTACCAGGAGGCGAAGCGTGTTCTCAGGGTGGCAATCGCGGAGGCAAAGGATCGCTCGAGACAGGAGATGTTGCAGGGTCTGGACAACGATCCGTGGGGGAGACCATACAAGGCAATACGAAATAAGTTACGCCCATTTGGTCCCCCACTAACCGAGACCCTTCAGCCAAATCTCCTAAACGAAGTGGTCCGGGGTCTGTTCCCGGACCGAACTGAATTCACCCCACCGCGGATGACCCTCACTGAGGAGAGTGTCTCTCCACTGAGTGACGTGTATCCGGTACCCGCGGAGGAGTTTGGTGCGGCGACAATTTGCCTTCGTGCCAAAAAGACGGCGCCAGGGCCGGATGGCATTCCGGCGCGTGTGATGGCGATCGCCACAAAACATATGGAGTCAAGATTTCGGGACGTCTTCGATAACTGTTTTGCGACGGGAAGGTTTCCGAAACCGTGGAAAGAGGGGAAATTGTGCCTGCTCCGGAAGGAGGGGCGACCAGCGGACTCCCCATCAGGGTACCGCCCACTAGTGCTCCTTGATGAAGGTGGTAAAATCTTTGAGCGCATCGTTGTATCCCGCCTCAAGAAACACTTATCGACGACCGGTCCGGATTTGTCCGATGCCCAGTTCGGATTTCGGGAGGGACGCCCTTACCAGGCTCGAAAGTCTGACACGTGACGCGGCGGCCAGGGGGGAGGGTGTGTTGGCTGTATCTTTTGATATAGCCAACGCATTTAACTCGATCCCCCACGCGACTATCTTGGAGGCCCTAAAGTTCCACGGAGTGCCTTCATATTTGCAGGCTCTGTTGCGCGACTACCTCAGTAATAGGGAAGTCCTGTTTGTGGACCAGAACGGCCAGCTACGGCGTCACGTCGTTGAAACCGGTGTTCCACAAGGATCGGTTCTCGGGCCCCTCCTGTGGAACATCGGATATGACTGGTTGCTCCGGGGAAATCTCTTACAGGGCATGGATGTCTTCTGTTATGCGGATGACACCCTTGTCACGGCCCGGGGTAAAACCTACCGAGAGGCGGCACAGCTGGCCTTTGCGGGTGGGACTCTAGTCGCGCGAAGGATCCAGTTACTGGGTCTAAAGGTCGCGTTGGAGAAAACCGAGGCCCTCTTCTTCCCCGATCCTCGGAAGCATGCACCACGTGACGCCCACATCATGGTCGGGGGTGTCAGGGTTGAAGTTAAGGCTCAAATGAAGCATTTGGGCCTTATATTGGATGGTCGTTGGCAGTTTGGTCAGCACTTTAGCGCGCTGTCGCAGCGGCTATTAAAGGCGGCAGATGCATTCAGCTGGCTCCTCCCTAACTTGGGGGGACCAAGCTCAAAGTGTCGGCATTTATATGCTGGCATATTAAAAAGTATGGCGCTGTATGGAGCTCCTATCTGGTCAGACTCCCTGAATAAGAGGGAGAATGCGGCCCTTCTCCGCAGGCCCCAACGGGCCATTGCACAGCGTGTGGCGAGGGCTTACCGCACGGTGGGGCATGCCGCAGCGTGCGCCATTGCAGGCACTCCTCCGTGGGAGCTGGAGACCAGGGTCACAACGGTCGTCTACGAATGGACGGCCTCGCAGAGGGCGCAAGTTGAACGCCCGGCACCGGAGGAGCGTGACGCCGTACGGTTTGAAGCTCGCGAGACCATGTTCCGCCTTTGGAAAGAGGACATAGCTCACGAGCAGTTTGGGCGCCGAACGCTCGACGCTATCGGTCCCGTCATTGAGGACTGGGTCGAGCGTCCGCACGGTTCCCTTTTTACCGTTTGGTGCAGATATTATCCGGACACGGCTGTTTCGGATCGTTCCTGCACCGAATCGGTAGAGAGGGAACCCCATTGTGCCACAAATGTGGCGCGGTGGAGGACACAGCGCAACACACCCTCGACGCCTGCATAGGTTGGGAGGAGCAACGCCGTGTCCTGAATGCGGTGGTGGGTCCAGACCTTGCGCTTCCAGGTGTGATCAATGCCATGCTTGGAAGTGAAAGGGCCTGGGGAGCTGTGGCCGCCTTCTGTGAGGACATAATCTCGCAGAAGGAGGCAGCGGAGCGAGAGAGGGAAGATGACCCTCTCGCGCCACCGCTCCGCAGACGCAGAAGAGGAGTGAGAAGGCGGCTCTACGACCGCTCCCTTCTCGCTCCCGGTGGCGGCCAGCGGGCAGGAGGTGCCCCCGCATTGCACAGGCCTCCACCTCCGTCGAGTGGGAATAGTTCGGCGCATCCGCCTATTCCCAGCCGCCCCTCGCAAGGGGGGCATAACGGGCCCGCCGTGTAAGGCGGGCGGTCGCTGGAGGTGTCGTGGATGACAAGGCTTCGGCTACTCTCATGACACCTCCTTGACGCGAAGCAGGGGCGCCGCGGGGTTTAGTGGGTACACCGGATACTGTCGGGAGTCCCACACAGGCCTTCCGTCCCCCTACGGAAGGTATCGTGCGTAATGCATTCCCCGCGAAAAAAAAAAAAAAAAAAAAAAGGTATATGAAGGGGTAAGTCGCCTCGCGAATGAAATGGCGCCGGGTCCTCTAATTAAAGAATAAAGTAAAATAACTAGGTCACTTAAATGAAAGACGATATTTCCTAGAAAACTAATGATAGCTTCTATGAAGTCAAAGTTAGATTCAAGTATATTTCTTTAAAGGAATAAGGGTTTATGTGTAAAATAAAATTATTTTTAATATACTTTTATTCTAAGAAGCTGTCTTTACTAGTTTATAAAATATCGACGTTTATGTAAGTTCTTTTTGCTCATCATTGTATTACAAAATAGTGTAAATTATTTATATAATCTGCTGCTAAGATTTCGAATTGGTTATTGTATTTTATTAATTTTCGTTTGAATGATTGAATGTACACTTCATTGCATAAATACAGCATACAGTCGGTACATATCGATATCGTATGAATTTTTTATTTGCATCCGTCGATACGTCCCACAATATCCTATATCCATCTTGTATGGGACCGTCGAATGAGTAACTCCATTAAATTTTACACAATAAAATAACAATAATCCCAAATAGGATTTAAAGTATTATACACTTTTATTTTTTCATAACATAGGGAGGCAAACGAAACTGCATACTGTTACAGGTCGAGTTTTATTGTTCTTCCCAGCACCGCGCTTGCCTTCGGGCGATCCTGAAACTTTTGTTTGCGCCGAAGTTCGTGCATTAATTCGTGAAAGTTACTTTTTCAATGAACATAATTTCCAACAAACAATATGCTTCTTTTACTTTGAGTGGTTTGGGGCATCAAATTCGAATCGTTTCCGGCATAATATGTTAGAAATGTGAGGTCTGTTCAATTTTTTATGTAGCGGGGTAGATTATACTTTAGATGCGTAATCTCGTGTAGATTCTGTATAGCTGTTTGACTTATTTGTTAGATTTTTTTTAACACATCGTTTATTATTATCTAGTGGGCCCGGCGCGATGTTAATTAAAACATATATTGATAATATAGGATTCTATGATCTGTTTAAACAGACTTGTCTTATTTGGTGAACAAACAATGACCGATATCACGACTTGCCGTATCAATCACGCTACGTATATTGTGTATAGATGTCGAAAATTATAAAAGAAACACATAGAATGTGAATTTCAACTAATACTGCTGCACATTACCCATTTAAATTTATAATTTCCTTAACCAAATAAGACAAGTCCGTCTGGACCAGGTTATAAATAATCCAATCACTCACTTACATGTATTAATATTAGGTATACTCCGTACTCACCCGTAAACATTACTTCCTACAATGTTACCGAACTTTACACACAACACAAACACATTACCCAGCAATATTATAGTTTATATATTAGATGAAGATATCTCTATTTATTACACACTTTCGTCCATACCTCATTTAGCGGGTCCCACTGAAAACCACCGCACCTTGGCAAAATGCTGAGTGAGGTCCCTTTTGCACATGCATTACACCACTAACACACACCACTTACCTTCTACCATTCGCATCGACACTGTGCTAGCTTTTATTTGCTTCTGCTTTTATGTGCTTTTTGTTAATTTTTATGTACTTTTTCTTTTCTTCTGTGTTTCTACAAAATGTCATGTTTTCCAAATTTTTTGTGTTGTGGTGTTTCTGTTTATGTAAATAAATATTTCTTAATCTTATTCTTAGTTTTCAAGACATGTAAGGCATATCGGGATAATGGGCATCTCTTTCGAATTGGAGCTATCCGACTGTGGAAGTACTTCCATCTTGCAGAATACCGCAGCCGAACAATACAATACAATAACATTTTATTGCATTTAATTTAATTTTAAATACTTCTTAAAGTGCCATGTCCTAACGGACGTCATCGACCACCTCTGCAATGTTTTTTGTCCTTGGCCTATTTGGATAGAGAGGCTGCGTCCTTGACGTTGCTCCACTTCTTTATCCTATATAGCCAGTTGATCTTTCTTTTCCCCTTTCCCTTTTACCCATATATTTTCCCTTGTATTCTTAGTAATTAGATACTACATATTTTAAATAATATTGTGCTCCTACTAACGGTTTCCAGTGTTCCATATGGAACCATCGCTTGGGCAGTAGAGGGACCGAGCATTCGCTTTTTTGCTGGCAGACAAACATGATTCGAGGTTTTAAAGGTGGGCAACGCATTGGCGATACCCCTGCTATTCCTAATGTCTATAGGCAGCAGTGACAACGTTCCAGTAGGTGACCCGTATGCCTGTTTGTCTACCGTATCACATAAAACGATTATTAACATTTTAATACGATAAAATAAAAACACTTGTTACATAATTTAATACGTATTAAATTACCCAGTTACCTAATCCTGTTCTAAGTAGTAGAAAGTGACTCCTTCATAATGAAGCCGATCAAATAATTTACAGAATTAGAACTTTCCCAGAACCCTGTGATGGAAGCCCCAAAAATGAAGCTTTGTAGCTAACGTAAACTGCGCAACACGTGGATTTTATACAGAGTGTAGTTGATTATTATACAGGAATGCCGTACGTTATACTGCTAGTGCGTCGGTGGCCAAATGGTTAAGGGGTCAGACTCGTAAGCGAGAGGTACCGGGTTAGTACCTACCAACTCTTTCGTTGGTACGTACCGACTCTTTTCTGACTTATGTACAATTAGTTGAACACTAACAGATGCTCTTACCGATAGTTTTACCTCCCTTACTAGTCGGGGATAAATAAATGATTGCACATCGACTAGTTTCATTTTTACATTTTGTTTCCATCACCAAATTGAATTCTAGTCCGGCCCGGACCAGAATGAATTCTGAATTGAATTCTGGTCTGGTCTGGTCCGGCTGGGGGTTTACGTGTTTGGTAAAATGCGTATTTTGCGAAAGAGGTACGGTAATTTGCAGGTATGGTCATTTTGTTTCTATAGAATAGAATATTATGGAATGGAATGTAATAAGTAGAATAGAATCATATTTATTCATACACAATAACACCAGTTTTGGTGCTGATTGTAGACATAATGACAGACATGTCAAACGTTCACGAGGCACATTGGTTCTCGACTGATAATTAACCACTTAAAAATCAATTGTGCTTAATTGGCACTTCTATTAAATATCTGTATTCGTACTTGTATTTTTTATAAAATGACGAGATATTTTACTAATCTATCTAAAGAGCGTCGGTGGCCGAGTGGTTAAGGGATCCGACTCGTAAGCGAGAGGTACCGGGTTCGAATCCACCTGCACATTCAGGCGACTGAATGTGTAACAATAATCCAATCTGGCCAGGTTACCCTGGTAGCAGGGTCACGGAGGTCAGATGGCAGTCGCTATACAGTAATTACCTTATCTGTCAAATCCTGGATTATGGTCAAGGCTGACCCCGGGCGTTCATGCGCGAGAGCACAACTGGGACATTAACGCCAAAATGATTATTTTGGGGTCTCCCAATAATTAAGAGAGCCGCACTGGTGCAGTCGCAGTGTGCTTGCAAGACCGATAACCAAGGTTAAGCAATGATCGAAATTTCCGGGAATGGATGGGTGACCGTTCCGTATTTTGAGGCTAGTCGTGTGCCTCCTAATACCGTTGGCTATGCGAGGTTGACCAGTTGGTTGACCAAGGTCTTTCGCTGGGGACCCGTAGACTGGTTGAATAGTTTGGGCTCCGTGACAGTTTAATTAATATTAAATGAATATGCCTGTATGAAAACATACTGTATAACTGCCGGTGAGTAAGGTTTCCAGTGCTCCATGGGGTGGGGATTTGGGGAACCGTGGCTTTGGCAGTGGCGTGGCATTTTCCTTTTGCTGCCAGAGCAACGTGTTATAGAGGTAGGCAACGCATTAGCGATACTCTTGGTGTTGCTAATGTCTATAGGCAGTGGTGACCACTTTCCATCAGTTGGGCCGCTTGCCTGTTTGCCTACCGTATGACATAAAAAAAAATGAAACCGCCCACTATAGCATTTCGAAGAGACGAACTTTGACTCGAGATTTTCCTACTCACTTCTTAATTTAGATTCGGATACATTTCAGATTTCATGTATTTCACAAAAGTAACCACTTCAATGAAACACCCATAACTTGAAGGGGTTTGTGCAATATTCCACTCAAGCGACTACTATATATATATTCTTTATTGTACATAATAGACATTACAGTTATGTTACAATAGAAATAGAAATACAAAGGTGGACTTACTATAGGTACCTACAAGTAATATTTACAAATAATAGTGAACAATCCAGAACAAAAGTATTGTATTGTAAGACCGCCCTTTGTACTATCTACCATATTTTTTGTATCTGTACTTGTGTTCTCTGGTGTGCAATAAAGAGTTTTGTATTGTATTGTATTTTCTCCACAAAACTAAGTGCCGTAATATTTTAGATTTGAACTGCACAATTTTTAACATATCGCCCGACGCTATAATGTCTGCATACGTCTTTGGCCGTCCGCCAAGGCAGATAGGAGATAGCGTCACTTGGTCGCTAAAGGACCATAATATAGGAAATGTCTTGAAACATCTAGATTCTAGTAGCACGGTCGGTAACATACCGAGATTCTGTTCTCAGCTTCCCGCTTGTTTAAATTGTAAAAGAATATATTTATAGCTTTAGTTAAGGAAAATGAGACAAACCATAACAATAAACTTTAATGAAATGTATAATCCGCGTCATGAAAGAAGAGCCTTTTCAAATGGCAGTAGAGGGGATTTCGCGCAGGTAATCGCCTACTACTTTTATGAAGCAATAAACATTTGAGTATTGAGAATTGAGTACTAAGCAAGTCGAACCACGTGACCCGCCAAGTCTCTTCTTATTTGACACTAGTTGTAATATTTTATCATCTAATCCAACAATTGCAATTAGTTTACTATTGTTTTTAAATAATGATCACTTGAATCTACTCGATTCGTACTAAGTAAACAACAAATTGTCAACCTTGACAATTGTGAATGGTGTTGCCATTTGTAAAGCACGTTCCTTCTTTATCTGTGTTCTTATTCTGTTTGGACGTGCTCAAATGTCACTAAGGTTAACATCTATAAAAGCAAGTGCTACGTCGTCTCTGGTGCCTTAATATTCTGGTGATCATAGAATAAACAACAGCTTTTCTGTATGTTGTGTATCGCTGAATGAATCGTTTAAGCCGAGGTTGCTGATGACTCCTCCAGAAGCCGGGATTGACTCAGTGTCAGTCAATGATGATGTAAGGGTGCGCCCGGATCTCGTGAACGGGTTCCGATGGCCGACTTTGCTCGGTCTTCGGAATCCTTGGTGGTACGGTTATTGGCACGCATATTAATATAATTAATATTTGCATTTTGAAAATCCTTTACAGAATAAAAACATTTACCAACAGCCAAACCGATTGTTTTTAAATTGTGTCTTAAGGCAGTCCTATATCCCTTAATTATATCATACGATCACCATACTGAATTTAACAAGTTTAAAGGAATTCGAGGAAACAGGATTCCTATATCTAACAGCACCTAAGAATCAGGAAAATATGTTAAATCGTGCAAGTTTAGATTAGACAAGTTTTGGGTTGCGGTTACGGTATTTTCCCTGGAATTTCTCAGTTGTGTGCTTTTCCAACTTTTCCGGTTTCCAGTAAAAAGGTCTTACTTGGAAACTGTTCGCAAGGGTTGTACACGTAGTTCTTTCAAACCAAATAGTTGTACACTAAATTTATTATAGTTACTTGGAAGTAGAAGCGTCGGTGGCCGAGCGGTTAGAATATCCGACTCGTAAGCCAGAGGTCCCGGGTCCGAATCCCGCTCCGGCCATGCACCAATGACTGTTTTCTGAGTTATGTACATTAGTTTAATATTAACCGATGCTCTTACGGTGAGGGAAAACGTCGTGATGAGACCTGTACATTCAGGCGACTGGATGTGTAACCATGATCCAATCTGGTCAGGTTCCCCTGGTAGCAGGGTCATGGTGGTCAAATGGCAGTCGCTCCACTGTAATTACCTGACCTGCCAAATCCTGGATCATGGTCAAGGTGGACCCCGGGTCCGCCAAGATGATGAATGGATGATGACTTGGAAGTAGAATATCGATACGTATATTCGAGTACGTTATGGACGGCATGTGACATGTGTGAAAATTTGATGAAGTGAGTGAGGTTCGTCAAAACCGTTGTGGAACGATGTGGTCTCTGTCTGGCAGAAGAGCAACGTTTAATAACCTAACCGACAGAAAAGGTCAGATAACCTCCGACCAAGTATACTTAAACACAAAGATTTTCTAAACTACAAAACTGATTTTAATGAAACAGAAAGAAAGAAAGAAGACATTTATTACACTTAGACACCACGACACTACAATTAAGCACAAAAAAACAAGGTAATAAAAGTACATAAAAACATAAAAATTATGTTAGAAAAAAAACAGAATAATAATAATAAATGTACCTACCTACAGTTAACTATTCCCGGTGGCATTGTTAAAACAAAGACGGTTCTTAACCATCTCGATCAAACTGGCTTCAAATAGCGAATTCCATCTCCACATCTAAATTGGTCCATCCGTTCGGGAACTACGTTGCCACAGACAGATGCACAAAGCCACAAATGCACAGATACACACGTCAAACTCATAAAAGCCACCTTTTTTCGTCGGGGATTGAAAATGCAGGTTGGCGCTGCTATTAAACGCTTTGTATTAATGTCACTTTAAATGAATCACCATGAAACCAACAAAAGTGAACTCTTGTAGATGTAAATACTCGTATTACAACTAGTACTAAGATTAACTACGTTCAAAAGACCAAGTTTGAGTTCAAGTGCGGAAAAAGGGAGCCCATAAACCTTAACCTTAGTACTAAGATTGGTGGTAACACCGGTAACGGGTAAAAGCTTTACTGGGTCTATGTTTTACCCTACCATATACCTACCACACGGCCATAAACTCGTACCTGAAAAAAATCTGGAATCTCCACGGTTTCGTCTCTGTAATGTGCAGTATAATCGAGGTCGCTGGGCTCGTGTCACGTAATGGCCCCGGGGCCATCCATCTTAGTCCTAAACCCGGGCCTGCCTTGAAAAATAATACAGCCATTGTCCTGTATTTGTGATGGGCCATCGGAATCGATGAGGTAGGACGCACGGACGCACGACATTATTCACTTCATATCTCATCGTTATCATAAGCTCAAAGTCCATTTCTGAACATGAGCGTCTCTTCGCGCTTAGAGGGTGTAAAATGTATAAACAAAAAAAAATATCTTCGCGTAAATGATACGGTAATACTCTCGCGCACGAGGATCTAGGGTCCGCCGTGACCATGATCCAGGATTTCGCAGATTAACTAATTACAGTGGAGCGACGTGTAAAATGTAATATTACTATAATAATATTAATTATTATTGCTATTAAGCAAAACATACTCTCCTATGCAACAAAAACGGGCACCCGGGCAAATTTCATACAATCGAGGCAAATTGGAGACCTTGGGTATCCCCCTGGGAACTTTCTGGGTGATTATGCACATCTGGAGCATGGATGTATTTATGGTTATACTTCCAAGAAACTTCCGAAATGCCAGTAACGAGTAAAAGTGTGGAGCAATATTACTTATATTTTATTTACTTATGCCTCTAAAAACATGTTTCGTATGACAAAACCATTAATCTTACTCTGAAGCCAAGTCCGCTATTGACCGCCGCTATTTCTCGAGCGACGAACGTGCTGAGTCACAGTGACGCCACTTCAATGTCCATAGTTACAGTTTCTGACTTATTTATGTAGGTAACAAATATCCTGAACTGTTTTTTTTTATGTTACTCGGCAGACAAGCAGGCAAGCGGGCCACCGGATGGAAAGTAGTCACCGCCGCCTATGGACATCAGCAACACCAGGGGAGTCACCAATGCGTTGCCCGCCTCTTAAGAGACCTACGCACACACTTTTAATACACCTAGTGCTTCGAGATGGAGAGTAATATACTTGTCGGGAAATAGGGCAGACTAAATCAGGGGAAAGATCCTCAAGAACGTATTTTCGGGATAGTTGTAGAAATACAGATTCAGAACTGTTCGTTCAATAATCATCATCATCATCTTGGCGTTATGTCCCGGTTGCACCTCCGCGCTGTACGCGAGGGTCTGTCTGTTTAATAATGCATTAAGATAATAAAAATAGCAAACATTAAAGGAATAGGATGAATTTAGGATCATTACAGTAGCAGACGGTAATGTGGAACTAGAAATACTAAAAAAATAATTTTTATCGTGGCTTTAATGTCCCGATTGTGCTCTCATGTACGAGAGCCCGGGACCCACCTTGAGCATGCTCCAGGATTTGGCGGATCAGGTAATTACAGTGTTGCGACTGCCATCTGTCCTCCGTGATCCTGTAACAGGATTGGATCATAGTCACATTCAGTCATTTGTCACTAAGTACTTAGCATAAAAAAATTATATAAATGAAATAGAAAGAGCCGTAAAGTTGAAATCACATTGTGATACACATTTGGAAAATAGCAAGTCTGTATCTCAAGAACTTTCGAGACTCAGAAACATAACATTACACAGAAACCTGTGTTCATAAATATTACTATAACAATGCGCGTCAATACTTGAATGGCGACCGGTACTATACCCATACAATGAATGAAATTGACCAATCATAGAGCTGTATTGAAAGCAGTGCGTTCACTTAGCAGATAAACTTTAGTTCTGTTACGTGAAGTATGTATTCAAAAAAGTTAATATGTAGTTTATCAGTTTTTTTTTATGTAATACGGTAGGCAAACAGGCAAGCGGGCCACCTGATGGAAAGTGGTCACCACTGCCTATAGACATTAGCAACTCCAAGTGTATCGCCAATGCGTTGCCCACCTCTATAACAGCAAAAAGGCAAATGCCACTCCACTGCCAAAGCCACGGTTCCCCTAATCCCCACCTCATGGAGCACTGGAAGCCTTACACACCGGCAGAAACACAATACTATTTAATAGAGTATTATTTAGCTGCGATATTCTGTAAGGTGAGTCAGTCAGTTATCTAACACCCATAATACAAGCTTTGCTTTGGGGCTAATTGGCGCTGTGTAAATTTGTCTAAACATATTTAGCATTATTTATTTCAATCATTGAGCCGTCGTGAACGCAGCGCGCACTTCGCAGACGAGCACTGAGAACGCACAGTTACGCTACATTACTTTAAAAGTATTGTTTATAAATACTTTAACCGCTAATCTAAGCATTACCGTATTAGAAACAGCAACATTAAGCACGTCAACCCAAATCGGGGGAAACTCTACGAAATTTAATTAGAATTAATCCCTTTTCATTTATCGTTCGGAAACGGATCCGTCGAAAACAATAGCGCCTTCTATCATACGCAATTGATGACTTTTAGTCAGTTTTAAGGCGAAGATGCCTTAATTTGTTTACTCAGTAAAGGTAGGATGTTGGTGGTAAATAATGCACGTCGGCTATTTCAGCTTAGTGGAGTGGCGCCTCTGTAGAATGTGTGTGAGTAAATATGAATTCGAAACTAGGCGATGTAGTTAAAGTAATAGCGTATGTATGTTACTTATGTAGGCGAAATAGTAGCGTACTCGTATCGTACCTACCGTCGTGGCCGTGTGGTGTCCGGCAGAGTAGAATAGCACCAACCCCTTACACTCGTGGGTGTCGTACAAGGCGATTAATGTTTTCGAGGCAAAAGATCAAGAGTCTCCGTAATCTTGAAAATGGGCAGCAGCATTTTCCATTGTTATATTTAAACACTGCGATCTCCAACCCGCCTGCCAAGCGTGGAGATTATGGCATAACCTCCCCTTTCGTGGGAGAGGCCCTTAGTCCTGCAGTGGACTGTTACGGGCTGTGATGATGATGATCGTACCTACAGAAGGAGTAGGAGCATACATTCCTTTTCTTTGAATTACTACAAAATATTTACAGATACAATAAAAATTAACTCTAGCATGTAATACGTTTAAATATTTGTTAATGTAATACGGCTGACAAAAAGGCAAGCGAGCCACCTGATGGAAAGTGGCACCTATAGACATCAGCTACACTAGGGACGCTACCAGTTCGTTGCCCGACTCTAAGGAGACCTCTAATATACCTCTTGAACGATCCCATGTCATAGTCCAAAGGAAACACTTTGGCTGTGGCTGTTAATAAAGTCATCCACACCGCTTCACCCTGGATTAGTGCCCTAAAAACTAGCTCCGTTCTGGTCCCCAGCGGAGTCGGTAAATTTTTTGGATAGTCCTTTAAATAACTTTCTCGCACCAGGGCCCCACGGTCTCACAGTTTCCACAAGAAACCGCTGAAATACAAAGTCTTGAGCTAAGGTCTCGTATTTCCTCTACTTTAGGTCCTCAGCAACAGAAGGCGCAACTCCAGCGTTGATGGCTACATGAGAAGGGGCTATAATGCCACACGTCATGTAGCGACCCACGTAGACATAGACATAGACATAGACATAGACATAGACAGTATTTTATTCGGATCTTCATTCCATCCTTAACCTAAGGTAAGTACAGTAAATTATAATTATTGACGACGCCAAGCAATGAGCGTCATACCGTCAGGCCTATTGCCATCGTCAAGATTCGTGTACCTACGGCATTTATATTTTAAACTCCAGCTCTGAGGTATTAAATACACTTAGAACAGACATGACAACGTCTACATCTGATTTGCGAGTTACAAAGTTTGAGTTTTATAGCCGCCATATGCAATTTATTGCACTTTGCGTTCTTCTTTGGTACTTACCTACTTTAAAGTTGGTCTCGACTTTAATGACGAAGTACCATTAGAACGAATGTTTAACTGTTCTACTTTAAAGCCTAGATTTTCTTTTTGATACGTCAGCTGTAATATGGTTCCGGTAGGGGTAGGCTATGTAATTTGTTTTTGCGCTTTTAATAACAACAAACAGTTTTACAATGTATGTAGATCAAAATACATCACACAACATTATTTTAGTTATTGTAAAACCAGCCATTTATTTATTTAACAAATTTATTGCACACATTTAATAGTATACAGACATTACAAAATTTAAGACGATATAACAGGCACTACTTATTTCTAAGAAGAAATCTCATTCAGCAGGCCTATAGAAGAGAGACATGGTGGAGTATAGGGGATAAGACGCATGTCTTACGCAATAGTTTTAAAAAATAATTAATAAACTACATAAATTATGTCATGCCATGTTATCCACATATTAAATATAAGAATTTAGAGTAACTAAAAAATTAAATATTGAAATTTGATTAACTGTCACACATCATGTATCTAGTTAGATACCTATCTGAATCACCACATGCGTGACCACAGTGTTACGCATATAATTCCTATAGTATCGTCAGCCCTGTGCAGCAAACAGGTTAATTTAACTACACTAGTGCCCCCGACTAATGGATTTTAAATTAAATTCTTCAATTTAGACTATGTAAGGTGAAATATATTACGATTATTAAAATTAATATTGTGCAGTGAGAGTGACATGAGTAGGTATTCATCAAATTAAAACCACGGGAACTGCCACATGCCACATGCCACATGGAAAATGCTGCTTTCCCAACCCGCCTGTCAAGCGTGGACATTATGGCAAATGCATTCATATTGATAATAAAAAAAACCTCTCGTTCCATGGGAGAGGCCGTAAGTCCTACAGTGGACTGATATGGGCTTTGATGAAGATGATAATGCCAATCGCCACTCAAGTGTTGTCATTGACAAAAACTCAGCCGCATGAACGTTCACTGCTGGACATTGGCCTCCTCCTAATCCTTCCACAAACTTTACCAGGTTGTAAGTCTATGTCGATCTCGTGAGGATTCGTCCTACGCTTCGATTTCCTGTGGTTCCCATTAATCATCTGGCACTTCAGTTTTGAGACTCTGAAACCTATGTCGGTGACTTAAGTATAGTCTCTTTCCAGATCCTGATCTTATATTTAGCTAGCAATAAATAACGCTGAGTTTACTTTATTACCTTGTGTGTGTATGTGTATATCCGTAGTGCGTTTCCGCTGATTTCTGGCATTGACTTATATCTATTTTTGTTGGCGATATCTCCCCATTTTTGAGGGGAGAACTCGGTATCACTATTTTCCTTACTGTTACTTCTTAATTTACTTTGTTGCGGGTTCCGAGACAGTATTAGCTTGTTCTCGGACGCGCCTGAGTTATAAATTCAGGTCTTGTGTTTTGAAACTCAGTCGCTGCTGTAGACCCAAGCTTCACAGGAGTTGCAGATAAGTGGTGGGGTAAAGGACGTTTTAGCAATATATAAATACAATTTGTAGAGGTTATTCTCTTGTACGGGTTTGTAATCTGCAATAAAACCGATCAAACTGTGCTGAAGAACGTTTATTGCATAAACACACACAATTACACTTGAACTCACAAATCACAATAAGATAACTATTTTATAACGTGCATAAAAGGTAAAAACTAGATAAAATTACGGAGCGTAGTCCGCTAGGTAGTTAGGACGGCGCGAAGAGCGTTTCTCTCGCCCGTCTATAGTTATGGCCTCCGTGCGCATAGGTGGCGCTAGTGGTAGGCTCATATGGGGTTGCCGCGTTACAAATTCAAAATATCACATAAATGACAGATGTGAATTTAAATTGTGAATTTGAATTTGATTGGAGGTTGAATATTTCCACGATTATTTATTAACATTATATTCGTGTTAGTTTAGTGCATATCTTGTTATTTAAAATTCGATTCGATATGGCCGTGGTAACAATATACTCGTATTGAGCGTATGATGGCCTGCTGAGTCAATAATTTGTGTTTGATTAGTCCTACGTCACACTGATATTCGTACTTGTGTAATGTACGGACGTGCTCATAACTGCATTGCCACTTGTAAAAAAAAAACCTTAGTAGCTGCTACATACAAGACATTAGGTGCAGTGTTAAACAAATGAAATTGGCTAAAAGAACTATTAACTGTCCTTTAGGCACCAATAACTAATAGTCAAACTGCAGATACTTTTAATTTAATAAATGAAAATTGCTGTATTGAATTTCCATACTTTGTCTTGTAAATTATAATTAAAATACATTTTTGATAATACAGCCTCTTGTTTTTTAATTTTTAATTATTAATAATGGTTACAATAAATAAAAAATATAATATTTACTTTTCTTTTTAAGTCAAACAACCATTGTGACTCTTAAAACGAAAACTGACAAAGTGATTTTGAACTGTAATAAAAAAAATTGTACAAGCGATTTCGATATTACTTT
This sequence comes from Blastobasis lacticolella, assembly GCA_905147135.1. NCBI lineage: Eukaryota > Metazoa > Arthropoda > Insecta > Lepidoptera > Blastobasidae > Blastobasis > Blastobasis lacticolella. The sequence continues at coordinate 16,635,171 of LR990053.1, read as the reverse complement.
TATTTTTAAATGTTTTCTACTTTATCCCTTTCGAACAGTTTGCTGCGTGCTATAAAACCTTTTAATAACTGCACAGGAAAATGAATTTTAATGTGGTAATAAGAACACTTAGGAGCGCGACCGTACTTCAGTGACATTCTTTTGCTTCAAAATTAATTTGTTACAGTCCCAAATGTGGCCTTGAGAGTCAATATTGAAATTTTTTATTTTACTACGACGACCTGAGCGATTCAGTTGGTTAACTGTGCCACGCAGAGGTTCGATACCCGGCCGAGCAGAAATTGAAATGATGAATTAATTTCTGTTACGGGTTTGGGTGTAGTATGTACTTATAATACGTATGTATTTCAAAATTCAAAATTCAAAAATCATTTATTCAAATTAGGTTTCGACGAAACACTTATGAACGTCACAACATAACAGTAAAAACACTTAAATGAAGATCTTAAATACTAATTTCTACATACAAATTTAAATATAATAATAATCCATGTCAATAAAATTTAAAAATGATAATAATTATCATAACAATAATTCATAATCACACAATAATAATGTCAATACAAAAATAATATTTGTAATAAATAATGTCATAATTTATCTTCATCATATTAATATACATAATAATATAAACAATGTCGAAAACTAATAATAATAAATAATTATGAATTATTTCATAGCCATGGATTTTTGTCATTAATATAGTCTTTTACACAATAATATGCTTTATTTAAAAGTCTACTTTTAATGAAGTTTTTAAACTTGTCGAAGGGAAGCTTCTGAATATCCTCAGGAACTTTGTTGAAAAACAACACACTGTTCCCCACCCAGGATGACTGCACTCTCTGCAATCTAAAGCGGTCAGTTACCAGCATATTTCCATTTCTTGTGTTATAATGGTGAGTGTTTGCCACTCTTAAGCGATCATATTGCCTTTTATACATATAAATAAGATTGCAATATATGTATTGTGAGGTCACTGTAAGAATATTTATTTTCTTAAATAGATCCCTCAGCGAGACCCGGGGACTTAATTTATAAATTGTACGTATGGCTCTTTTTTGCAGAATAAATTAAAACCATTTAAAACTTTTATACCTATAAGTAGTATTAATGTGTTAATGTCCCGGTTGTGCTATCGAGCACGAGGGCCTGGGGTCCGGCTTGACCATAATCCAGCCATACCTATAAGTATGATCTGTGAACAAAAAATGCCCAAAATCTCGACTTGCCGTGTCAATCACGCTACATATATTGTGTATAGATGTCGAAAATTATACAACAAACATAGAATGTGAATTTCAACGAATACTGCTGCAAATTATTCATTTATATACATAATTTCATGTATCTGTATTATCTGATAATAGTGTATCTGTTACACCCATAACACAAGCTTTGCTTATTTGTGGCTAGATGGCGCTGTGTGAACTTGTCCAAGCACATATATTTATTTCATTTATGTTTCTAAATATTCTCAACCGATTTTTAATTCAACCGAGCTTGACAGACAAATCGACGCTTCGGCTTAACTTATTAATTCTACATAAAGCTCTAGATAAATGGCGAAACAATCTCTGAAAGGGAAACGGATCCGGGCTAAGGAATGGCCTGTTTAGTTTAAAGGCGTCCGTTACGATGGGTCTATTGTCTTACAGAAAGTGCCGAATGAAATGGAAAGGATTATTCATCTCTGGGCCCCGTCAAAAGGCAGATTCGAAGAAATGGTGCTATTGTGCAGAACTCTCGTTTACGTTCCGTGTTCGAGTCGGGGGCGAGCGTTCGTGTCTATGACTTTTATCGTTACGGGAAATGACGATTAAATGCGTAAACAAGTTTTGGAAAAGAACAAAGAAAGATTTGTACACTTTGTGCAGTGTAGTCGTAATGGAATTCCAAAATAATAATATAAAAAAATTCTAATTTCTGCAGCTATAATAAAATTACGACCAGTTTCGAATGAGTAGTAGTAGCATCGTAGGGCGTCAAGTGTTTCTTTAATTAATTAATTCGATAGTCTCAGACTGTAGAGATAGCTTATTAAAATATCTCGTAATTGTTTATCAAATAGAAGTACTTTCATAGTTTTTGGACTATCATTTTGAAAGCTTGGTAACTGAAGGTGGTTCATAGGAGACGGGGTTCAAATATTGTTGTCATATAATTTGTACCATATCGTATAGAGTTTTAAACAGTTTTTTTATATTATACCATGGAATCCATTGATAGGTAAATAAGTAAGCGGGCCTTATAGAATCTGATGAAAAGTGGTCACCGCTGCCTAACACCCGGGGTATCGGGTACCCACTTTTAAAACCCTGGTACACGTTGGTCACACAGCAAAAATTTGAATGCAGATTAATAATGAGTAGAGAAGAGCCGGACACAGGCATCAATTAGCTGTCTTGACAACTGCTTGCCTTTTTAGTAATAATAATAAAAAAGCAAAACGACTGAATTCCACAATCGCCCCACTGCCCAAGTTTTGAGCGGATGACTCTCGATAAATTCATGTCTCAATGGCTGTGAACATTGAGGGGGAGTGATTTTTGTTGCTGGCAAGGCGGCGTGATGAATTGTCTGGCCATCGCTGGCAGATTTATGGGAATAGTTGGTTTAATTGTTTTGTGGTTTCCGTCTGAAGGGTTTTCTTGGGTATATAGTAAAAAAATAAATTTATGTTTTTTTTTTTTTTTTTTTAATTATTATTTTTACATTTTCTATAAACACTTATACTACTACAATTACGTAAAAACCAAGGAGGTTTGTACCCGTAACATAGCAACGAGTCTTATCTTAATAACATAAATGTGTTGTGGCAACATTATTATTTCTAGGTCATTGTATCTAGGTCTAAGTTAGTCTTTAAGTAAAACTGACGTAACTACGACAAAATGTAAATAAGCAAAAAAAGTACGTATTAAAATTTCATAAGTTTGTTGTAGTAGGCTGATTCCCAGGTATGTGCTGTAGTATTCGTTGTTAAAGGGCCGTCGTGTGTTGGTCGGGTCTGAATCGTTAGCGAGAGGTACCGAGTTTGATCCTCTATGCCGCTATGTACAAATGACTTCCCTGAGTTATGTTTCCGAGAAAAATTCCGTTAGTGAATTGAACACTAATAACCGATGTTTTTTTATTTTATTTATTTATTATGATCAATAGGTCATTTGACCTCAACTCACCTGAAAGCGACGATAAGGTCGAAGATGTAGCATGCGTGCCTAGAAGACACTTATTCATTCTTGACTTGAAGACCCAAAGGTTATACTTATCGAGGAAACCTGCACATTTTGGTAACTGAATGTGTAACAATGATCCAAACTTAGGTTACCAACAGGGGTGTTAACAGAGTTACAGAGGTCCAATGGCAGTCGCTCTACAGTAATTAAAGGATTTGCCAAATCCTAAATCACCGTAGTGGTATAAAAAATAGGTACTCGCAGATAGAAATATAGTCACAAAAATTATACATTGATCATATACCCAACTATTTTCAAGGACTCAAGTATAAGTTTACTATGTTCAAAACTAATGTTTTGACCTTCATAAATATACCTATAGTCAAAAATAATACTAACACAAAATTTTATTCTATTTCAGTAACTAATACTATTAATAAGTAATTCGAATCGAATGACTCCCTTATCAAACTAGCATAAAACGTTCTTGGCAATATTGCAAAGCATAACAGTATATTCTAGCATTTTAATCGTCCGCTATTACTTATTCAGGTACCATTCCAGCAACCCTTATCACAATTTTCTAAGGAAGTGTAGAAATATAACCACACATTAACGATCCGCCGTATTTTCGCCAGCCCAAGGCTGGACTATTATATCTTTATTACGTCCATACCGAAGGTTTATGGCTAGTCCAGCTTATGATGGTAAAACACGAATACTTGTTTTTACTCCAGACCAAAATAACTTCGCGGAAAGATTACGAAAACCCTTGATGAAGCCTACAATATATTCAATTGTGTTCTAAACTATTGAATTTAATTTAATAATTCAAAGCTCAGAACCATCACGACTAAATAAAAAAACTGCATAGAAAATATTCAGTCCATCCGCTTGGGAGCTGTGATGGCACAGGTAGACAGAGAGCTATATATATAGATACACACTTCAAACTTATAACACCCAATTTTCAAGCTGGGAGCAATTTTCATAAAATCATGAAATCGAAATTCCGACGCAAACTTTCCCGCGGCGTAAAGATCAGTTAGGAACTCTAGACCTCCTCCAAACATGCTCTAGATATGCATAATCAGAAAAGTTCCCAGGGGGAGATCCATAGTCTCCAAATTGTCTTATTTGTATGAAAATTGTGCATATGGGTTTATTTGCAAATAGCTATAGAAACACCTATATCAAAGCAATTCTTATTCAGAAATTGCAAATTCCAAAAATATAAACGCTTGTTGTCTCCTCTGCACGCGTTAAAAAATTTAAAACTGAAAAAAGCCTAACCCGAAACACTCAAAAAAGGCATGTCCATTATTGCCAAAGTTTCATATCATGACAGCCATATGCAAATTCCGTATACACCGTACTTTATTCATCCCGCACACCTACACGTACAGAGTTGCTATGCCGTTTCGTAGCGTATACGTTTGACAAGGGTCGAATATATCATTCGTTATTCCATATTTTCGCACTTTTTTTCTGTTGGGGCGACAGTGCAAAGTTGCGTGACGCTGACCCCCATATATTACGGGGCGGGGCTGGGTTATGGTTCATAAACGTAATATAGATTCAGATTGTGACACTGTCCGTTCTTAATCGAGAAGCGTTCAGTTGGATTATGCACAGACACAAGAAACACAACAACTTAGCGGGGAGATAGCTCACAATATAGATGAGTTGCCCTCGTTTTATAAAGACAGCGATTTTTAAGCTTTCCGGATTCGGATATCGACGAAAAGGATGAATTTTTTTCTCAAGAAGGATCTCTGGCCGCTTGAAGTTGTGTTACTAAAACATCCACGTGACAAACCTGAGAAAAAAAGAAAGACCGTTTTCTGAGTGTCCGAAGATTCAGGACTGCGCTGATCGCACAATTTCCATGAATACCCTATTACTGAAATCTTTGTATTAAATAAGTACTAACACATAGTTTTCTAAGAATTATTAACAATTTATTATAGTTATACTTATGTAAATAAAAAATAGGCATTATACAACATTACAACAAAATAGGAAATAAACTGATTATTATTATAACACTGCATTACAAGATTCAGTTTCAACTTCAACATCATCGTCACTAACCGTAGTAAACTCCATCCATACCACTTGGATGAGTGGATAACATTACCTAACTGAATATCATTTTCTTTAACTAATAATATAAAAAAGTAAGCAAATGTAATAAGTAAAATATGTACGTATAAGGCACCTAGTAGTAAAGGCAGACCGCTAGCACTTTCGTAAAACAGAAAATGTGTAGCCGCCTGGCAGACATAAAGATTAGGGCCATATCCTACACGAACTGATGGAGGCCAGCAGTACATTTTTTATTAGAACTAGACATATATTTGATCGTCATCTCAACTGATGATTAGTTACGATGCGGCCGAAGATGGGGCATGCCTGTTTTATTACAGGCTATTAGGGACAGCCTATTCACTACAGCCTTGAAGGCGTCCAGATTATAATGATCATGTCTACTATGGGCTGTTCATATATTTGATGTGTACTTTACGTTTGTACGTACCAATGACTCTTTTCTGAGTTATGTACATTTGTTGAATACTAACCGATGCTCTTACGGTGAGGGAAAACATCGTGATGAAACCTGCAAATTCAGGCAACTGAATTTGTAACCATGATCCAATCTGGTCAGATTCCCTTGGTAGCAGGGTCACGGAGGTCAGATGGTAGTCGCGCCACTGTAATTACCTGTTCACAAAATTTTGAACGTGAAATCTTTTCATCTCAATCCAGTGCCTACAGCTTACGCATTTTAGCTTATTTTCATAAAAGAATTTTGACGCAGCGAAATTATATTTCACCAATTAAAAACGTGGAGACTGTTAGACTGTAACTCGGTCCATGGGCCCGTGATAAGGCAAATTAGAATTTATATTTGAGTTATTTTTCTTTAAATATTTTCCTTCTTAATTTAGATAAGGGTGGGCCTGCCCTTTGTGCGTTGACGGTTGCAGGGTGGACCAACTTACAATGAGAAAGCGAAAAAAAGATTGCGCAAATGATCTACTGAATTCACAATCAAGTTTCAGCCGGCTACCAGAATAAAACTTTAAATTGAATTTTGTTCGAGGCATTTCTTGAATTTACATTGAAATTAGGTTTTTCTAAGAAATTATATCATTCTATCATATGTCTACTGTTGAACTTGAGCCTTCTCCAAACTAGTGATAGGTTTTTCCATTATCTACTCGCTTGGCGGGGGTTTGTCAGGAATAATCCTAGTCGTTGCTTGTATGGTGTCGTTGTGCTGGTTCTTTATCATACTACTAGCGGCTCGCCCCGGCTTCGCACGGGTACCACTACGGGTACACGGGTTACACACGACCGCTGCGTAAGGAGCCGCGCGGCACTTTATTTCTTGACATTGACTCCCCTTCCGTACCCCGTGCTGCCTAGATAGCCGAGCGGACTGAGCGGCGAACACGCGACTTTTTTCTAATATTCAAATTTTTAAACTCGTGATATATTTCGAATGGAGTGTCTGAATTGAATAATTCAAAAGTTATATAAAGGTATTAAAGCAGTCGTGAATATGAAGTAATTGATTTTGATAAGGATTAATACCAAGGTACAAATAAAGAGCATTTTTAGCGGCGGCATTTCAATTAAATTTTGAAAATAAAAGAACACTTATTGTGACATAACTATAATAGTTAGACATATACTGTCACGACACTTTTTGTAGATAATGATGTGTTCTGCAAAGTCGTAGTACATTATTTTGTTATATCATTAATATTTTTCGCAGCACACGCGATGTAAGGAATTTTTTGGTATTTTTTTATTAATGATCCGTAATTTTTTAGAAAATATAATATAGCCTATGCCACCCGGGGATAGTGTAGCTTCCCAACAGTGAAAGAATTTTTGAAATCGGTCCAGTAGTTTCGAAGCCTATTCAATACAAACAAACAAACAAAAAATCAAACATTTCCTCTTTATAATATTAGTAAATATAATCATGGAATACGCAAGACATGATTAATTTAAAAAAAACCAAGATTTAATTAAAAAAGAAACGAATATTGTCACAATGTGTAGGTATTTTAAGAAGGTTATTTATTACCATACTGAGTACTTCCCAACCGCATTTGTGTCTAATAACTTGGTGGAGCTAAGAGCGTCGGTGGCGTAGTGGTAAAGGTGTCCGACTCGCTAGCGTGAGGTACCGGGTTCGAATCCAACTGTCGCCATATACCACTGACTCTTTTCTGAGTTAAATACATTAGTTGAACACCAGCCGATGCTCTTGCGGTGAGGGAAAACATCGCCAAACATCTCATTCATTCATCAACTGGTAACTTTGCACGTCTGTCCATCCCCTAGCAAATATGTCGCATTCAGGTGCTGACGTCTGAAGAGCGTTCAGCATGTCCATCTCGCGAATTAGTGGAAAATGCGTGCGATGTATGCGTGTCCTGATGCAAAACGAAGTCTATCCAACTTAAAGAGCCTCCACCTCTTTTATTTCCAACGGACCCCACACTGATTTAAATTATCAACGTCGTCAATGCCACAATAAAATTCAAGGACAAAAATTCAAGATGTCTCTGTATAAAAGACAATAGAAGTGAGCTTCAATAAAATTCGATGTGCCGACGAGATTCTTGTTTACAAAACCATTTGGAAGATAAAATTAAACCAAACAACGAGATATTGGTAGCCTCCAACTGAATTATTTATTATCTTTTCTCTATGAAGATAAAACAATATTTTTCGAGGGCCACTGCCTCAAAACAAAAAAAAAGTATTAATGAAAATATGATATATTTTCGTTGAGACTAACTTTATTGCTCGTGGTAAATTATTTCTCACAATAATCATCTTATTTTTGTATTTCAAAGAAATTCGCTTTAATGAACACTGGATTGAAAAATATAAAAGATCTGTTTTATTTATCTCCGGGTCGATCCTCGTTAGCTATTCTCTTACACTAACAGAACAGAAGCAGTGAAAGTAACATGTTATAGAGGTGGGTAACGCGTTTGCGATACTCTTGGTGTTCCTAATGTCTATAGGCAGTAGTGACCACTTTCCATCAGGTATGAAATAAACTTACTTTCCAATGCTTTGCTTGCATGCCAGTCAACCTCGTTGTCACTAAGATAATGACAGTCCTGTGCCTAATGCCAGTAATTATTGCGTGCGACAAGGATCTTACGACCCGAAACACGACAATGCTTGCATTATTGTTTTGGGGCAGAAATATATATGGCAATGGACAGAATCCTACGACCATGTAAAAATCTGAGTCCACACCGATGTACTTTGTGCCTCTCTCCCTCCGAGTATTCCAGCGTTTCGGCCCGGTCTGGTTTTGGCCCGCTAAAACGCCTGATTAATTAAAATTATCATTTTCCCTCGGGCGTCTGGGAACGCAGTTAAAACTTTTATTAAAAAAATGTTTTTTCCCAACTGTCTTACGAGTAATACAATTTCTAAAGATATTTTTAACAGCGGGCCAAACGCTAAAGTAAAAATATTAATTTTAATGCATCAGTCGTTTCGGGCCATGGGCCAAAACCAGTCCGGGCCGAAACGCCTGAACAGTTCCCCCTTATAACTGCAGTCTGTGATCACCCCTCGAGTACATTTCCACTTCACCAGCCCACGAGATTTTAAATTATATGTAAGAGGGAGCAAACGAGCAAGCAGGACCTCATGAACGCTATGATTCCATTACAAGTAGATCACAACTGGAGACAAATTGGGTATTCTGCGAAAACTTGTAGGTAAGCGTAATGAGTTGTAATCGGATTGACTCCCAATCAACGGTCTCCTTGGTAATGCTTTAATTTATTTAATATCCGTTTCTATTACTTTTACACAATCGCATCGAGCTACGATTGTAAAACCAATCGAAGACCAATTTGATTGGTATTTAATTAGCACAGAATATAAAAAACGTATAACAATGTGACTGAGCTGCCGTTGCGATCCAATTACCTAGCTTAGCTAGGTAAGCGTAATATTTGCTTGTAATCTTCCTGCACCGCATACCTTTTTCGATTGTTACCTCTCCTGGTAGACTGGTAGAAACAGCTATTTTAGCTTCAAGTCCGCCATTATTCTGTTTGAGCATGAAGTTTAAATAAATAAATAAATAACAATTCGATCGAGCCATTAGTAAAGCGGACTCGAGACCCAGATCACTTGATGTTAAGTGATCACCGCCCCCAACATACATTTTGTTCGCAACATCACGGTTGACCTGCCAATTTCTACACTCTACCTCATAATAATTTAAATAGTTGTCTCCTCCGCCCTAAACAAAACTCCTTCCTAACAATCACACATTATCGTGACCAACAAAAGGATTGCAGCAAAATGGTTAGTAACATTAAAAATCATGGGCGCAAACATCAGACTATTTGTCTTGATGACAAATAGGGGGGTAGTCCAATAAATACCGAGGCCCGGGCATTGTTTCCAGATTCCAATCATTAATCATTTTTATGTCCGTAATTAATATGAAGATTCAAGCGACAATAAGGCCAGCGAGGGGTTATTATCGTTTGAAGAGAGTCGTCGATCTTGTGGGGATGTGAAGCGTTGCTAGAATTTGTGTAGATTTTCCGGCTGTTTTCCGTGTGGTGTTTATAGGGTTGGTTGGTATTAGACGGATTGTATGTAGGCTTTCTCTGGTTTGGACTGTGACGATCCTCTGTTTAAATGAAAGCAATGAAAATTATTGTATTTAAGTCAACGTCACAACCTTGACTCATGAATTCGAATGACTTTCGATTCAAGGCTACGAGTCTAATTTAAAAGACCTTTTTATCGTATTTCCTTAGTGATGCTGTATAAATCATCTACAACAGATGTCAAAGGCTAGTGATGATTAGGAAATTAGGAACACTTATATTGTGACATTCAGACTAAATTGTAGTGGTTCCATTGCACTGTAGATTTTCAATATAAAAACCAAAAGGTACGCTTCGAAATTCACATTTTGTTTGGAAAATAATTCCGTATACACTGCTTACTTATGGGTTTGAAAAAAATGTTAAGCACAATTAAATATGTGCTGTTATTTAACGACACGACGTAAGGTATACCTGTCGAACGACGTAATCTGACATTCTTAAATATCGAAGTTCTATAGCCTCATTGTTATAAATTCAAACCACTGAATCGAACCTCCTATAGCAAAAGTTATTTCTGTACTTCGATAAATCAATCCAATCCAAAAACTTCTAAACTTTATTTATAGTAATCTAATATTAGTCCAATAGTGACTTTTAAATCCTACCGCCCAATGTGGGGGAAAATTGAGAACTGGATTAAGCAAATCACTTTTCATTCCACTCGCTACCGGAAAGTTTGCCCTTTTCAATTTTATTATCTTCCAAGCCTTACGGTCTGGCATCCCGGCGGGTTAGGGGAACGTCCAAAATTCCGTACCTACATTGTATTTGCTTTTATTTTTAACTCGATATCTCTGAGCGAATGATATTTATCTTCAGTGTTCGCAATTTGAAAAGAATGGGATGTTAGTTCACTAGACTAAACATAGTTGGTTATAACTCGGATGAAACTGATTTTTTATTACACTACGCAGTTTCAAACGAGCAGACAGCCCACCTGATGGTAAGGAGTAACTGTCGCCCGTAACAACTACGATTCATGCATTTAGGTTGCAGGCAACGAAAATGCAGAACCGCAGGTGCGATGTCACTGTGAGGATTAAGATGTGATGCCTCTACGCTGGCTAACTTATCCATCAAACCAGAAAACCACAATGCAAGCATTTTCAATTGTTGCTTGGCGGCAGAAATAAATAAGGCGATGGTACTCAACCATATCCCGGTTTCTACGAGAGCCTTCGCCCTGTCTTCAGCATCCTCATGGCTTAAGCCATTCGCTCTTGCGTCCGTTTCCACGATTTTTATATACCGTCTCTTCCTAATACCCCTTGGTTTTACGTAACACGCGACCAAACCAACGCAGGCGAGCCTCTTCAATCTAATCCGTTCCCCTGGCAACAGGGTCACTCAAGTCAGCTCAGTCGCTAGAGCGACTACCAAGCAGTAGACTGCCAAGTCTTGGATCATGTCCAAGAGGACCCCGAACCTGACGCGGGAAAAAGCACGAGGAAGAAGAAAAGCTTGACAGGGATTTCGCAAATTATTCCCATTTTGGTATATTTAGCTTTAATTTCAATCGTACCTAAGTAGAGTTATCTCGAAACATTGTTACTAATCCACAGAATAGTTTAAAAACTTTTCATTATCTACTAACTTCAATAGGACAACAGGAGTGTTTATTTATGTACGAAATCAAAATAGATTTTAACATAGAAGTAGCAATGGACTGGCCTCATAATAATATAGCTCGCATAATCTCAATATGTTTTAAGGGTACATATTAGAATCCCAAAAATTGAAATACCTACGCTTTAAATCTCTATGTTCAAAATCTCTAAAATTATAAAAACCACAATATGAAACACCTGGGTTTAAAATACCGAATGGTCAAAATTCCTACAGTTAGAACATCAGATTTTGAAATCATCATCATCATATCAGCCAGAAGACGCCCACTGCTGGGCATAGGCCTCCCCCAGAGATCTCCACAAAGACCGGTCCTGTGCTTTCCGCATCCAGCTGGTACCTGCGATCCTTACCAGGTCGTCGGTCCACCTTGTAGGACCCACGCTGCATCTACCGGTACGTGGTCGCCACTCGAGAACTTTACTGCCCTATCGGCCATCTGTTCTTCGAGCTATGTGCCCTGCCCACTGCCACTTCAGTCTGGCAATCCTTAGAGCTATGTCGGTGACCTAGGTTCGCTTGCGGATCTCCTCATTTCTGACTCGATCACGCAACGAAACTCCGATTATAGCTCTATCCATTGCCCTTTGGGTAACAGTGAGCTTTCTTATAAGGCCCATTTTTTTAATTTTGAAATGCTTAAGTTTAAATACCCAATGTTCAAAAACTCTAAAATAAGCTTTTATAAATCTGTCAACGGACAAGTTATTTTTGTTTTGAGCTCTATCTAGTTCTGCACTCGCTGGCGGCTGCCACGGCATGCTCGCATCACTCGCTCGGCTCGAGCGCGGTGCTTAAACATGCTTGTCTCTTCGCTCCTCACAACCTTACCCCAAAGTCAAAGTCAAAGGCATTTATTTGTGACCTAACGACATTTTTGATAGAACCGGTTTTGTTGCAAATTTTCTATATAAAAAGGTGTCTCCAGGGCGGTTGTATGGGTGTACCCCTCACGTCAGTATTTTAAATTTAGGTCAAACAACCATTAGGTATTAAAAGTTTAGGAATATTTGAACATAGGGACCTAAAATTCCGGCTTTATGAACTTCGGTATTGTCAGTATTCTATCCATTCGTCATTACAAATTTTACGTCAAATAACCATTGGGTATTTTAGTTTTAGGGATTTTGAAGGTACGCATTTTAAATCGTACATATTTATATTTTCGGGATTCTAATACGTACCCGTTTTTAAACCTATTTCTATCATAGTAGAATGGGTTTCAAAACAACGGAAAAATATGCGGCCAGAAAATAGACGAAAGAATTAATGGTAATTGCTGTACAGTTGTTCAAATATAATATTAATTGGTTATTAATATACCGAACTAATGTTTGCCACCAGCTGTTTTCGTCCAGAGCAACATTTAACTGTAGTGAGCCGAGTAGATGAGTGTTTTTCTGGTACGTTTTATTTTCATATTTTAACTTATTTTGCTTCTGAAGTGTCAAAGACCAAGACTCTATTTTTAGTCGCTGCGTCATCGTATTATGTATCTATGTACGCTTAGATATTTAAACTACGCAACGGCTTTTAATGCGGTTTCCAACATAGATAGAAAGATTCAAGAGGAAAGCTTATAAGCAAGTAAAAAGGAGTTAGGGTATAGTAGGTGTACGCGAGCGAAGTCGCGCCGGGTCCACATGTATTATATAAAATCGATGTCACACTAACATTAATCTCCGTTTTTCTGTTTCGAAAGTAACTGCAATATACAACTCGAAGGACCAAAAGAAGTAATATTTCCCATATTTCATGTCCTTAAAACTCGGGCCGTGTCCGCAAAAAACGGGGGCCGCGTGTTAAATAATAAAAAGGGAACGAATAACATCTCTAGAGTTAATTTAGCGACCGCTTAGAATAAATCTCTGCGAGATTTCATTTGTTTCTGTTTGCCCTTTTTCTCCGTGTTTAAATTGCCTATTTGTTATTTGCGCAGCTAATTTGAAAGAAGGTACTTGGTAGGTGTTGAAGTATTTCTGCTACTTCCACTTGTCAATGGATTGATATCCGAATGTACGTACATTGGGAGTAATCGAGCGGTCTTTGAACGTATATACATTTTAGAAGTACTCGTGCAATGTCACGCCCTTTTTCCTTTTTTAATTTTTTGTATTAAGAACCAGTGGCGTATATAGTAGCATTTTGTTCTTTGGCGGGGGATTCTCGATATTTACTGTAATAAATTATTAAATTATACAATAACTAGTGGACTCGGCGCGACTTCGATCGCGTACACCTACTATACCCTAACCCCTTTTTACTTGCTTATAAACTTTCCTCTTGAATCTTTCTATCTATGTTGGAAACCGCATAAAAATCCGTTGCGTGGTTTAAAAGATCTAAGCGTACATAGATACATGGGGACAGACGGCGGGAAGCGACTTTGTTTTACACTATGTAAAGAAGTACTACTTAAATTGGAAACCTAATAATGTGTCACATGGTTTCATAACAAAACAGTAACCTACGCTTTGTTGGAGGATATCGGTTTTCATCTTTTGTATTATTCATTGTCTCAAGTTTCTGTGTAACAAAGAAAAAAATACTAACAGTGATATTGCAAAATCCCTCATTGTTAAAATTATACACTATTTATGCGTTAATATTGTTTCAAAATTCTTATATAAACTTACTTTTTCTGTTTGTTGCAGTTATATCAAATAATAATATAAAAATGTCTTACGAATTAAAAAACAAAGTAGTATTTTTAACTGGTGGAGCTAGCGGCATTGGAGCTCAGACTGTAAAGCTGCTTCTAGATAAAGGAGTCAAGGTTCGTTCTTAGTAAATACAATTTCCACAATGGGCATATTGGTGATAATGTCCCAGTTGTGATCGGATTTGACTATGATCCAGAATTTGGGAGATCAGGTAATTACAGTGCCGCGACTGCTATCTGACCGACCTCCTTGTTAACAGGAGAATCTGACCAGATTGGATCATGGTTACACATTCAGTCGTCTGAATGTGCAGGTTTTATCATGATGTTTGCCTTCAGCGTAGGAGCATCGGTTAGTGTTCAACTAATGTAAATACCTCAAAAAATTATCATTGGTTCGTGGCAACACCTAGGGTTTGAACCTATTACGTAGGAGTAAGAGTCGGACCCTTTATCATTTTCACAATTTCCGCAATTTGTAATAGAAAATCAAAGACGTTGTTCTATCCGAGAGGCGCCATACCACAACACATCATACACGAAATAACCGAAAAAACAATACCATATTTGCAATTAAGTATTACATTCCTGTGCTAGCGATAAAGTGAAAAAAATACTACTTATAGAACAACTTATAGACAATATTATAATACTATAACACCCACATCTATATGATGTTGATTTTGACTCCTGGGGCTCAATTTTTAATCGCTTGCCTCGATTCGATCGGTTTTGAATATTGATTTTCGGTATGAAAAATTTAATATTTTTTAAATTACATTGGCAGCACCGAGAGTACGGTTCGGAATATCAGCATAATGCATGATATTCCGATTGATGATCAAAATATCGAACTTTTCATCCCGATAATCAAAATTGAGAATCGTTCGAATCGAGGCGAGCGACAAATAGCGAAAATAAAATAGGGCCCATGGTTACCGACTGAATACAGCTTTTAGTCATTTATTTATTGCTTCACTTCATAATAACATTAGATCTTAAAAATAGCTAAGTATCTCATGTGACCCTGTGAGGGCACTGCAAAATAATAAGAAATATAAAAAACTTTTCTTATAAAAATGTATTAAATGTATAATTAAAAATGTTCGTATTTCACAGCATGTTTCATTCCTAGATGTATCTGAAGAAGGCGGTAAAATACTAGAAAAGGAACTAAGAGCACAACACGGCGAAGCGAAGGTTAAGTTCCATAAATGTGATGTCTCTATTGAGGAAGAGCTCTTCGCAACTATCGAGAAAGTGATGCTGGAACAGGAATATGTAGATATTGTGATCAATAACGCAGCTGTAATAAAGGATAACTTGCAAGGATATAGAAAAGAAATAGAAATAAATTATGTGAGTAATCAGAATGCGTAATTGTCGTCGGTATTTATTAAATGTATTATCCTTAATATGTGTCATCATGGCGTCAATATTGACCATGATCGAGGATTTGGTAAATCAGTTAATTACAGTAGAGCGACTTAAGTCTGACCGCCGCCACCCTGTTAACTGGGGAACCTGACCAGACTGGATAATATTACTAGTCGCAGAATGTGCAGGTTTCGTCACAATGTTCTCCCTCGCCGTAAAACCATCGGCTATTGTTAAAATAGTGTATATATCTCAGAAAAAAGTCATTGGTACATGGCGGCAGGGGGTTCTAACCAGGTATTTCGTCGTGGATTAGACGGGATTAGGAGAAATGACTTGCACGGTGTTAATTAAATTAGGGTTTAATTTGCATTGTGTCTAATTACACGCTTATAATACGAATCTATGACAACTAGCGACATCTACATATTTGCCTCTAAATGGCGTTGTTCTACCATCACTTTTCGCTAGTTCCATCCACCATATTCCATCCCATACCAGCCAATAGGGTGTGCTGTCTGCAGCCGACGCTCTAGACATTCCAGATTATACATTGATAATAAAACTTTTTTTCAGACTGCAGTAGTGGCAAGCTCGATAAAGTTTTTAGAAATCATGCGAAAAGATAAAAATGGCAAGGGAGGAAGTATACTTAACGTTTCTTCAGTTGTGTCATTCGAAGACTGCCGAGAAGTGCCTATTTACTGCGGCACAAAAGCAGCCGTAACAAGGTTCACTTCTTGCCTTGGTGTAAGTCAATTTGTAGTAAGACCAAGTACAGTATTATTGTATATTAAAATAAGTGCCTCCTCTCTACCAGATTGCTGTGTCCGATTCAGGTCCATGTTGATACTCAGTATATAATTCTGTATTACGTAAAATTACTACCTTTGTAAAATACGTGCAATGCTAAATAAATTGAAATTGTATCTGTTTACATGGGTGGCGAATCATGTTACCCGACTTGCTAAAATCATAGTGTTCTAGCGCATATAGACAAAATATTATTATTATTAATGATTAGTTCATTTCACAGTTTAACAGCAATTAAATACATATAAAATATGGGTACATACAATACATTATGGTTGAAATGCCAATGACAAAACTGCAAATATATCGTGAAAATTTCTATACAGTGATTCAAGCTAATGGAAATAAACAAAAATCGTAACTGATCCTCATTGAAGTTGTAATATTTCACAGTATCGATAGGCCCCACGAAACCCGTGATCTGGCTCTACCTGACATTGTCAGACACGGTTCAGCTTCGACAAGGTCTAACTGTACCAGCCATTGTAGGGATTTGATGGGTGTATGGGGCTCACTACGTGTAGTCCATTCTACATTCTTATCCTTGTTTTATCCTTTTAATAAATGAATTGAAATGGACTGCCGGCAACAAATTCTGTCGTTTAAAATCTCTGACTCCAACCTGGTTACAGGTTAGAGTTAGAAGGGCGGGAGATTGCATATGTTGATGAGTTCGTTTTCTGGGCCAACTAGTCTCCTTCCTGACGAGACAAGACAAAGAAATATCATGCCGCAATGATAACGTGTGGATGAGCTATTGATCCTTCAAATATGACATGAAGGGAGATTTGCCGCTCTTTAAAACGAAAACTCTTCAACATGTGTATTCCCGATAATCATCTACGGGGCACAATCTTGGTCTTTGACAAAAGTGCAAAAGTCCAAAACCGGGGTTTGTCAGCGCCCCATAGACCGCAGCATGGTAGGAGTTAAATTGATAGATGGTATCCGAAACTCTACGCTGTGCTCCAAACACAGATCGCTGATGCATCCGCCAAAGCTGGAAAACTGACGTGGGACTGGGCCGGTCATGTCTGCCGCATGTGGACGAGTTATGGGCCAAAACCGCTACAGATAGGGTACCCAATACCCGTAAACGACGTCCTGGCAGACCCAAAAACTATGGAGAGATGAGTTATTGGCTTTCGACAGGGACTAGAAAACCATAGCAAACGATCGCGAAGTATGGAAGAATAGGCGGGAGGCTTTTGCCCAGCAGTGGGATGTTTCAGGCTGATATAAATAAAAAAATTGATCTCTGAATAAGATTAGTTATCAAACTTGTTGTATCATTAGGATTATAAACTTTTAGTTTAATTTACTGAATAATTACCTTTAATTTGCAGAGCGAATCGTACTTCTTAAAAACTGGCGTGAGACTCTTCACTTTATGCTTTCCTGGTGTCAAAACGCCGCTAATTGACAATTTGGACATTTTTGAAACCGGATTCCCAATACCCAGCCCTTCACAATGCAAAATTATTTCGTGAGTATTTTCATAGATTTTTTAAATTTATTTTACAGTTTATTGTACACATGAAAGTTTGAAGAAAAATACAAAGTTATAGATAACACAACAGTACTTATTTCTAAGAAGAAGTCTCTTCCCGCAGAAGCCGCAGCCTATTAAACATATATTGATAAAAAAGTCGCAAATTAGTTTGATATAATCATATCTGTGCAGTTGTGAAACGGTTTATATAGCATTCATGAATTAAAAAAATGCCCTGGCGTAAAGGTCGAGTTCTTTGAGCATAAGGGACAGCTACCGCACCCTTCTTTTAGCAACCTAATTTTAGCTAAAGATGCACCAAATACAATGGAAATTATTTGAAGTGATAATGCACTTATACTCTTGCACTGTACATGACATCCGACAAAGATGCTTAAACTATTATATTTATAAACTGCCAAAAAATTTAAAAAAATATAAATTTTTGTTATTTGTTTCTTATAACATTATAGTGAAACTAGTCCACAAAAAAGTGGAATGTATTGCTCACAAAATAAGGTAAATTTTTGTATCACTCATATTGTATTACGCGTATCTCTGCTTGTCAAAAGGCGTTATACCAAAATAGACCTTATTACAGTCATACAATATATTCCACTTTGTTTTCCTCTAAAGCATTTTGCTTCTGAATTTAGACGACTGATTTTTGCCAAATGTCGTTGATCATGAGCCTTGAGACATAAACCTTGTGTAATAGTGGACGCTCTATTGGATCGCTCCCATACACAACCTTACAAAAATTTGTAGAGCTATGGGCTTTACCACTTACTCCTTAAGTAATTCTAAGCATTTCTAGCGCGAGCCCCAAGAAAAACAATGCTCACCTCCGCTCCGCTTACCATTTTTAAAAAAAAATCTGTAAGTTTTCCGCTGGCTATTACAGCGAGTTTGGTATTATTTTCGTATAAATCGAAGATGTAGAATTTATGGCCGGTATTTATTTTAATCATTTTCATAGTAATATTTTGAATAAATCGTATAAAAGTCAAAAGTTACAATTTTTTTTAATGTTTGTGAGCTTAAAATTTTTAAACAACAAAAAAATATAACACAAAAAATACTCTAAACAAGCGTACTTTATGCCAATTCTCAAAATATAAACTACAAGAACCTCTTATAACTAAAAGTTGATATAAAAAATTCTGTAACCTCGCGGTGGTGACAATTAGACGATTTACCTATTTACAAATTGGTCTGTAATTATCAAGCTACTATGGTAAGTTTGGTATAATTTTCATATAAATAGAAGATGCTGAATTTCTGGTATTTATGTTAATCATTTTCATTGTATTTTTTTTCTAATAAATAGTAAAAACGTGAAAAGTACAAAAATAAACTACTTTAATATTTACTTAAACAACCTCCAACCAACCAACTTCTATAAACAGTTAGTAAATCAATCTGTGTCTTTGCAATGGTGGCGAGAGGCAAGAGAAACGGCTTCTTATATATCCAATTGCAAAGTGATCTAAGGAGAGTGCCTTTTAACACAGCACCGAGTCCTTGTCATGGACTTCCAGGTAAGTAGTAGACGGCCTAGTGCAAAACCTTATCGTCGTCTATTGAATCCACAAGTTACTAAGTGGTGGACTTTAAAAAACAAGAGCCAGGAGTTCATGGAGGCAGCCGAATGCCTCTATTGGAGCACATAGGCTGAAACCACTAATGAACTCTGGCACAATTTTCACAAGTCCACTCAAATTCAAACGAACAGTACATTTCGATGTATTCGAGGCGTCCAAAGAATTGAAAAAAGCACAAGATGCTGGAATCATGAAGTGCAGGAAGCAATCACAGATAAAGGGGCATTGCAACGACCTAACTCCTCTTCGGAGAAAGGTGAACTTGGGGGTATAGCGCTTATCTAAAATGATGGCAAAAAAGTTTTGTTTGGCACATCAGCTCCGCTCTATGATACGCTAGCTGTTTGCACTAGGAGGTCGGTAACCTATACAACTTATAAGCTTTACAAAGATCTCGAACGTACTAAAGACCAAACAGTTTGCCAGGAGTCTGTGGCACCTTTGATCTAATATTTGTCCTGAATGTCCAGGACGCCTACTGCCGTAGAAATCAACCTCTGCATTACTCGATCTGCAAAGAGCATTTCATAGTGGCCGTATGGTGACCGGTAGAGTAGAATAGCACCAACCCCTTACACTCGTGGGTGTCGTACAAGGCGACTAACGTTTAGAGGCAAAATATCTAGTCTCCATAAACTGGAAAATGGGCAGCAGCGTTTTTCATTGTTATGTTTGCAACACTGCGATCTCCAACCCGCCTGCCAAGCGTGGAGATTATGGCAATAACCTCCCCTTTTGCGGGAGAGGCCCAAAGTCCTGTAGTGGACTGTTATGGGCTGTGATGATGATTTCATAGTGGATCAAAATCTGTGTCGGAGGCGAACAGAATTATCCAGGTCATATATGCCAATACTGAGGCCCCATTGTCGTAGGTATTCACCGGGTTCAGTCCATTGTCTGTACTTTTATTGCGTTATGCTCGTTGTTCTCTCAGCTGAAATTCCGCACATGCTTCTATGACTCGTGGAATACGCTGATGATATCGCATTTGCGTGCAGGCTTAGACAGGATCTTGAGACCAGGGTAAACATGTCGTAAGAAGTGATAGAAAATGACGAATTGAAGCTGACAAACAACAACACAGTAACATGCATGTAAAAGTATGTCTAACTGCAGAGCAGGTCTTGAAACCAACCGCACAGGGAACGAAGCTGTCAATAAAATAGATAAATTGAGGTTTATCGGATCTATGTTCCACGAGTCCGGTGACATCGGCTCCGATGTCAAGTATCTCTGAAGCTTGGGCCAAATCATTCATTCATTTGAGCTTACATACAAGAGTATAATATTAGGCTTGTGATGACCTGTGATTAGGCCTCTATGGCTGCCACGCTAACGAATCACTTCCGCGAATACCACGCCAACGAAATGAAAATGTTGCGAGAGCTTACGACGAAGACCGCTAGGGCTGCGATAAAAGTGTTAAAGCGAGCCTTGGCAGAAACCGGGGTAACCCGCTAGGACGTTGATGATAGTTGATGGCTGTATTATCGTACTCAAAAGCTCTGATGGCGAACGAGCTTTACCGCCTCCAAGCGAGACTCACCACCACTGTGAGGTTACAGATTTTAAATTCCGACGCCTTGTATATTAAAGGTAAGGTTGTTAGAATCTGTAAACTCGTAAGCGAGAGTTATCGGGTCTAAGTTATCGGCTCTTATCGGTAAGGGAAAACATCGTGCTGTAACCTGACCAATGAAGAATGATGAATGATCCAATCTGGCCAGGTTCTGCTCCAGGGCACGTAGGCCAGATGGCAACCTTGGGTAGATTGAAAACATTATTCCATTTGTAAGGTAGGTAAATCGTCTCCTAGCGGGAGTTGTCACAACCGCAAGTTTAATAATTTTTTTACCAACTATTTGCACTAAGAGGTTCTTGAAGTTTATATTGTTGGAATCGGCATAAAATATGCTTTATTAGGCTATTTTAGTTCGAAATTTTTTTCTGCTATTTATAAGAGTCATTAGTACTATATACTTTTTTATTATAATTTTTCTTTTATTCTTATAATTAGTTATCATAACCGATTTCCATATAGACTTAGCCATCATAGCATATTATATTCCAATCAAATCAGGCTCACTTAAATTAAATTGACAAATGTATAAATGCTATGTAATCATATTTAAATGTACCTGTGGGTAGTTGCCGTTTCTTTCTCCCACATATGGTAATTTTCCTAACTGAAGCGGCGTACTGACAGACAGACGACATTCTTTTAACTAAATTGTTCCGAGCTCAGGGGCCACGCGGGTAGGCCAGCTGGTGCGTGCGGGTGTGAGCGCCGGCCGGCCGGCGGGCTGGTTGGGGCCGGGCACGCGGTGCACATGATTCGCCTCGGCGGTTATGTGCGTGGCGTGTATCGGTGTCCGGTGTCTCGCCGGAGTGAGCGCTCGTACGCGCTGATCGGTCTGCATGCGTCGCCCCCTACCTGGATGAGCTCGTTTAACTTTCCCTTTGCTTTCCGTTACATTTTTGACGTTTGAAAAGATATTAATTAACGTAATCCTAATTCAATAATTTTTTTTTCATTTTTATTAGCTCTCAAAGCAGAACAAAATTTGAATACTTTATACTTTTTAACAAATAAAAATGATGAATATAAATACCAGAAATGAGTTATGCATTTTCTATTTATATGAAAATAAAAAACTTACCATAGTAGCCTGATAATTAAACTGACAGAGGGAGTTGTCGCCACCGCGAGGTTACAGAATGTCTTTTACCAACTTTTACTTGTAAGAGGTTCTTGATATTTTCAGAATAGGCATAAAACGTGCTTTATTAGAGTATTTTTTGCATGTTATATTTTTCTGTTGTTTAAAAGTTATTAGCTCTCAAAGCAGAAAAGAAACTACAGAGTTACATAGTAGCCCTCTGGTCAGATAGACCAAAGACAGTGCGCAGTGGCGCTTTGCTATAAAGTGATACAATCTGAGGTATGATTTTGATAATATTATTATTTTTCAGGGTAGAAGAAGCTGGTCTCGCTATGGTGGCGGCGATAGAACGCGGGACCAGTGGCAGCACTTGGCTAACGGGTGGCAACGGAGAGATCATAGAGGTCACTAAGGGATGTAATCTTGAACATATCTACCTAATGTGAAACCTTAGTTCTTTCTAAATTAAATTACTGTATAGGAGTGCATTGCCCTTGTCTTTATAAAAAAACTGAGAAAATAGTACAAAGAATTCAGAACGCCTGTGCTCGTTTCTGCTTCCCTATACCACCCCGTACACATGTCTCTCCTTTCCTTAACAATCAAATCTTCTAAAAATGCATAATCACTTAACACTAATGTATGATTGTCAATTGCACAACATAATAAAGTTCAATAAGCCCAAATACCTATACGACAAGCTCACCTGGCGTTACTCTGCCTCAACTAGATACTCGGTAAGATCCTGTTCCATTGTCCTTTCCATACCGCAACACAGAACTGCGGCATTTAGAGGAGGTTTCAGTTATCGTGCATCTAAATGTTGGAATGACATTCCTCCGCCATTACGTAGCATTAAGCCCAAGTTTACTTTAAAAAAATCGTATCGTGAATATTTACTCAATGTTCAAAAAACAGCAACAAACTAATGCGCGGGACGTGATCCATCATAATAGATATTTCTTTTTATATACTATTAGGTATTTATTTATGTGAGACAAGTATATAGTATTCGCTGTGGTCAGTGACCATTTGATCAACTTTATGACGTAGTGCAAGATTACCAAATGTCAAATTCGGTTGATCACTACCGCCCGTACCGTCCCGCCGTATTTACGCCTTCTGCCGCAAAAATGCTGAACAAATAAAAAATCACATCCAATAAAGTCTGGCGTTATTATTACAATTAAACGAATCCGAGCATCGAACCGACGTCCCAGATTAGTATTAATATGCTCATGCCACCATTCCCCAGTGTATAGAAGGTGAAAATAAAGGCTTATTTTCTCCAGGCATTTGTCCCCTTCCGCAAGACTTACGAGTATTTCGGATGCGAGAGTGTTTATCTTACGAGATAAAGTGGATATACGGCTGCAAAGAATGGCCAATAAACGGCGACCAGCTCTATTTTTTATTTTCGGCATGAAATAGTCGAGATTTTGATACATTATGCTGATTGTTCTTATTTTTGGACTACACTCTTTAGGTGTTTCCTATGTGATTTAAAAAATATTATATTTTTCATGCCGAAAATCAAGATCGAAAACCGATCGAATCGCGGCGAGCGACACAAATATAGACCATGTTTTTCTTAGAACAGGGTACCGATTCTGGTGTGCAATGCAGTTGTTGTTATGTTGCAATGGAACTGTGATGTTACTATAACTACGTCGAGGTATCGAGTCAGTCCCAGTAACATCGCAGCATCATCCCAGTTAAATTGCAGTTAAATCATTGTTCAACCTTTGACACGTTTTCGTTGACAGAATTGAAGGCAGTTTGACAAGTATGAAAGATGCAACTTAGTAATGCAACTAAAGTACCAGAAAACGAAATGTAAAAAAGTTCGTACTCATGAAAGTTGCAACTCAACATCTGTCATTTGAATAACAATCACACGTTTGACATGCGATGCAATTGTAATGTTACTGCAACTGAGATGATTTCCGTACCAGAATCGAAGCCCAGGGGCTTTTCTTAGTGCATTATTTATAAAGCGGTACGGATCTAGGAAGCGGCACTAGTCTAGACCAGTGCACGCTGCTACTAGTAGCAGCGTGCTAGCGAGACCGACAACCCAAGGTCAAGCAACGCTCGTAGAGTCTGGGAACTAGATGGGTGACCGTTTCGTGCATTGAGGCAAGTCGAACTCAGCACCGCAACGAGCTCGCCACTCGTTTGATATGTCTTCTCACACCGTTGGCGAAGCGAGGTTGACCAAGGTCTGCCGCTGAGAACTCTGAGACTGGTTGAACAGACTTGGGAGTCTCGGCACCCCGTGATAATAAATAAATAATAATAAATAAATAATAATTAATAAATAATAAATATTCGTGGACAAATTCACACAGCGCCATCTAGCCCCAAACTAAGCAAAGCTTGTACTATGGGTGCTAGATAACTGATATACTTCTTAAATACTTTTAAATACATACTTATTATACATAGACGACCCAGACCCGTAACAGAAATTAAAATTCATCATTTCAATTTCTGCTCGGCCGGGAATCGAACCCGGGACCTCTTGCGTGGCAGACTGGCATGTTGACCATTGAACCACTCAGGTCGTCAATATAGATGATATGATGAAGTGACGCTAGCAACTTACAGCTCGGAACTAAGCCTGACAAACAGTGGAGCTGTGTGTATGGCAAGGTATTGTTGTCACAAGGCGACGGTAATTTGTTTTGATTGCCGCTTTACTAATGGCGTAATTTTTACATTCCGGCTTATATTGCTCACTTTATTAAAAGTAGGAAATTCAGAACATTAATACTCTTCTCACTTGATGGCAGCCACATGAGGAAATGTTGAACGAACAGGGATCGATACGGTTTATACTTAGAGTTGTTCGTGTTTTTCCTTCGGCCAAATGCTCTCTGCCTTTTGGTGATTTTTAGATGGATTTTAAAACATGACGTGCTTCTGGAAAATGTTGTTCGCACTTCTAACCTGGCCTGCACCATACCTAACAGATAGAGATGTGGGCTTTAGATAAAAAATTCCGTCTCCATAGAAAAAAAGAAAGCATGTATACCTATTGATAATGAATTTCCACTTCCCTATCGCTTCTTTTCTCGCGGAGTGTTTTAGGAAGTTATTTGGGCTAGTTCCTGTTGCAAAGTTTCTCGGCTGCTCGACTACTCACAAATTCAAGTTCCACCCTTGTGTTAACGACACTTACCTAGGCTTGATTTTTTTATACCACTAATGTGGCAAACGAGCTCAGGGCCCGCCTGATGGTAAGCAATCATTACAGCCTACGGACGTTTGCAATACCAGGGGCATCACACACGCGTTGCCGACCCCGTAGAACCTTTTCACCCCTTTTTATTTTCATAAATAAAAATGTACATGGCAAATATTGGTACAATTTCGTAGTAGAATTTTAATGTTTGTTCATTGTTTTACTTAGTATTATTTAGGTAGTTGTTTTGTAATTAGTATTGTAGTTATTTGATTGTCATTATTCTGTTTTGATGTTTAATAAAAAATAAAAATATAAAAGGAATTTGAATTAAATTAATATTAAATGTCAGTTTTTACAATTAGAACAAGTACATGTCAATATAGGTACAGTTAGGTAATATAAATTACGTTACTAAAATAATAGATAATAACGTCAAATATATCAAAGGCATCTATGAAAATAGTAATTTGTACAATGTCACAATTATATTTGTAATCATTTGGTTTCATGGCTACGTGTTTCGGCGGCGCCATTCGAGATGTATGCAGATTCGATGTATGAGATGTATGATATAGGTAAATGATATATAAGAATTTATTTATTTATTTCCATAGTTCGTATTTTCAGATATACAGAAGTCTTTGTATGAAGATTAGTTTATTTTCAATGTTACGCCGTTGATCGTCACCTGTTATGGGGATGCGACGCAAACTGGATCATCGTAAGTTCAGAGTAATTCGTCGAAACTGCTTGTTGATAGACGAAAATTTTTATAAAATTTATCACATTTTTTTTCTAAATCGGAGAAAGATGTTACGAATACTTCTCTCACCATCCTTGTAGCTAAGGATCAACTACTCTTCTTCGAAGTCACAGTTCACACACACAACACAGTTCAGAAGCACACACTTCGAAGGGGCAATTTTTTCCATAAAAAGTAAATAACCAGTACTTTAATCGCATTAACGTACACATCAGACCCAAGTCTCGATAAGCCTCTGGTTAAAGAAAATAAAGTGCTGACTCTGCCGTGCATGTACATTAAACAAATGTGCATATGCGTTAGGAAAATCCTGAGTATTTTAAAACACACGGAGAGCTTTTGAATAGAGCAACAAGGCACCAAAATCGAATATATTTACCGCAAATGTGTCTGTATGTTCACCGCGAGAACTCCTTCTGTATGGCAGTTCGTGTATAAACTTAAAAGTACTTTAACGGGGTGGCTTCTACACAAATGCTTTTACTCTATAAAAGAAATGGTGAATCTATAAAAGTTAGCTTAGGAAATCTATGTACATATTTGCATGCATTATTTCGGTTACCGTTACATCACTGGCTGGTCTTACGTCATCATCATCGTCCTAGCGCTTATCCCAGCCTCTGCCAGGGTCCGCTTTCCTACTCAATCTTCTCCATTTCGCCCGGTCTTCGGCATCCTCTCGTCGTAAGCCGTTGGCTCTCGCATTTGACTCAGCGATGTCAATCCATTACTTCTTGGGTCGCCCACGGGGCCTCTTTCCTGATACCGGCAGGTTCAGGCACCTATTTCCCACGCATTCCTGAGGCTTACGCAACACGTGACCAAACCAGCACAGACGAGCCTCCTCGAGCTTATCTGCGATATCTCTCACGCCAAGACTATATCCCTCAAGCCAAGACTTTTGAGCGTTTTTAGCCATTAGCAAATTAGCGGACTCGAGACCCTGGACTCCAACGCCAGGATGAATAGGCTGATTCTGGACAGGCATTCTCCACCTTTGCCCGTATCGTCGCGTCCCATCTGGCGAGATGGTGGTCAAATGTCAATAATGTAAAAAATATAACTATCTCTTGCCCGCGACTTCATCCATTTTCACTCCGTAAGTATATAAGATAAAGCGCAAACAGGACTTTCTTTTTATAGACTGTGTATAAATGTAGTGTCTGCCAGGTGTAGTGTGGCTTTATGTTGGATGAATATTTTTTAACCTCCTACGAAAAGAAGGGTGTTATAACTTTGACGTGTGTGTCTGTGGCTTAGTGTATCTGTCTGTGGCATCGTAGCTCTCGAACGGATGGACCGTTTTGGATGCGGTTGCCTCTGTTTGAAAGCCAGTTTAATCGAGATGGTTTATTTGTTTCATCAAAATCGGTTTTGTAGTTTAGTAAATATATGAGTTTAAAAAAACTTGGTCGGGGTTCATCCGACTTTAGCTCTCGGTTAGTTAAGATACATACATAAAGCTCACGGCTGTGTCCCACAGGTGGGGTAGGCAGAGACTATGGACCGCCACTTAGTTATCGTTGGTTCGATTGTTGACAGACAGACAATGAAATTATCATCAGCGTCCTAGTGGCTAATCTCGGCTTATGTCGCTTTACTCCTCCTTAACCTCGTCCGGTCTTCAGCATCCTCGGGTTGTAACCTTTCATGGTTGTAGGGTTATCTTGGCGTTAATATCCCGGTTCTACTTACACGCGAGGATACGGGTCCACCTTGACCATGATCTTTTGGATTTGGATGATCAGGTAATTACAGTAGAGCGACTGCCATTTGATTTACGACCCTATTTTCAGTTGATTTTTCAGTAGCCTGAATGTGCAGTTTTCATTACGATTTTTTCGCTCACCGAAAAGCATCGGTGTTGAATGAATTTAAGTACATAATTCAGAAAAGACTCATTGGCACAGTGCGGCACTGGGGTTCGAACCCGGCACCTCAATGTACGAGTCGGACATTAACCATTAGGCCACCGACGCTCCCAATAGTAGAAAACCCTTTAATATTCGCATTTGAGAAGTAAAACCTAAACTTACTTATTTACTTCGCTAGCTTAGTGGAGTGTAGGTAGCCTAGCGGTTAGGGTATCCGACTCGTAAGCAAGAGGTACCGGGTTCGAATCCCGCTGCGGTCAGGTACCAATGACTCTTTTCTGAGTTACATACATTAGCTGAACACTAACCGATGCTCTTACGGTGAGGGAAAACATCGTGATAAAACCTGCACATTCGGGCGACTGAATGTGTAACTATGATCCAATCTGGTTAGGTTGCCCTGGTAGCAGGGTCACGGAGGTCAGATGGCAGTCGCTCCACTGTAATTACCTGATCAGCAAAATCCTGGATCATGGTCAAGGCGGACTCCGGGCCCTCGTTTTTATTTATATACTTTGCTAGCTCAGCGACTCGAATTCGATTAAAAGCAAAAATACAAAAGCAAAATTTTATTCAAGTTTCTTCTTTTTAACGCGTGCACGTAAAATTATATCGTGCGATAAAATGCAGATAATACTTTCATAAAAACTCAACTTAACTGTCCGAAAACCATAAATAAAACAAAGGAACGCTCATCATAAAAACCATCAATTTATTTACAAATTCATCGTTATTTACATATTTACACGAGAAATAGGTTTTACAAATGATTGATCTTTTAGATAGATACTTAACTAGATCTTTATTTATTAGTTTATTTACAATAGTTAATGATTCGTGATCCGTTTTTAACTCTTCTATATTTTTATCATTTCAGTATTTTGAAAAGAATTACAGGTAATAATAATTAAGATAACAGATAATTGCTAGCTTTGAGGTGCTCATAAAACACTGCGCCTGAATAGAATACAAAGCATTTATTCATAAGACATAAATACCACAATAATAATTAATAATAAACGTTTGCTGTTACGTACACCATCTGGCCCAGAAAATGAAAATGAAAAAGTTTTTATTGAATTAGGATTACGTTAATTAATCTCTTTTCAAAAGTAAAAAATCGAACGAAAAACAAAGGGAAAGTTAAGCGAGCTCATCCAGGTAGGGGGCGACGCATGCAGGCCGATCAGCCCGTACGAGGGCCAACCCCGGCGAGACACCGGGCACCGATACGCGCCACGCACATTACCGCCTAAGCTAATCATGTACGGCGTGTGCCCGGCCCCAGCCAACCCGCCTGCGCGAGCACTCGCACGCACCAGCCGGCCTACCCGCGTCGCCCCCTGAGCTCGGAACAAATAAGTAAAAAGAATATCATCTGTCTGTCAGTATGCCGCTTCAGTTAGGAAAATGACCATCTGTGGGAAAACGAAACGGCAAGAAACCCACAGGTACATTTAAATATGATTACATTGTATTAATACATTTGTCAATTTAATTTGAGTGAGTTAGTCCTGGTTAATCTACCCATGTACATCTTATAAAGTAGACATTTGGACCGCAGACAAGTTTATAAGTGTGCAAGATGTCTCTTGACTCACAAGTACATACCTGACAGTGTGTATTTGTTTTTCGACACTGTTTTGCGATTAATTCGTCACTATGGTTGGTAAAATATAATATAGCCTGATCTCAGTTACAAAATCGCTAATAGAATCGGAATTGTATTTTTCACAGAAAAATGACAGACTTACTCGTATACTCACGGAACTGAAAAAAAAAAAAAAGAAATTAATAAGAAATAAAACCGACTTCAAATCATAATCCATATTTTTTTTCAGGACAGTACTTGGAGCTCTTAACACCAATTAAATAAATTTAGGAGCGTCCCTGCCCTAATGACTATAAACCTCAAAGCTAGTCATTTATTATTCTATCAGACGCTTTAGCACCCAATTACTAAAAAAGGAAAATTAAAGTAACTACAAGGTGTAATAGCGAGGAATATGTGGGTATCACTGAAAATAACAATATAGGTACCTAAGTGTGTAGGCGAATTTTTTTTGCTATGTTACGATTAAAATTCTTCATTTATAAAAAAAAACATATTCTAGATTTAATGAAATACTTTTGTATTATGTCCTATATTGCATAAATACAAAGTGGCCATTTTCTTTTCATGTAATTTTGGACAGGTCAATTGCTTACTCCTGTAATACTATATTTTTAATATATTTATACAGTTTGACGGTCAGGATGTGACACTTTAAAATAAATAATGAATAAAAGAACTTTACACAAAACTTCGTAGATAAATAAATATAAAAATATTTACACACGTTTAATGTTATTTATAACGATTTCCATTATTTATTAAAACAGATAAAGCGATTCTTCATTAACAATATTTAAAGTTAATCTCCTTTAAACCTTTCGAGTGCAACGCGTATACCATTAAATATTTTTTATTACAAAGAGACAATAGATACATTCGCTGAAATATAATAATACACTCAGATATGTCAATATTAAACTCTAGAAGTGGAACGAAACGATTAAAACAATGGTCAAATTTAACATTGCAGTGGCTTTATTTGTATGGACCGGCCACAGAGTACAGAAACATTAGAGTCGCCAAAAAGAAAAGTGATTTTAATATGGCTGAAAAGCGAAACTTTACTTCAAGAACCCGCAGAAGAGGATAAGCAAGTACTATAGCTAAGAAAAGTCGAAGTGAGGGTCACTAAAATATTTGTTTGTGCCAGGTTGAGCACGTGCAGACCAACGTTTTGTTCATCAATCAGTTTATACAACAAGTTTGCCGAAACAGTACAAGTTTCCCCCTCCCGTACCTCAGCTGTGGGTAAGAATTTATTTCTAATTAATTGTCATACAGTTCCCATCACTGGGGTGCGATTCTCTAAGAGACATCCTTGATCGCGACGATGACATGTAGGATGTTCTGCCGGATGATAACAATATTTCAATAGAAATTTGCACGTTGCTTGGCAACCCGGATACGATCTGTCACGTTTCAACGTTGCGCTCACGGATGTTGTTTTAGAGAAAAACATAGCTGGGTCTGTACTCTGCACTTCAGGGTGCTTCAGCCAAGGCAAAAAATGTTTTTTTATCATACAAAATGCCATAGTATTATAGACATTTTTAGCGTTGAAACAAAGACGAATATCAAATAACACAGTTACTTACCTCGGCGAGTGACCAAGTGAAGCCAAAAGGTACATAATCGTACACAAAAGTAACATAGTCTCTTTTCGTGCATGCTCGCTCCAATTTTTATTTAGTGGAACGTATGTAGAAGACCACTTTATCTATTTCTGCCGCCAAGCAACAATGTTTGCATTGTTGTGTTCCGGTTGTAGCATACCGGGGCAATTACAGACGGCTACATGAATTGTAAATGCTATGGGCGACAGTTGCCGCGTTCCATCAGGTAGATTGTCTGATCGTTTCTCACTGAACAGCGTAAAAAGTAACTTCGCGCTAATTCAAATTATTTTGTAATTCGATTTAAAATTACAGAGCAATTTGTAAAGATCAAACGATCGCATTCCTTAGAAATTATTAAGTCTTCTATTTTTCAAAATAAAACTTATTACCCGCTATTTTTGAAGATGAGTCAGGTTGAATACGATAGACGATATATGATTGGTAATTTGCAATTTTATTTTCCAAAATAAGACGAAATAAATAAAAATATTGGGTCCCAACAAATATTTGATTACTGGTCCTATATTACAATTTGATGATACTATTATTACTTACATAACTTGATGTCATATATTTTATTTTATCCATAATAAGTATACATTGAAATAAAGTCGTAAAAGAAGTATTGTCAGACAAAAATCAACCCTATACTACTAACAAGAAAGAACAATTGACGAATATTTTGGGAACTCTTCCTGATACTTGTCCTATTCTGTCAGCACTTTTTAATATCGCATATTTTGTAAATGAGCAGAAGTCTTCAGATGAAAAATAGTTTTCTAACTTTTAAGTAGTATCTTCTTCTGATTTTTGTCTTATAATACCTGTCCATTTCATTCTCTTTCTATCTAAGTCTTCCCTTCACGTTCTTTTAACTCCACGCCTTAAAGTTCTTCCCAAACACCGTCGTTATTAAGGTCTTTACCGTTTCTAATAATTTAGTTAATACAAGGATTTACACTTCATATTTTAATTAGCAGCTTACTATTCTATAACAGTTGTATCACAATGACGTAATATTAACTCTATAAATTAGTAAAATACAAATATATTTTAGTGTTGGGTACTTTTGGAACATTGAAAGACAATAACAACGAAAAAGTCCATGCTTATTTATGTATTCGTGCAAAGCCCGATTGAATGGGCTCTTTTTTAAATTGACGATTTCTTATTGGATGATGACGTACATTATAGTTATAATACTTTGATTAGATTTGTCACTTTCTCAATATCAATTTGATTTCAATAACACTTGAGCTTAGTATCGGAACGCATCTTTTCAAGCAAGTATAGTACACCAACATCGCCAAATTTTGTGTTTGTACCCCGTTATACATACATACACATCTAAATATCAGTCTGTTACATATTCTACTTCCATATTGACTTAGGTTCGCTAAGTTAGCTCTTCCAGCTTACTATGGTCCTGGTGGGTCGATGCTGGTGACACTTTGAGGGTCGTGGTCGTCGTCATGGAAACCAGATCTTCGTCGACTGAAGACAACTGAGAATACTGGGTTCTGGGGTAATATCGACGCCGTTTTCGCCTCCTCACGTGGACCTAAGAGGAATTAGTATTAGCATTGTATACATACAAAGTTTGTGGTAGGACAGTTATTATCATAATATTATAGTAAAAGCAAAATAACCCTGGGAAAACGCCGAAAAAAGTAAGCTTCAAGGGAACTTTCAACGCCGTTAGAGGTAAGTACTGTCAAAGTCATTGTCAGATGTCTCGACATCGCCTCAAAGATATTGGACATAGAGCTCCATACCCCATTTAGCCCTGAGGCTACTTATTTGTAATTAAAACCTCACGAATTAACGAACAAGGGATGTCAAGAAGATAATTTCTGTGATTTATATGTGTTTTATAATTTACACACAAGTGACATTGTCTTCGGACAAAGCTCCTTAAATAAAAATTAGAAAAAAAACAACGTTATTTGTTCTTGATCCGAAGGGAACTCCCTTACTTTTTACTTTTAGTTATTTGTCGCTATGGTGACCATATTAGTACATAGTTTCAAGTATCTACCAACTATGGTTACACAGCATCCGAAGACAGCGGAATCTTAGGAACAGCCTTCGTTACAACAGGCACTGAATCCTAAAAACATCACGAAAAGAAAACAGAGGATATTCACCGTTATGGCAACGACCAGAGCGCTGATAACCAGGACGACAGCGCCAGCGCTCCAGGTCACCATCCCCGCGTCGACGGCGCTCTTCTCCTCAGGGTTGTCCACGAAATATGACGCGGTAATATGTGTGCCTACGTTCTCAGCAATGCGGCGTTTCCCTGCTGATGATCCGTTCAGACAGCCCCCTGCGAAGTTATCCAGATGCATTAGAAAGAGCATATGCATTACCACCTCAAGAAAATGTTGAGATGGAACAACCCCCTATACAGTGCAAGAGCATATGTGCATTACGACTTTAAGAAAATTTTCTTTTGCCACTACAGCAACTGTACAAGCTCAGCAATTTTGCGGGCTCAGCACGTCCAGTCGAAGTCCACATTCAAAAAAGGTATATTAAAAATTTACATCATAAAGTATATGGCAAACTGCACGGAACATATCGCTACCGCGATGTAAAAGGTAGGCAGCGCCATCTAGTGACATCAAGCGGAACTATATATAAAATGTACGACTAAAACAGTGTGATGTTAAAACACGTTCAACAGCAACATTCACGGCATTTGGTGCATCTTTATCGAAATTTTGGTTGCTAAAAAATAGGACTCGTCCTTTGCCCCCAGGATATTTTTAATATAAAAAATAAAAATTTAATTTGTGACAGGTATAAAAACCATTTAATAACTGCACTGTAGTGCAAAGGAATATCATTCTTAAGGTGGTTATGCAGTTATGCTCTTGATAAAAACAAAGGAGGGAAATCTGTAGAAAGGTTGAACGGAAGCGTTTTATTTATTTCTCAGAGACTTGTGATCAGTTTAGAGAGTATAGTTTTGAGGAAAAACTTTACTAATTTGATATTGATTTCTTTTATAGGATAACCAGGCTCAGCGAGAATGATTATACGTTTCGTTGTTGTTCCTTTCGTAGCTACTAGGTTTGGTGTAAGTACAGGTATATAATATACAGTCGTCATCAAATTAAAAATAAAAGGCGATGGAAACACAGAGTTTTAGTTCTATACATTAATTATCATTAGTTAGTTATAATTGAAAACGATAATCAGTTTATTGAGAGGCATAACCGACAAAAAGGTTTGTAGCGACAAAATCATATAAAACAATAATATATTCCAAGAGCAGTAGATATGAGTGAAGGAATACCCACAGTATCTAAAAAGCCATGTCCAATATACGGCGTATTGTCATTACGAAGTAAGAAGACGATCATTTAGTTTGAAATGAAGTAAAATATTAAACACTTACCTATATCTTTATCACAGTGACAACAATCCGTCTGAGTGTTGTTATAAATTGACACCATCGTCTCAGTACAGCACGGCAGACATTTATGATTTACTCTAAAAGAAAAAGCAAACTGTTTTACCCGAAAAAGTTGAAGTCTAAAAATAAATTCAGATGTCACTTCCAGTGATTTCAACTTGGAAGAGAATTAACGGGCTTTGATTCCGTCCTTTGAGATGGGGTAGATTAAGGGGACTTAGTTCGCTGCGAGTCGAAGTTTCTTACCTATCTAAGCGGAGTGGGTGGGCGCAGGTCAAGCAACTTGTTGCGCCAGGGCCCGAGCAAGACCTGCAGGAGTCATGACATGGCCGGCAGGTTCTGGTTCTGGCCTCATAGTATTGGGAACTAAGGCATTCGACGCACAGCCCGCTTTCCAAAGAGAAATGCGGCGGGCAGGAGGTGCATCTTTGGGGTCCGGCCCCGTGGCAGTCCTGGCAGTAGTGATGACATCGCCGACAGCTTTCCTTCCAGGGGAAGAAGTTCTGCGGACATTCCGGCCTGCATTCGCCAGCGGCCAGTCTCCAGCCCGGCGGGCATGAGGCGCATTGGTCCCGCCTGGGCCCTGTACACGTCTCGCAAGACAGATAGCACTTCGAACACGTTCCTTCGTCTGGGTAGTAGCCAGGCGCGCACGTCACCCGGCACGTCCCAGACTGCAAGCGTAAGGCACCAGCACAAGAAGTGCAATTCAATCTGGACACGCAACTCGAGCATGTGTGTGGACATTTGGAACACCTGCCGGCGGTCTGGTAATACCCCTGCCCGCATTCGGCCACGCATCTGGAACCAAACATTTGGCGTGAGAACCTCCCTATATGCGGGAAATGACCGTCCTAATAAAGCGTCCTTACCTCGATCCCTGCAATAACAAAGGGCTCGAACAGGATAAACAGTCCCACTCATTTGGTCCGCTACATTTCTCGCAAGTCGAATGACAATTTTTACAACGACCCCCCTCGAAGTATTCGCCTGTAAATAAGGGTAACATTAGACTTTGTACAGCGATGGTGGAAAATGAATGATCGTTTCGGGGCGAACACTCACTCGTATCGCATTTGTCATTGCCGTTTGGGAGACAATATCCCCCTTTTGTTAGAAGCCATTTCTCATGGCAAACTGAGCAAGCCGTAGTTGCGCAAACGGAACATCCGATGGTACATCTGAAAACACACATTAGTTTTATTTCCCGTTATTAGGTATACATTTTATATTCAGTCAGAGACAATGCACACTTACGGTAGACATTCTCTTCTCTGTGAATCAGCGCAAAATTCTGACGGACACGTTGAAACGCAGCTGCCTTTGAACGCAAAGTCGCCTATACGACACGACACACACGCCGTGTCACTCGCACCACTGCAAGATTCGCAGGTTTCGTGACATGGCATGCAGCCAAAGTCATCTTTCTGGTAAGTGCCAGGTGGACAAGCTGCCAAACAGGATCCGTTGTACAGTACGTAGTTATGGGCGCAAGATGAGCACATATCCGCTTTTTCCGAGCAAGTGTCGCAATGTTCGGCGCAAGGAAAGCAGGCGTTTGCGTCCGGGTCCTCATAGTAGCCGTCTGGGCATTGTTGGAGGCAAACCGCTAAATCGATAACTAATAAATGAGCCGGGGCGCAGGTTAGGCAGGAGTCTTGCCCGGCCCCGGCACAAGTTTCGCACGACTCGTGACAAGGCCAACACACGCCCCCTTGATTAACGAAACTTCTAGGCGGGCACCTCGAGACGCAGGAGTTGTCTAATCGATAGTGCTTACAGGCGACACACTGCGTCGGACCCTTGCCGTAACAGCCCTGCGAATCGCATTCTGGGTCGCACAGTCTCTGAACTTGCTTGTCATTGGCATCTGCTAAAACATTTTTACGTTGCGCCGAGGGAATGTTCTTCGGGTAACTTCGCCTGTCGGAGATTCCGAGTTCGATCTCACTCAGAAACTGCGAATATTCCGATGCGTCGTAAACATCGTTGATGTGATACGTTTTTTCATCCCGGTACATGTTGTTCGAATTGAAGTAGCTTTTATTTCGTAATCTTATTGGATTTGTTGCCGTGCCATAAAAGATTAACTGCCATTTCTTCAATACGCCCGGCTGAGTGACGTGATTGTTGCCGGCATTTATTATTTGGAGGGTCCATCGACCCTCCGCGTTCTCGCCCCAGAAATGAACGCTCAAAAACGGCCAGTCATCGAAGTTGGAACTGGTTGCGTCATGCGTTCTCTCGAATAACAGCGTGGAGGTCGTCCCCATTGGCGACGTAAGCAGTATCCGCAAATTTCCTCTTGGGAAAAAGCTTAGAGAGATTTTACATTGAACGTGTTCCAAAAATCTGACCTCGTTCATTGTTCCGCTGCACCCATTTACATCCATATGCACCGATATCGTATACCCGAACGAGGTTTCTATAGTTTTGTCTTCATTTATCTCTTGCGACTTACAAATATGTTGCGGTGGCACGTTCATCCATTGTTCGGCTAATGTGACCATTTGTGCGGCGTCCATTAGTCCGTACCCGAATTTGTGGCTCACTTTTCTCTTTACACCGTTCACTATCCAGCCCTCTTCCTTGTCGAGGGGCTGTGATCTGGACGTGATTATTATTAGATGCTGCATATCGCGCCACGTGAGTAAAGAATTGGCTTCTAATGCTAGTGCGCAGATGCCGGCAGCCAACGGTGCCGAGGCTGACGTACCTGTGTGATCGACTGTACATATGTGATCCGGACGCAGTTGAACATCCATATCGACTGTTGCGACACTTTTATCCCTGCCTGGCGTGCCAGAACTATAAGTAGACGCTAATGTAGACGAGCACTCCTCTAAATACCAGGGTTTGTATCCTCCCTGCGTGGCACTGGATACCGATATGGTGAATATGCTGTTGGCGTACCCGTCGCAATTACAGGAGTCCGTGTGCCTTCCGCCGTTGCCTGAGGCCCATATGAAAATGGATCCCTTGCCGGCTCTGCCATTCGTTACCCCGTTAATGAAGGCCCTGCAACAAAGAGGTTTTAATGAGCTCCCCGCTTAGCTAAGTCCATCCGCAATTATAACTACCGGTACCTTCTGGCTAGGGGTCCGGGGCCGTCAACTGTTTTGCCGTCGTCCTCTGGTCCCCAAGAAGCGCTGTAGATATCTATGTGATGCGTGTTGAAACCGAGTGCTTGGGCTTCCACTGCGTCGTTAACTAGGCCGTCTAGCATCCTGACGCCTCCGATGCTAGCGTTGTATGCTATTCCGACGCCACAATATCGGTTGTAGGCGACAGCGGCGACCTCTCCAGCGCATCGGGTGCCGTGCTTATTGTCGCCATTGTCCTGTGGCGTGGGGTCAGTGTCGTTCCCATTTATGTCGGTCGACGCCGCTGGGTCCTAAAATTTTAAGCCAGTGTCACTATTGGGTGCATGTGCCTTACTATTAGGGTAGACCTTGTTGTTTATTTCTAACAGATGTTAGGTATACAAGCTTTAGATACTTAGGCATCAATACAGAAAAGTTATACCTACTACCGAATATTTCTATAATAATAGGAATAAAATATTCATACTGAATTTGAGTGCCGAAATCAAGAAGATGAAAGAAATAATTTGATATAAGTATAAGCTCCACCGACAAGAGTCATACTCTTAAATATATGATGATGATGAAGTATACGCTATCATCCTATCAGTTCTTTAAAATCATTTAAATCATCCGCAGTAAACAACTATAATAGCAGTTGACACTTTGTGTTGTGCATCTTGATGAAACTCCATTATATTATACATTAAAATACTTTTATATACTAGTTTAACTGCATATCCACTGGAACTAGTGTATAAAAGTGTTTTAGTCTATAACTACAATAGCACTTATAGGTTGAAGCTTCTCGAATTAATAGGTAAAGCAAATATCTGTCCATTATCTAACGTCCAGTGTGTATTTTGCTCTATTATTTTTCCACAGTGTCGAAGCAAACAATAACACGTATTAAGCGTCGGGACAACAATTATGGCACACCCTTAATAACAACCTAACTATTACTAGAACATACGAACCTACACGTTTAATGAATTCGTATCAAATTGTTCAGCCACAGCGTTTCATTTTTTTTGTTTTTTTTTTTTAAATGGCTCGATTTAATTAATTTCGATTTTCTAATGGTGCTATTTAATTAAAGAAGATCCGTTTTTGACTCGAGTGAAATACAGTGTAGTGACGCGATTGTTCGAATTCTCAGTATTTCCGCAGGAATTTTGAAGATTTTCGGCATCGAAAAGCCGGAAATAGGTGAATTTTCTGCTCAAAAATATGAGTTGGAAAGAGTTTTAAACTATTAGTTGTTATAGCAACTTGATACTCACAAATCAAAACGTAAAGGGTAAGTATCCATGACATAAAATTATGACGTTTGGGAAGAAGCAAGGTCAGGAACAAGTAAAGGAAAAAAAACTAAATTGGTAATTTGTACAAATATCACACAAAAATACATGTATATTTTTCCATGCAATTTCCAAAGAAAATGATATTTTACCTACCGCCACAATCGAGATTGTTTTGCTTGTAAAAGTTGGGAATTTGAAAAACTGTGTAACGAAAAGTTGTAGGTAATTTTATGTAGATTACCTTAGTATAACAGCATTTTTGCTATAGGCCGCCATTATCGAGTCATAAGCAAAAAAACAGAGGAAAAGTCCGAAAATTTCGAGGTCGAAAATTTAAATTACACACCCCACACTATTCCCGAAAAAACTCCTAAAATTTCATTAGGATCGGGATTATGACCAGGCCCTTTCATTTTTACCTGTCGACCATCTATTTGGCGCCATCATCTTGTTCTCGATGAGGTTACGATGACGATGGCAGTGGGCAAACGGCCTTGTAAACTCCGAGCTTTAGCAAACTGCTTTTAAACAAAGGTCTCTTTTAATTTAGATTTTCTGTATTCGTTCTGCGATGTGAAACAAAGGTATCTCCATGTACCTGGTACAATGGATTTGCTGATACTCTACGCTGATATTCATTTCATTAGCAACGAAATCCATGAGAATTGGCATTCAATTAGGGCTAGCAGATAGGATTGGGTCTAACTTAATTTGAAGCTCCAAAATTATCATCTCACATTGAATTTAGCTAAGCACTGAAAGACCCATTTCAGAGCCTTTGCGTTAAGGTACTTAATATACAATGGCGATAGAAGATCTGACCCGTAGGTTTCATAAATTTGAATCGCTAGTACTCGATTGCTATATTCAACAATTCGTTAACGGTAAAAAAGTTATATACTTTGTGCCACGTCTACCCAATTTCTGTGCACCTTTCTACCTCACATTATTGTACCTATTTTATTTTATTGCACATTATTGTATTGTACCTACCATTCTACCACACAAATATTGTTCTATTGTAAAAATCCTAACTTGTACCCATATTGAGGACTTGAGTGGTTCAGTGGTCTGCCACGCAGAGGTCCCGGGTTCCATTCTGAGCTTGAATTAATTTTGGATAATTTGATGAATTTTGCGCTGCGTGAATTGTCAAAGCATATTTTTTTATTTTATTTACTTACATAATTCTGCTTCAAGTCTGGGTGATTTGGTTGTATCCCGTCGTCTAATATCGTTATGACCACACCCTTCCCTGTATATCCCTTCCTCCAGGCGAACCCAACGTTCATGTCTAGGCCGTCAGCCGCCCCTCCATTCTGAAACAAGATTTTATAAATAATTGCTCAATATTAGGATTTGTTGGTCTCTTTGTTTTGTAGAAAAGATATCCCGAAATACAGTTGTTCGAAAAATCTTTTAGCCCATTTGTCATTGGTCGAAAAAAAGTAATGGCTGAAAATCGGGTGTGGCTGTGTCGGAACATCCGGCCGTTAGTTTTAACGTGAAACGTTTACTTATGGTCGGTGGCAGAGGAGTTGTGCTCGCGGAATAGGCGTCCATTGCTAAGCGTACCAAGGCAGCTTTGAGACGCTCTCGAAACCGCCTCGTTCGCTCGGCTTCGGTCATTGGGGTACCCACATGTCGCCTATGGGCCCCTCTTTCCGATAACAACCGTGATCTGTATTTTTTGCTAGTTCTTGCATGCGCTGAGGCAAGTCATATTTAATTTTCGTATATTTTTTCATATTTTGATTATATTTTCTATAAATATTGTCCTAATTACACCTATTGTCATACTCAGTAAATACACGCAAGAGTTACCCTATCTAATGACTAGTACATAATGTCTTACGGCATTCTGTTGTGGGGTAGAGCAGCTGATATAATCAAAATTTTTGTTTTACAAAAGCAAGCAGTTCGATCTATATATAGATTAGGTCCTATGACATCTTTAAGAGAAATCTTTAAAGAGATAGGTATTTTGACTCTTCCTGGGCAATATATTTATGAAAATTTAATGTATGTTCGTAAACACATTGCATCATTGACAAAGGCGAAGCTTACTCATAACCGAGACACAAGAAATAAAAACAAACTACTAATTCCAAGAACTAGATTAACAAAAGTAAATACATCTTTTGTGGGGCATAGTATTAGATTTTATAATAAAATACCGGAATACGTATTAAATATGACTGACAGTGCATTTATGGGATATATAAAACAATCACTAATTAAAAAAGCATATTATAGTATACAGGATTATCTTGAGGACAAAAAACCTTGGGAAAAATAATTGTTTTATGATTTTATTTGATTATTGACTTTATTAATTTTATTTGAATTGAATTTGACATTTTTATTTTATTTGATATGCTATTTTAATTTTAATTTAAATTTAAATTAATGTGATATTTTATTTAATGGCGTGACATTTTTATTTAAATAATTTCATTGTATTGTGTATTATATTACATTTATTGTATTTTGATGGTCTGAACTATAATGCGAATTTTTAATAAACTGATTTACCAAATTTTATAATTTGTTTATTAAAAATATTCAATTACTATAATCTCATAATGACATTGTACTGGTATTTTAAATTTTATGCTAAGTAAGTCACATACTAATGACTATACACATGGTAGCCATACCATACATTAATTTTGTATTTTGTGATGTGTACCTATTTTAATTAATTATTATTGATAATTGATTATGTTGTTTATTACTGACTTTCAATAAGTGTATTCTGAAAATATTTATATTAAATAAAAATTATTTTAATTTGAATTTGAATCATGTGTAAATCGTGAGTTACACTGAATAGAGATATGCTGATCAAAACAGCGAGTATAGTCCCTTGACAAATTTGTGAAGTCCCTTGTGATGTGCACACTGCGATCTTCTACCCGTGTGGAGGAAACTCAAGTCGTATTAGTCAAACTCAAGTGCGTTGCTTAACTTTGTTTATCGGTTTTGCAGGCACTAGACTAGAATATCCGCTCGTTGAATTCGTGTATGAGACCTAAAAGTCATTGTAGATAAAAATAATGTTAAGAAGAAGTAAAACATGATGATCCGACAATTAAAAGAAAGTTCCCATAAGAGCGAAAACTCTAAATTGAATTCTATACAATTTCGCGATACATTTCTCGGTTTAAACATCTGGGTTTCACGTTTTATGACGTCATTCCAAACTTTTCATGGGCGTCAGTGGAATGCTTTTGCCTTTAAAAAGGAATTACGTCACTCCGCCGTGGTTGAACGCAATTCAGCAAAATTCGGACGTTCCGGCAGTTTGGCGAAATTATTGTTGGCGAAGGGGATTTATAAGATCATTTTGATGATATAAATGGGTTTTTTTCATGATCATCATTATCATACATTGTTGGAATGGATGTTACCTATGTTCATAATAGTAGAAGATCCGGCCATAGTAATCTTCTTCGGCCATCTTCTCTCATCTGTTATTTAAAAAGTCGTGCAGAATATTACTCAATCAAGAAAAATAAAAATTTGTATTGCCTACTCTCATCATGGTGGTTTTCTGGGGTTACCATGGAGACAATCTACCCTCATCTGTTATTTAATCGAGTTACATGTCAAATGAAAGGTATTTCCTTCCCCTATCCAACAATATATGGTTGTGTGTTTCAAACTTAACTCAACTAATATATGGTTGCCTAGGCAAAATTTGATCAGAACGGAAACATCGAATACAGGAATATTTGAATAGAGGATGAGGGAAGATATTCTATGGCCGTATCTTAGACCATAAACAATAAATATAATAAGAACACCTCAGCTACTATTATTGGTCAAAAGACTCCCCTCCTCTTACGATCCGACCTCAATCGTACCTCAACATTTCCTTTGAGCAAATTTAGGATTTACTGCGAGGTATATCTGTTTTAGTTTCTGGCTATGCAAGCTAGTCAAAGACTATTGTCTTGAGACTAGTAATTGGGCGAGAATATATTCCGAAGTTTCCCAAAATGGTGCCCAGTCGAATTGTATTCGCCGACTTACCTAGTTTGCGAAGTCGGGCCTACCTAACTTGACGGGTTATCCCAGGTACCTAAACACAATTTGGTATAACTTTGGTCGCAATGTCTTCAAACTTCTGAGGAATTGGCACGAAACATACACTAAACATACCTTTCGTGATTCTTAAATTGAATTGTATTTATTTATTTTATTTAACTATTTATTGTACACAGTAAGACATACAGGTAAAAACACAATTATAAATGACACATACACAATATGTATGCTTAATTTAAGATATGATAACGTACCAAACCGAGAGTTGCCCTCGATTTCTCTGATCAGATCCATACCTGATGACCATGGAACCGCCTGGGAAGGACACCTATCCATTCAAACAAAACAAATAATTGTTCAAATTGGTTCACTCATCTTCAAGTAATTTTAAGAACATACATAAAAAAAGATTCTGAATTGAGAACCTCTTCCGATTTACAGTCGCTTAAAAAGTACACAAATTCAAATAAAACGAAAACA
Organism: Blastobasis lacticolella; assembly: GCA_905147135.1. Classification (NCBI taxonomy): domain Eukaryota; kingdom Metazoa; phylum Arthropoda; class Insecta; order Lepidoptera; family Blastobasidae; genus Blastobasis; species Blastobasis lacticolella. The sequence continues at coordinate 16,591,670 of LR990053.1, read as the reverse complement.
CGAGCTAAGAGCCCGTATCGCTACTCTGTGTCGCTACCACGCCGGTGTGGAATAACCCTGGTATTACCAGGATTTCAAGTCGTAAAAACTATAGAAGTCATTATGTGCAACATCCATTATTTAAGACGCCGGAATTATGTCGGAATTGCTTCGGAATCGTCCGTCAGACCGCGTCTAAGGAGTTTATATTCTTTCTGGAGAATACGGCGACTGTAAAATCGGAGTGTTATGTCTTCACTCGAACTATTTAGCTGTCAAGATTTGATGAAGCGATTTGACAAAAATATTGGGTACTTACCTATGAAATTGGCTTTTTTTCAAAAGTATATATTTGCTCAAATATATTTACCTCTACTTATTATGATAAAATATTAAATTTATTATAAAAAGTGATTCCGAAAATAGAGTATGTTTTAGTGCCGAAGAGGTACCCAAAATTAAATAAAAAATATTTTATTAAGTTTTTATTAGGGTTTGAAAACCCCCCTTTTCAGTTGTCAGTTTACATAGTATAAAACAAAGTTATTTCCCGTCCTCTGTTTCTTTTAAACTACGCAACGAATAGATAGACTGATCCCACAATTAGGTTTATATCTTTTTGACTAGAAAAAACGGTAGGTAGGGGTAAAGTAGGTGTAGGGTAGGTATATGATAGGAATAGGGTATGTATGGTAGGTGTAAAGTAGGATAGCGGTAGGGATAGGGTAGGGTAGGGGTAGGACGCCACGCGAAAGAAGTCGCGTCGGGCCCGCTAGGTAATGAAAACATAATGAGCAAGAAGTCACACGTAAACTTTTCACGATTTCGATCTCTCTTGTTTTCGATTGAATCTTGATTATTTATAATTATGAAACCTAAATATATACGTAACAAAAACCATCATTAATTTCTCAAGACTTTATACCTAATGGTGAACTTCCTTGACTACAACAGTTTCTTTGATCTTTTTGTAAATTGTAGATACCTGTAGGCTAATGTCACATTGACCTGCTATTGTAAATTATTTACGAAGTTATTAAAGCCTTTTATTGGAACGGCGTTTCGTCTACTTATAAATTATTCCATAGAAAACATGTTTTCGGTAAATAACCTATATTAAAATCTATATAAAATATCGACTTTCTTACTTCTTTACCTACTTCGAAACATGATATTTTTAAGAGCGTAGGTAGTGGAACAATTAAAGTCACTTTTCTTTTTGTTGACTGTAAAGTGACTGAAAATGTGTTTTTTTTTTTACATCTAGAACCCATGATAGAGACAGACAGACAGAGACAACAAGAGGATATGTAAGTAGAGCTCGTCTAAGCTGAAATGACGCGCCCCACTATCGCATTAACGCACACAAGCAAATTTAAAATGTGGACGCAATACATATACAAATGACGTTGTAATTGGTCATTCAGTTGCCGGTGAGACTCAAACGTAGGAGCACGCGTCGTTCGATTGGAGTACTCGACGCTCCCACACAGATGAAGTGTCGTTATTCATATTTGCACTCACACATCGAAATCAACTAATTTAGTAGTGGGCGCGTCATTTCAGCTTAGACAAGCTTTACTATCGTTACGAAAAGTCATAGTTTGGGAAACGAAAAAGAAATATGTGCCAGTTTGTGCACGGGAAGACCAACCTTTTGTTGGTCTCCTAAACGTCTACTATCGCTACAAAGTGGATTTTTTCTTGTACTCGATGACGTAGGGTAACCTACAGCGCCTTTACAGTGTAAATGGGGTCTCTGTCTACCCGTACGACAAACAGGCGTGTCGGTATGTATATGTATGTCGATGCGTCAAAGAAAGTGATGTATCAGCATCATTGTCATCGGGGTGGTGATATCAGTATTAGATCGTTTTAGTCCAGATAAATTAAAGAAAGGGTTTACATTTACTCCACTGTATTTATTCCAATTCATCCAATTCAAGACCCTACCCTGTAGGGTAGGTACCCTACACGTATCCTACTCCTACCCTACTCCTACCCTACTCTATCCTACCTTACTCTACTCTACCCTACCCTACACCTACCCTATACCTACCACACACCTACCCCAAACCTAACCCACACCTACCCCACATCTACCCTAACCTAACCTTTTCTTTTCAATTTATAAAATATTACAAAATAAAGTAGTTTTCAAGTTTATTTATTACCAACCAACAAACAAACCGACAATCAATCAAATCTGTCCTCTTTACAATATTAGGATAGATACCGAAACGAACATGGGTGAACACGCTACATGGAATTATGCTGTGGGTACACACCATAATTCCATGTAGATACCTATAAGTTCAGTGCCTCTCAGAATCTTGACCTTTGACCTTTCCGTCGAATACTACATCAAGGATGCCAACGTAAAAACCCTGCGATGCGCCCTTGGAGGATGCCTCCGAAAATAATGTAAATAAGATTTACGGATACCTGGATAAACAACGATTTATCATAGTTTGTGTAATGAGAGAGTAAAATGCTAAGGAAAAATATCGTACTGAAAAATCAGTATCTTGTAACACAATGACGACGATGAATGTTGACGCCCTGAGTGGTACAGTCGTTGGTCTGCCACGCAGAGGTCCCGGGTTCTATTCCCGGCCGGGCAGAAATTGAAAAGATGAATTTTTATTTCTGTTAAGGGTCTGGGTGTTGTGAAGTATGTATTTAAAAAATATTAATTTAAGCAGTTGATCAGTTTTCTGGATCTAGATGGCGCTGTGTGAATTCTCCAAGCACATTTATTTTATTTTTTAAATGTAAGCAGTTATTGCTCATGCTATTAAGAGGAAGTAATGCTGCTATTAGTGTTTACCTGTTGATGAAGATTTTGGTGATGATAAAAATATACTATTTCCTATAGGTTCACGTGAATTCTTTAGGTGGAAGAATCGGGGGAGGCCTTTGCCCAGCCGTGGGATAATATAAATCAAACAATCAAGTAGATTGTATCATTGTATTTGTCGCAACTGGCGACCACGGACCGAGAATCATCACTTTCGGTAGTGGCTATCACTCTGAAGCCTAAACCTATGAGATGAAGACCTGAGTGCTTGTGTATATGGATGGTGGGAGGATATGTTGCGCATAATAATTTAAACGGCTAAACCCAACTTGATGTTAAACTAGATTCTAAGCAAGTTGGATAAACTAGTTTGGGCTCAAACTTTATGACAAATAAGTGTAGATTAGGCCGAAAGGATTTTGAGATATATTTCGCTTATTTAAGGATAAGGGATATTAAAAGTGTGTCTAAGCATAGGGTAAACTTGTAACCATTGCAACCATGCTCGACTGGGCTTCGTCAATCTTATACTAAGTTAGAGTGTGTTATGATACCAGGATTAAATTTTTTTAATGCTTTAAAATAATGTTTAGAGAAAGCTTAGGATAATATCCTAGTTTGGCCTAGGACCAAATCGGGTTTGGCTAGTAACATACGATTAGGCATCAGGTGGTATTAGAAGAGTTCTGACAGATCTGATGAGTCCTCCTGGGTGAGTATAACCACCTTATCTATTTCTGCCGCCAAACAACAATACTTATATTGTTGTATTACAGGCAAGAAGCATTTCATCTTAGTACTTACAGTGACAACGCACATATGGTTCTGCATTTTTGTTGCCTTTAACCTAAATGCATGAATCGTAGATGTTATGGGCCACAGTTACCGCCACCATCAGGTGGGCTGTATATGCGTTTGTCACTGCGTGGTATTTAAAAAAGGGTGAGTTCTCTTTCTATATCTGCCGCCAAATAATAATGTTTCCGTTGCTGCCAATGTTATAACAGTCAACGAATCTGTGGTTATTTTGTTACAAATCAAACTTAAGTGCTTAAATGAGCGCTTTCTATCAGGCAAGTAGCCTGTTCACTTGTCACTGAGTAGTATCATCATTACAGCTCATAACAGTCCACTGCAGGACTTAGGGCCTCTTACATGAAAGGGAGATTATTACCATAATCTCCACGCTTGGCAGGCGGGTTAGAGATAGCAGTGTTGTAAATATAACAATGGAAAACGCTGCTGCCTATTTTCCAGCCTACGGAGACTACAACTTTTGCCTCGAAAACATTAGTCGTCTTGTACGACACCCACGAGTGTAAGGGGTTGGTGCTATTCTACTTTGTCGGACACCACACGGCCAGCCGGACTGACGAGTAGACAAAAGGCGTATATTGAGAAGCTTCTTACCAAGTACCACTGCTCCTTGAACAGGGGATCAGGGAACGAAGGTGGACTGGTCTGCCGCATTACGTTCCTAGAGCTCTGGTGGTCTCTCTTCGTTCTTCGCAGCTCCCGTTGCTGCATCACCCATCTCACCTGGGACAAAAACGGGAGGGTAAAGTACATACTTAGTAAGCAGTAATTGTTGTGATTTTCATGTAGTTTCTATTACATCTTTATTTACAATAAGGGAGTTGTAAGCTTGTTTATCACCATGGTAACAAAAACAGACCACAATAGCAACAGACTATAATAGGACCACGATAAGTCCGTATTGAATGACAGTAGTAAAAATTATAAAGTGTGGGTATGGCAATAATTTGGGGATAATCTGTCCTTCTTGTAAATATTCAGTTATTTGGCTTGAACTTGTACTTTTAGTTTGTCTGAATTTATTTATCATGCTGAAAATTATCTCCCGCACTTCCTTTTTAATTGTTTTGCCCGTTATTTAATAACATTTTTCATAACTCACGAAAATGTACAATCCTACAGAAATCAAATTGTTTGTTATGACTTTTATGAATGACGTTCTATGACGTTTAAAAAACTTGGCATAAGTTGCCATACAGAGATTTTTATTTTGCTTTTTTGTTAAGCAATTTGGACTTGGCGTGGCCTCATACCTGTGCTATATGATAGATGGTATGGTAGTTTTTTACGCAGTAAGTCACAGATTTTAAGACTTTCGTGGTTATTCACTACACTTTCACTACACATATTATCGAGTTTGTTACCACGGTTAGTTTTGTTTTTATCTATTGTAACCAAAGATTAATACTAACCAAATAAAATCAAATTGTAATGCTATATTATAAAAAATATATTTTAATTTTAAATTATAAGATCAAAAATGGAAATTTTAATTTATTTTACTATTTCATTTATTAAAGAAAGAAAAACTTGCAGTTTAAAAATTTGTTATTGATGTCTAAGGTCTCAGCTAATAGGCTCATGTAGCTAATTCCAATTGTCAATGTACCTAATATTCTATATATTTAGTATCTACCAAAAGTGGTTATGCACTAATTTATTTATTTATTAAAACTTTATGCCCAAATAATACAGTGGCGGTCTTAAAGCTAAAATTGCGTTATCTACCAGTCAACAGGGATAATCTAAGCCTGAGAAAGGTAGGGCTAAGTAAGGGCTGTGCGCAACTGTACATCAAAATAAACACCGTTAGTGCCACGTCCATTCCGCTTTGATCCAAAAATAGTTCACAAAACGTTAATTCATGCCTCATTTAACACACCGTTTGATTTAAGCGTAGCAGTAGCAACAAATAATTAATTGGGCCTGTCAATAGCAGAACTAGTAAAATATTCAGTAGCCTAGTCAATCGAGTGTCGACCTTTTCGACTCGATTCGATTCCGGTCGACCGTTCCGGCGATCCGATGAATTATTCGTAAAAAAGGTATCCGTTACACGTGGTATGCCGAAGTCTTTGGGGCAGTGGTCTATATTATTCTCTCTAGATTGTTTATAGATAGTGCCTTGTGCTGTGGCTGGGGCCTTTTCTCTGTGATATCTCAAATTCGATATTTTGTTAAACCACAAATCTGTATTAAAACGTCACGACACTGTACGATTGTCGAATATTTTTAATAATAATAATAAATATGTAGGTTCATTTATCTACTTTGTATTAAGTGTAATTTCGCTACAATAAGTCCATGTTGTTGACTTGACTGTGTATTAAGCGGTTCTTTAGACAAATGTTGCCTGGAAGAGATCGCTTGCAGCGATAAGGCCGCCTTTGCCCACAACTAATTATGGTTTTTGTCGGAACTTTTTAATGTACTTAATTATTCTTTATACTTTTTTAAATACATACTTATTATACATCTTACACCCAGACCCGTAAGAGAAATAAAATTCATCATTCCAATGTCTGCTCGGCCGGGAATGGAACCCGGTACCTCTGCGAGGCTGCGTGGTAACTTAATGAACCACTCAGGTCGTCAACGTGTTTAAGAAAATGTATTTTGGCTGCTCTAGACATTTGAGTTTCAGCAATGTGGATTTGTGTCTAAAAAAATGACAAATTTAGGATGTTACAGCACAAGAATAGATACCCTGCCCACCTGATGGTAAATGCTAACTATTGTTCATAATATCGATGACTTTATTTTCAAGCCTAAGCATGTCTAACCAGACATGAGGATTTTTCCTACTCACTCCTCGTGGCAGATACTCTTTGTATCTGCTTCGTGGAGACCATTGTATTTAGACCAGTGTCACAATATGAGAAAGACCTAAATTCTATTGGTACCGCCGACTCATTTGGAGTTATTCGTTCACTCCACTCAGTCTTTAATCCCCTAACCTTCAGTTTTAACTTTGTTAAAGTTTTGGCCACCGCGTGAGATAAGTTTGCTGTGGGAAACAAAACGCAACTGCCTTTTTAGGCGATACCTAGGGACTAACCACCGCCCCACCCACTTCTTAACTCTAAGCATTACCTGACCACGATTGTTATTTCCTAGCGGTTGGTAAACCTTATGCAATTCCTAACCTATTTGGGCACCTGATTTAGGCGTTTCTTATGTTTAGTGAAATTAGGCAGTGTATTTTAAGAGAGGTAGGGACGTTCGAATTGGAGCCACCGGACTGGAGTACCTGATTCCTTATTCACAGAGTGCTCAAGAGAAAATGAACAAGAAATAAAAAAATTAAAATGAGAGTTAACTAAAGTTTTCAGAGGTGGGCAACGCATTAGTGGATACAAAGCACTTTTGTTGCTAATATCCATAGGCAGCGGTTACCACTTACCGTCAGATGGCCCGCTTATGTGTTTGCCATCGATAGACATTAAAAAAAATCTGCGCCTTGCGGATTATCACGCGTCATAGATTGTTTTTAGTGTGCGTCCTGATATCGTTGGCGAAGAGTGGTCGGCGAAGGTCTTCCGCTGAGGACCCAGAGACTGGGACTGAATGGTGTCTGTATTTTTTTATCAATAGTCATAAACAAAGGACATATAACTGCATATTAAAAACTACCTACCGATAAATTACTCTAAATTACTTTTTTTTTATGTAATACGATAGACAAACAGATAAGCGGGCCACCTGATGGAAAGTGGTCACCGCCGCCTATGGATGTCAGCAACACCAGTGGAGTTACCAATGCGTTGCCCGCCTCTGAAGCGACCTCTAATATACCTTTTGAATGGTCTCGTGTCATAGTCCAAACTCAAATAGGTAACATTTACCCCTGGTCCCCTGAATGCGGAAATGTGCCCAGAAGGCTGGACGCGTTACCCCGCTGGATGGCGAGGCTTATACGCTGTCCCAAATAACTCATAAATTAATTGTCATAAACTGATTTGGAAGGTGATTCAATATGGTCAGAAAGATCGTTATATTATGTCACTTACAAGCAAAACATAGAGTTACACTGTATGGATTTTAAAACAAGCGGATATGAACCTCATAACTTTTTTCTTAAACATGAGTTAATCATATAGCTTTCTAATAGTTTTAATAGTGGATATCAAAGTAGAACCCTAAACAATATGGTAAAACTATCTCTGTAGAAAATTGCACTGCACCACATAGCTTGTCTACCGAGTTTCATAAAGACTCGCATAAACTCATAAACTTACTGTATGCCCTGGTATACCAAACTCTTTGCATGAACTATATTTTGCGCTGCGCTCCGCAGTACATCGTAAGTGCATTTAGACTTTATTTATTATTTAGACTGTTCTGGACTATACATATTTGGGCCACATATTTTTAATAAATAATTATAAATAAATAACCGTGGACAAATTCACACAGCGCCCCAAACTAAACAAAACTTGTACTACTTATGTTATATACTACTTATATATTTTTTAAATGCATACTTATTGTACATATAACAACTGGGTGTACGGGTCTGAACCCGTAACAGAAATTAAAAATTATCATTTTATTATTTTATTTATTTTATTTATTTAAACACTTTATTGTACATTAACAGTATATTAACACAGATTCTGCAAGATAATGACAAGTACAAGGGCGGTCTTATCGCCAATAGCGATCTCTTCCAGACAACCATTTACATGGATATAGTGGAGGTCGGAAAGCAATAAACTAGTAGGCAATGTACATTTGAATATCTGCCCAGCCGGGAATCGTGCGGGACCTCTTGCGTGGCTGACTGGCATGTTGACCACTGAACCACTCAGGTCGTCAATTTTGAACAATCATAAAGAAATCACAACATTTCCACTGCCTACCATGGTTTGGTGACGTCCGCGAAAGAGCCAGGGATACTTGGGAAAAGGTGTCTGAACCTGCCGGTAGAGACCCCAATTCGTAGCTCCCGATAGTTCGAATGGAATTTATAGGGCTTCCAGAGAAAGGATTAAAATAAAATAGGAAATTACCTTTATTCAGTAAATTTAATTAGGCAAACCGAGATTGTTACTTAATGTTTTGACAGTGAATTTAGGAATACATAATTAAAATGGAATGCTCGACAAACGCTTGTTGTGAAAATTGTTTGGCTTGTTTCTTTACCAACACACTCTCTCGAATTCAAGTGCCTTAAGCACTAATATAAATAAGAATTTAATATCTTCAAGAATTTCATTCATTATTTCCATTAGCAAATGAGAAAAGAATAAGCATTCGTGGAACAGTGTCTGGCATAGTTAATAATTAAACGTTGTGTTTTTAATTAACTTTTATTTATCTGCGTCTCAGATCTACGTAGTCGTAAGTTTTGTATTTAATCTGAGACGTAGACGAGTAAGAAAGCTTTAGGCAACAGTTTTAATAAACATTATGACTGAGTTTATCAAATTATTTATTTCACAGACTTGCGTAACAAATGGAAAAGTATAAATAGTTATTTAATGTATTTGAAAATAAGCAAGATACGAACTGGAATGAAATGAAATTCGTAATTATGAGAATTTCTAATAAGACAGAGTGGGCGATACACAACCGACGTCACGGTTTTGAATCGCCATATAAAATACCTTGTAAACTTCGTGTCTTGAGAGCAAGAGACTGTTACGGCCGTTTTCACTAAACTTACAAATTACGTCTAAGTTCCATCTTAACTAGTTTTTAGCCGATCAGCACCGTCTAAATTGGGATATGAAAGAATTTATCCGATTCCTAAGTTTTATGAAAATGGCAATAAGTCTCTGAAGTTGTATGAGATTTTAACAAATTTTCGTAAATTGGCTGTTTCAAATCTGGCAGGTAAATGGGGTTGCTCCCGTCAGGGCCGGTGTTTGCATTGAAAATTCAATGATACCAGCACCCCGTGACGGTGAGCGACTCAAAAATAGGAAAAAGGTGAAAGGGTTTTTACAGGGTCGGCAACGCGTGGGTGATGTCCCTGGTATTGCAAACGTCCATAGGCTGCGGTGACTGCTTACCATCAGGCAGGCCGCAAGCTTGTTTGCTACATTAGTAGTAAAAAAATTAAAAAAATAGATATAGACTGTGAGGGCACCGTAGGTTATCTTCCATCATCGAGTACAAGAAAAAAATCACTTTGTAACGACAGCAGACGTTTAGGAGACCACAATACGTTGGTCTGCGCGTATACACCACTGTCCACTTGTGACCACTTTCCATCAGGTGGCCCGCTTGCCTGTTTGTCTGCCGTATAACATAAAAAAATACAACCAGGAACAAAAAAATTTTTGTGACCCAAACTTTGACTTTTCGAAGCGATAGGTATTACACAGCCTCTTGTATAGGTTCTAGAAGTAAGGAAAAGATCTGCCACATTATAGTCACCAAAAAGGAAAGTTTTTTCTTTGTTAGGTTGTGCACGAACTGTTCAACGTTTTGTGGGTCTCTCCAACGTTTACTATTGCTTAAAAGTGGACTATTTCTTGTACTCGGTGACGTAGCCCTACGGCGCTCTTACAATCTAGTACCAATCCTATAAATTGACGTGTATCGTACAATCAACAGCATATCGAGCTACCAATAACCAGTATCAGATGAGCTAGCGACTCTATAGATACGCATAGTAATGTTAGCTCCTATTACACTGGCTTTTTATAGGTCGAGCTGGTTTCTTCGTACGCTTTACAATGGAGAGCACCTATTTACTGATATGATCTTGGTGATCAAAGAATCCTGCACCACTGTACTTATAATTTGCAAGCTTGCAAGTGGAGAGAAATAAAAAGTACTTTATGTCCATCTTAATATTCGAAACTATTTCTATATTAAATTTCATCAAAATATGTACCTGTATGAAAGGTTTTTTTTTTCACTTTAGTCATTAAGTTATCACACTGCTAAACGGTTTGATACTCGAAATTTTAAACCGCAGTTTTGTTATTGGCATTGCAACTTTGAATTGTACTTAAATACTTTATAACTAAATTTAATTGCTGTGAAACTGTATGGAAATAAATAAATAAATAAAATAGGTGTAGTAGAAAACCACTTCCCACCACATACCACTCCAGCAAAAGCCGAAAGAGCTTATTAGACAGACAGAGTTACTTTCACATTTATAAATATTTGTACAGATTGGTAATTACAGATCGAAAAGCTTACCTGTGGATCATTTTTGAGTTTACTTTCGTAATTGTAGCTAGAGTTAGTCGACCTCTTGTTGACATGAGGATGTGACAGTAGAAAAAAGTTTTTCAAACTTCCGATCTGGAACAAAGCAAAACATTGATTAGAAAATATTTAATAAAAATACTTATATAGGAATACTTTTAAGGTCATCATTTCATAATATGACTAGCTGCTTCGCTGCGACTTTGCTTGCGTTTCGTCCCACACTATAAACCTTCCTCTTGAGTCACTCTATCTATTGTTAAAATCGCAATAAAATCCGTTGCGTAGTTTAAAAGATCTAAGCGTATAAACATACTTACATAGGTATTAGGGACAGACGGCGGGAAACGACTTTGACAAACTGAAGTGGAAACGGCAGGCCATGTATGTATGAATGAATGAATGAATTGAATGAATGAATGAATGAATTGAATGAATGAATGAATGAATAAATGGATTATTTATTTATTCAAAATGTGGTATAAAAAGATTTTACAATAACATAGGTTCTCGCTTTTTACACTTTACCAGAATTTGGCATGCAATATTTGAAGTAATTTGCAATATGTAGCTAGGCTGATGGCTAATAGGACCGAATGGTTCTGGAGAGGCGACCACGTACCGGCAATGACAAAGGCTTCCCACGATATTGTGTACGGAGCCGATGGATGCAAGAGGCATAGAGTCGACCATTGTGAAAGAAGTGGGGGTGGGAGGTCTATGTAAAGCAGTGGATGGAGATGATATGATGATGATTACATATTAATGTTATGGGCTACAGTTACGTTCACTGCGTAGCAAAAAAATAGGTTTTCTGTCGCCCATTGTACTCTCGATCAGCGATATTACTTATTGTTAGTCAAACACAGGCCATCGCTAATCGCTATTTCGTGGAACCGGATCAAACCAGTTTCTCGGGAAAAGGAAATTGCCTACAGAAATCCATGAATAGGTACTTAAGTGCTCTGTGTAAATATATTATTTGACTCGTCCCCATTATTTTAGTACCGTCTTTTCCGCGACCTTCAACCCGGAGAGTTCTCGATTTTTTAGAACATTTTCTTTTCTTTTTACGGCACCGAATGGTCGCTTATTTATTTATCTTCTTTAGAGGCTCTTGGGAATTTATTTGACATCGAATTTGCGACTGACATTTGGGAGGAGTCCAATTAGAATATTAATTGTTTGTTCTAAATTATAATTTGGTATTGCATTTTGCGATTTTTTGTGTCGTAAGTAGGTGACAGTTTTCTCGTTTGAGTAATGAGTAAGTAAATAGCTCTTTGTTCAACAAGAGAGTAAAGGTTTTTTTTATTGCGAGTGCTGACATTATAGGTATTATATGAGATCCCGTTGTGGGATAAGTTCGCCTTTGCTTTGTAAGTGTTTCCTATTGAAATGTACTATGTTGTTGCAATAAAGAGTTTACATACATACATACATACATAGGTATAATAAGATTTTAATATAGACAACTAAGCACCCACATTACTCACTCGTGAGTGTGAAAACTTTTCACCTCTCCCACGAAAAAGGGAGATGCAGCATTCAAACTCGCAGTATAGTAGCAGCAGCTGCAGCAGCAGTTAATGAAATCACTTATCCTAATGTTGTGCCTAAAAATTTAATTTGCTGCGAGTTATTTTTATGCCTCACTCAGCAGGTCTCACTGAACCAGCGCCCTGGTCTCCGCCAGGCCATGAAGCTAAGTACGGTCCTTTTACACACTTCATCACATCCAAAAACAACGGCTCTTTTCTTAATTTTTCTTCTAATATTGTATGTTTCGCTAGATGTTGTTTTATATTTCATGTTGTTTAAAATTGTCATTTTTTATTTGTAGCTTGCGCTTCTTTCTACTACTTTATTTTATTTTTATTTGTTTCAGTTTTTATTTGTGTCACTGATTCAATCATTTTCGTTTTACATATGTTTGTGTTGTGTTGTTGTGTGTAAATTAAAACGTAATCTATTCTAAAATATAATATAATCTTACTTATCTACTACTTTACTGTCTTATATTAGAATTTTAAACATTGTAATATACGGCTGTTGGTACTCCTACAAATAAATAAATAAATAAATAATTGCTCCCAACACTGTTCAACTTGACAACTAGACAACTAGATGACTTGACAACTAGTGTCAGGGTCATCAGCGAAAAACCTTGGTCAACCTTACGTCGCCAACGGTATTAGGAGACACACCTAATGAGTGGCCAGCACGTGTTGAAGTTCGGCGACCCTGAAAGTTCAAAACGGTGACCTTTCTAGATTCAGGACTCTACATCGTTGCTTAACTTTGGTTATCGGTTTTGCAAACACGCTTTCAATAGACTAGGGCTGCTTTTAGTTGGATGGGCTTAACAGTACTTTTGATTTGACGTTTGCGAAGACATTAATTTAGCATAATGTTTTAAACTATTATTATTATCGCACATTTTATAGGTGTATCGGGCTACTCGTCAACAAAGGTGCGCTTTATTAAACCCGGAGTATACCTTTAAAATGTGATACTAATTTAATCCTATTTAAATACTTACATTTTTAAGTTTGAGTTTAGCAAAGCACCATGATGTAGGTACTAACGTTTTATTTAAAAGAAAAAAAGGAGAAATAAAGTAAAGTGTCATACTCATCCGCATAAGTCTAATCTCGCTCCTGTTTAGGTTAAGGCCTTCATCTCATAAATCTTAGCGGGGAAACTTTCTGGCAAATAAATTAAAAAACGTTGTGAAATTTGTTTACTCTTAAATTCCAGGGAAAAGGTCGACTTATTCAGGGATACCTACCTACATTTTTTACTGAGACAGGCGTTTTTACTGGTCCAATAAGGATAGTAGTATAAGAGTCTAGTTTAAAAAATACTAGAATAATGTTTAACTTTTTTAGAGTTGAGAGCAGCCCGTTCGTTTGATTGATAGTTGTTAATGTTCTATATATCACCAACGTTGCATTGGCATTTAGGTTTCATGTGAGGTGTCTATAGGTAAGCACTTTCCTTTCAGGTGCTAGACTAGCTTGCCTACATAAAAATAATGTGATAAAAATGCAGAATCGCGCTAATACTGAATGTCACTGTGAAGAGTAAAGCTTTATGCCTCTATGGCCACCTTACCCTTTAAACAAATACACAACAATAATGCTAACATTGTTGCTTAGCAGATCCAGATAAAATGGTGATAGGTACCTACGATGAAGAAGTGATGGATAGACAACGACGTGGCATTACGTGATGATGCTGAGGACCGGGCAAAGTGGAAAAGATAGAGCAAGAAAGCAGACCCTGGCAGAAGACGCAATTGACCGCTCGGATGTGATGTTAAAAGTATTGACGTTCGGTCCAAAGCAAACGCTTTGTCTATCAATTCCAATACTTTCATCGACAATAGTAATAAATTTACCTGGATATTTTGCTGTTTATGCTTCTAGTTTTAGCTAGCCTAGATATTTATATGGCGTACACATTCCGAGGTACAATATGTGAGTGTTGAAAACACTTTATTGTTTCTACCTATGTCATGAAAATACAATGTTAAACAACTTTAAAACTTCCAAAATCATGAATTACAAAGAAAGAATTAAAGCAATTAATTACAAGCATGAAGTTGAAGCACAAAAGGAACTGCTTGTAACAATAGAGGCCGAGCCAACTAAAAAGTTATCTGAAAATTAATTGAAAATATTAATAAAAACGCTCGACGATGTGAACCGAGACTATGGCAACAATGGGGATCCGGGGAAACGAGAATGGAACAAAAGATGAAATAATTGAAATACGCACGAGCGCTATTCATAATTCAAACTCAAAACATGTTTATCCGCGCATAGGAAAACTAAATAAACAAAGTATTTACAAGGCTTCCTGGCCTAAAATGTAAGGCGGAGGCAAATATAAAAATTAATTAAATGCCCAACGAAATTGCGGGACGGAAAAAACGACAATAGGGGACACCGGACAAAGTGCGAATGGAACAAAAGACGATAATTGAAATCCCCCAACGTAATCTTCATTCTTAATTAATACGACACATTTTTTTTAGAATCCAGGGGATGTATGAAATTTTAATTTCAGCCCCAAATGAATTGTTCAAAGGCACGTGAAATTACCTTTTGCTAAAAGAATATTACAACAAAGTATAAAGTTTACACGTGTTTTGAGTAAAACCATTGTTGCGAGCGAGCAGTATAACGAAAAGAAAGCAATGTAACTAAACCATATAAAACATTACCACAGCATAGAGTTCATTTTAAAATTAACTAACTTATTTTATAATCTACCGACTTTGAAACTGACAATGGGGACTAACATAACACACGACCTACGAAAATAGCTTTAACCATTCCCGATCAGACCAAAGGAGGGATAAACTAATGACTTCCGAACTGGTTCGGGACATAACAAGTTTAAAATCGGCTTTATTTGTTTCGTGGCAGAATAGATTGGCCTCTGCCTCTATATCCGCTTTGCCCCTAAATCCTCTTCAACTTGCAGGCTTGCGTTTTGTTTACCCTACGATGTTTGCATAGGTTTAGCTACCCACAACAGAGATCGTGACTTAGAATTTATGATTTGCTCGTATTTCGTACACTTGATAATAGTTAGCCCTGTTCCATTTCAAGTTTGTAACTTGTTCGCCTAAATTATTCCACAGTTCAGGGATTTGGCCAATTTTAAGTTTCTTAATCTTGGTAACCTAGAGTTAAATAAGATTCTGTAGTTAGTGTACTTAGTTCTCATGAATAATTTTAGAAGTGAGGACTGTCTCAGGGTTGCGACTTGGGACCTGTGTCCAGTAGTGAAATAACTGTCTGATGATGTTACATAGTAAGAAACCTTTAGTAACGACCTTTCGTTTCGCTTTTTACAATGAAGTAAACTGACACAAAACGTAGGGGGCCCCTTTTCGAGCATTTTGTTTCCTTATTCTACTAGCCAAATTGATTCATTTTCTTGATACCCTCAGATTTGCTGATTTCATTTTGCTGTTTCACATTAAAAGGCGTGCCGTATAAAATTATATACATTTTATCGTTATATTTCATAATTTAAGCAATTTTATTCCTTTTTTATATCTAGTGGTAAACCAACCAATAAAGTGGTAAAGTGGTACTAAACCAGGCAAATAAACATGGGGTCTGCCTGAAGGTAAACAGTTACCGAAACCTGTGGGCGTTTACAACACAAGTAGTATCTCATGGGAATTCTTCAAAAATTAAGAAGAATCAGGTGGTAGGACTCTGTCAAGCCTGAGTAGTCAGCCTGGGTGAGTACCACCGCCTTATCTATTTCTGTCGCTAAGCAACAATGTTTGCTTGTACAGTGTAATTAATTACAGTGTAGTACAATTACAATAGTATTAGTAATTGATACTGTATCCAGCTTAATTTAGTAAATTGCATTAGTTTGTTCACATTTTTATTAGGTCAAGTAATGGCTGTATGAAAATAATACTTTCGTTATCAATTGTCATTTTCGATTAATTTTGAATAGTAAAGGACTTTAAATTTTCAGCGTCGATGTGTGGAAGATTATTGTTAAACTAAAACAACTAATATTACGCAAAAAATAATCTTAAAGTATTTAATTTACTTCAAATCAGAAGTGGTATACATACATGCCCATATTTCATATTTTGAAAATTTCCCTTCGCCCTTCGGAACGTAACTTGGGGTTTCGTAACTGGTTATGATCGAATACTAACTCAATTCAACCATCTACTCACCACGTGGAGCTAGCAATACTGCTTAAACGATTTCATTACGCTTGTTAATTTATAAAAATGATAAATTATTTGTTGACACTTTCATTGCTGGCTGACATATTTGAATGAGAAATGGATTTTGTTGCTGGTTAGGAAATGTAAACTCACAGTGAAATACCTACGTACGTACACTTACGTAGTAGAGAAACCAGCTAAGCTAGACAGACACACAGCATTGACTCTGGAAAGGAATCACGAAAAGCACAGAAATAACATAACTGTGTCTCCTATATCAACAACATGTCACATTGCTGACAGTGGTACAGTTTCACTATGTTACTAAATGGAGATATAAATAAATAAATTGGTCCAATCGGCCTTCATCATCACAGCCCACAACAGTCCACTGCAGGGTCTCACCTACAAAAGAGGAGGATATTGCCATAATATCCACGCGTAGCAGGCGGGTTGGAGATAGCAGTACTATAAATATCACAATAGAAAACGCTGCTGCCCATTTTTCAGCCTATGGAGAGTGTAGACCTATTGCTACGAAAACATTAGTCGCCTTGTACGATCCCTACGGGTGTAAGGCTTGGTGCTATTCTACTCTGCCGGACACCACACGGCCTAATCGGCCGTAGTTAACGTTATTTGGTCTTTTGCAGGACCATTTACGGTATTTGAGATACGTTTCATGCCGCGAATCAAAATTCCAATGATTCTAGAACTCACAAATCTCGCAATAGTCCTTAAAATTCAGCATTGTACTGCTCTAAAGTACGGGATTACCCTTATCTGAAATGTTCCAAGTCGATAATAAAATGTTCATTATGTTCATTAAATCTGGATTGGTCATGATGTGATCACGATTGGTGAAAACTGGACATCAAGGGTACAGGGTGCACTAATGTAGATGATTAGGAACTTTGATTCGATAATTGTACACATGGAGTATAATTATACAGAGTAAACAAGATAGTAATTATTGATATTTTGAAAACTAAATTAATATATTAAGATGATTTAGTACATAATGCTAACAGCAATGGATGGGTTAATAAATTAGCTGTTATGTTCAACAAGTTTAAAGGTAATCTGCTACTAAAAAGGGTAGCTGCAGGGTACCGATTCGACAAATGAATTAATTGACAGGTAATTCAGCTAAAATGGATGGGTTTGCTAATTTACTCTTAATTGTGATGAGGATGCCTGGAACGTAACAATGGATAGGTTTACGTCCAAGGTTGATGTACCTACAACGAAAAGGTAAACTGCTAGAATGGATGGGTTAGCAGGGTACCGATTCGACAAATGAATTGATGTCTGTTGATTTGACTAAAATGGATGGTTTGGCCTTAATTGGCTCTTGCCTAACTTAGGACACCTGAAACGTAGAACGGTTCGGGTTACTTTCCAGGTTTTGCAAACATAAGTACATTAAGGTATTTATGTGAGAATGTTATTGAATATGAATTAGTTCTCAGTATCAATGATAAAAAGAAATAAAGTGCAGGATTCTATACTTAGGTATATTAAATTAAAGCTTATTTCGATAATTTATTTATAATGTTCGTCAACTAAATAATTTTGTGAATTAGGTAATTCACTGCTCTATTCATTCCAATTATCAAATTAGTCATACCTAGTAATTATTAAAATTTAATTATGTTTACATTTACGATTCCATAATGAAAACGTAAATTATTTTAATGAAATTGCATACAATTTGGGAAATAAATAAATCATACACATAGAATTTCATTGTTATTTGTTTATAGTCACCGAGTGTAAGGCTCGATGTCCACTCATGCAGTGCAGTGCACTGCGCGGCGAACCGCGCGGGGCCACGTCACGGTGACAACAAAGAAAACGGTGGTGATATTCTTGTTTTTCAAGTTAGGCCACGTTCGCATGTGAGCTTTTTCGACGCTTTTACGCGCGAATCTGCCGACTCCATTCAAAGGATCCAAAAGGATACCGTTCATTTTGGACTAACAACGACAACGACCATACAATTTCTACCATTTTCGTAAGCGATCGTTTCGAAGTTATTTCAGTTTTTAGCTTGACAGCTGGGTTAAAATTAGCCGTGTGGTGTTCGGCAGAGTAGAATAGCACCATAACTTACACTCATGGGTGTCGTACAAGGCGACTAATGTTTTCGAGGCAAAATATCAAGAGTCTCCGTAGTCTGGAAAATGGGCAGCAGCATTTTCCATTGTTATATTTAAACACTGCAATCTCCAACCCGCCTGCCAAGCGTGGAGATTATGGCAATAACCTCCCCTTTCGTGGGAGAGGCCCTAAGTCCTGCAGTGGACTGTTACGGGCTGTGATGATGATGATGATGATAAATTAACGGTTAAAATAATATATTATTATTAGGCAAATGATATTGTATCCAGCTTATGCTTTGTCTAATATAATAAATAAAAAATAAATATTCGTGGACAAATTCACACAGCGCCATCTAGCCCCAAACTAAGCAAAGCTTGTACTATGGGTCTAGATAACTGATATACTACATAAATACTTTTTAAATACATACTTATTATACATAGAGCACCCAGACCCGTAACAGAAATTAAAATTCAACATTTCAATTTCTGCCCGGCCGGGAATCGAACCAAGTACCTCTTGCGTGGCAGACCATGTTGGCCATTGAACCACTCAGGTCGTCAATATAGGATGATAATTTTGACAGCTCTTTAATCATTGAACTTCACTAAGAGATAAATTCAGGAATATTTATATAATGACAATGACGTCACAATATATATATGAGAACTTAATGTATGTTCATAAAAATTTACACTTATTTAAGAAGAATAGCGATGTTCATAATATTAATACGAGAAATAAAGATAAGCTTGTTGCTGGTGCTTGTCGTCTAGCCAAAGTCCACAAATCATTTATGGGTCAATGTGTACGCTTTTATAATAAGGTTCCAACAGATATTCAGAATTTACCATTGAATAAATTTAAAGTCGCTATAAAAAACAAATTATGTCAAAAAAGTTATTATAGTATATCTGAATATGTAAATGACAAAAGTCCATGGGACTGAATTGCTGTTCTATACAGGTATTTACTTTTAAGATAGTATATAGGACAAATAATGTATTAGTACATAAGACATGTTTAAAAAAAAAAAGAATTAACGTAGGCTCTGTGGGTTTCTTGCCGTTTCTTTTCCCCACGGAGAACCACCTTGGAAGCAGCGTTAATTTTCCTTCCTCTCCCACACATGGTGTCTCCTGTCTGCGCTAGGGGTAGGGTAGTAGTTAGAGTAGGGGTAGGGTAGGGTAGGGTTGGAGTAAGATAGAGGTAAGGTAGTATAGGGTTGGGTAGGGGTAAGATAGTGGTAGGGTCGGGGTAAGATAGTGGTAGGGTAGGGGTGAGTTAGTGGTAGGGTAGGGTTAAGGCAATGGTAGGATAGGGGAGGGGTAAGGTAGCGATAGGGAAGGGATAGGATAGAGTAGGGTGGTAGCGACTACCTACCACATACAGCATGTGTGATGCACGCTCACTTAAAAGTCTGTCTGGCGGTGGCGTGGGGGCCGGGTCGCTCTTTTCCCTCAAATATGGTTGAATTGGACGATGGCTGGGCCCTGCGTTATACTCGTGAACGGGTGCTGCCTTGGTGGACTGACTTACTCTTGCTGTAGTTTTAGGTGGTTTTTTTCTTAATTATACTAGACATACTTATATAATATAATATAGCGTTCCGGCTCTGCCTGGCATTGTCGAGCACGGTTCGGTTGGCGAGGGATACGTTTATCTACGGTCATAGGGCGGTCAGCGTGTCACTGTGTGTTTCCTTCCTACTTTCCTATCCCCCTCCTTTTTGACGATTGAAAGAGGTATTTATTGTCCTAATCAATAAAGAAATTTTGAATTTTTGAATTTTTGAATTTGGATTGGTCCTTTGCGCACGCCTATAAAGTTTCGTGTAGTTTTTTCGGTAAAATGTACTAATGATAATGTCGTACTTCATAGACAGGTACCGCTCCTTTAGTGAAGTGCCACAAATGACGAATGACGACAGACATTCTAAAAACGACTTGAAATCGATTCCATCGAATCGGTTTTACTTGTCATTTTTGATTAATTTTTTAAAGTGAAGAACATTAGGTTTGTAAAGCCAAAATAAGTAATGTTACGGAATTAATCATCGTATATTATTGATCATTCTGGTATAAAACTTCTGAGTATTGGAGTTTTTACAAGTTCTTAACTAACTTCACCTGACAGAAATCTTAAAAATATTATTTGACCCACTTTCCGGTTTCTGAGTTAGCTGAAATTTTGCAGATTTATGTAAGTTCGGTGACAACTCAATGTTATGATACCATCAAACAGAAAGGGTTTGAAAAGGTTGGCAATAATGGGTCCACGAGTCTATAATAGGCTACCAATAGAGATCCGCGAATGCAAAACCGAGTTTGGCTTCTTTAAACGATTGAAAGCAATGCTAACAAAAAGGCATACTATATTGTGAACGAATTTCTTGACGAGTGAAGCCCTTCTATCCCCTCTGTTGTTAGTAGGTATTAAATAATTTGTAAAAAATGTTTATATTTTTTGTGATTTCTGCTGACATTCAATTAATTGAATTTAGTTACAAATTCCTGACGTTCAATTTAGTATGGCATAGGTACTGCAATTATTTTGACATTTAATGTATTTAACATTTATAATTATTTTATTATTTAAGGACATTATGAATTTATGTTTATTGACGCAAACTAATGAATTCTATTACTTATGACATTGATATTGTTATAAATCTTATTATTGTTGACATGATGCATTGTATTATTTTAATTATTATTAACTAGTTCACAAAACCACAATCTCTGACTGTCGGAAATCGACTGCCCAGATCGACTGAAGACCGACTAAATGAATGATCACCGGAGCATGTACACTACTGTATATAATTAATACAGAAAGCGCGGTAAAAGCCTATTATGAGAATATATTATTCATTTGAGAACTTGTTTTCCAATAACCCTGTCGAAAGCCCAAAACAGCGCCAGGGTCGCGTCTGCACCGACGCAAACGTGGGTACACAAAGTTATTGACAGGTCCCGCCGTGACACAGGGAACAAAGACGAAATAAATGATCGAGGTCAATTTTCCTCCCCTCACTCTTCATGCATACCTATAGGTATAATATTATACACGTGTATGTAGGTAGGTATAGAAGAGGAAGGTATGGAACAAGTGGAACGACGTGGGCTATACTTTCACTACATAAATTATTGAGTTTGTTACCACGGTTAGTATTGTTTTTACCTCGATATTTCGACGCAGTTGCATGCGTCATGGTCACGAGAAGACTTGTGCCGCTATGTCAAGTCGCGGTGGTCTCTGCCTACTTTCTCTGACTTTAGGCTTATTATAAGGATAAGTCATCCATTAGTTAAAACTTCCATTTTCGTCTAAACAAAATAGGTTATTCTCTACTAATACTTTTATTATGAGGGTGCGAGCGGCGCGCGAGCTGTGACTACAATGGCGCATTCGTAGCCAGTTCACGAGATTTAAATGCACCCTGATTCGGTTATTACGTTCCGGATCTGTTCCTGCGCATAACACATTGAGTTTCGGGATCAATTATAGCTAGTGATATTCTAAGCTATAAGCTACATTTCTGACAGACTTAATTAAAATCCGTTTTGTGGTTTGAAAAAGTAATAAACATCTTGTGTTGTCTTGTAGTGTTAATTCCGTTGCCGTGGCCGACTACTGGCCAAGCCAGATCTAGGGTTTTCGAAAATTGACTAGCCAAAGAAGATCTTGTAACCATGTCATTTTGACCGTCTGACGGGGTCTTTGATTTTGGAGCCAACCTGCATGGTCGTGCACAGGCTATTTACCCAATTAATATATTTTTATTAATTGCCCAAATATTATTTAAAACATACTTTGTTGAATTTAATTTCGGCTAATTCCACCAGTAATATTTATATCGGTTTACAAATTATGATTCAGACCAACGGAACGCAAGCCGAATGATTGGTGTCTTTTTAATTTGACAGCTCTTCTGCATTGCGCTTCGCTAACGATTTCCATAATCCAGTGATTGTCTATCATACATATTTTGTAGAACAGGAAAGCGGACCCTGGCATATAGCCGAGATTTAACGCTGAGATGATAATGACTTTAGAAATACTCAAGTCCAACTGTGGAATGTTATGAGCTATTAATATATAGATAGATAGTAGATTAAGAGCGTCAGTCACCTTGTGGTATCAGTCTTGTAAGCGAGAGGTACCGGGTTCGAATCCCATTGCTGCCACGTACCAATGACTCTTTTCTGAGTTTAATACTTACCGATGCTTTTACGGTGAGGGAAAATATCGTAATGAAACCTGTACATTTTTTTTCACACAGCGCCATCTAGCCCCAAACTAAGCAAAGCTTGTACCATGGCTGCTAGAAAACTGATATACTACTTAAATACTTTTTAAATACATACTTATTATACATAGAACACCCAGACCCGTAACAGAAATTAAAATTCACCATTTCAATTTCTGCCCGGCCGGGAATCGAACCCGGGATCTCTTGCGTGGCAGACTCGTCGAGGTCGACTATTCAGGCGACTGAATGTGTAACCATGATTCAATCTGGCCAGGTTCTCCTGGTAATAGGATCATGCAAGTCAGATGGCAATTGCTCCACTGTAATAACCTGATCTGCCAAATCCTGGATCATGGTCAATGCGGACCCCGAAACGCTCGTACGTGTGAGCACAGCTCATTAATGCCATTAATGCCAAGATTATTATTTACAATTATAGTAGATTAAGTTTTAAGACACAGCTTATTACCAGCGCGAGGGCTGCTTAGACGCATCGTCATGAAACCACGACCACTCTGCCAAGAGTGAACGACTGAGGAAGATTAAGTTTTAATATACAGCTTATTACCAACACGGGGTCTGCGTTATCCAGAGAAGACGCATCGTCATGAAACCACCTAAGAGCGAACGACTGAGGAGGAATTATTACCAACGATTGCAGTGACGCAGTGACACCATGGCGAGAGTCATGACGTCACGTGGGATGTTTTATTTTGAATTTCGAGCGCCCGGGGAGACTTCGCGCCTCAGTTTGTGAAACATCGCCTTTCTGACCTACATTTGCTGGGATAAATATAATTTTCCGCGATATTATTTTTGAGTTTACCTTTTTTTGCCGGAAGAGGAGTTTTGGTGGATTTAGTGGCACAGGGGGAAGTAAATTGTGTTTTAACAGCGCCTCGATAATTTTGTTTGGTACTGTTTATACAGGGGGTTTTCCAGCTCTTTTTTACGGCATACAAGAACCTTTTACTGGAAGGAGAGATGGGGGCTGCCTAAGTTTGTATAAAAAATAGTGAAACAATTGAAAATATATCAAAATAAAGAGAATAATAATTTTCTTAGTCATGGCTTTTCAAACGAGCAAGCGGGTCACCTGATGGTAAATGATCACCCTAAAATCTGAAGGATCCCCGGCTTTAGAGAATGATGTAGCTGCGGGATGCAAGAGAGACGCATCAGACGCCTATTATTCGCAGTGGATCCCGTTTGCATATAAAGATTGCATATGGAATTAGCCAAAATGAAATTCAGCAAAGTAAATGTATGAATTTTTATACACCTTAGAGCAATTAATAAGATGATTTTTGTTAAATATAACAAATATGTTATACTATATTCGACATTATTGACGTTGTACTTTTAATTGAAATAATTTATTTATACAATTTGAATTTAATTTATATAAAATAGATACAAATTTAATTTTTAATTTGATTTGATTTTTCAAATTTTTATTTTTCAAATTTGTTAAATACATCTGTGACATCCCTAATAAAGACTTTTTTATACAGAATCCGTAAAATCAAACAACTACGTAGACAAATATTCCTTGGTTTACTTTGTGTTCATTACAATAAAGCCGTTAAAGCAAGCTTTTTGTACCTAATATTTTGCAACATAAGCCGAACGCAAGAGACTAGGTTACCCGTAAAAACGCTGAAGTCTATCCACGAAACTGTTTGTTGAAATAAACTATTTACGCGACAAACGTGCTTCTTTGTGCGGTCGCCCCATCTTATTCCAGAGATAGGGTTACAAAAAGATAAAACGAGCATAAAAACACCGTGTAACCGTATTGTAACCGCTCTATTTTCTCATTTGGGCACGGAAAACTATAAAAAAGGAAATTTCCTGCTTCCCACAAACACATAAAACGCAGTAGCTTTTACAAACAGAAAAACAGGATTTGTTACGCGTTGTGTAACTACGATTGTGGAGGTATTGCTCAGTTTTATTTTGGATTCCCTTCTTACTTTTAAACAAGCGTAGAGACGAAATTGTTGGATAAGATAAGGCGTTTTCCGCATAAAAATATAATCATCTTGGAGTTAATATCACAGTTGTGCTCTCGCGCACTAGGGCCCGGGGTCGGCCTTGACCATGATTCAGGATTTGACAGATCAGCTAATTACAGTGGAGAAACTGCCAGCAGATCTCTGTGACCCTGCTACCAGGGGCACCTGACTAGATTAGATCATGATTATATATTCAGGTGCTTGAATATGTAGGTTTCATCACGATGTTTTCCCTCACCGTAAGAGCATTGGTTAATTATTCAATTCAATAACTCAGAAAAGAGTCATTGGTACATGGGCGCAGTGGGATTCGAAATGACGATAAAATATGCCTTTTTTTTTGGATTCATCGTAATAGGTAATGCGCACCCTCCGGGGTACCGGGGGAGGGCGGCGGAGAACTCTCATGAGTACCAGCGCGACCGGTTGGTTATGCAAGACTCGCTACGAAAAAACCTAAGCACATTCCTGCTAAACTCCGTCTGGGATGAGAAGCTTGCCATGGGGATGGGAAGCCGGTCGTACGGTTTATTTTAAATAAAATCCTTCACCAATTCGGAACAGCAAAAGGTTTTTTTTTAATCTAAATATATAACTTAGCTATTATGCAAAAATAATTGTGATAATATGAATGTTTGGCGGGACGAACTGGGTTTCTCTTGTTACAAATAAGGTGATGTACCTATATATTTTTAATTAGGTTCACGGTAATCTAATAATACCCATAGTTATTGGAATCTCTGTGGTTTACCTTTGTAGGATATCTCAAATAAAATTTTTATTCAATAAAGAAATAATCATAAGTGAATACTTAGATAGTGTTCTCTGTACTCTGTGTAAAGAGTAGTGTTTGTTTGCATCGCCGTGCTGGCATACTTCTTTAAGACTCCACATATTACCAGCGTCATAGCTGCACACGTGTCGTGTGAAGCTTGACTTAAATGCACCGCAGGCCTTATAGTAGGTTCTACGAATTTTATTGTAGGTAAGTATCTGTATACATCATAATCATCATCATCGAAGCCCGTAACAGTCCACTGCAGGACTTAGGGCCTCTCCCACGAGAGGGGAGGTTATTGCTATTATCTCCACGCGTGGCAGGCGGGTTGGAGATCGCCGTGTTTCAATATAACAATAGGAAATGCTACTGCCCATTTTCCAGACTACGGAGACTCTTGATATTTTGCCTCGGAAAACATTAGTCGCCTTGTACGACACCCATGAGTGTGAGGAGTTGGTGCTATTCTACTGTACTGTATACATTGTTTACGTTTAATAACGTTTCTCTCTTTCTTTCAGTACGTGCTACGTACAATTAATTATTTTGCTAGCGTTGCAATTCTGCAGTCATCACTAAAGCGTCAACACTGTATAGCTATACCTACCAAGTGAGGCTCAGATAACTAAACTAAACCAGCAAAGAAGCTAAGTAACAAACGATGATAATTCATCTCAACGTGTCTTTGGCTTCAATCAACTCAATCAGCAATAACTACAACATTGGAACCGTCAACGACGAGTAAACATAAACACTTTCTTTGAATTAGTATAAAAAATACGGCATAGACTTTTGGTTGTTCAACCCTTTACAAGACAGGGCTTGTTCACGGGCGCTTGCCTCCCGAGGCGGTTTCAAGTGCGTAATTCACACCTTGAGTTCTTGAAATCAAAGGGAACTCGACACCTCTACGTTGTTTTAAACTCCTGACGATAAAAGAGCCCGTAACAAGTCGTCGTTGAACTAAAGTCTCCTTTTTAATTATAGTAACTAACTATTCCGATCGTCACTTGCCGTCGGGTGAATGGCGACCAAATGCTTTCCTAGTTTAATATAAATGAATAACGGCCAACTACGAGTCGAACTCGCATATAAAGGGATTCTTACCATTGCCAACAACAAGATTTTGATTCCAGAGCAACATGTAATTCGTCAAATTATATTAAATTTGGAACCTTGTGACGCGAATCCGATTCACGCTTGACTTAATTTTAGTATTTGATTTTATACTGTAGTATTAGGGCTGATCAATCCTCAGTTAAAATTTATCTGCCCGATATAGTAATACACTGCCAAATTAAAACAATCTGCAATCCTTCACTTATATATGAAGTAATGATACCACTTTATTTGAGTCGCTTAATAACTTATCAGACTGATAAGTTTTATCTGAGGATTGAAAAATCGGCCCTTAGTACTATAATCATACTATGCTTGGTGATTGTATGTATTGACGTTATTACGATGGATAAATAATAAAAATAACGGCAAAAAAGCATGTTTCTAGTATGGCCCTTAATTTTCAAGTATCTGTCTGTCACGGTTCTAAAGGTCTGTGACAGACAGACAGACAGCGAAGACTTAGAAATAGGATTTTATTACCTCTCAGGTACGGAACCCTTAAAATGGTACCCGATACAGCAGACCTTGAGTCTTTACAAAGTCGAACAGTTACAGTCGCGTCCAAAACAAAGCCGTGACAAAAGTGACTTCCATAAGGAACACTTTCCATTAACATTTTCTACTTTCAAAGAGTTTAATTAACTATAATTACAATTCAGAATTATATTTTAGTTCTTAATTGGGTTGTTCGTTCCAAAGTTCCACCGAAAAGCTGCATGACGTCAAAATTTCGTTACACAACTTCGCAGCTTATAGTTAGGGAAAGCTTCTTATAGTTTGTATTGACATGTTGGCAGTAACTCAAGGATTTTATTACATCATAAATATCATGATGTAACCGGTGTTTTCGGAATTTGATATTACTGAGATAATAATACTCAGTGATCGTTTGCTCCAACAATTGGGAAATACTATACTTAGCAGGTAGGTAAGTTAATGATTTTCTTATAAATAACTAGTGAACACGACGCGCCTTGTTGACCGTATCCTTTTTTGTTACTTATAAACCTTGCTCATGAATCAGTCAATTTATTGTTGAAAACCGCATTAATATCCGTTGCATAGTTTAAAATATCTAAGCATTCATAGATAGAGACGGCGGGAAGCGACTTTGTTTTATATTATGTAAGCAAAGACTTCTATATGTCGCAGTTAAATGGTTAAATTAGCCGGTTAATTAAACGGCTAGCCGTTTAATTAACCGGCTAGCATAGCATAGCGGCATAGCTAGCTATTTAAGCAGTTATTTCATTGAAAATTGGCCAAATTCATGAACTTTGAAAGTAAAGTCAAATGAACGATATTGCCTCAAGTTTACGGAGATCTTCCATTCATTGTCATAATGCTAACCTAAACTAACCGAATAGAAACCTAATGCAAACTATTATTATACTTTAAAGTTATTGTGGGTAGGTTAGGGAGGCAATATCGTTCTTTCAACATTACTTTAAAATCTTATGAAACATGCAAATTTTCAACTAAATAATTGCTCAAAAAGCTAGCCGTTTAGTTAACCGGCTAAATTAACCATATGGCTGCGACATATATACTAGCACAATGTATGTAACTTAAATCATATACCGCTTCTTCCTCTTATCGAGTCGATGGACTAAACTCTGACTTATACTTTATTCGCCCAGTATTCGGCGACGCATACAGCGTTTGAACTGGCCTCGAACAAGTCCTCCATGGTACAAGTTTTAGGGCACGCCGAGCATGAAACGATAGTCCATAGTTTGCGGAGATATGCCACAGTCGCACTGAGAACTGTCATTTGTATATCCCCACTTAAAGAAATTCTCTTTACATCGGCCCACCTGGGTTCGCAGCCTATTTAACGCCTTCCAGGTTGGCCACAGAAGTTTGTTTCCGGGTGGGAGCTTTTCAGTAGGAGGGATAAAGGAGGGATTGTAAAAAATATTGATCCACAGGTTTCTTCTGGCTGTGGGGGCGTCACTTTCGCAGGAAGTGTTGGTCGTCAAAAAACTAGATTGGCCATAGGGTGTAGGGTGTAGGGTGCCAACCTATCCCGAGACTGTCAAAAAAAGATTCAAAATATTTATTTCTAAGAGATAGGTATTACAGATGTTCATTATCTTCAATAGTTTTTCTATCCTTTGCCCGCATGCTGAGGCGTACAAATCTTTGAATATAATTGTTTCATTTTTTATTTGCATTTGCATTTACTGTTCAACCAGTGTCATGGTCTGTGGAAGACCTTGGTCAACCTCGCTTCGCCAACGGTATTTAATAATAATAATAATTCATTTCAGATAATTACATCTATATCAATTAGTATTGTGTCACTTCATCAAGTATTTGGAGGCACACATGAAGTTATCATGCAGCTCTTGTAGTTTTTAATCGAATTCATCATGTAGGTAGGTAGAAAAGTAGATAAGTATAAAACTTTGCACTTAGTCTGACTAGTTGGTCGACCTGAGTGGTTCAGTGGTCAACATGCCAGTCATCCACGCAAGAGGTTCCGGGTTCGATTCCCGGCTGGGCAGATATTTAAATGATGAATTTTAATTTCTGTTACGGGTCTGGGTGTTCTATGTATAATAAGTATGTATTTAAAAAATATACAAGTAGTATATATGCTAGCTAGCACCCATAGTACAAGCTTTGCTTTTGTCCACGAATATTTCCGAATAGCTAGCTCAAATGTGTCCGCGACACGACTCGCGCCGCGATACAGCGTTTGTTACCCTGTCTCAATACTAAGATAAAGATATAGCAGTATATATGTCGCGTCTTTTCCCTCTTAACGCGCGAGAACACAATTTTGATAGCTATGCAGATTTTGTTAAAATTTGGCAAGAAGATGGACGGCTACCTTGGGAAGGCCATAGGCTAGTTTACCTCCAAAAATAACCTAATTTTACGCGGACAAAGTCACAGGCGAAAGTTTTTGACCTATGAACGAATACAGGATATTTTTGTCCCCAACCACGCGAATGGAGACGGAGGCGGAAGCTAGTAAGACTCTCACACAATGCAAAGTTATAAAGTACAGCATCAACACTCAAATCTTAAGTCGCATTCCTTTACGACCCAGATTTCATACTTTTACTACGGGAATAACTCACATTTAAAAGGTATAGTAAAATTTTACAAAGCTTAAAGTTTTTACTGTTAAGACGATTCAAACTCCTAGGTTACAATAACCTTTTAGCTATCTTTAAGAAAAGAAACGATTTCATTCGAGCGAATTTTGCGATTTTACTTGATTTTTAAACGACTGTTTGGTTCAGTTGGTTAATATGCGGATCGCCACACAGAGATCTTGGGTTCGATTCCCGGCCTAGAAAAATTTAAATTATGAATTTTTATTTCTGTTAAGGGTCTGGGTGTAGTACGTATTTAAAAAAAAAGCATATAAGTAGTTTTTCAGTCATCTAACACCTATCAAGGTTTGCTTACTTTGGGGCTAGATGGCGCTGTGTGAATTTGTCTAAGCATATTATATTTATAGTTACTGCGACAGAAAGGGAGTTATGTTTTTCAAGCGTATGTATGTCTATGTCCTTACCACGGGCTACAGCCCTAACGGCTCAACATAAGAGGGGTCGTTAGATTCGCCTTGGTTGCGCAAGTGTCATTTAAAACGTACAGTAGAAAAAAAGTTATAGAAAAACTTACTAAATAGGTTAAGTAGAAAATACAGAAGATCCCCCCCAAAACATGCACCATTTTTAGACTTGAGACGTCTCCGGTTTGTAGGCACATAGTTAGGAATTATGGCCCAATCTATGACCTCATTTTGTACTGGTGGTGGGTACGTTGATGTATTGCCCTCTGTACCTACGTAGGTGTCTACTAGGAACATAAAAACCACTACAAAAACCAATATATAAACTACAGTGCCGTTGCATGGTTGGAATGGGACTGCACTCAGCATTATGTCCCGGCTACCCACCTACTTACTTATTCCATATAATATTTCACTCCTCTCTTTTTTATGCGGTCTTCTTCTTATCAATTTGATGAACTAAACTCTGACTTATACTTTATTCGCCTAGTATTCGGCGACGCATACAGCGTTTGAACTGGCCTCGAACAAGTCCTCCATGGTACAAGTTTTAGAGCACACCGAGCATGAAACGAGGTGGTCCATAGTTTGCGGAGATATGCCACAGTCGCACTGAGAACTGTCATTTGTATATCCCCACCTAAAGAGATTCTCTTTACATCAGCCCACCTGGGTTCGCAGCCTATTTACAGCCTTCCAGGTTGGCCACGGAAGTTTGTTTCCGGGTGGGAGCTTTTCAGTAGGAGGGATAAAGGCGGGTTTGGAAAATTTATTGATCCGCAGGTTTTATGCGGTGACATACCAGAATGCTCACCTGATGAGAGTTCTACTTGTTGCCTATAATATCATGGACCGAGGTTTTACAAATATGCAAAACCGCAGGATTCGAAGCCCTGGGTTCCAATCGACATTTCTTGGATGGCGATCGGCATCGTAACTATGCGTCCGTCAAAATGAACGAAATAAACAATTCGAAACCTTATCGAAGGCAGTGCGTTCACATAGCAGACAAGTACTGTAAGCATGTATGGTAACGCTAATGACTTAGACAAGTATTGTTTGAGAGTTCAGGTGTTATTTTCTGTCTGTTTATATGTCGCTGCTTATAAATCCCGTACGCGTCGGTTTTCCGTCGACGTAATTAATAAAAAAAACATCTTGGCGTTAATGTCCCGGTTGTGCTCTCGAGTACGAGGTCCCAGGGTCTGCCTTGACCATGATTCAGGATTTGGCGATCAGGTGGAATGAGCTCCCATCCACAGTGTTTCCTTTGGACTATGACTAGGGATCGTTCAAGAGGTATATTGGAGGTCTCTTCATAGGCGGGTAATGCATTGGTGACTCCCTTGGTGTTGCTGAACCGCTCGGCCACCGACGCCTAAAATAAGCTTTCCGTCCTTAGTATAGAAACTTAAATTGTTCGAGCATTGAGGACAAGTCGCGCAGAAATGGCGCAGGTTTGTATGGGACAGAAATATCCAGGACCTGTATTACTTATTTTTAAAGAATTAAAAAAAAAAATGTTTTCTCCGTATTCGTTATAGCTAAGCAATAAACAAACAGAATTATCAAGTCTATTAATAAGTTGGTTTGGAAACACCCACATTGGTTTTATTATCAGGATAATGGTAGCTTAAATTCTTGTAAATGACGTGATCGGTTATTGTTTGTTCCTGTTACGCTATTTTTAGCTTTGATCGCTTTTGTTTGTACGAAACAATGTATAATCATCTGTCTGTTGAGTATTACGACAACAAAAATGATAAATAAAAACATTTGATACATTCACACAGCGCTCTCTATCACCTACTAAGCAAAGCTTGTGTTCGACTACGTATTTTTATAGTTTTATTAAATATATAGGTAAATCTATATATAGTATAAAACAGAGTCTCTTCCCGCCGTTTTATTTATAAACTTTATTGCACAAATTACAGCAATTGGCGGACGGTCTTGTCTAACAGTCAAGTAGCAGACCATGCAGAGAGAGATTAAGTGATTTTTGCGTATGTGATTCTTTTTTTTACCTAATTGGCAAGGAAGGGTTACATTACTCACGCGTATGTTGGATATATGTATGTTTGAACCTCGTATTGACAGTTAGGATATTGATAGACTTGTCTTACACATTGATTGTTTGACATTGGTGTATCATAAAAGATATGATGTAATTTTAATCATTTTATTTTTGAGGATTTTGGGCGCCATATTGTAGAGTTTAAGAAAAACTATTATTGATACCCATTGAGTGAGGTATCACAATGAAGGGCTCAAAGAGCTGATTTTAAATATATAACTTGTAATCTTCAAAGTAGTTTGGAAAGGCAAATGGCATCAAAAGTAAAGTATCTAAGTAAGTTTTTACAAAAAGTCGTATTACGTCGAACAAATGGTACCGATCATTAAACTAAAAAGCGGAAAATAAAAAAGTAGTTCAAAAACTAAAAACCCCGACGGCTATTAAAAACTGAAAAGTTAAAAACAAGCTGAATGTTGGAGATTAGCATATTAACCGACCGGGTTCGAATCCCACTGCAACCATGTACCAATGGCTCTTTTCTGAGTTAATACATAATCGATGCTCTTACAGTGAACGGAAACAACGTGATGTAACTGAATATGTAACCATGATCCTTGTTAAAAAGGGCACGGAGATCTATACTGTAATTATCTTATCTTTTAATCCTGACATATCTGTCAAATCATGGTCAAGGCGGACCCCAGCCTCGCGCAAGAGAGTACAACCGGGATATTATTGTCATTTAATTAATTTATATTTTAAATCGCTGAATCTACCTTTGTGGTAATACTTTACTTATTGACATTGCCTTTATGCCTTTGCCTATTTAATATTTTTGATATATTCACATTGTGGACATTGCCAGTTTTACATTTTTTATTTTATCTTATTATCTTTTATTATTAATTAATTTTTTTTTAAGTTAACAGGCATGAGGGCCATCTGATGGAAAGTGGTCACAGCCGCCTATGGACATCAGCAACACCAGGGGAGTCACCAATGCGTTGCCCGCCGCTGAAGAGACCTCTAATATACCTCTTGAACGATCCCATGTCATAGTCTATGTATGGATCTTTTAAACCACGCAACGGATTTGAATACGGTTATCTACAAAAGATAGAGTGATTCATGAAGAAGATATATAGCCAAGAAAAAATATTAGGTAGTGGTAAAGTGGGTGTACGTGTAGCGGTCTTATAGGTGAAAGCATGTAGGTATATGTACGTTTTAGGTGATAGATATGGTAAACCCACTCTGCGTAGTAAGTACATGGAGAAGGTCATCATCATATTGACGTCATTACCGGTTGTGTCGCGCGCGAGGGCAAGTAGTCTGACTTAAATAAATAAATAAATAACGTTCATGACACATAAACCCATAACACGATAGGTACATTCCAATATAAAAAAAAGAAACAGTAATATTATAACCATAACGTATCGCTACCCGTGCCATGGGAAGACGTGCAAAGGGGTCATGGGGGGACTTCCTACTTCACCTTGTCCACTTCGAAGAAGATGATGCCAATGTATAACAAAAATGAAGATACATAGATGTATGGTGACCGTGAGGACTACAACGCAAAGGCTTGCCTTATGCCACGAGTTAAAGTCATGATCAGTTGTGAATCACTAGAGGCACTCGACTGTTAACGCTTCAGGAGTGAAATATATTGTGAAATATAATTACGTAAGTACTTCATTCGAAAACCGGTTCTGAATAGTAAATGTATTTCGTAATTTGAATCTTGGCTAGTCTTCACAGACCACGTGACGACCTGAGTGGTTCAGTTGGCTTACATGCCGGTCTGCCACGCAGAGGTCCCGGTTTCGATTCCCGACCGGGCAGAAATTTAAATGATGAGTTTTAATTTCTGTTGTATGTATAATAAGTATGTATTGAAAAAATAGTAATTAGTAATTTATCAGTTTTCTGGCACTTGCACAACATTTGCTTACTTTGGGGCTAGATGGCGCTGTGTGAATTGTCCAACCATACTAGTCATATTAATATTTATGCCTTTGACAAATGTTTTACATTTACCACGTGACACAGTGAACCAAGGACAGCGAAAGATTAGTAGGTAGGTCCGGGATGACAAAGGACCAAATTGTGGTCGGCACTGCAAAGGGTGACCCCAAACACAACCGTGCGAACTAAGTTTAGTATACGATATTATGATGAATTACCCCATAAATTATTGACAAGTTCATTCTGTATTTAAATGGAACGCGTTTTAGAAAGCTACTGTGGAATATTAATCATGTTTTGTTGGCGCTTCGGAGTACAAAATGTGGGTAGAAAGGCCTACTGTTATTAGTAGGTATATTTATTTAAGGTGTTTATTGATGATGTCTGTTGTATGTATACGTCGTGCTCCCTAGCAACCTCATCGTTTGCTATATGATCATCATCATCATCATCATCACAACCCGTAACAGTCCACTGCAGGACTTAGGGCCTCTCCCACGAAAGGGGAGGTTATTGCCATAATCTCCACGCTTGGCAGGCGGGTTGGAGATCGCAGTGTTTAAATATAACAATGGAAAATGTTGCTGCCCATTTTCCAGACTACGGAGACTGTTGATCTTTTGCCTCGAAAATATTAGTCGCCTTGTACGACACCCATGAGCGAAAGGGGTTGGTGCTATTCTACTCTGCCGGACACCACACGGCCAATATATGGTATATGCATAAAAATAGTTGTACATTATGTGTACTCAGTTCATCATCACAGTCCGTAACAGTCCACTGCAGGACACCGGGCCTCTCCCATGCAAGGGGAGATAGATAGTTAGATAGATAATACTCTTTATTGCACACAAAATTACAAAAAAGAAAGTTTAACAGATATTTTCAAACATTGCGGGCAAAAGCGGCCTTATCGCTACAAGCGATCTCTTCCAGGCAACCCTTGTATAGAAACAAAAAAATAAACACGATAAAAAACCCTTTTAGTTTAGGGGTAAAATTATTTGAATCAAAAGTTGCTATAGAGCATTATTACAGCAACCCCATTTTTTTAAAGGAATTTACGTGGATAATTACTGTCTTAGCGAATGATATGTCTATAATGTAAATAATATGTACTATGGATTTAGTAGGCTCCCATCGGCGTCTTTTGATCACATTCACTTCCAAAGGCCTGCTGGAAGAGATTTCTTTTAGAAAAAAGTAGAGCCTGTTGTGCCGTTTAAGTATTACTTTGTCATTACGTATGTCGTTCCTGTGCAGAATAATCTGATAAATAAATCTATAAATAATATAAAACAAAGTCGCTTCCGGTTTGTCTCTAATATTTATGTATGAATGTACCCTAAGATCTTTTACTCTGCGCCACGGGTTTTAATGCGGTTTTCAACAAAAGATATAACTTAACAATATATTTAATAATAACTCCTTATTCAAGATGAAGGTTTATATACAAGAAAATAGGGTAGGTGGGTAGTAATAGGCTAGCAATATATTAGTGGTAGTATTTAGTAGTAACTAAAAACCATTTCACAATGGAGTCGAAAATTTGAATAATCTTTATCAAAGATTTCGTAGGTAGTAAGTATAATGTTTTCTCAATGTCGAAGACAAGAAAATGATCTCAATTAAAGCAGATTAATGCAAAGTTGATAGACGGAATGTCAACCTACGTGGGCTTTCCCGTAGAGATGCATTATGAATACACTCACTAGCACAATAATCTGCCCACTCGATAATTATACGCTCATACATTTTTTGCGTTGCAAATCAGATTTTAGCTTTAGAAATAATTGATTAGGTCGCGGTTTGATAGCCAATTAGACAATGATTACTTCTATTTTTAGTTAGTTTCTTCAACACGATAGCTTTACGTAACATAATAATAAAATAATTTATCTTGGCGTTAATATCCCGGTTGTGCTCTCGCGCACCAGAGCCCGGAGTCCACCTTAACCATTATTCAGGATTTGGCAGATCAGGTAATTACAGTGGAGCAACTGCCACCTGACCTCCGTGATCCTGCTATCAGATTGGATCATGGTTACACATTCACTCGCCTGAATGTGCAGGTGTCATCACGATGTTTTCACTCACCGTAAGAGCCTAACTGATAGTATTAAACTAATGCAGCAGTGGGATTTGAACCCGGTACTTCTCGCTAACGAGTCTGATACCTTAACCACTAGGCCACCTATTACTTGGTATTTACGGCACATAAATTGGGCTATTAAGAGTTAAACCCTAATTAAAGCATTTATGAAGTTGAAAATTGATTTGTACCGCCAGAAATGTATGTATATGTAAAATTATTGGATGAGCGGATAATTGTGCCCGTGAGTGTATTATTTAAAATAAACATTAATTTATAGGTATTATTAGTTACCTCCTAATGTAAAAGCCTTGTTTGTCGAGATAAAGCTTTTTAATTTCTTGTAGACTCGCTTCATTAACTGAAATGGAAGTTAAATGAATAAATCATAAGGATGCTCTCAAGATTTCATCTCTTTTTAGTAATTTAAAATGGATCTCCAAGTTTGATCCGTCGGATGGTTTAAGTATTCACTTGCATAGTAACTATGTCGCTTGTTCAATGATTTAAATATTTTAATACTTAGAATCAGATCAGAATTAGATGGAACCTTGTCGGTATAAATCAAAATTACTTTACTCGGGCGAATATTTTAAATAGCTAATTTAAAATATTATTCTCAAATCGGCAATTTCACCGACAAGGATAGCTTCGAAAAGGATCTAGGTACCTATAAGTCGTGCAAAATATTTAGGGGTTTTCAACTATGGCATCTTTAAACCCCATTTTTTTCCTAAAACCGTCGTAATCCTTCGTATTCGTCAATCTTTTTTTTTTAGAAATGTCAACATGGTCTAATCTTTATCTTCGAAACGGAGCATTTCCTTTAATGTAACATATTATTATTTCCACTTTTATACTTTCATTATTTTAATTGTGATTACTGTTTTAGGATCCCTTTGTACATACATTACACATGACCATCACAACTTGGTCGGTTTTGTTTGCATGTTTCGTACTCTTGAATACTTTTGATATACCTACATTATGACAATATCATGACCAACATATTCATGTCGGTATACTCGTAAATATCTATCTATATATAGTATAAAACAAAGGTGCTATTCGCCGTCTGTCCCTATGTATCTATGTATGAACAGACATAATAATGGCCAAAACGTACGCTTAGATCTTTTAAACTACGCAACGGATTTTAATGCAATTTTCATCAATAGATAGAGTGATTCTTGAAGGTTTATAAGTAAAAAAAGGGTAGGTAGGAGTAAAGTAGGTGTATGCGAACGAAGTCGCGTCGAGTCCACTAGTATAGTATAATGTGTTTTTGATGAAATGCCTTATAGGATAAATAACGCATCCGATCACTTGGTTTTCGTAGATTATTAATTTTTCGATAAACCACTTTTCCGATAAGTCTCTAATTTTATATTTCCGTGAAAATTATATTAAGGGAAAAAGTCGAGTAATTCTGAGAACGCTTCCCTGAATTCCGATGATCCAATAACAGATTAAGCAGCTTCCTACGCACACAAAGAAATTACCAAAATATCTACCGATCGACCTTACACTTGCCTTTTAAGTAGAACTGTTAAATCGATACTTCCCTTGCATACGCTTATTTAATTTGCAAGTATGTCTGTAGTTTTAAATCAGTTCTCTGTAGAGGTAACCCTTTTAAACAGTTTCCAAGCAAGAACATTTTGCCGAAAACCGGAAAAGTCAGAAAACTGAGAATTTTCAGAGAAAATATCATAACCTCAAACCAAAAGCATGGATTTTAACGCGAGGCATGATTTTAATACACAGAGTAGTATTGGGCCATTTGAATGTATGCACGTTTAGTTTTTTGGATTAGTTATCTTTTTGTTGTATGCTACGTGGTAATTAACGAGCAGACAGCCAATAATTCATACATTGATATCGCATGTCACAAAACCTAAAGGCTTCATTGAATAGAATTATGAACCTTCAAATATTGATAAAAAAAATGACCCAGTTTGAACGCCATTTTTATCTCTCATTATACAAAATTAACAACTTTATCCAAAAAAAGCAAAACTTCTTCGGTCTCATCGTCGCTTCCCACCAGCTGATGAGCTCAAATGCAAGCCAGTAATAAACGAAACATTTTCGATGATTATTTTACTATCTGGTTTACCAGGTTCATAAATGAATTTAATGGAACACTAGAAACCTATTGGAATCTGTAATGTTCAACTATTAATGATTTCCTGAAATGTAGTGATTGAAATTCCGTTCCGTGTAATTGAAATGAGTTTACCAACGTATCCAAATCAAGATATTATAAAATGGGATAGTTTTAAATTATGGATGTTTGTGTTCAGGCTTACCCAAGCCTATGTGGATGTAGAGATAAAATTTTTTTTTTCAAGACAACTGGTCGGTCATATTTCTAATATAAACTACTAAACGGATTTGGATAATACTTTTTTTTGTTATAGAAAACTGTACGTTACGCGGTTAAAGCGGTTGGGAGACAATGATATAGATGGTAAAATAATGGATTCTATGTTGATGAAACATAACAAAGTTGTTGAATGTATGCTAGGGAAAGATTCCGAATAGAGAAAACGGTTAAAAGGCAATGCAACTCATAAAGTTATAATAGTTGCTAACAATGTTAGGCACGATTTAAGAAATAAATGCAATCCTTCATGTATTTACAGGTTTTTGCCTGTTTTGAGGAAATTTCGTTTAAAATACCACATTTGTCATATTAATAGTGGTTTTTAGTTTTACAGAATAAATATGTAAAAAACACGTCAGTCGGTTTCCGAAACTGTTCAACCAGTCTTAGCGTAAAAATATAGATATTATAACGGTTCATCATGTATGTTTAATCAGGTGGTAGGGTCTCTGTCAAACCTGAGGAGTCTGCCTATGACTCTCATTGTGATTGTCTATTTCTGCAGCCATGCAACAATGCTTGCAGTTTTTTTATATCATATAAAACAGACAAGCGTATCACGTGATGGAGGAAAGTGGTGTTGTGTTCCGGGTTGAAGGATAAGGTAGCCAGCGCAATTACAGGCATGAGACATTTCATCTTACTCCTCACAGTGACAACGCACCTGTAGTTCTGCATTTTTATTACATCAAAACTAAGGACTTGAATTGTAGATGTGATAGGCGACAGTTACCGACTACCATCAGCTGTCTGCATGTAGGTCACTGATTAGTATA
Source organism: Blastobasis lacticolella (assembly GCA_905147135.1). Taxonomy (NCBI): domain Eukaryota; kingdom Metazoa; phylum Arthropoda; class Insecta; order Lepidoptera; family Blastobasidae; genus Blastobasis; species Blastobasis lacticolella. The sequence goes on along the minus strand of LR990053.1, from coordinate 16,552,124 downwards.
GTAAAATGTTGGAATCTATTTCCAAATATTTTAAATTTTAAATTTTTGAACGTGGCGTACGTTCAAAAATTATATAAAGTATTTAAGATTTTTCTTTTTACAATTTCTTACAGATCTGATGTTCATTTGAAGAGAATTGTTATGATAATGGTGTTGATGAAAGAAGAAGTGAATATTTACTCCTGTGATCGGAGTATGTAGGTCATATTGTTTACATACCTTATATACCAATAAAAAAAATTATCAGTTTTTTTTGGAGTTGTGCGACTATGAATGCTAATAGATAGTGTTGTTAGTTTTATCGACTACCAACAATATGCTGCGTCAGCTCCGGTTCCTTGGGTAGTACAAGCTACTTTCTAAGTTTAATGTTAATTCATGAATTAATTTTTCTCTTTGGATAGAGTGTGTTTGTGAGTTTGTATTGTGTGTTTGTGATGGTTTTGTAATGTGTTTGTGGTGTTATTGTGTGTAAATAAATGTTTTCTATTCTATTCTATTGCATCTTGGAATAAACAAATTCAATTTTAATGTTTCAGTACCTACATTTTCTTTTACTTTTGCGACAAAGAAATGAAGATTTCGGAATCTTTTGATAAATTATATCAGATACCTATTATATTATCCCCTTCCGCCAAGAATTTACGATTTGCGAAAGGCTGAAGGTGGTTGCTGGATGCAGCAAGCCAAGACCTGAGTGCATTGGCACTTATTGGCGAAAGCCTATTGGTCTAGTTAATGCTGATGTTGATTATCTCATTAAAGAAACCGTTCTTTTTTCTCCTGCCGCCACAGCATAATATGTGGCGCATTACCAAAAAATGGGAAAATTCCAAGCTCCGATCGTACCTGGCCGTGGTTCACGAAGCCGTGCCGATGGGCCAGCTCCGTGGCACCGTTATACCCTCCTGGTACATGCACCGCGAACTGCTGATGGTACACTTGTGAGGGCACACAGTCCAGTACAGCCATTAACACAAGCGCGCCGAGTGCTACCATAACGCCGCCCAAGCATCGCACGTTAGATACGCGTCCTTCGCATAACTCAACCAAAGTTGTATATACGCCACTCGCGATGCGACAGCCCTTGTTCGCCGCGGACCGCTGGACACGTCCTTTCGGAAGGACGTTGTCCCGTCGACTGCCAGTCGGAGACTACCAGTTCGGAGTTGAGGGCCGACGCATGCGCGCAACTTCGCGCCCTTTCTTTGGGCTACTTGATAACCCGACGTATTGTATGCATGCCATCAATTGACTCGCTCTTCTTAATTGTATCGCTGCTTTCAATTACGACTGGGGGTGGTTCGTTGGCCTTTTTTCGTGGAATCGTATTGACCGGGTGTGGGTAGGGTGGTGGGATTGCGTGCGTGTATTACGCAGATTGCGTGCGTGAGTTACGTGGTGATCTGCGGAAAGCTGCAGGCGGATGGCAAGGTCAGGGTGGTGGACTATGCACCACGCTCATGTACAAGAGCATTAGTGCAGCTAGAGCATCATACAGGGTATTTGATACGTTTTTAGCCAAAATGAGTTTGCAGAAAAAAGAGGGAAATTAGCTGTCTCATAGGCCTAATGAACTCGTTCTTGATTGCGAGGGTAAAATAAAATAAAATAAAATGTTTTGATTGCTATGAAAACCTTTTAACAACTGCACAGGAATATGATCCTTAAGGTGCACTTATGCACCTACGCGCTGTATTACATAGTGGGAAGGTGCCCCGTGTCTCATCGGCGTCCATTTAGTGCTGCCAGAACCACACGCGTCATCTCCTACCTGGACCTGTTTACATGTCTTAGTTTTCCAATAGTTTTAAACGCGTGAAGATTAATTAATAACTTTTTGACTTTTTTCCAGCAGTTAGACTAATGTCCAGTCTAACAAGCTAATAAGCACTCTACTAATAAGCTGATAACATATGTAAAAATATATTTACAGAATGAGATGTACAGGCTTGTTTTGATGCATTCAATTTACAATAAATTATAATATTGGGTCCTTTCATGATGAAATTGGCGTTTTTATTGCAATTACACATTTGCTAAAATGTTTTAAACTAGTAGGCCCGGCGATAATTCGGTCGCGTGGCGTTCTCCCGCTACCCTACCCGGAAAAGTCCAGTTTCCGTCACATTCGCACTACATAACGCTAACTTCATAGGTAAGCATTCTATTCTATTAAAATTACACAAGAGCTACTTCTCTGCGGGTTTCTTACCCTTTTAAAATACCTAACTCATTTTTGTTACATATAAATAAATAACCATTCTTCATTACTGACGGATAAAATACAGGTATGCTGGGAGCATTCCGGGATTTCTCGTTCGAATTAAAGTCGCTTGATTGGGGAATGACTGAAAATCGCAGCCCAATACCCACCTACTAAAAGTATGGTGTTCCTGCTGATGAGTAGACTCTACGGGGTACCATAGCTTTGGCAGTGGAAGGACCTAATATTTGTTTATTGCTGCCACAGCAACGTTTTCTAGGTTCAAAGTTGCAGAGGTTTATATAAAGATAGGTACGTACTACAGACGGCGGGAAAGGACTTTGTTTGACTTTGTACTATGTATAGAATTACATCACATGTTTCATTCGTCATGGATATTTTCTGACCTCTTTTTTATTTTATAATCAGCCCCCCGGGTCCTCGTTCTCGAGAGCACAACCGGGACATTAATGCCAATATGAATGAGAATAAGGAAAAACGACACATAACGCATACGCCACGCAATAGAACCATAAGAATTCAATTTTCAAACCCAAAAACTGTCTCTATCCCGCTTTTTTACTATTATGATCATTACCAAGAGGGAGATAAACGGCTATCTTATCTGCACCGTCTCACTAGAGCTTGACCCATTTTTAAAGTACGGTAAAGCGGTCAACCCTTTCTATGGCGAATGTTAATAAAATGGTTCTATGACATAACGTCAGCTTATGATGAGATTATGAAGAGTTTGGGCCATTTTATCGTAAAGATGCTGTTACATATTTGTTGTTTATCTATCGGTAGACAAACTACAAAACATACCTAATTCTTTATTGCTTACAAAATAACTATCTTCTATTATATTTGATTATTTGAATAAGTTGCCTACCTACCTGTTACTGGTACTATTATTTTGGAAATTTGCTTTGTATAAGTTTACCTTAGTGTAATTTTATGTATTCGATTTCTATATTGACATTAATTATTATGTTATTTTAATTTATTAATTATTTGCTTTCTTTCTTTTATCTATGTAATAATTCTATGCATATAACTCGACGATCTCTTTTATTGAACTGATGTAATCTAATAAGAATTTTATAATCATGTCAGAACTTTAAGAGAGAAATAAATAAATCTAAATCTAAATCTAACAATGGCATAAAAATGTACAGAACTCCTCCAGAACCTCATCTAGCTGTGGGTTAAAGCGGCCATATCGCTGCAAGCGATATCTACCAGGTAATCTTTGTCTAGTGAACCGCTGCATGCTACACCACCGGTCACCACGCAAATAAGAAAAGGTATACCCACTTTATGGAATTAAGCAGTTATCGTAGACTATGGACGTTTACCATATCAATGGTAATCGCTCGCTGTTGTTAGTAACAGTTACCGTCACAGTTTTACATCACGTCGGGAGCATCGGTGGCCTAATGGTTAGGGGGTCCGCCTCGTGCTCCCGGGAATCAGGTTCGAACCAAAGCGCCTTTTCTTTGAACATTAACTGATGCTCTTACGGTGAGAAAACATCGTAATAAAACCTGCACATACAGGCGACTGAACCATGTAACCATAATCCAATTTGGTCAGCTCCTCTATTAACAGGGTCACGGAGGTCAGATGGCAGTCGCTCCACTATAATTACTTGATCTGCCAAATCCTGGATCGTGGTCAAGACAGACTCCACGCTCTCGTGCGAGAGAGCACAAGCGGGACACGAGCACAGTTACGAGCACGTGAGCTCTTTTCGTATATTTAAGAGGAGTGTCCTATGTAAGCTAACCTATTGTTTTCAACACTGCGATTACCAACACGCCTACCAAGCGCGGAGAATATGGGAACTCCACTAACGTGGAGGAGCTTTAAGTCAAGCATTGTATACTTGCGCCACCACTACTCTATAAAACTTTTTTGACAATGTCTAAGAGGATATTGTCAAAAAAGTTAAAAACAAAAAAACGCATCCAAGTGCGTATTCTCCCTTACGGTATGACGCGGCTATTTAACAAATTCCGTCATTCGCCTTTATGGCCTGTCGTTTAGGCAAATGTCGCAGATAATCCCAAAGTTGCTACATTGTGGAACACTTGTTTTTTTATTAAGCAAGACCCTCGCTACCAATTGGTGTGCATGTGATTTTGGACACGGAAAACATCAAGTAAGAGTACTTATAACATAGAAGTTAAGCTTCGATTTTTTTATCAGGGATGAAAAAGGTTTTAAGGTATCCATAACGACCATCCATTTGACGACCTGGGTGGTTCAGTTTGGTTACATGCCAGTCTGCCACGCAGAGGTCCCGGATCGATTCCCGGCCGAGCAGAAATTTAAATGATGAATTTTAAATCCTGTTACAGGTCTGGGTGTAGTATGTATAATAAGTATGTATTTCAAAAGTATATAAGGAGTTAATCCGTTATCTACCACCCATAACACAAGCTCTGCTTACTTCAGGGCTACATGGCGCTGTGTGAATTTGTCTACTCATACTTATTTATTTTTATTATGACAAGCTCTAGCTTGTACAAGAGCTTAGCTGCAAAACCACTTCAAGAAAATTTTCCTCTGCAGCTACAAACAGAGTTTCTGGTGCATTTAAAGACAAAATGATTTTGCTACAAGAAGGATCCATTAACTGTAGGCACCAAGAGACAGGGATTTTTCTATTGAATAAATATAAAAGTACCAGACAGAGTCCGCTCTTCTACTAGGAAAGCAATTTCAGATAAGTATATTGAAAGACGAATCCTTAAAAAATGTGGAATTTGGATTTTGAAGTGCAATAATCCTCCCAAAAGCGACAGTGACTGACAATCAAGTGGATTGTATGTTTAGGTGGTAGGACTCTGTCAAGCCTGACGTGTCCGCCTGGGTAAGTACCACTGCCTTGTCTATTTCTATTGTTGTGTTGCGGTTTGGAGGATAAGTATTCAGCGCAATTACAGTGCTCCGTTGCAAATATTTATTGTAATTGAGAATTTACTGTAGTATACTATTTGCACCTCTATTGTAACGAAATAAAGTTGATATTTAATGACCACTTAAATAGTGCTCGAGCATTTTACCGCTGCAACTGAATTGACCCTTGTGTTTACACGTAGAAAGCTGATTACCAGCGCCGGTCTACCAGCGTTTTTCGGAACCGACTCGCACAGGAAGTCAGCGCAGGCAGTCTCTATACTTTTTGCCTAGGGTTACCAATCCTACTGTATATTATAGCATAGTAGTACTAACTATTTTAGGTGTCTGCCTAATATTATTTTTAAATGTGAATGTAGTAGGCGAATCTATTATATTTTCGTTAGCGTGCACCTACTTTACTTGCTCATGAACCTTACTCGTGAATCACTCTATCTATTGTCAAAAACTGCATTCAAATCCTTTGCCTAGTTTAAAAGATCTAAGATCCTATGTATCTATGTATTACGTGTATAGATCTAAGATCTAATACATAGTTACATAGGGACAGACGGCGGGCAGAGACTTTGTTTTATACTATGTACAGAATAAAAATACTATATATTTTTTAATTGATTCTATATTTACTATATTTTCTGGCTAATTAATCTGAAAATACTATATTTGATCTCAAACAAGTTGGCAACCCTAGTAACAATACTATATTATTTTTATTAATTCTCTATCTATTATATTTTATGGCTAATTAATCTGAAACATCTATATTTCATCTTAAAAAAGTTGGCAACCCTATTTGTGCCATACCAGCACCGATAAGTGACGAACGGCGCCGACGAGCAGGTCGGAACAGATCGGAGCTGGTATGACCTAAAGTATAGAGACGCAAGCAGTTCGCACGATGCAGGTCGGCGCAGGCACCGACTTCCTGCGCGGGCCAGTTCCGGTAAGCGCTGGTAGATCAGCGCTGGTAACCAGCTTTCCACGTGTATACGCCCTTAGTTATACAGCAGCTACGACTATTTGTTAAATTTGAATATTTTATTTTCGCAAACTAGAACACCGCCTCCCCTCACGCGTCACAATTACGCAAAACCCAATAAAACACACAAGAACTTTGTTCGCTTGAACACAAAACGTAAGCCAGATATTATAACGTTGTGTTTACAGCGGGAAGTTTCCGTTGAAGAATTTACATGAGAAACGGCGAGGCAATGGAGATAGTTAACAATTGCGGGTAGTTGTGAAACAACAAAGAACGTGAAATATTATAGCACTGGCTTTCGCCCGCTACTTCGTTCGCGTCGACTTTCACATCTTCCAACTTGAGAAATTAGGTAGTTGACTAGGTAAATAATTAAATTTGATTTTATTTAAAGTGTTTAGTTTTTGCTTAGTAAGGCTCACGGACCGCCGGTTTACCTGATGGAAAGTGGCCACCGTCTTCCAAGACATCTGCAACCTAAAAGGAGCGGATGCGGTGCCGGCCTTTGAGGTACCTGTAGAGTGGAAGACAACCGTGAAAATTCCCATACAAATTTCCATCTCCTATTTCACCGCCTTTATATTTGTTGGACCTCACAACAATATATTGTAACAGAATACTGCTGGCTTTAACCCTCCTCGTGGTGCATTAGTCGGTTAACAATCAGAAGTTGATTATTCCATAATCAGGCAGGCATCAGTAGTACTATTAGGCTGGATGATGTGAGGTCAGAAAGAGTAGAATTTCATACAACTCTTCCTGTCGTAGCCTGATGAGCAGATTTTGTCTATTTTACAGATGAAATTTAACGTAGGCCTCCTATATTTCAGATACAAATAAAATCTAATTATATTTGTCTCATTAAATTTATAAATTACGTTTCAGATACACCGGAGGCCCGCCTAATGACCTGACCGGCCTTAGTGACAAAACGGTTAAGTGGCTCAAGTCTTGTAAAATAGATCTGTAGACTTAATTGTACCTAATATAGGTGTTTTTTTTCACATTAATATGCCATACAAATAAATAAATAAAATTACATTTTTGTAGAAGACTTTCTGATGAGAAAGAATTTTTTAATTTTTATAATAACTTCCAAAAATACAGTGCTCACGGCGTTGAGGCAACCTCTGTTCAAAAATTAAAATTTTCCCATGTCCAGTCCTCGTTTTATTATTATTTTAAACGAAACCCGCGTTTATTAAAAAAATATGAGGACTAAAATTCAACAACATTAAATCTCTGCTTTCATAATTTCCATATTTCACAGGATGGAGCCAAAACAATTTGCTACGTCCTCATAACATTATACGGGTACGCAAACTTTTCCCTCAATGAAAAAACAGTTCTGACTCTGGGTACCGCGGACTGCATTCATATGAAACTTGGACTCCGTCCTAGAGTTCGGAACTTCTAGAACAAACACGGCATTTGAATTTCCTATACAGGGCCGTAGTTAGCAAGACACGTGGCTTTAGAATCTATGGCCCTCTTTTAATTAAATATTCTCATTGTATTCCATAAATTAAAAAATATGATGTGGCGCCATGGGTGATTTCACTGATACCCAAGATATATGTTATTCCTGGTTTGGGAAGCCGGGCAACAAAAATTGTTATGTTCTAATCACAACTGCCATTTAACATGTACCTTACTGTATTTTTAAAATAAATAAAAAGAGTAAAGAGAGTATAAGAGTAAATTAGTACCTATTCTGTACGTCAGACTTTATTGTACTGGAGTCTCCTTTATAGGGTATGTTGTAATTATAATAGTTTGAATGAAAACGATGGAACCAATCACGTGATAGAGTACGCACAAGATAATTTTTCTCCTATTAATAGGTTCTTGGTACTGTTTCGGTTAATATTACAGGTACTTATTTAACAATTTCCCTTGGTTAATAGCCAAACAGCAAACAGCTGTTAACTTCTCGTATTAAAACAAGAAGTTAACAGCTATTTGGCTATTAACCAGTCATTAGATGTTAGTAATGTCAAATCTTAAGGAAATGAGAAAAAGGCAGCTGGTGGAGTTAGTAGTACAATGATAAAAATCTGTTTATATTTACGTAAAAATTTGCATGCATTCTCTACAGTAATTGTAAATAATCATAAATATATGTACATGTGAACGAGATAGATGCTGCTTTCCAGAATTGTTCTACACGTTTGTTACCACTTTAAAGTGCCATCAGATAAAATAAAATGAATTTTAAGGCCCAAACAGTACCCGAATCCAGTCCTGCCGCAGCCCCCTTTGAATTGAACACTCCGACTTGCTGGTTCCAAACTGGGAAGTCATGTTTTTAAAAGCATATTCTGTGAGGCCACACGGATAGGTGATTTGCATAGGTCGGGTTTCAAACGCACCGATCTATATGTAATGAAAGGAGAATGAAAGCATGGGCTGAACAAATGGATTTATGGCCTTTGAATTGGAGTGACCATGAATAATATAGGATCCCTCAGAGACCTTAATATTTAAATAAATTAATAAAACATATGTTTTAGCTATATCATTTTAAAGGTCATAGGTTACCTCACAACATATTCTACATCACAAATACATATTCTACATTGGCCATGTGAGTAGAATAGCACCGACCCCTTACACTCGCGGGTGTCGTACAAGGCGACTAATGTTTTCGAGGCAAAAGATCAAGAGTCTCGAAAATGGGTAGAAGCGTTTTCTATTGTTATATTTATAACACGATCTCCAACCCGCCTGCTAAGCGTGGATATTATGGCAATAACCTCCCCTTTTGTGGAAGATGCTTTAAATATTACAGTGGCCTGTTGTGGGCTGTGATGATGATGATGACGTTTTAGCTACGCCATTGTAAAGCATGTAGGTTAAATTGCCTCACACTATATTCTACATTGAAAAGTAAGCTAATTTTAAACAGCCAATAAAAAAGAGTACCAACAAAACTACTGTGAAACGAACTGTAATTGGATTTTAATTAACTGACTGTTAATCGCACATTAAGTCATTACCAAACCGTCCTAATTACGTAAACCTGATTAATATGAATTAATTGAATTTCATCATTGTCAATACAGCGTGAATTGCCTTATCGTTTAGCCGTTTAGTGGGTAGCTTAATTGAAATGTGACAGCCCTATTGTTGAGGCAGGGGTGGTCAACCTGCACACATTTATTTCTTTATATTAAAAAGCTATTATCGTTGTTGTGTATTCTTCGACTATAAGTCTACTATTTGGAAGATAAGAAAGTTTTAAAGGTATAGTTGTGTTTAAATTTTTTTCAGTATAGTTTAAGTAGGAACTGAAGAGCATTCAGAAAATGTTTATGTAGTGCGGCTTTAATATATAATTTTCTAGATATTAATCTTATGTAATTTAAATGTTTTGTCACTATCACAAGAAAACGGGTACAAGAAAAAGGATTGTGGTACGTTAATAAAAAACAGGATACGAACTATTGATACCCCAATTGCGGAACGAAATGTAGACCCCGGGTTGTGCAGCCCTGCCCATCGGGTTGGGCCTGAGGTAAATGAGTCTATAATGGACTCCTCACACAATGGGGATATCTCAATGGCATTATAACGAATTGTGATAGAGCCTTTCTCATTTCACTCGCTGAGATCCCCACCGAGTAAGGCACACGTCTAGTGAATAGCCGGCTTTAAAGATCCGAAGAGATTGTATTGTTGAACTGAATGGCGGCCATTATGAGAGGTATCTATAACAAAAGTTTGTTTATCAACGGCCCGACAATAATTTAAATTTTCGAGAGGTTCGAGTTCTGAGGTGAGTGTTCCGAGTGTTTGCGAGTTTGCAACCCCTGGAGTTGGAATTACTCCGGCTTGGAGGGTTTACAAATATTGGAGTTTATCGGTAACCATTTTGTTGGCATTTTGAAATGTTGAGTGGAATTGATATATTGTAGAGCGATGGCCTGAAGGTTAATATTCTGGCGACTGAATATGTAACCAGGGTCAAGTTCCCCTGTTAGCAGGGTCACGGAGGTCAGATGGCTAGCTCTACTGTAATCACCTGATCTGATAAATCCTGGTCAATTCTAATTCTAATGTAAATGAAAAGCGCCTGGCAAGGCGCTGAGGTGAAATCCTCTAATTAAAACTAATGGGCATCATACAAAAAGTACCAGAAATGTAGAAAGTGTCGGCTAAGAACTGAAAAGTAATTTAGTTTGATAGAAATCTTCATTTTGAAAATTTCTTTGAGAACAACTCAAGTTCTGAGGTTCGAAGTACAAAGAATAAGAGGAGATCTTTGAAAAGATCTGTGGATATGTGCGAGGCTAGGGATTTGTGTCAGGACTGAGCAAAGTGGCGGTCCATAGTCTCCACCTGTGGGACAGAGGCGTGAGCTATATGTATGTATATATGTATGTATGTACAGCTCTAGTGATTATCGTACAGCTTAATTGTCCTAACAAGAAATGTTCAGAATAATGCGTACTGTCGAAATAGCTACACAATTTTTAAATTTTTGTACTTTTTGTATTTGCTGTGAATGGTCTTCGATATTATAGGACGGATTGAATCAATTTTTTTAGTTTGACGAGTGGTTGCCGAAATAATCCAAAGTTAATATCGCCAAGGCCGTGTGGTGTCCGGCAAGGCCATGTGGTGTCCTGCAGAGTAGAATAGCACCAACCCCTTACACTCGTGGGTATCGTACGAGGCGACTAATGTTTTCGAGACAAAAGATCAAGAGTCTCCGTAGTCTGGAAATGGGCAGCAGCATTTTCCATTGTTACATTTAAACACTGCGATCTCCAACCCGCCTGCGAAGCGTAGAGATTATGGCAATAACCTCCCCTTTCGTGGGAGAGGCCGTAAGTCCTGCAGTGGACTGTGACGGGCTGTGTTGATGAATATCGCCAATCGCCACACTGAAGCTCGACGTACGATGTAGTTTAATATTTGAATACGCATTTTTATTAACTATTCGATAAGCCAAAGTCCAGCTTAAAACGCAATAATATTTAATAAACACCAACAAAAACCATTAACACCTTGATCTTGACTGATTGTACATAGAAAACTATGATAGAACTGAGAGTTCTAGTGCGTAAGGTGTAATGGAAATAACACTACTGTGGTTACAGTATTTTCTCCTATTCGGGTTGGATATAGTGCGTAAGCGTCTTACGTAACTGTAGGTTGATTATATTTTAGTTGTTCATTGTTCATGTTACCCAAATAGTAAATAAATACAAATCAAAAGTTGCTACGTAATAACGTAGACATTCGTAGACGGGCTACGGTTGTCGTAGAAGTTTATTAAGTTGGAAGTCACCTAAATAAATAAATAAATGAAAATCGCTATTTGAGTGATTTGATGGTAGATAATAGGTCGGGGAGAAAGTTTCTTCGCATTTAATATGAAAATTCAAAACATTTTTTTAATATAGTTTATTTATATTTAAGTAAAGTATGTAGGTACCATTTTGTTCGATAACTTTTTGCCATCTTATAGGCAGGGACATGATCCCATTGCTATAGAAATTTTGTGGCTTCTGATCAAAAAACTGCGTCAAGTAGTTTTGGCAGTCCTCTTGTGATGTTAACCTGACACTGCCTAAAGAATTCTGAAGAGACCGAAACAGGTAGAAATCCAAACTTTGTTAATTTTTGCTGATTGGTTAAAGATGTGTGAGGTCTAGCGTTATCATGATGTAAAACCACAACCCTTCTGTTGATTAATTCCGCCCGCTTAATCTCAACTTCTTGCTTCAATCTTATCAGTTGTTCGCAGTAGAGTTCTGAATCGATGGTCCTGCCTGGTGTTAACAGCTCATAATGAATAATGCCCTTCCAATCCCACCACACACACAGCATCACCTTGTTGCGAGTTAACCCGGGTTTCGCCACAGTCTGTGAAGCCTGACCGGCCTTTGACCATGACCTTTTTCGCACGTTCTTGTCGTACGTGATCCACTTTTCATCACCAGTTATCAATTTCTTCAAAAATGGTTCAGTTTTATTACGTCGTAATAAAGAATCACAAATGAGTACACGGTTCATTAGGTTTCTTTCAGAGAGCTCGTGAGGTACCCAAATATCGAGCTTTTTTTTGTCCCCTTATTTTTTTCAAATACGCCAAAATTTGTTTTGTGGTCAATTCCCAGTTCTTCAGCTACGTCGTATCTACTGATATGCCGATCTTGCTCCACTTTTTAAAAAAAAGCATCCATTTTATCCGTAACAGGGCGACCAGAGCGACATCTTTGACATCAAAATTTCGGGATTGAAAACGCTTAAACCAAATTTGTGCTACTCTCACAGACTCTGCATTAGGTCCATAAACATCGCAAAAAATTTTTAGCGGCTTGCGTTGCATTTTTACCTTTTTTGTAGTAAAATTTTAAAATGTATCTAACTTCTTCATTAGATTCACTCATCTTAACGGTAAGAAAATCAAATGAAAATCACGCATTTTCATAATTTGAATTTGGAATTATCTTCTTTAAAATTTAAACTTTTAAATGATACCAAAACCAGCCAGGTACAAATAGTATAGCCAAAGAGGTTTTATATCATGTTCATACATACTATATGCGAAAAGACTTTTCCCCGACCTAATATTATTTGTTGTAAATATTTGGAATTTAGGTTTTCAAAATCACTGTTTTTTCAATTAATATTATCAAAGGTTGCAACGTAATAACGTAGACGTTCGTAGGCGGTCTTCGATCGTAATAATAAATTAGAATGTTACAAATATAAACTCAAATGCCAATTAATTTTTCTGAGCTACACGTTTTAGACTTACTAAACTAAAAGCGGTGTCCCACCAGATCCAAATGCAATGCGTCTCTAAGATATATAAAATAATCATCTTGGCGTTAATACCCCGGTTGTGCTCTCGCGCGCAATGGCTCGGGATTCGCTTTAACCATGATCCAGGATTTCATAGATCAGATAACTACAGTGGAGCGACTGCCCTTTGACCTCCGTAACTCTCTTAACAGGGGAACCTGAACAGTTTAGGTTATTGTTACACCCAACACGATATTTTCCCTCACCGTAATAACATCCGTTAGTATTCATCCACTGTACATAACGAAAAAAAAAACATTGGTATATAGCAACACTGGGGTCTAAACCCGGTACCTCAGAGTACGACTCGGATTCCTCAACCATTACACCACCGAGACTCCCTACGCCCTCCTATATAAAACCGACTATAGTACCCATATACCTACGAAAGAATGTGTCAACGGTCCGTAACCCATAAACGGTCGGATAACTGCACCCTAACCCGTTGCGTACTAGAATCTTATTTAGCTTTATCACCTCATAAAAACGCGTAAGTGTGGCCACGAGAGCGTCCAGGGTCTTACCGCGAAAATTAAACGCAACTTAGACTTATGTAGTGACATGAATATCAAAATATCGTGTCGAATTGAACTATTTAGCTTGTCGTTGAGTATCAAAAGGGTTGCATCATTAATTTTTCTGTACGTTCGATATTTGAGTACCCCTTATATCGTTCTATATCGGTCCATAAATGATGATCTTGGCGTTAATGTCTCGGTTGTGCTCTCGAGCACGAGGACCCGGGGTCCGCGTTGGCCATGATCCAGGATTTGGCAGATTAGGTAATTACAGTGGAGCGACTGCCATCTGATCTCCATGACCCTGCTACTAGGAGAACCTGACCAGATTGGCACATGGTTACACATTCAGTCGCCTGAATATGCAGGTTTCATGACGATCGCCATAAGATTATAGTTAAATAGGAGTTACAGCGTTGAAATCGAATATTGGCATTGACTTGAAATTAATAATATAAAACTATGATCCTTTGTGCGTTTAAGGAACTACAGTTTTTGCTAGCTTCGTCCGCCTAAAATTCTTTATAAAGTCGAGAAGTATAAAATTTGCAAAATTTTATACTTTTCTATCTTTTTTTTTATGACTTACGGTAGGCAAACATGCAAGCAGGCTACCTGATGGGAAGTAGTCACCACTGCTTATAGACATTAGCAACACCAAGAGTATCGCTAGTGCGTTGCCCACCTCTATAACACGTTGATCTGGTAGCAAAAAGGCAAATGCCTCTCCACTGCCAGAGCCACGGTTCCCCAAATCCCCACCCCATGGAGCACTGGAGACTATACTCACCAGCAGAAACACAATACTATTTAAAAGAGTATTGTTTAGCTGCGGTATTCTGTAAGGTGGAGCTACTTCTGTCTTTCATGGATACCTCAAAATGTGGCACCACATCTACTCTCTTTCCCTGTAGCAAACGAATGATTTAAGTAGGTAATGCAGATATCTTGAAGATAAATAGACTACATCAAGCGGCTGTCTTGGTTAAGATTATTATGTCCCTGAAGACGTCTAGATAGTCTCCGAGAGCAGAAGTAAGATATCTCTGTCTTTCATTTTTTCTTATTTCAAGATATGTTGCAGATTGACTTTAGAACAAGAAATAGGTACCTAGATAAAACTATCAACATTAAATTGCACACATTCAATCAGGACTTAATAACGTTAAATTCAAACGGTTTTTAATTTATTTAATGATGTCCTGGAAAGCGGTGACCATTGTCCATCAGGTAGACCGTTGCATCTCTAGCCAATAAAGAAACGTCACGGCATTTACCAGTCTACATATCTCATTCTCACGTCAGGTACAAGCATAAATCAGCTGACGAAACCAAGATGGCGTCCAATTGTCATTTTATTACAGCCATTACGAGGCCGAGAGCGTTTCGTTGAAATTCTCATACGAATGACGCCATGGTATTTAATGTGGGAATGTCAGGAGCGTCATTGGCCGAGTGGTTAAGATATCCGACTCGTAAGCGAGAGGTACTGGGTTCTAATCCCACTACCGACATGTACCAATGACTCTTTTCTCAGTTATGTACATTAGTTGAATGCTAACCGATGCTCTTACGGTGAGAGTAAACATCCGCCAAGATGGAAGTTTTTTATGTCAGCTTCGTTTTAATTAATGTAATAGCTGTCTGTATTATAGCTATGAGCATCCCTTTAATCTGCTGTAAATGCAAAGTTAAGTCCGACGTTCTACCTTCAAGTGGAGTGAGCTAGTTATCTTCTGCAGCATGATAGAAGGTTTTGAGCCCTTGACGTAAAAGTAGGGTGTTAATTAAGTGTGAAGTGGATGTTATCTATGTGTATCTGTGTCATCGTGGCTTCTGAACGTAAGGTTCGATTGCGATGCATCTTTTTTATTTGAAAGTCAGATTATTCGAGATCGTTCTCAAATATTTGTTGGACAATGCTTTTGTAAAAAGCGGTTCAGCTGTGTTTGAGTATCATCATCATCTTGGCTTTTAATGTCCCGGTTGTGCTCTCGCGCACGAGGGCCGTGGGTCAGCCTTGTTCATGATCCAGGATTTGGCAGGTCAGGTAATTATAGTGGAGCGACTGCCAACTGACCTCCGTGACCCTGCTACCAGGGGAACCTGACCAGATTGGATCATGGTGACACATCCAGTCACCTGAATGTGCAGGTTCCATCACGATGTCTTCCCACGCCGTAAGAGCTGCTGCTGTGTTTGAGTATATCATCATCATCACAGCCCGTAACAGTCCACTGCAGGACTTAGGGCCTCTCCCACGAAAGGGGAGGTTATTGCCATAATCTCCACGCTTGGCAGGCGGGTTGGAGATCGCAGTGTTTAAATATAACAATGGAAAATGCTGCTGCATATTTTCCAGACTACGGAGACTCTTGATCTTCTGCCTCGAAAACATAAGTCGCCTTGTACGACACCCATGAGTGTAAGGGGTTGGTGCTATTCTACTCTGCCGGACACCACACGGCGTTTTATTGAGTATATAAATTAGTTTAACTACAGAAAGAGCAGAAAAAATATTTCGGTATATAGAGAGGCCAAGGTAGCTAACTTTCCTATCTTATTGGGCGTACCTATTTGGATCATACACCTAGATGATATTCGACTAAAGCCACACACTGTGTACTCGCGTAAAGCAAACACTGTAGATTCGGCGCGCGGTTGAGTCAGCGCTATTTAGTTTAACCTACTTTACATAATAATTATATTTTAGTAGTGAATTAGTTCTCCACTGAGTTCCGTACAGTGCGTATTCCTCTACCATAACCTAATACCATTTTAATATAAAGTATATAAAAGTAATTAATGTTCAAGCGAATGTGTTTTTACCTACTGGTAGACGACCTGAGTGGTTCAGTGGTCAACATGTCGGTCTGCCACGCAAGAGGTCCCTTATACGAATTTTAATTTCTGTTACGGGTCTGGGTGTTCTATGTATAGTAAGTATGTATTTAAAAGTATATAAGTAGTTTATCCATTATCTAGCACCCATAACACAAGCTTTGCTTACTTTGGGGCTAGATGGCGCTGTGTGAATTTGTTCACGATTATTTATTTATTTATTTACTGGTAAGCTTACATATACTTGCTTACATTTACAATACAAGCTCTCTAGTAACACCCATCTGACTTAGAACACATCACCAAGATATCTGATGATATATTGGTGGATGATGATTCATCATCATATCAGCCGAAAGACATCCACTGCTAGGCATAGGCTTCCCCCTGAGATCCACCTAGTGGATGACCTACCCTCGCTACGTCTTTCGGTACGTGGTCGTCATTCGAGAACTTTACTACCCTATCCGTTGGGGATGGCCGTGTGGTGTCCGGCAGAGTAGAATAGCACCAACCCCTTACGCTCATGGGTGTCGTACAAGGCGACTAATGTTTTCGAGGCAAAAGATCAAGAGTCTCCATAGTCTGGAAAATGGGCAGCAGCATTTTCCATTGTTATATTCAAACACTGCGATCTCCAACCCGCCTGCCAAGCATGGAGATTATGGCATTAACCTCCCCTTTCGTGGGAGAGGCCCTAAGTCCTGCAGTGGACTGTTACGGGCTGTGATGATGACTACCCCATCGGTAATCTGTTCTGCGAACTATGTGCCCTGCCCACTGCCACTTAAGCTTGGCAATCCTTTGGGCAATGTCGGATATCATCAACCATCATCTGAAGACTATACGGCCACCATAAACCGTACAGCATTAGTCCAACTTATTTTACGGTTCTATGGACCTAAAACATAAAACTTAATCCTATTAAAATATCATCAAAAGTTATCACTTTGTCGATTAAATAAAGCGAGATAATAATTGAATAAGATAATAATTCCGTGAACATTGTACTTACGCCATTCACCCACATCATTGAACACTTTTTCATTTTACTACGCGTCCAGATTAACGATCTTGCTGCGTTCTGGAGGAAGTTTATTGGGCCATAAACTCGGCCATAAATTCGGCCATTAAACCTACAGACTCACTTTAAATTAACCAGAAAAAACTGACACTGTTATTTTGTAAACCGCCGCTGATAAAAAGGTATTTACTTGTGTCTAGGAAAAGCTTACATTAATCTAGTCTATATACTATTTTAAGTAAATAAATACTTAAATGTGAAAGTGGTAAAGTTACTTTTGATATCTGCAAGAAAACTGCCTCGCATAAAAGTTGAGAAAATTATTGGTACGAATTTTTAACATGAACGGACACTCATGTTTTAATACCCCCTTTTATATGTGTGTTGCATAAATTACTATTACCGATGACCTGGTAAAGATAGCAGGTACTAGATGGATGCGGAAGACACAGGACCGGCCCTTGTGGATATCTCTGGGGGAGGCCTAGAATAGAATAGAATCAACTGTATTGCGTTAACTGTGTAGTTACATTACTGCAGATAGTTTTGCAAATAGGAAGAACAACAGTTTACCCATAGCGGGTATGCAATTACAATTAAAACAAGTTACAAATTGCTTAAAAAACGAAAAGGATATTTAATTAAAATAGACATTTCTGCAATAACAAATATAACGTACTTACTGTTTAAAGCATGAGTTGTAACAAGTAGGTATCTTAGATTAGATTTTCTTAGGTCTATGCCCAGCAGTGGGCCCCGTTCGGCTGATATCATGCTGTTTTATTCAACATGTAATCCATGTAATCCAATCCATGGTAGCATGTAGTAGGCATTGCAATGTAAGGTATTTTTAATTATTGATTTAAATTTTTCTAGGAAACTGCCCTCCACGTACAAAGAAACCCACAAACATTAAATTTTTTGGCGTTTACTATATTAGTGCCTGTAGATTAACTAATCAATGTTAAATAACCAAAACGGCAGGTGTCGGAAAACTCAAGACAGTCTTTATACGAGTATACTCTAACACAGCAGAACAGATTTATTTATTTATTAGAAGGAGTACCAACAGCTGTACATTACAATGTATAAAGTTGTAGTATAAAACAGTAAGCTACACAAGCACACAAACACGCAGTAGCGCGTACAATAGGCACTTAGGTAAATTCTCAAATAGATTTAAAACGAGAAAATAATAATAAAAAATAGAATATTTAACACTTACAGCTATAGTAGGTACAAACAAGAATCACACAAACAACATACACCTAGACTTCATGGAACGCTGTCAAAGAAAGCTTTCTACGAAACAAATTTTAATACCCCCTTTTATATGCGAGTTGCATAAACTACTATTAAATACGTACTTACTACACCCAAACCCATAACAGAAATTAAAATTCATCATTTCAATTTCATCTCCGCCGAGAATCGAAACCGGGACTAGTCAGAGAGTACCGATCTGACAGCTCAAAAATGCCTCGCGTCCGCTAATTTACTTAGTGCGATCGGACTGCAATCGAATCTCGTAAAACTGCCATTGAGCAGCGATTCCAAACCGATTACAATTGAATCAAGATATTAGTAACAGTGGCAGAATATAAAAAATGGGTCAAACTGGCATTGAGCTGCAATTGCGATCCTAATCCAATCACAATTCTATCGTGGTATTAGTATATTAACGGACTTAGCGGTATAGGTTTATAATGTAAAATATGAACTATACGGGTTTTAAGCCTGAAACAAAAGTATTTAAATTTTATTTATTTAGTTTTATTGTAAGTATCGCAGATAACATCTACGATTCATGCACCGAGGTTTCAAAAACGAAAAATCAAACAGCAGGTTGTCACTGTTCTCAGAGTACCTATGCTCGCCCACTTGACACTACGACCTACACATGGCCGCGGTGCTACAAACGGTGCGAAGGTGGAAAAAGACAATCGCAACTGTCACCCGCTCCCGCTAATTGAATGCAGCCCGAGGGTAATATAATTCGCAACTCCACATCCGTACGCCTGTTGGGGGCCAGTTGTTTCGCGCAAACGACGATGTATGCCTGCCGCGGGAACGGCGCGAAAAAAGCGGGCCGTTCGAAATAGGACGCTTCGAATTCCGGATTCGAAATTCGAACTATCGCGCGAAATGTAGTGGCCAGGGATTGGAATAAAAAATATATATTTGACGAATGTTAAACCTATTTCAGTGACAGATGAACCATTGCGGTGTACCAATCTGCTCCCGATACTGTTCAATCAGTCAAAGGGTCCCTTAGCACATGAGCTTTTTAAATTAAATATTTTACAGTTATTCAATATAATTTAAACATTATACCTACCTATTATACTAAAATACCGTACTGTGGTTTATTCTTTGAGGGATCTTAACTACCACAATATGGTAACCAATTTATGGTCATTGGTATATTTCTTGTTACTATTTTACAGATTTTAAGCTAGAGAAATTGCAAAAAAACACATATTAATGAAAAGTAGGAAAGTATTCATATATTTTCTAATTCCTTTTTATGATCTAGGTATTAGAGTGACATTTGCTTATAAATCTTATATTTCATGTTGCGTGCTAAAATGCAACGAAAACGTAAAAGAGACTACTCATTATCATGCTTATGTATATTATATTTTACATAAGCCAACAGCGTACATAGTGTAACAATCACGAAACCTGTGCCCGCAAAAAATACACCAAAAAATACGCTGCAAAAACATATCATAAACAAATTCCATAATAAAAAATTTGGTTAGGTGCAAAATTGGTATCTCAGGGCGCGCCCCTCCATTCCCTGCTCTATTACCCCCAAATTCGCGCCTAAGGGCTGCGCTGTATGAAAATATTAGCCGACCGCGCCACCGCCCGCCAAATCTCGTTAGTTCCAAATTTGAATATCGGCCAATCAGCGCGCACCGCGGCGGCGACCCGCGTGGATTCGATTGCGATTTTTTCTTTTTATAGTTAGGTATTTTTTCACGACTGCCAGTACGCTTCTATTCCTATCCATGGAGGGCGCTGTTAACTAGATTACATTCTGTTCGTAGTTGCATTTGCAATATTTTTTGTTGACTGTCTTTATTTTTTTACATTTTGAATGAAAATTCGCTGAATCGCTTTTTCATCAGAGAATTTCTATGTAAAAGCTATTCCATTGCGATATTTCAACGTGTACGGGTTGTTTTTGACTTTTATTGAAGTAACAATAAATGTATATTTTTTAGGGCTGTAACAGAAAAGAAATAAAACATCTAACTACATCAAGTTGGATTAATAAAATAGTGATTTCAAGGTGTAACCCACAGTCGATAGTCAGTTGTTTGATTATTTAGGAAGTAGACTGCGCCCAAGATAGCTTTGTTCGCAGCTGAAAATGGAACTAAATTTGAAATATAAAAAATTAACAATTCCCAAAAAAACAATAGCGTCGTACATACAGACCTATCTCGCGTGCACTCTACCGGACATCATTCAGTTTGAATCATGTCAAAAATATATTTTAGTCTATTTGTATGTAATTGTTTGTTGTACAGATAATGATGCACATTGACTCGGTTCAGCTTTACTCTCAAACGTCCGATAGAGACGGCGCTATACAAAGCAGAACTAGCGGATGCGCATTATTTACTACGGACAACTGTACACTGTACTGATGCTGGTGCGCAGGCATATTGTTAAAAAAGACCTTTACTTTTTGTTTTTATAAACAGACTAGCCAGGCATTTGAT
This sequence comes from Blastobasis lacticolella, assembly GCA_905147135.1. Classification (NCBI taxonomy): domain Eukaryota; kingdom Metazoa; phylum Arthropoda; class Insecta; order Lepidoptera; family Blastobasidae; genus Blastobasis; species Blastobasis lacticolella. The sequence continues at coordinate 16,531,072 of LR990053.1, read as the reverse complement.
CGCCATAGTGCAGTAAACCCCGCCCTAGTGCAGTAAGATGCTCTTACGGTGAGGGAAAACATCGTGATGAAACCTACACATTCAGGCGACTGGATGTGTAACCATGATCCAATCTGGTCAGGTTCCCCTGGTAGCAGGGTCATGGAGGTCAGATGGCAATCGCTCCACTATAATTACCTGACCTGCCAAATCCTGGATCATGGTCAAGGCGGACCCCGGGCTCTCGACCGCGAGAGCACAACCGGGACATTAACGCCAAGATGATGAGTGCAGTAAATGCGGGGTGAAGTTGGTGGAGTTCTTCCTGCAGTACCCAAACGCGAAATCGCCGTGAAAAGAGAAGGAAGAAAATTTGGTTTCTCCTCCGTAGCATGTAAAACAATGTTCCATCTAGCTTCAGCAATTGTGGTAACGAAGACTGACTGAAATTCGCTTCGACCGCTTTTGTCAATGACCAAAACGCCTTACTCTGCCTTACTTAAGGAGGAGGGTAAGAGGCCAGTTTGGCGAAAATCCGGCTTATGTGGTCGAATCGAACATAGCTTAGGGTCTTTTCGCAAGACTTGGCAGCGAGGTTAAAGGTGTTCAGTTTGCGAGTTTCCAAAGACATGTGCGCTCAAGCCTTAGCCCATGCAGAGTATGCCGCATGCTTCAACGCGACTGCATTCAGCACTGAATCATGGACGAGATTTGCCGCTCATCGATATGTTAGAATACGGAAAAATTATTTCATACCCTGCTGTGCAACCACAGTAAAAGCTTCAGCACAACTCGACGGATCGCGCGAAGAGAAGCATGCCTCCCTCTTCTTATTTTAATTTATTCCAAATCATCTTTATTCCAATTCGAATTTATGTTAATTTAATTTTCTCTAATTTTTTAATTTTTAGTTCACTTAACATTACCTATCATTAAATATTTTTTTCGTATTTATTTTACATTATCACAATATAATATGTATATTACCTTTTATTTAACCTGTTTTTTTATTTTCTATGCTTGTAACAATGTGAATGCTATTACCAGAACTAGTAACCAGTATTACTAATAACCGTTGCAATAAAACTCAATCTTCCCAACTTGACGAACAAAATCACAAAAGTCAAGACCAATTCTCCAGTTTATACTAGATCTCTGGTAATGCTCAGTTACGATTTGTGTATATTTTTATTAGAAGCAAAGACTTGCTATAGCCATCCAGCGGGGGAATTCAGCCAGCTTAATCGGCACCATTCCATTCAGTGGCAGCGATTTCGGAGATATTTGTAGTTAGATTTTAAGATTACGGTTGGTTTATTTAGCTTCAGTTAGCCATTGTTTAGCTTATGTTATATTTGTGGGTTGTTGATAAAGACAGATTATTTACCGAAGCAGAGTGCAGAGCAGTGCAGTGCGTACATTGCTGCAAATTGTTTTGCAAATAGAAAGAAGAACAGTTTACCCATGGCGGTTATAGAATGCAAGCAAAGTTACAATGTACTTAATTAATCTAAAAGGTAAATTTATGTAAACAAGACATTTCGATCATAACAAATAGAACTTACGGTTTAAAGTAAGAGTTATAACTAGTAGGTATCTTAGGTCTACGAGTAGGTTTTGCAGTCACAGAATCCTTGTAAATTGTAAAATACATTATTGAAAAGAAATATCTTTAGTTTTTTTTTAATTTACTGAAATCTGAACCTTAAACAGTAAAGGAATAGGGTAACCCGCACTCACAGGTGAGAAAACTGCATTTCCTTATGACCTCACATGAACTCAGGTGTAGTTCAATAATATTATTATGACACGCGACTACAAATAATTGTTATCAGCGAGTACCTGTAATTGGCTTTACTGTATCTATTCATAGTATGTAATGTGTTTTTATGAGCTGTTGGTACTCCAGTAAATAAATAAATAAATAAATAAATAAACTTAAGACTGGATTTGTTGCTAGGGTGTGTGGTGGCCGTGTGGTGTTCGGCAGAGTAGAATAGCACCAACCCCTACGGGTGTCGTACAAGGCCAGAGCCTTGTTGGCCGTGTGGTGTCCGGCAGACCGGACACTACACGGCCAACACTTTGCACTTGGATAATAAATTTTCTAAAGGAACACTAAATCAGGGTCGTTCTCGAAGGATACTTTCCGGAATAGAAGCGATAGACGCCGCCGGTGTTCCCCAAAGTTCCGTCTTTTCATTGGGCATTCATAGATGGCAGTGAAATAACTGGCTATTTATTATAAAAAAGTTGCAACATCTAATTTTCATCATTTCCCTTCTGCCATAAACAAGGTTAAAATAACTATACGATCAGCCTTATAAAGCAATGATCGTAGGCACTGGAGGTTATAGGTATAACAAAACAATTTTTTCTATAATAAAAATAGCTTCTAAAGGAACGCTCAATCTGGGTCGTTCTCGAAGGATACTCTTCGGAAGAAGAAGCGACCGGCGCGATAGCGGAAGAAGAGATGAACTGTTAAACTACTCAAAGGATATTAAGGTAGGGGTAGGGTAAGGGTAAGACGCCACACGAACGAATGCGCGCCGGGTCCAATAGTTAAATATATAGTACCTAAAGCATATAGGTTTAACTTGCTGTTAAATCAAATAATTTCCTACACGATTTTTTTCATTCTTCTCCGTATTTCATTATTTTGCCCTCCGCAACATACGGGCTAGATACCTACACAAGTTGTAGTCGATTGTGTAGTGAAAGCCAATCAGTCGTAACTGCGCCCACGAGCAAATGTCAATAAAGCTCATAACGCGGTGACGTCTCCAGGGAGTGCGTGGTTCGTTTTTTATTTCGAAGTCCATTGGATGTTCAGACGGAAATATCCTTTAAGGTTGTGTGTTGGTAGTGGTGTTATGTACCTACAATTATTAAGATAGAGAATATGGAGTATTTTTAACACGCTTTTTCTTTTTATATAGAATATATAGATGTAAGTAGTCCGTCATTATAATTATAGATTTCCTGAGAAATGTGTGTGTCGGACAGGAAATGTGTGAAATTAATTTTGTTATGCACTTTATATAATTATTCTGTATATAATTTCATTTTACACTTTTCCTAGAAATGTCATAAATACACAATTCGGAAATGTGTTAATTTCACTGTTTTTTTTTATTTGTCAAGGAACCGAATCTATCAAAAACGTCGTTCTCTCATAGTTGCGAGAAGTTAAGCAACGAGCATGTTCGTTGTTAAGAACCGAACGGAAGGAACCACAACGATCTTTACGTCGGTCCACCTTGTGGGAAATCTACCCACTCCACGTCTTGCGGTACAAAGATCCAGAGATCTACCACCGGTTATTTTCTTCCTTAGCTACATGGGATCTTGACACAAATCAAAGCACTCGGGACTCCTGAGTTTTTTTACAGTCGAATGAACCATTTCGCTTCTACACATAGCAATCTCGCTTCGGGCGGAACGTGTCGGAATCGCGTGCCGATAAAAAAAATATTAATAAAACTTCCAGCTTTAAAACTTGTTCGAACGATTCCGAACGAATTCTTGTGGTTTTTCGATCCTCTTTATGGGAACGACGTTTATCGTTTAGCGTAGATGAGAATACCGTCGGCGAGGAATAATTTTCCGACATTTTACTATCTTGTTTTTAAGGGGAAGATATAATTTTTATCTTTACTAACTCAGGGGTGCCGTGAGTCTAGGAGAGTGGAATATTCCACCAAACTCTTTCTATTTGCTAATCGAATAGAGACAGTTTGGTTAGAATATGGTTAGCAATATTTTCCGTTTCCATTAATTAAATACTGCAAATTCAATAATAGTAAAGGGTAATGGTTAAAGTAGGCTTCACAGCATAAGCAAGACTCTGGTCAGCATTGTTGTCCGTTAAATATTTTAAATACACGTGCCGTATGGTGTTCGTCAGAGTAGAATAGCACCAACCCCTCGCACTCGTGAGTGTTGTACAAGGCGATTAATGTTTACGAGGTAACAGATCAAGAGTCTCCGATAGCACTGCGATCTCCAATCCGCCGGCCAAGCGTGGACGCCATGCATGATCAGCAATAACCTCCTCTGCTCTAGGAGAGGGCCCTGAGTCCTGTCGGGTGTAATGATGATTTTGAATACTACAATTTCAATAATGGTAACAGATTTTAAAATAGACTTCATAGCATGCGCAGTACATAAGCAGCACGATGGCCATGAGTTTTCATACTACATTGGTTTTGTGTAAGTCAGCTTCTTCCCTGGTAATAAGTGATGGCAAGATGTACAATCTTAGCTGGTTCACTAAGTACTGAGGCCTCACAGTGTCTGAAATATATATAAATATACTTGGACAAAGTCACGCCATCTAGCCCCAAAGTAAGCAAAGCTTATATTATGGGTGTTAGATAGCTGATAAACTACTTATATTGTTTTTTTAAATACGTACTTATTATACAAACTACACCCAGACCCGTAACAGAAATTAAAATTCATCAATTCAATTTCTGCTCGGCCGGAAATCGAACCCGGAACCTCTGCGTGGCGACCGGCATGTTAACCAACTGCACTACTCAGGTCGTCACGTAGTCAATGAAGACTAGCCTAAATTCAAATTACGAAATACATTTACTATTCAGAACCGAGTTTCGAATGAAGTACTTACGTAATTATATTTCACAATACATTTCACTCCTGAAGCGTTAACAGTCGAGTGCCTCTAGTGATTCACAACTGTTCATGACTTTAACTCGTTGAGATAAATTAGATTTGGGGTAATTGAAGTATACAATATGCATTAAGAGAATTTTCATTTGATGTGCGTAAGTCGTGAGAACGAACAATTTTGATGTGTTTAATAGCTGGTAGTCATTCTTCTAACAATTATATATGATATTAGATATGATACACTACTAATCTTAGTGTAAATTAACGTAAAATAAAAATAAAATTTGTTCTATTAAATTTCAACTCGAGTACAAGAAAAAATCCACTTTAGGTTAGATAACCTAAAGTGGATTTTGTCTTGTACTCGATGACGTAGGATAACCTACGGCGCCCTCACAGTCTCCAACCTTATTTATTTATTTTAACAATTTATTGCACACAATATATAGTATACAGAAATTAAAGACGACACAACCTTGTGATGAAGTTCGCCTCGAGTTTTCTAGTACACGATAGTACCAGAGAAACTCGATGGTTCCATCGAATGGAAACAATTGTCAAGTTTTCCGCAATGATAATAATCATGGCAGAAACGTTTCGGGACAAGCTTTTCAAAAGCCACGGCAACAGTGAACTCGGTTTAAACAGGTATTAAAAGTCAACTTAAAGAGGGATGAACTTCGGTATATTTTATTACAGTTTTCACCTTTCTCAGTGTCCAAGTTTGGAAGCATTTGAATTGTAAAACACGACCGTCACGATCTGAATTTCGGAAGAGATTGTGTGGAGGTACTTTGGTTGGGACAGTGAGATAGATGTGGGAACTGGGGTTTCATTTCTTTCAGGCTAGACAGGTACATCATTCATCATCACAGCCCGTAACAGTCCACTGCAGGACTTAGGGCCTCTCTCACGAAAGGGGAGGTTATGGCCATAATATCCTCGCTTGGCAGGCGGGTTGGAGATCGCAGTGTTTAAATATAACAATGGAAAATGCTGCTGCCCATTTTCCAGACTACGGACACTCTTGATCTTATGCCTCGAAAACATTAGTCGCCTTGTACGACACCCATGAGTGTAAGGGGTTGGAGCTATTCTACTCTACCGGACACCGCACGGCCATATGACGGGTACATCATTATTTGGTTGTATTTTCTTCCCATTTCGAAGTACATTTGGACCTACCCATGATTCCAGCCGCGTTACCCCGTTACACAACCAGTGATAGGCATCACGACATCATGGAATGGACAATGGTTTCTTGACCAGTATGTATAAAATGGATGTTGGATTGTTTGCGTGAATTTTGATGTCTGTTACTCCTTCGCGACAAAACTACTCAACTACTAATAAAGCTTATAGGCCAGAACAACATATAGGCTATATTTATGCCCCCAAATTAAATGTGGTCTGGGACGTTTAATCGAATTTTACGCGTACGAAGTCTCGGGAAAAGCTAGTAGAGCTCGTCTAATCTAAAATGACGCGCCCCACTATCGCATTAACGCACACAAGCAAGTTTAAAATATGGACGCAATACATATACAAATGCCGTTGTAATTGGTCATTCAGTTGCCGGTGAGACACCAACGTAGGAGCTCGCGTCGTTCGATTGGAGCAGTCGATGCTCCCACACAGATGAAGTGTCGTTATTAATATTTGCACTCACACATCGAAATCAACTAACTAAGTAGTGGGGCGCGTCATTTTAGACTAGACAAGCTCTACTTAATTATTAATATAGTATTGACTTCAGGGGAATCAGGGATTACGGTGAAGGCAGACTCAAGGGTCTGCCTTCACCGTAATTGAGGATTTGGCAGTTCAGCTAGTGACAGTGTAGCGACTGTTCAGGGAAACTTGACCAGACCATGCATCGGTTAGTGCTCAAGTAATGTACATAACTCAGAAAAGAGTCATTGGCATATGCTGGCACTGGGGTTCGAACCTGGTACCTCTCATTCATGAGTCGGCTCATTAACCACAAGGCCACCGAATACAATAAAATACAAATATGATATCCCTGGGCCCTCGTTCTTGAGAGCACCACCGGGACATTAACGCCAAGATTATTATTTTGTTATATTACAAATATTATATCCATAATAAATTATGCTAAAGCTAGTGGCAGACGTTATCGGGCTAACATTTTACACCAATTTTCACATATTATATTAAAATTTAATATAATTACTGTTAATACACTTCTTGTTTCGTTTGTAATAAATTTAAAACTATTTAAAACCAGCTTTTTAAACATTACGTATTGCTTAAGCGTAGAGTGCAATTTCATTCCTGTAATGGTTCTGCATATTGTGTCGACTACGCCCGTTGAGATTAGGACAGTTGGTTGACTTAAATAAGTAGGTAAAGAATCAGTTAACCAAATATTTATGGTATTTTAGTTTTATTTAGTTTTTGACAAATTTCATTAAAGATAAATTTATTTTTTGGATAATTTTAGTTTTAGATTAACCTAGTATTAGTTTGTTAAGTTTTGTTAGTGTTTGTGTGTTGTTGTTTATTTTAAATTTGTATTAAAATACCAAGGAGGTAAAATAAATAACCCGTCATGGGGTGCCAATCGGCTCCCGAGAGAGGTTGACTAAGGTATTCCGCTGAGGTTCTAAGGTGGCAAACAAGCTTACAGTCTGCCTGATGGTCAGCAGTCACCGCAGCCTATAGACGTTTGCAATACCAGGGGCATCACCCACGCGTTGCCGACCTTGTAAAAACTTTTTACCCCTTTCTTGAGGTTGATTGACTTGCATTATATTTTCCTGCGCAAAGAACAAATAATATATTTCTTTACCTACGTACCACCAGAAAAATATCAATCGAATGTAAAATATTGTGTCATGAATTTTAAACAAATTTTGAAAACACACCGATAATAGAAATTAATTGCGTTGAGTGGAAAATTCGGGCAGATGTCTTTGATCAACAATTACAAAACTGTAAAGTATCAAACCCAAAACTACTAATCTGAACAATTTGTCGCCCTTCTACAAATTCGTTTTTGTAGAAGGTTTGGAACTCATTCACACGCGTTTCTTTTATAAGAACTTATAGATATATACCTATTGAGAAAAATATTGTTTATAAAAACAATACAGTTAGAAAACTTAAAAGTAAATAAATACCTGTATAGAACCGCAGTTCAGTCTCATGGACTTTTGTCATTTTCATATTCAGATATAACATGATAACTTTTTGGTAGTTCGTATTGGGCAAACATTTTTATTAACAATAAACGTGGAACAATATTAGTTAGAAGTACTTTATTACTAACAATCTCTAATCTTCTCACAATAACAAAACAAATTGTATCCGCCGCAGTTTTATTAGTGGACAAGTCCTTGCCTCAAACCTTCTAAATATGGTAGCTTCCAAGTCAAAGTACACTCACTAACTGGCTTATTGCAAACGAGGCTTGGCGCGGTAGCAAAACATATTTCAATTTTCAATATGGCCACTCTAAAAATGCGCCCGCTTTATTCTTACAATGGAGTCGGTTTACTCAAAATAAATATTGTACTTGCTGTTGTCGAGTCTCATTCGCCAAATTGGATACCTGTGCCCCATTTTTGTAGTGCTTACGTTTTTATCATGATATAATGAAATTTTATGCCAATGGACAGTTGTCCGAAAACAACAGTTTTTTTGTTTTTTTAACGTTAAGTAATTGCTGTTGTACAGCCACTCTAGCACATATTAAGTAAAAATTTCGAACGTTGTTGGAATTATTTCTGTTACGGGTCTGGGTATGTATGTATGATAGATATGTATTTAAAAAGTATGTAAGTAGTTTATCAGTTAACACTCATAACACAAGCTTCGCATACTTTGGGCTGAATGGCGTATTGTGAATTTGTCCAAAAGCACATTTATTTATTCACCATTGGGGCTCCAGGCGTCCCTCCACATCCAGTTACAGCGTATAATTAATTTCACCGTTTCACACGAGAACATAATCACTCTCCAAGGCATAACCGTGGAGTTAATAAAGGTGCCTTAAAACGGGAAAGTTACACTAGCCGACGTCTCCGTGAGTTAGGGTGTACCTCACACTATTTGTAGTGTAATAAAATTTAAGTACTTTAAAGCAACTTGGTTGTAAGTTAATGTGGAGTGGAGGGCATAGACTGGGTGTGATGCGATATGTGGGTAACTATTTGCATTTCATTTATTTCGTGTTACAGTATTAGGTTAGGCTATAGACTTGAAGATGACAACATATTATTGTAATCCCGTATTTTACCCGGCGCGACACATACTTTACCCATATCTACAACTTTTTTGACTAAGTCAAAAACCTTCCTCTTGAATCACATTCTCTATTATTGGAAACCGTATTAAAATCCGTTGCGTAGTATAAAAGATCTAAGCGTACATGGGTACATAGGGTCATACGGCAGGAAGTGAATTTGTATTATACTATGTATAGATACACTTATTAGCGGCTTCTATATAGGAAATTCGAGAAAATTCTATAAAAGAAAAAGTCAAGCTACACTAAGCACGGAGAAAGGAAAGATTACTTTTTGATTCATAAAATATTTACAAAATTAATTGTCCACATTTCAGTGCCTTTATCACACTTGTTAGGACTGGCATAAAATGTTTATCTCAAACATCAACCATGTCACTCGTCCTCTATCGTACTAATGTGAGACGAAGGTAATGATATATAAAAAACGAATTATTAAGAAGTAGACAATAAAGTTCAAATTCCCCTTCTCCAAAATCGCTGGTGGTATACCAAATCGTCATTATAAATCCCATATACCTCTAATTCGTTAGGATCTACACTACATGCATTAATTCACCCATCTCACGGAAGACGTTTTCAAGCTATTGATATGTTGTTCGCACTACACTAAATAATCATCACATCTGCCCAAATGTAGCGTCAAGTAGGGTTAAAATATATGGGGCAATTTAAAAGAGGAATGACTGCTACGTGTCCATAAACCTTTCCGAGAATTTCCCTTTCAAATTGGTGTAGACTTACTGGTTTTGGACTTAGGTGTAAACTTAGAGATCAGAGTAATATATCACAAGCAAACGTCCATTGCCGTGTGGTGTCCGGCAGAGTAGAATAGCACCAACCCCTTACGCTCATGGGTGTCGTACAAGGCGACTAATGTTTTCGAGACAAAAATCAAGAGTCTCCGTAGTCTGGGAAATGGGCAGCAGCATTTTCCATTGTTATATTTAAACACTGCGATCTCTAACCCGCCTGCCAAGCGTGGAGATTATGGCAATAACCTCCCCTTTCGTGGGAGAGGCCCGAAGTCCTGCAGTGGACTGTTACGGGTTGTGATGATGAAACGTCCATAGGCTGCGGTGACTACTTACCGTCAGGCAGACCGTAAGCTTGTTTGCCACCTTGGTGGAATAAAAAAAATAAATAGCAGTTAGATTTAAAAAAAAAAAAATTATATACCTAATAAACTAGCGGACTCGACGCGACTTCGTTCGCGTACACCTGCTTTACCAATGCCTTCTCGTTTTTCTTGCTTATAAACCTTCATCTTAAATCACTCTATTGTTAAAAACCGCATTGGAATCCCTAGCGTAGTTTAAAAGATCTAGACGTACAAAGATACAGATGGCGGGACGCGACTTTGTTATATACTATGTATAAAACAAAGATGGCTACTAGATGGCTACCCGTGGAAGGGCTCTGTCAAGCCTGAGAAGTCCGCCTAGGTATCCTAGTTAGAACTAGTTTTAACTGATTAATTTTTGAGCAGCAGTAAACTCTAGTTGTAACAAAAGTTAATAGTAAGAAAGAAACGAAAACTAAAACCCGCCTTTGGAATTATTCGGCCTCAGAAAAGTATGAAACAAGAAATTTTTCTTTAATAGTGTAATATTATGTAGCACTATCGTTCTTACGCACGAATTCGCACAAAAAACGTTCGTCGCATAAACTTGATTTCGAAAAATATTCCCCGATCCGTAGAACTACCGATAATCGATCATTTGTTGTTTGAATCAAGGTAAAGGACTCGTATCGGAATTTTTTTTTTTTTTTTTTTTTATGTCATACGGTAGGCAAACAGGCAAGCGGGCCACCTGATGGAAAGTAGTCACCACTGCCTATAGACATTAGCAACAGCAAGAGTATCGCTAATGCGTTTATTTAAAGAGTTTAAAGAGGAATTTAAAGAGGATAACCGTGGTCGCATGCTATCTTGTCGTATGGTTTCTAGGCCGTCGTGGTTTCATGGTCGAGTGAGCTAGATGCATGCGATCACGATCATACTCTTAACATCCCGATCATGATTTACTAGCTAGTTTTCATCCCGGAAAGATAATAGGCCCAAACGGGATAATTAAATAGTCTACACACGTAAAGTTCGGACGTACAGTGATCACGTTTCATGCACTAGCCCAAAACGAAAAAGAATCACAGATTTAATCGTCATCCAAACCTTTGATCGTAATAAGCGCAAGACAGTTTCATCCGCGGTTGAAGCGTCCGATGCTCTTACGACGTAGGTAAACATCGTTATGAAACCTGCACATTCAGGCGACTGAATGTGTAACCGGCTAAATCCTGGATCAACGCAATCCGAAATTTATGTTTACAGAAATTTGAACTGCGTGGTGATGAAAACCGCGGGACTGCTGGTACCGTTTAATCAGTGCGTGCAATACAATTTGTTCTTAATAGGTATTATGTGCTTGATAAACAGGCTAGTGGTAGCCCTGGCGGAAACTGATCTGTGCCACCTATGGACAACATCAAAGGTATCACCAATGCGTTGCTCAATGATTATTGAATCATAAGACCTTTTGAAGATACCCTTATCTAGAGGTATACTACCACGACCTGTACGATGTGACTTAAAATGAGTCTCAAAAGGCATATGCCTTTAATCCTAAAGAGCTCAATCCCAACCTTTCCATCCCTAGTCCAACCAAAAGTATACTATGATGTATCATCATCATCATCACAGCCCATAGCAGTCCACTGCAGGACTTTGGGCCTCTCCCACAAAAGGGGAGGTTATTGCCATAATCTCCACGCTTGGCAGGCGGGTTGGAGATCGCAGTGTTGCAAACATAACAATGAAAAATGCTGCTGCCCATTTTCCAGTTTACGGAGACTCTAGATCTTTTGTCTCTAAACATTAGTCGCCTTGTACGACACCCATGAGTGTAAGGGGTTGGTGCTATTCTACTCTACTATGAAGTATACAACCAGTTCATGTAAAGGACCTCACTCAACAACTGGGCCATAATTGGCCTCCTTAAAATGACCCAAATTCCCACCTTGTAAGCTAAGACGTATTGGCCCATTAAAATAGCAATCGCACTTTCTTACTGCAAAACAGTCTGGAAGCCATCTTCCATTCTAATTGTGGGACAGTCTGTAGCACTTTAATTACTGCTTTGGGAGATATACAATGTAACCGTTACTGCATAGTAAGATCTCAGAGTTGTACAGGGTGTTTTATAGCCATTTATCCAGAGGAAAATGTTCTACAGCTTAACCGATAGAAAAAGTCGGATAACCTTCGAACAAGTTTACAAATACTGAAATGGTTTCTAAATTACTGCACCGATTTTAATGAAACAAAGTTAAGGACCAGCTCGATTAAACAGGCTTTAAATAGAGAAACTGATACAAAGATGCACAGACACACAGTCAACCACAAACCATTTTACAGAACATAAAAATCATTTTAGTCGATTAATAAAGCAGTGTGATTGTTTTCGCCAAGTGTTGTTTTGTGCAACAGTGATTTGAGCTTCTTTGATATAAGTGGATGGTTTTGCAATTATTTCTGCGTTTAAAGGTAGGCTTGTGTGCATCTACTTAATATGAAAGAAAACTCCTGCACCACTTGAGTGTTAGATATCATCACGACGTGTTCCCGCGGGGACCACATTACATTTCGGGGTAATTTATGAATATAAGAGTAGCCTATGTGCTATTCTAGGCTAGCTGCACTACTGCCAATTTCATCAAAATCCGTTCAGTAGTTTTTGCGTGAAGGGGTAACAAACATCTATTCATCCTAAAAAACTTTCGTATTTATAATGTAATGGCGTTTATGTCCCGGTTGTGCTCTCGCGCACGAGAGCCCGGGGTCCGCCTTGACCATGATCAAGGATTTGGCAGATCAGCTAATGACAGTGAAGCGACTGCCATCTTTGACATTTATAATTTATAATATTAATATTAAAATAGGCGGCGGTGACCACTTTTCATCAGGTGGCCCGCTTGCCTGTTTGTCTGCCGTATGACATAAAAAAAAAATTAATATAGTAGGAGTAGGATCCCATACTATTATTATGCCGCCCCAATATATTATTATGTTACGCCCTGTATAACGTACTCATATACAGCAGCGAATATCTGCCAGGGGACAAATCGGACTAGCCTGTACTGTTAAATTAACATCGCTAGTTCTACGAACATTATTAGTAGATATGTAATTACAGTGGGAAATTTATACGAACATTATTCGTATTAGGGAAATGGTTTAGTCGTAAATTCGTTTATAATAGCTTTGATTGCAAATCTACTCCATATCCTTGGTTGGGTGTCGGAAGACATAGTAAAGGGTCGTTCTAACTTGGTCAGTTATTGTCTAAACAAACACAAGATTGTTTGGTACTTAAACCTCACGTTTAGCGATGGGGATTAAGAGTCCATACAGACCTATACGATTTCTGCACGATTTGTCCTAAATATAAGCAATTTTGGTTTTTATAGTAATAACAGTAAGCTTTTTTGTGTCGCACCCGCATAGTCACTGCGTCGCGTGCGCGCCTATGGAACAAATTACACGCTTTATGTCCGATTGATACGATTGAGCCGAATTTTCTGTCCGGTTTGCAAGCGGTTACGTATAAACGGACTCTAAATCTGATAACCCTCCAGGAGTCTTTTCATTACTGAGGCATTACAATTTGTGATTTTTCATAAGGCTGCCACCGCATCTGATCTCTGATCCGCATAATATTTTATTAGTATAAATTAAATCTAAGTGTTAATAATTTATTCTATAAATTGCTAATATTCCCCTTTTTACTGTCCCATTATAATCCCAGAGGAATTCTAAACACTGGAACCCGTGGCGGCAGCGTCGGGGCAACGCGGTGCTCCAAACGTGGTGCGCTGGACATATCCTTGGTCCGATAGGGTATCGGTATCGGGAGGCTGGTCCTGGGGTCGCTTTCCATCACGTGTACCGTCTATCCGTGTTCCTCCCTAAGCGAACATTCAACAGAACCAAAACGAAGTAAATCCTAACCAAGTCAATCGTATCGAGCCGATAGATATATCCGGCATCAGCACCAACACCAACATAAATAGCTGTACAGCGCGCTGCGTATGTACTCATTTGCTTCAACTAAATCAAGTTCCCCTAAAGTTGATGGGAATATCGACAACAGCCGCCAGGCGTCGACATCTGATTGGCTATTATGTAAATTGGCTACTGGCGGGGCGCGATGTGAGCGGTGCTTGCCTCCCCTCCCTCCGACTTCCCTACCTCGTCCCTCCCTGGGCCTTCCTGTGGTGTTATTCTGTGTTTCTCTCGTGGTTTTCGTAGAATTTTTGTGGATCGTTTTGCGTTGGAGGTTATGGAGGCTTCCGTTGTATGGTTTGAGATTGCTATGATGATTCTGACTGGGAGAGATGGAAAATGTATTATTACAAAAGAGGTACTTAATTTGTTCGTGGAAATATCCGTTCTTCCCATGATCGATATTCCTATTGAGGGGGAGAGGGATTGAATTCCAAGCTATTGCAATTACCGCTTATTGCAAACGTCTATAGGCTGCGATCACTGTTTGCCATCAGGCAGGCCGGAAGCTTATTTAAAATTTAAAAAAAAATCCGTAAGCGGCTGAAGTTGACATGCACTAGCTAGTAACTCCTGTAAGTCTTCCCAGGCAACTACATTGTATTACTTTAAAACATAGTCCCACGCCGCGTCTGTCTGTCAGTTTGCGAAAAAATAAATAACGACTAAACGGATTTTCATGCGGTGCATAATTTGTTAAGGTTACTTGTTACCGTGCGAGGCCGGGGTGGGTCACTAGTAAATAATATGTCACGAACTAATTCACTGAAGTGACCCATGACAACGAATAACGCCGTAATTAATACCCATATTCCGAAAAGTTACTATGAGGGTTCCAATTGACAATACTTAAGTGGCGATCGGCACTATCCATCTGTCAAAATGAACAAAATTGACCAATCATACAGCCGTATTGAACACAGTGCGTCCACAGCAGACGAGCACTGTGAAAACGAATAGTAAATCTCCTCTTAAAGAGTTACTATTTGCAAATACTGACGAAAGCAACACAAAACCGAATCGAAAATCTACCGAAAACGACAGTGGCACACAATAACACCTTTGTTCCCTCGCGCCTATGCGTTGACGCGACCCCGACAGCTTCACAGCGGTTTGGCCGCGGTCCCCGTATTAGCATACTAAAACGCTTAGCGAAAGTTCGGGTAAGCCGGATGAGTAGTGTGACAATTGCCACGGTGTGTTTTGAATGAAAGCAAGGGCATTAAAAGTTGGCCGGTTGACAATCGAGTTAACCCACCTGATGGGGAATGTTTGCGACGATTAATGCTTGACACTTGAAGGGTAGAGCGTCGGTGGTTTAATGGTAAAGGAGTCCGAAGTGTAAGCGAGTGGTACCGAGTTTGAACCCCATTACTGGCATATACCAAAGGTTTTTATGGGTTGTCAAGGTTGAACACTAACCGATGCTCTCACCGTGAGGGAAAACATCGTGATGAAATCTGCAGACGAGGCCTTGTGTCCAGCCCACTACCACCTTCGATTTGGTACTCTAAAGAATATGACAGTGACATCAACTCGGCATCTACACAAATATATAGGTTACCAAATACCAGTATTAACGTTTTATATTGGCGAATGTGATGGGGGAAGAAAATATTTAAGAGAGGGAAATGAACCGGTCCGGAATGAAATACTCCCATTTCCTATCATGTTGGATGATAAGATCAAAGTCGCTTTTGTGTGTTTGAATAATATGACTTGAATTAGGCAGACTAGATTAGTTTATTAGCAACTAAAAATACAATGAGCCCCACAGACCGACGCCATCTTGATCTGACGGAACGTGGTTGAGCCATAGAGAACTAGTGATGTACAATGATACTAGCGTAACATACAAACATAACGTGTGAATACATAGAAAATAGGAACCTAAACCTGTCGGAAAACCTCACTTGACGCTGTATTCGGGCAAAAACCCTCAACAAAACAATGCAGAGCAAAAATCACCCGATAACCATTATACAGGCTTTAGAAATACAATCGCATCAAATTATAACAGCAAACCCTACACTGTCCGGACCGTATAATTCCTTACCCTTCTAATCAAACGTTGCACGGTGGCTATTTGCATAATAATGGTGCCAGTTACCTTCCTTAATAGTCAGTTAATTGAGCCAACTTAGCTGTGTGGTGTCCGGCAGAGTAGAATAGCACCAACCCCTTACACTCATGGGTGTCGTACAAGGCGACTAATGTTTTCGAGGCAAAAGATCAGGAGTCTCCGTAGTCTGGAAAATGGGCAGCAGCATTTTCCATTGTTATATTTAAACACTGCGATCTCCAACCCGCCTGCCAAGCCTGGAGATTATGGCAATAACCTCCCCTTTCGTGGGAGAGGCCCTAAATCCTGCAGTGGACTGTTACGGGCTGTGATGATGATGAGCCAACTTTGAACACCTACTGCTTTCAAGCTTGTAGCGATAGCTATCACACTTCAACATCATCATAAACTGCCCCTCATTACTGTCAGCAGCATCACGCATCCGTCCCTCTTTCTGAATAATATCATCACCCGCGGTTCATCTTCTTTAGCAGCATTTTGCCGTGAAACTTTCACATATGTCACCCCCAGCATCTTCCATCCTAATCGACAGGAAGTCCCCTTAATCCACATATTCTCGGTCACACTGGTGATGTCGTCGGACCATATTGCCTTTGTTCTACCAAGGTTTCTTGTAGTCATTCTTGGCCGCCACAAAGTTAATTTTTGACTCTAGCATCCATCCGAGCACCTCATAAGATGACCAGCCCACTGCCACTTCAATCTGGCAATCCTATTCCCTATATCCGTAACACCGGTCCGTCTACGTATCACGGTGTTCCTGATACGATCCCTTGCAGATATCCGTAATGTAGCGCTCTCCATCGCTCTCTGCGCAATCTTAGCCTTCGTATCATGCCACCTGTGACTGTCCACGTCTTACCAGCATCACGTCTCTTCATTTCCCTAGTGAACATGAACATTAACCGATATTCTTATGGTAAGGGAAGCTAACGACTGAATGTGTAACCATGAGATCAAATCTGAGATTATTATTTTATTTACAGATTACATACGAGTTAAAACCGCAGGGTACAGCAAGTATATCAATAAAGATTTATCGCACTGTGTCGGTATGCTGCCTAATATAATCCTAGCATTTTTTCCAACTTTAGAAGTAAACGAATATCATACTTTATAACAACGGTATTGTTTTATAGTGTAATTAAAAATGATTACTTTTGCGATTCTTTTCTTTCGTTGTTGAGAATATAGAAACTTTCAATTTGCATACCAAAACCGCTACGTTCTATTCTGCTACTTTAATACTTATTCCTTTGAAATGTGCTGTAATATTTATAATTATTTTAAACTAGACTACGTCATACATAATAGTTATGAATGCCATTAATTATTATGGATTGGTGCTAAGGTGTTTAGCTGTACAGCTGTGCTGGTTTAGGTTTTATGATGTTTATAAATAGTTCCAGTCTAAAGTGCTTTCAATTCCAGAATGAACAAGCTGCATGTTTCCAGGCCTCTTAGACCTAATTATCGATCGTGCATAGCATCACTATCATATTAGACGTAGATCAATAGCTCAGGTACTGCAAAACAAAATCCAACAACCATCTCCCATACACTCCGTCCTCGAAAACTTTCGTCGCCAATGTACGAGTAAAAGAGATCTCTTATATCTATCGTAACAGGATGGAATGTTAAACAAAGTACAAGTGATCCCCTCCCTTCCGGCCCAATGAGTTAGAGAATCGATTTTATATCTCTGTATCGAGATTGCATGCACGTTGATTTATCTTTGGGCCCCATCGGTGTACGATTTACAACCTCGGCACCGGATTACAGTCTTTATCCTATTAAATTCTGAACGAAGAATTTCATCTTTTTCCGTCTCCGTAATATTCTTCACTGGAGATACCATAATTGGTTCTCCTATAACACTTTTACGACATGAGATTGCGGGTGAATTTTTTGTTTTGCTTTATTATGGCAGAAGTAAAACAATCGATTTTATAAAAATATTTGTCACGGTGATTATCGACCTGATGGTCTACTGCTGGAACGAATGTTCGCTCAATTTACTCCATGGCGTTTGTTTTTTTGGATTGGTGGAACGGATTTTCGAAAGACTGGTAAGCCAGTGGAATATTGTATAAAAAGTTATCATAGTTTTAGTATGAAAAGTTAAAAAGTCATAACAAGTTAAAAAGTTGTAAGTATAAAAAGTTATAACAGGCGATGCTACTCTCAGGAAAATATCGAGAGGTTCAAGAGGTCACTGGCTTCTCTAACTTTTTCAGAGGCTCTTAATGAAACAAACCTAAACAAGGCTTTTGAAGTTTTTTATGATGAGTTTTGTTTGTTATATAATCTTCATTTTCCCACAATAAGCATTAAAATAAAGAATACCTAATCACAAAATTGGATATCAAAGGGATTACCTACGCATTAGTTGTAAAACTAAAAGATCTCTATGATTAAAATATTTATATTATAACAAAAAACAGTACTTTAAATATTCAGCATTATTAAAAAGGTGCAAAACGTGGTCACAGAGGAATAATAATAATAAAATAATTGAGAGCAGTAAAAATATTGGAAAAGCTACTTGGAATGTAATAAAACAAGAAACGAAAGAAATAAACAAAGTAAATTATATAGATTAATCACAATTCAAATATTATTTCTTACCCATTGAGCATTGCAAATATATTTAATAATTATTTTGTTGATATCGCATCCCACACAGATAGTAGCTGCCAAAATAAAGTAAAAACACAAAATCGCATTACAAATACGATATTCCCTGAACCTATTGACGAGGCAGAACTACGTAAAATTATAATTAAATTGAATAACAAATTCGGAGGGATACGACAGTATATGTACTAGGGTGGTAAAGTCTTGCATACATGAAATAAGTGAGGTGTTAGTATATCTTATTAACCTTTCACTAAGCTCTGGTAATTTTCCTGACAAACTCAAAAAGTCTGTTGTGAGACCATTGTACAAAAAGAAGGAAAGAACAGATGTAGGTAATTAAAGACCGGTGATACTAATCCCAATATTCTCAAAAATTTTCGAATATGCGATACATGCAATGTTTTAAGCAAGGAACAATTTGGATTAATTTGGAAAGGAAGTGTACTTCGTCCGGTACTTTCCTTAGTATAGATAGGTATTCTAACGACCTTCCGAATGTGACACATCACAAATGTATTTTATATGCTGATGATATCGCTTTAACGGTGACGACAAATAATAATAATAATTTAGAATCACATAAGAATGACATAAATAATACATTGAAGTAAATAGTAAATTGGATAAATTTATATATATTTATTGGAGTACCAACAGTCATATAAAACATAATAAATTATTATTTTAAAACCAACAAGCCAATTACAGGTCCTCGCTAGTAACAAATAAAAATAAATTGAAAGTAAATTTAACAAAGACATCATAATAATATATTAATTATAATAATTTAATAAATGACATTATTGAGTGGAATATTAATTATAACGGAAAAATCCTTAGGGAAGCTGAATACATTAAATTTTTAGGTGTAAAAATCTAAATTGGAAACAACACGTAGAGAATATTTGTACAAAAATTAATAAATTTGCTTATCCTATATACAAACTAAAACGGGTATCTAGTACAGCAACTTGCAAATTGGCTTATTATGGGTATGTTCACTCAATTTTGCGGTATGGGATTATTATCAGTGGCAACAGTACGGATGCTGAAAAGGTTTTCTTAGCACAAAATAAATGTGTGCGGGCTATATACAATATGGCACTATACGAGTGCTGTAAACCTTTATTTAAAAAGTCTAATATACTACCCCTAGCATGCTTATAGATATATATTAGAAACGTGCTATTTCGTGAAATGTAACAAAGAGCTATTCACAACCGCAAAAGAAATATATCCCATAAGTACCAGGCATGCGCAAAGGCTTGTAATGAATACGTTACCGCACTCAACACTATTCTTAAAAAAATGTCATAGTTTGTGTATAAAAATTTATAATAAAATACCTAGCGATATAAAAGACGTACCGATACATAAATTCAAAAGAGCTTTGAATAACTGGTTGATGAAGAATGTATTTTATACAGTTATGAATTTTTTGAACATAAGAGGCCAGGGTTTATTTTATAAGTATACCTAAATTTATTTGATATAATTCACATACAATACATTTGCATGTCGCTTCCTATATGACTAAATATGTGATTCAATGTTATTTATACTATAAAACCTGTAATGTATGTACCATATTCAACGCAAATAAATAATTGAAGTGAATTGAATAATTATTTTTGCAATACACAATGACAATAACCAGATTGTGCTCTCGAGCTTGTAGCCCTGGGTCCGCTTAGACCATAATCCAGGAGTTGGCATTCAGGTAATTACCATGAAGCGTCTACCGTGACCCTGTTAACAGGGGAACCTGACCAGATTGGATAATGGTTGCACATTCAGTCGCCTGAATGTGCAGGTTTCATCACGAATATTTCCCTCACCGTGAGAGCATCGGTTAGCATTCAACTAATGTACATAACTCAAAAAAGAGTCATTTGACATGACGGCAATGGGAATCGAGCCCGGTATCTCTCGCTTACGTGTCGGACCCCTTAACCACTAGGCAACCAACGCTCTAATAGTAAAATTTCCTATTACGAGTGTAGAAATAGCGTAAGTTCAGCGAATGCTGTCCCCAGCTACCTGTTTCTTTTTTTTTGTTATACGGCAGACAAACAGACAAGCGGGCCATCTGATGGAAAGTGATCACCGCCACCTATGGATATCAGCAATACTAGGAGAGATACCAATACGTTACCGCCTCTGAAGAGACCTCTAATATACCTCTTGAACGATCCCATGTCATAGTCCAAAGGAAACACTGTGGCTGGGAGCTCATTCTATATCCAAATCGTACGAGCGAGAAACGTTCTTTCGAACCTCCGCTCTATTTATTGAATTGCTCTATGGCTTCTACAGTAGCCAAACAGGCATATATTATTCGCTTGCTTGTGTGGCTTTCCCGCCACAGTCTGCTGCGATGTCAGTCGAAACCTGTTAATTTGACAAGACTTAATTAATTATTGGAATCCCCCGGTGATCCGTCAATCATAGACATTGATAGGGGTAAGTGTACCCCATTAATTATTCTGATGTATTATGCAACTGCCAGTTGGGGGATGATTATACTTGCTACTGCATGTGTTATGATTATGAGCAAAAGCGTTTGCTGATATGGGAGGTGCCATTTTACATTTCGAGTCGCAGTTTTGAAACCTAAAGCACTAACACTCAGATCACAAAATTTAACATGTCATTTTGTAAAGGTTTGGTATGTTCCGGGTTTCCTACAGCGTACAAGGAACATATCTTTAAAATGTGATACTGACCGCGATAGTTTAAATCATTATGCCATTTTGTTTTTAAGACCCCAGTTTCAGAAATAGATAATCCAGGCAGTGACAAATTGTATTACAAATTAACAATTACAGTGCCACAAATTTATCTGTCTCGGTGGCCTAAGATCAACAACAACGACGCCGTCACCGGGGCACAACTTTTCGACAGTTTATAAACTGATTGACGTCAGAATATAACGCATTTCAAAATCTTACGGCGACACATACATTAATAATTTTGTACGTGGACTATCCAGATGGCGGATCATTTATAAACTGAGCAAAATACTTGAGAATTCAAACATATATAACACTGAACTTTATCAAAGGCCCACCACACATCATTATGGAAGGATAAATTTCACACACTATCCTACAGAAACAGGATACGTTAACAAGCGGAGCTGTAACGAGGACATCAAAGTATGGGAAACTCAAAGACATCGTTATGTTCAAAACTGAGGCACCATGGATAGTATATCTCAGTGAAACCCTACACTTGTCACGAGTTTCAAAGGCCATCCAATGTTTCCGTCTGAAGGGTTGAAAGGGAAAAATACTGGAGCTATCGAAGTCTCTTCGATGGTGAGGTCTTAGCTTCTGTAAATTTTGTACAAGTTTATTTAGGCATTGTGTAGATATAAGGTGAACGAATTTAGAACAACTTTTAGAATGGGACCAAGTGTAATGAAAAGGGGGCTCACCTAAATGAGTTCGAGATGGTAGGACGTCCGCCATTTATGTATTATATATTATTATTTTCGCTGTATATTACTTGGGACGACATCGTAACGACAAACGTGAAGTCGCATTGAAGTTTCACCCATCTGCGACAATTGGGACATTAGTACAAAATTTCATCAAAATCTGTACAGTAGTTTTTGAGTGAAAGAGTAACAAACATCCACCAATCCATACAAACTTGCGCAAACCCTTAATTTAATATTTTTTTTATACCACTAAGCCACTTTTTTATACTACTTCCTGTCTGATTGTAAGCAGTTACTGCAGCCTATGGACGTTTGCAATATGTTTGCAATGTTTACTCATGTGCTACAGACTCCGTAAAAACCTATTCACCCCCATTTTTTTTAAAGGTTAAAGAGCTGCATATTGTACCCTTTAGGAAAACCTCTCTCTATTGTTACGATATATAACAATTGAAGTCATATAAATCTACCAATCCACGTACACGGTAATATTTGCGACTTTGCTATACTTTATGCATACAACATTATCCTTTAATCTTCCTCTTCAATTATTACATGCCTCAATTTAATTTCATGATGCATTAATAGTGCAATCACACTACATATAGATACACAACCTACCAGACAATATCATCAGCAAACTGTTAATTATTCACGTCCAAACAGAGCGTCCATAAACTAGAATCACGAACCCAATAACACCAACAGCATTAATACAACCGAACCGAACCGTAAGACACAACACGTACTCTGCAAAATCTCACTCACGGACCGAACTACGGGCCAAGTAAAGCAATAAAACAAGCTTGTCTCGAATATTGCCCCATTACGGAGCTGGCTTAATTTATGCCGTTGCTAAGTCATAAGGTACGACATGACGGTCAGAGAGCTAGTAGTGCTGGATGCGTCAGGAAATGGCACGTTTCCTGGGCAAACTTCTTTCATAAGCAGGTAGAGTGCGCGTCAGAAAAATTTGAGCGTCGGTGGCCGAGCGGTTTAAGTATCCGATTCGTAAGCGGGAGGTACTGGAGGGACCGCTGCGGCCATGTACCAATTACGCTTTTCTGAGTTATGTTCATTAGTTGAATATTAACCGATAGTCTTACGGTGAGGGATAACATCGTGATGAAACCTGCACATTCAGGCGACTGAACATGTAACCATGATCCAATCTGGCCAGGTTCCTCTGGCAACAGGGTCACGGGGATCAGATAGCAGTTGCTCTCTGTAATTACTTGACCTGCACAAATCCTGGATCATGGTCAAGGCGGACCCCGGGCCCTCGTGCCCGCAATCCCAACCGGGATATTAAAGCTATGATGATTCTTATTTTTATAACATCAAAATATTTTTTGCTAACTCAACATTACACTCGTGTCCTTATCTCACTAAGCAGGAGCCAAGCTGCTAAACGCTGTGATTTAATTTTCATCCATCTACTGCCTTGTACATTTTTAAGGTCGACGTGCCAGAGGGTACAAATCCAACACGACTCTGCTTGATTGACAATCGTTCATCTGGTCCATATTGCGCGTATACCATCGATATCGGGCGCACCGTAGGCAATCTTACGTCACCAAAAAGGAAAGTGACTTTAATGTGGCTAAAAAGCCAAACTGCCAAGAGTATGTGCGGCAGACCGGGTCTTGTACTTCTAGAACCCGGTAACAAGTAAAACAATTTTTCTTCTGTCAGGTTCTGCAGGGGCTGGCCAACGTTTTGAAAGAAAGAAAGAAAGTAAAACATTTATTACACAGCACACCACGACACTATAATAGTTACATAATTGCAAAAAGGAAACATTAATAATAACAACATTTAAACAATGAATAGCCTCCCACACCACTGTCCGTGCCGCGGTAGCCAGCATAAATGGTACCCACCCAGCATAAGCTGTGAGGCGTAAGAAGCGACTCACATTTATTGTGGGTCTCCTAAACGTCTACCTCTCTAAAGTGATTTTTTATTTGTACTCGATGATGTAGGATTAGACTGCGGCGCCCTCACAGCAGTAACTGCAACTGTAGTTCCTTGAGAAATTCTATACTACAAAGAAACCCTAAGCATCAACATTGCAGTAGATAAAACTTTGCAGCAGGAACAATTCCTCAGAGCTCTCCCAGAAATAATCTAAAGATTCACCGTTTAAAAGCTTAATCCGTAAATACCATATCTAGTGTTACTCTAGATCTCTGAAAGCAGACTTGCCAGGGAGAAGAGCAACTTGACAATTTATTATCGTGGTGCTTTCTAAAGTTTTATCTTAAACGCTGGGCGGTGCTGCTAGCATCTAGAACAGAAGCTGGATGACTCTAATCGCTTATCTTTAGGGTGGACAAATAATAATCATCATCCGAGTAGCCAGTCCCGGATTCTGCCAGGGTCCGCTTTCCGACGAAACACCGGGTGGACAAATAACACTAATTAAGATGTGAACGACACCTATGTTGAGGCTCTAGCTTGAGTGACAGTCATATTTTCGTCATGATCAATCAAACGAGCCCAAACATGCTTATGATGACATGCTGCCAACAAACTCACCACTAAGTATTCCGCAGATCCCCAGTAATATGTCATCTTAACGCACTTGGAACCTTCTGGCCACCGTCCGGCTAGACCACCAGAACCTGGCTACCTCTCAGGACACGTCATGGTCAAAGAAAATCAAACGATTTATTTATGGGTTCCTTTGGTCTCTCACACACATAATGACATCCATCATCTACCAAAACATACAAAAATACACTTACTTTGAGCTATTTTCATAAAAATATTTTGATTTTAAAATTAACAGACCATTTGACATCTACGATGGCTTACGACGCGAGGGTGCCCAAGACCGGTCGAAATGGAGGAGAATTAGTCGGAAAGCGGACCCTGGCAGAAGCCAGGACTGATCGCTTGGATGATGATGACGATGATGAGTCCATAGGACATTTAAAAGCATCATGTTCCGTCGTTAGAAAATGACAATAACGAGATATTTTAGACCTCGTGGCTCACCAGCAGCAGGTAACATAAATCTGACTACGCAGTAAACGTGTTAATTTGTGTGTAATCTAAGCATGGAGACCATTATATCGATCTTATCGATTTTTCGTGCGTGCAGCCGCCTCCATCGAATTATAAGACGCTGTCACGTCAAAAAACTGTTAACTATAAGGAAGGTGAAAAAAAGGGTTGGTGTAGGGTAGGTTTTGGGTAGATGTAGTGCAGAAATAGGAAAGGGGTAGGATAGGGGTAAAGCACCAATGGGACAGGGTATGATAGGGGTAAAGCACCACGCGACCAAAGTTGCGCCGGGTCCACTAGTTATAAACAACCTGACAAGTAACGTAGTGTCGTACTCAGACAGCCCGAACAGAACAAGGCGTCAACTCGTGCAAACTTAATCTCAACTTTATTTGCCAAATTTACAATTCACGATGTGAACTGTCACACGTCACACATAATCAGGGATGTCACAACTTCGCTGAACCCCCGGGGGTTGGGATACCGTCGAGTTCGCCAATATTGTACATTTGCACGCTCGCTTATGTAATATAGGTCTCATTATTAATCTACCCGAAGTAACACACGGAAGCGGCAACGGCGTATCTATAAGTATAATAGTATAAAACAAAGTCGCTTACCGCCGGCTGCCCCTATGTACGCAAGGTAGTTAGTTAGGTTTCTAGTAACAAAATGTATTTCGAAAATATTTCGAGTTACAAAATGGAAAACTGGCAGTTGCGTTGTCACTTCTGGAATACCTATTTTATTCCACAGAATAAGTAATTGATATGTCGTTAAATAATGCACATTGGCCGGTTTTAGCTTGCTTTAGAGACGCTAACCAGCTAAAACTAGTCAATGCTCGATAGCCTAGTGGATAAGGGGTCCAACTCGTAAGCAAGAGGCACTGGGTTTGAACCCCAGTACCGCCATTAACCAATGACTCTTTTCTGAATTTTTTCCATAAGTTGAACACGAACCGATGCTTCTACGGTGAGAGAAAACACCGTGATGAAACCTGCACATTCAGGCGACTGAATATGTAACCATGATCCAATCTGGTCATATACCCCTGGTAGCAGGGTCACGGAGGTCAGATGGCAGTCGTTCCACTGTAATTACCTGATCTGCCAAATCCTGGATCATGGTCAAGGCGGCCCCGAGCCCTCGCACGCGAGAGGACAACGCCAAGTTGTCCACCTCTACCACCAGAGAGGACAGTCGAGGAGCCGATATGCGTTAATCCGCCGAAAGTTTAATTATTTCTATATTTATACTAGCCAGGCATTCGACCGCCATCTCACCCGGTAGTAAGTGACGATGCGGCCGAAGATGGAGCATGCCTGTCTAGAAACAGTCTATTCCAACCAAAGCACCAAGCGCAAAGACCAAAGCATTTTACGCCGACCAAATGAATTGACCGCTATTGTCGTTACTAACCAATTAGAATCAGAACGAACCGTTAGTGTATTCCATAATCAATTCGCAGTTAGACCCTCGGCTAGTCATCAACAGAAAACCTCCAATCCCCATTCCGAAAAAAAGCACTTCGTGATAAAGCACTTCGTGATTGTATTTCCTACGTTACTCTGATTGGCCACCACAGGCCCGTTGGCGGTCCCAAGAGTGATGCTGCCTCCATCAATAAAGGCTCTAGGCCCGTCAAAACCTATTCCCTGGATGGTTACAACTACCCATCCACTAAGTGTCGGGATATAGATGTCGGCAGATGTGATATTTTTTAAATGTTTTACTGCAAGCGGGCCACCTGATGGAAAATAGTCACCGCCGCCTATGCATAGCAACACCAGGGTAGTTACCAATGCAGTGACCAGTTGAAAAGACATCTAATATACCTCTTGAATGATCTCATGTCATAGTCCAAAGTAAATACTGAAACTGTTAGAAATGAAAGCAAAACGTCCTTAATACCTATTTTTAGGTCCAAATTCTAAGAGACGAGTACATTTTTAGTTGTGCACTTTTTTCGTCTATTAAATTATGGTTATTTTACGCTATAGATATTTGTAATTGTAAATTTTGTTGGTAAATTACGACATTTTGCTCTCAACACCATCTAGTGTTTACTCAATGGCGTTACCTCACTGGTTTTGTAAACTAACTGTCTCCATTGTTATGATTTCTTCGCTTGGTGTAGTTCTACACTGAGTGGGTATATTCATTTTATTCTGAGGTGTGATTTGACCACCATTTAGAATTTAATTTTTTTATTATATGCTTGGACAATTCACACAGCGCAATTCACAAAGCTTGTGTTATCGGTGCTAGACAATTGAAAAACTACTTATATCCTGTATATAAATACCTACTCGTTAATACACACCTATAACAAGCAAACCCGTAAAAGAAATTAAAATTCATCATTTCAATTACTGCTCGTCCGGGAATCGAACCCTCTGCGTGTACTGCGTGACCGTAATGTTAACCACTGCAATCAGGTCGTCTTTTATCTTGTCTAATTACAATTATATTTTTAGTTAATAAGAGTACCTAACGAATGTGTTACAAAGGTGGGCAACGCATTTGCGATAGCGTGTTGGTGTTACTAATGTCTAGGCAGCGGTGATCACTTCCCATCAAGTGGCCTTGCCTGGTTTGTCTAACGCATGACAAAAAATAAATAAAAAATATTATAGTATATACCGGGATATTACCGTTTATCTCCGTATCTTCCGTTTTAGCTTACCAACGATTACTCACAGTACCACCCAAGTCACATCTGCCCGTCTGCCGGCCCTCAACCGCACATTATAACGAAATTACAATGGACTCAGCTGTTACTGTACTGTTATTCCCAGCGGTTCAATTATATAAATTGTTCCTACTGTACTTGGAGCTATTAAATTGATTGACGATCAATTTGTACGAATACCCCGCTGTTCAGTTTAAGTAGGTAAGCTCGATTGTTCCAGGGACGCGATACATTTGATGCCAGCATTAATTGACTTGAAACAGGCGTTACGAAGTATGTACAGTAAAATTATAATTTTTGAACAGTTAAGTGCGCAAGCGAACCAAGGTCACCGACATAGCCCTAAGGATTGCCAGGCTAAAGTGGCAGTGGGCAGGGCACATAGCTCGAAGAACAGATGGACGATGGGGCAGGAAAGTTCTCGAGTGGCGACCACGTACCAGAAGACGCAGCGTGGGTAGGCCTCCCACTAGGTGGATCGACGATCTGGTAAAGTAAAAGGTACGTTCCGCAACCTGCTGCGGAAGGCAAAGACCGGCCTCTGTGGAGATCTCTGGGGAAGGTCTATGTCCAGCAGTGGACGTCTTCCGGCTTGTATGATGGTGATGAGATTTCAGTGACGTCAAACAGGCGTTACGTTCTATGTACAGGGCTACACCTAAATGCATGAATTGTAGATGTTATGGGCGACAGTTACCGCTTACCATCAGGTGGTTTATCTGCTCGTTTAATACTGCGTAGAATATAAAAAAATATCTTGACTTTAATGTCCCGGTTGTGCTCTTGCGCGCAAGCCTAGAGTTCGCCTTGACCATGATCCCGGACTTTGTAGATCAGGTAATTGCAGTGGAGCACAGCCGTCTGACCTCCGTGGCCCTGTTAACAGGGGAATCTGACGAGATTGTATCATGGTTACACATTCAGTCGTCTGAATGTGCAGGTTTAATTATGATGTTTTCCTTCACCGTAAGCGCATCGGTTAGTATTTAACAAATGTACATAACTCATTTATAAAAGAGACACTGGTTCGCTTACGAGTCGGACACCTAAACCACTAAGCCAGTAACGCTATTATCAACTGAATCGAAATTGGTTTATCCATTCGGAAGCGATAATTGCTTTACTCTATCCTCGAAACAATACTCAGGAAGATAGGCATATTTGTTACGTCCATTATAAGAAAGCAATCAGCCCCCTCCCCTCGATCTAATCAGAAAAT
Organism: Blastobasis lacticolella; assembly: GCA_905147135.1. Classification (NCBI taxonomy): domain Eukaryota; kingdom Metazoa; phylum Arthropoda; class Insecta; order Lepidoptera; family Blastobasidae; genus Blastobasis; species Blastobasis lacticolella. Next base: position 16,502,029 of record LR990053.1, on the reverse strand, counting down.
TCTTCGTGTATAAAACTCCTTAACTACACCGCTGTCTGTCAACGTGCCCATTTTCAGGAACTTGATAGCTTTTTGCGCGGAGTTTTCAATTTTTAGATGCCACATCGACACCAATGCGGATAGGCTTTAAAAGATTTTGCCATGCGATAACATTTGTTTTGTATTAATGTCAAGATTGGCCGCTTGAATGAAAAAGGAATCGAAGATATCTCAAAGATGTTCTGAGCCCTTAAATTATTTAAATCTACTTCTACTAATGAGTGGCATCAGTCTACTCGTGACCATGACGCATGCAACCGTCGAAATATCGAGGTAAAACAATATTAACCTTGATAACAAACCCGAAAACATGTGCGATGAAAGTGTAGCAAATAACCACGAATGTCTTAAACCTATAATAATAATACAGCTGCTTCAGAATATATTCTGATCAAAAACACTCAAAGTTTCGGAGAAGCTTCAGATATTATCAAGTCTTCTCTATAACGCGGTATCTAAACAATAGCACGTCCGCGTCACTCAAGTTAAATTTGATATTTATCTTCAAACAACACTCGGCCAGTGGGGCCCAACGACGCCTATTCCCGTGTCTTATCTTTTGTGTCATCTTAATTTTTTCAATTAAATTTTTCGTCATTTTCATAATTGCTCCAGAACAGTTTGGAGATAATTGAATTGAAAAGGGCGCGTTTCGGGCGTTCGCTAGGGGGCCTGGGTCGCCGAAATAGCCCCGTTGTATGATGATGATATCATCTCGCGTCATTGCGAGCATGTGCACAAACATTTTTTTTAAACCTTTATAGTTCGGAATGGACCATCCATCTTCGGCCGCATCGTCACTTCCCACCAGCTCAAATGCTTGGCTAGCCTAAAATAAAACAGGTAAACATTCTACTTTATTGGCGTTTGGTTTAGATATGACAAAGAGTACATCTGCATGCTTGAATATAAAATAAAACGTTCCCAAAAATTATAAAATCAGAGAATTTGTAGTTATATAAAAGTAAAGTCGATCTCCAACCCGCCCGCCAAGCGTGGGGATTATGACAAAAATCTCCCTTTTCGTGGGAGAGGCTTTAAGTCCTGCAGTGGACTGTTATGGGCTGTGATGATGAAAGGCACGGCCTTTTTACAGGTTTATAGTAATAACATTTAATAGTAACAGTATAGACCAGTAGCACTTCACAATCATATAAATAATTTATATTGTTTTATTTTTTAATGTTACTTAGCAGACAAACAGGCAAGCGGGCCATCTGATGGAAAGTGGTCACCGCCGCCTATGGACATCAGCAACACCAGGGAAGTCACCAATGCGTTGCCCGCCTCTAAAGAGACCTCTAATATACCTCTTGAACGATCCCATGTCATAGTCCAAAGGAAACACTGTGGCAGGGAGCCACAGCGGGAGGATTGTTGACGTTCATAAGTGTTTCGTCATCATCATCATCATCACAGCCCGTAAACATGCCACTGCAGGACTTAGGGCCTTTCCCACGAAAGGGGAGGTTATTGCCATAATCTCCACGCTCGGCAGGCGGGTAGGAGATCGCAGTGTTTAAATATAACAATGGAAAATGCTGCTGCCCATTTTACGGAGACTCTTGATCTTTTGCCTCGAAAACATAAGTCGCCTTGTACGACACCCATGAGTGTAAGGGGTTGGTGCTATTCTACTCTGCCGGACACCACACGGTCTGATGGCAGTCGCTCCACTGTAATTACCTCTGCCAAATCCTGGATAATGGTCAAGGCAAACTCCGGGCGCTCGAGCGCGAGAGCACTAGTGTTCACGTTCATATGTGTTTAATGAAACAATACTTTGTTTATTCAATTTAAAAACCTTAAATTGAATAAACATGTTTGAGTATGAGTTTGAGTTTAAATTGCTAATAATTATTACTTGCCTTGCCTACAAGCTACCTACGATACGTTCATAGAAATGGTTGATACTATACATTATCTATTGATATATAATCGGTCAAATAGTTGGCACGAATTCAAGTCCATTGAACGGACTGTCCATGTAATCAGCACTTATCGATAATATATTTCCAGCATAATAATTAGGTTTAATACTCCAATAAACGAGAATGAACAATCGGCTGTTTATCTTGAAAAAGAAATGCTCAAAGTATTTAAAGCCAATAAGGTAACAAAGAGAAGTTCGCCTGAATGGGCAACAACCCACTTAGAGGTCATCATCATAACATTTGTTGTGCCTTGACCATGATCCAAGATTGGACAGATCACTTAATTATAGTGGAGTGACTGCCATTTGACTTGCGTAACTCTGTTGACAGGGGAACCTGACCAAATTGGATCATGGTTATACATTCAGTTGCCTGAAATGTGCAGGGTTCATTACGATGTTTTCCATCACCGTAAGAGCTTCGGTTAGTATTCAACTAATTTACATAACTCAGAAAACAGACATTGGTACATGGCGGCAGTGGGATTCGAACCCGTTACTTTCAACTTACGAGTCAGATACCTTTACTACTAGGCTACCAGCGCTCTTCAGAAACACCAGATCTCATATCATAATGTACTAATACATGAAATACCTACCTACATCGTAAGCAACCCTTTGGGTCTTTCAAAAGTAAAAGTAGGCTTACCTAAAAGTAGGGTTAACCTTTCGGCTTTCTACAGCTTTAAACCTACTAAATTATATTATAGCCACGAAACATAAGATCTTAGCATTGTATTCCACAATATACGGCCCCTGTGGGCTATAACTCAAGCGTGTATCAGCTAACATTCAAATTTAATTAAAAACAATCCAGCAAGGGACCGTACCTCACGTTCACCTCCGAATAAATCTTCCGGAACTACCAACAATTCTTCTTTAATAGGTTGATACTGCGATATCGTTATCACTAAAATTTAATAACACTGACACAAGAAAGGGGACACATGGTCTCAAAGGAAGCTGAACAGGTTATAACAATTTAAAGGGTATGTTCCGGCTTTCCTACCGCGTACCTTTGTAGCCCGATATTTCGACACAGTTGCATGCATCGTGGTTAAGGGACAACAAAGGTACGCAGTAGAAAACTCAGAACATACCCATAAAGAAGTGTGATAATAGGCGTGATAGTTTAAAACATTAGGTTCTAACAAAAGCTTAATTTTAATGCTCCTTCTAGGTCAGTGCGTCAAAGTCGGTTTGTTCCATTCTGCATCAGTTTTCTACTATAAATAAGTTAAAACCGCAGTGTGATAAAATGAGCAAATCTAGATCTATTTTGCGATTGCACTGGCACTATAAAAAAAATAGTCTCTCTATTTTTCGCTGAACCCTAACGATATTGATGTTTTTAAGGTTGTATATATCACAAAATTAAAAACGACCGTCCACGTTATTTGTATTTCCTACATTTTTCCAAAAAATAATTTAAAATAGGTTTTTTAAGTACTTACCCAAATTTTAATTGATGTTATGAGGTTGCACTTTAAAAGATAATGTATTTTTAGCTATAAGATAAGATGCTATAACTTTTATTTGTGTAAGTCTTGTTCGTTGTACTAAATAAATAAATAACGAGAGTAATCACTGTAATCAACGATATCTAGTTAAGCACGCGTATTGTGCACTGGATATTCGAGTTCTGTCCGATATTTTTATAGCAAAAACAACAACTTACAATTTATAGAAATCAAGACGAAGAAATGTAGTCTAACTTATATCATCATCTTGGCGTTAATGTCCCGGTTGTGCTATCGCGGCCGAGGGCCCGGGGTCCGCCTTGACCGTGATCCAAGAGGAGCGTTTTCCATCTGACCTCTGTAACCCTGCTACCAGGGGAATCTGACGCCTATTCTGTTAATTGGCGAAAGATTTGGGATTGGATTACCAATGCAAAGTGGGCTGTAATACTAAATTGTGATAAGTAGGCACAAATACGGCATAAAAAGATATCAATCAGGTCATCTGCACGGCGACAAATCCCCGCACACATTAGCCTTCTATTGACTTATTTTGATTTCTATGATTTTTTTCCTATTCGGCATCCTTCCCGCCAGTCCGTAGAAAACCGAAGGGCTATGCATATATCTCATTAAGTACTCATTCAGCGACGTCCCGGGCGCCACAACAATGCCCGTTTGGGTCGAGAGCCTGTTTAATTAAGCCAGGTAAGGGCTATAGCCACATCGGTTATGGGAAGGCAGGAATTTATTGTTGGAAATCTTATTTGCAGCCCTGTATTGTATTGCCCTAGTCTATTTACAGATTTTACCTAGGGCACCGCTTTTGTGAAGAAAAGCTTCGTGTGACCGCTCGCATCCAGTCGAACGGTTTTCAATTATGATTTTCGGCATTAAAAGTTAAATACTTTTAAAATTAAAATTAACATCACATCAATCGGTGGCATCGGGGAACACTAACTACTTACACATACACCACACAATATAATTAAAATGCTCTATCTGATAACAATAGATGTATGTGTAACTATTTAATAGGTATATAATGCTTACTTTGTTTGTATAAAATATAAAGTTATGTTACTTTATATTTTATGTGTGAATCTGTAACTGGCCTGTTTGTAACTTGTTTTTTGTTTACTTATAACGTTATGTGCTGTAGATTATATTTCAATGAAGTAAATAAAATAAATCACTAAAAGCGCGCGGTTCAATGATAAGGAAAATCAGCAGAATTTCATGTCGAAAATCAAAATTAAAAACCTTTTAATTCGATGCGAGCTGTTCAAAAATAGGGCCCCTGAACCAGCATCTTGTGTGTAGTGGATTTTTGGTCTAATCTCTAGAGTTCTACCACCAACTGATAACGCTGTGATGTCAATACATTGCCACCCACTACACAGCACTCAACTCACTCCACAAATCATCAGTACAGCTTAGCTGGTAGTAAACACAGAGATACACTGGGGCCACATGTGTTCGATATTGTACATGCTATTGTATGCATTGGGTGCTAACTAATGTGTCTGACTATAATTTACTGCCGGTACTTTAAGATCATTATAATTAGGCGCTCCCAGTCTCTCGGAACCTACAACGAAAATTAAGAAGTAAAAGGTACTGTTTTTCGTAGCTACCTACTGCATTGCTCGGAGTAATACTTACCTTGCTTTTTCTACATAGCATTTCTACGGAATTGAATCTCGTTAAAATTTCCGGTGAAATTATTTTTAGAAAATTCGTTTGTTCATTCTGTAACCTTTGCAAGTACTTTAGTACTTTGACGACCTGAGTGGTTCGATGGTCAACATCAGTCTGCCACGCAAGAGGTCCCGGGTTCGATTCCCGGCCGAGCAGAAATTGAAATGACGAATTTTAATTTCTGTTACGGGTCTGGGTGTTCTATGTATAATAAGTATGTATTTAAAAAAATATATATTTAAGAAATATATCAGTTATCTAACACCCACAGTACAAGCTTTGCTTAGTTTGGGGCTAGATGGCGCTGTGTGAATTTGTCCACGAATATTTATTTATTAATTTTTATTTATTTACTTTGAAGCTAGTTACCTTAGTCATGAGGAGGTGTTTCTATCACATAAAAACATTACCTACTTTTAGTTTCTAAGTTAATTTATGATATAATAGAATACGACCACAATAAGTCCGTATTGACTGACAGTAGTACAAATAATAAAGTGTGGACATGGCAATATTCTGGGAAAAATCTGTCCTTGTCAGTCCTTCTTGTAAACATTCAGTTATTTGGTCATTATTAGCTTGAACTTGTACTTACAGTTTGTCTAAATTATCAATCATGCTGAAAATGATGTCCCGCACTTCCTTTTAAATTGTTTTGCCCATTATTTAATAAAAATTCATAACTCACGAAAACAATCCTACAGAAATCAAATTGTTTCTATGACTTTTATAAATGACATTCTATGACGTTTAAAAATCTTGGCATATGCCACACAGAGTTTTTTTAATGAGTGATTCGTCTTAGCGTGGTCTTATTATAGCTATGTACTTTATGTGTTTGTCATATTTTGCTAGTGATTATTATAAATTGTATAAAGAACCATTCTTTGTTAAATTAAGATCTGTAATTTCTCGCCTGAAACACAGGGTATATATTATTATCCTAGCTCAGGCAAAAATTACGTTTTATTTTTATCTTTTAGTGTATTTGTAGATCTGAAATTAAAATGTCACAAAATTTAATATAACTTTCTTTGTTTTTTATATTTTCATAATTGGTCAAACAAGTATATCGAATGCATGTCCATAACCGCCTAGATTACCTTGAGATGGGAAATTATTCATGTTTGTGAACTTTTCTACAATATTTCACTGAAATCGGCATAGTAAGCGGAAAGATAGCTTACTTGATTGAGTGATTGAATGAATGAATAAATAAAAACACTTTACTGCACGTTTAAAAGAATACAATTATTACAATAATCATCTTGGTGTTAATGTTCGTGTTGTGCTCTCGCGCACGTGGACGCGGGGTCCGCCTTGACCATGATCCAGGATTTGGCAGGTCAGGTAATTACAGCGGAGCGACTGCCATCTGACCTCCATGACCCTGCTACCAGGGGAACCTGACCAGATTGGATCATTATTACACATCCAGTCGCCTGAATGTGCAGGTTTCATCACGATGTTTCCCTCACCGTAAGAGCATCGGTTAGTATTCAACTAATGTACATAACTCAAAAAACAGTCATTGGTACATGGCCGGAGCGGGATTCGAACCCGGGACCTCTGGCTTACGAGTCAGATACTCTGACCGCTCGGCCACCGACGCTCTCAAAAATCTCTCTTTTAAAAGAATACAATTGATACTTATATTTAACTATAGAATAGCAACAATCGCGCGCATCCCATCCCTATGGGGTTGTTGAAACCTGAAAAGCCTTCCTGGCTATAGGTACTTCTAAGGCAGAGTTTAGCTGGTAGCTGGTAGGTCTTGCGAGCCCAGCATAACTTCATAAGTTCTCTGCCTCCTTCCCTCGGTAGACCGGAGGGTGCCATTATACCCTTAGCGGAAGCCGCAAAAAGAAAAAAGGCGCGGCACAGTTGTTTACAGCACAATAACAAAAAAGAATACCTATGCAAATGTCAATTCCAAAAATCGGTATACAACACACCACAAACATACATCAGTATATCTAGCAAACATACAATATACGCTTCGCCATCTAAACATTCAAATTACTAGGCAACCAGCCTCACAAATCAACGGCACAGAGCCTACTTGCCGACGGTAAATACCAGGCAAGCAGAGCAGCAGGTGTTTGCAATGGGAATCAATTAATGTTATTGCCTGGACCACATTAATGCAGCGCTTTGCCCGACCGGCTTATTGGGCTCGCTTATGGAGCCCTGGTACAGTGTTTCGGGTAAATGTTACTATTATTTTAATCAAACAATATCAGACCGCCTAACATAAATAATTGGGTGCTTTTTACATTTATTACGGAACACGATTTATCTACATGTAGCGATAAAGTGCGAAGATAGCCCGTCTTTCAAATACTAAGAGGCATCACTCCATTGCCTAGTTAAATGACGTCACACCCTCTCATCAACCTCGCAATTCAGCATTATGCTTAAGAGCATAATAATTACAGCTACTTTAACTCTACCTAATTCTTTTTTGCATTAATCCATCCTCTTGAATCACTCTATCTATTGACGAAAACCTCATTAAAATTCGTTGCGTAGTTTACAAGATCTAAGCGTACATAGATACAGACGGCGGGAAGCAACTTTGTTCTATACTGTGTATAGATATGTATAGAACAAAGTCGCTTCCCGTGATAGTGACACCACAGTGATAGTAATACCAAGGGGTAGGTATGCATGTAAAATCACGAGCACATGAATACCCCTTGGTATCAAGAATTAATTGAAGCGACTTTATTTTATACCATGCTTGTGCCCCGGCGCGACTTCCTAACCTACTTTACCCCTACCTACCGTTTATTCTTGCTTATAAACCTTTGTCTTGAATAACTTTATATATTGTTGAAAACCGCATTAGAGTCTGTTGTGTAGTATAAAATATATAAGCGTAGATAGATACATAGGTACAGACAGCGCTAATCGACTATGTATTATTTTATGCTATGATAGATACGTTTCAGAGGTATCTCTGCTCTCTTACTGTCTTAGAAAGTATTGAATACCACAAATTCCTTCACTGACACATAGGCAGCTTTTGATACCGGAAATATTTGAGGTGCCCTCGAATAATCGAAAGTAAAATATTTCGCATTCCGAGAGCAATTACAGCGAGAAAAATACGAGGTTTAGTTTGTATCTGTACCGTAGGAATCCCTGGTGGATAAAATGTAGTAAATGAGTGCTAAAACTAATTATGTGTAGGAAAAGTTGTGCGTAAATACATCCTAGGGAGAGATTAACTCTGGCAACGAATGCAGAACTAAAGAAAATCATGTAATTCAAAGAAGTTCTTACAAATTATTTTAAAAACATTTATTATGTTAGTTTTGTCACTTGTCTGCAGAGCCAGAAAAGATGTGACGAAAAGCTGCTGATAACGGGCAGGTTGAGCAGGAAGATGTAGTAGTCAGACCAGATCCACTCTGTCCCGGACTTGTCGGTATGCGATGTCATCCATGCTGCCGAAAAAAGAGTAAGCTGCCGTAAGATAGTCTATGAGAGAGCCATTCAAAGAGGCTACGACCCTCGGACGGTTAAACGACGCAAGGAGGAGAAGTAATATTCAATGGCACGTTTATCATCTAGAATAGTATGTACGCTTTTGAAACATAATAGCATCACCTTTAACAATATCAAAATATTTGAGATTCAAAAAGATTAGATGTAGATCGTAACTTATGCAGAATGTACTGTTTTAACTTAATTTGTCGACGACCAAAGATTTATGGCAATCATTTATACGCAAAGCTATAACAAAATGAAAATTGCGCTCAGGAGGAGCAATATAACCCTTAACACAAGGCAATAAAGATTCCTTTTGTGGAGAGCAGATGAATTTTGGTGTGTCGTCAACTGAATTTAATATACATAAATGGTCCTGGAGCATTGATTTACGTGCAGCTTGCATCTGGCAGCTAAATTTGAGGGAGTCAACAATAAAGTTTCGCAAGGAAATAGTCCGTTTGCCTTCCAACCTCTAAGACAAGCTTTTTAGCAAAGTAATTATTGTAATTGTAATATAATGATAATGCCTTTCAGGGGTATTGTAAAAAAACTGTAAATAATAATATGCGTCGGTAAGTGTAGAGCGTAGGTGGCCTAATGATTATGGGATCCGACTCGTACCCCGAGGTACCAGCTTCGAATCCCACTGCCGTCATGTACTATTGACTCTTTTCTGAGTTATGTATATTAGTTGAATACTAACTGATGCTCTTACGGCGTGGAAAAACGTCGTGATACAACCTGCGAATTCAGGCGACTGAATGTGTAACCATGATTCAATATGGTCAGGTTCCTCTGGTAGCAGGATGAAGGAGATCAAATGGCAGTTCATCAGCACCGCCCATAACAGCCCACTGCAGGACTTAGGGCCTCTCCCACGAAAGGGGAGGTTATTGCCATAACCTCTACGCTTGGCAGGCGGGTTGGAGATTGCAGTGTTATAAATATAACAGTGGAAAACGCTGCTGCCCATTCTCCAGCTTACGGAGACTCTAGATATTTTGTCTTGAAAACATTAGTCGCCTTGTACGACACCACGAGTGTAAGGGGTTGGTGTTTAATAAACACCTCTTCACCATAGGTCTCACCGACAGCCCATTGTGCAGAGCCTGCCTGAGGGAGGAGGAGACAGCAGCACATATCCTGCGGACATGCGAGGGGGTGACAACATACAGGCATGAGCATCTCGGACAACCACAAACCCTTCCAGAGACGTTTGCAAAGCTGAAAGGATTGCTGCGTTTCCTGGAGTGGCAGGAACAATAGGGTATCTTGGAGTATACCATATCCACGCAAAATGGGCGCGAGTTCGCCCGAATGCGGAAATGGCCCGGATATATCTAAGGGGTTGGTGCTATTCTACTCTGCCAGACACCACACGGTCAGATGGCAGTCGCTTAACTGTAATCACCTTATCTGCCAAATCCTGGATAAGAGAGCGAGAGCAGTAGCGGGATATTAACACCAAAATGATTTAACGCATTGGTTATAACCCTGGCGTTGCTATAATGTCTATAGGGAGCGGTGACCACTTTTCATTCGGTGGTCCGCGTGCCTATTATTGTCTACCGATTGTCATTCTATACTTACAATTCTTCTGTTCCAATTTCAACTTTGAACATTTCCACAGAAATTTATACATTGAAGGTCTTCCGCTAGAGACCCTGAGATTGGTTGAACAGTCTCAGATTCGTACCCAATGACGGTATCTATAATTTTTTAATACATTTATTTCCACTGTGGCGTAATATTTTCTCTATGCTTTGATTGAACTTTGTGATTGATTTGGTAACCTAGTGATGAAAAATAACAAATTCTTTCTTCAACTTCTTTAAAGCAATCTTCTTTATATTTAGTGTTCGAGTCGTGCTATATCTTTTCTATACTTTCCTCTTACCTTCTACTAATTAAATAGTAAGTAGCTACCTATCTATCTACTTCGTGGGTAAGGATCGTCAACGATACTTCCCTACTCCACCTAGCTTGTAAGTAAAGGTGTGGGACTAACCATGACTAGCTGGAAATACCCTGTTCACATTATCCTGTGAATCTTTGCAAGACCGATAAACTAGGTTGAGTAACGCTCACAGAGTCCGAGAACTACATAGTCATTTTTAGTTTCTGAAAAGGTGGCACCATACGATTTCTTTATTTTCCCAGAAATCTAATATTTGATGAGAAGTACAACCAACACTTGAAAATGTTCCCACAGAACAATAGTAAGTAAGTAAGTACTTTATTGCAACAACCTAAGGCAATAAAATACCTTTAAGGACCATTGGGTCCTCATGTTTTCAAACATGGTTTGGGTGAATGAAAAATGTGTTTAAAATATAATGGAGAATAATTCGAAAAGCAGTCAATATATTATTGTACATGTAAATTGTTTTATTAATGAGTTACGCAAAACTTTCAGCATATCCCACGTAGATGGTGAACTAGATGGTGACCGTTTCATACTTTGAGGTTAGTTTAACACCTAATACCATCAGCGAAGCGAGGTGGACCAAGGTCCTTCCGCTGGGAATTCTCAAACTGGTTGAATAGTCTTCTAGTAGTGTGGATAGAGGTACATTAGGGTAGGGGTATTAGGACACCACAGCGCCAGCTACTTTCCAATACATTCCTAATAGAAATGCGCATCAATATTCTACTTCATAATATTTTTAAATCCAGCCAGACCTTGCTTTTTCAAGATTGGAAACTGTAAATGTCTACAAAATACGTCCTGAAACCGTAGGCAAGAGCAACCCTAACAAAGCTAATATCAGCGTGCCCCGTCCGAGGTAGACTTATAAAACTCAATTTAGTTAAAATCGGATCCAGACGCAGCCCAAGCGTGGATCTTGTGGGATCCAAGGAATGATTTCAATTCCAGATAAGTAGATTTGGCTTTGGAATATATTCGTATTATTAATAGGTCTCCGATCTTTTCGTTCGCTTTTATTCGCGTTTACTGTTATTTTTGAATGAAATTGTTGTTAGTTTTGTGTGCTTTAGTATTATTTTGGGATTGAAAATGAAGTTCAGATTAGTATAATTACGGGTTTGAAGTTGGAGTTCAGATAATGTCGGTACCAAAATTATCATTCATACTTAATTACATTAACGGTAAATGAACAACTCACCGTGTTACCATTTACCATCAGGTGCGCTGTCTGCTTGTTTGTCACTGAATAGCATAAAAACAATTGGCAATAACACACTCATTGAATACAATATAGAACAAGTATTGTTCTTTCTAATTGATTTAACTTAACTACAACAAATGTTGGTCATCTTGGCGTTAATGTTCCGGTTATGATGTCCGCCTTGACCATGATCCAGGATTTGATAGCAGGTAATTATAGTGGAGCGACTGCCATTTGACCTCCGTGACCCAGTTAAAAGGGTAACCTGACAAGATTGGATCATGGTTACACATTCAGTCGCCTGAACGTACAGGATCATCACGATGTTTTCCCTCGCCGTAAGAGCATCAGTTAGTGTTCAACTAATGTTATAACTCAGAAAAAAGTCATTGGTACATGACGGCAGCGGGATGCAAAACCGGTACCTCTCGCATTGCAAGTCGGTTACCCTTACCACTAGGTCACCGACGCTTCCTAACTACAACAAATATTATAGCTACGTCAACGTACTTTTTTTTTTTAACCTTTTGTGTCATTTTGACTTACCTACATTAATTTACCCCGCATAAGTTTAAAGGTATTTTTTCATTTTTCCATTTTATAAACGTGGAAACTAGGCCATACAACAATGTAGCCTTCAGGCCCCAGGTGACACGTCTCAGGCGTCGACAATTTGTACGTGAATGGGCGTGATTTAACCAGCGGACTGCTATTAAATTTGCGAGAGGCGCCCTATTATTCGCTGGGAAATCTTGCTTGGAATGCAACTCAGTTTCGCGAGCACTCACGGGGTTAGGTAGAGACGGGGCGTGTGCGCTTGCGTTGGCTTTCGAGGAGGTGCGAGTGATTTTATTTGTCTTATTTATTTATTTTGGAAAGCTAACAGCTACAATACAATATATATAGGTAGAAAAATTAGGTTCAATGGTTTGCCAATTAGAAGCTCTCACATATAGTATTTACTTATAAACCTGCGAGAGATTGTAGTACAGAGTAAACATTATAGCATGAATAACAAACCTTCTTGGTCTGGTGGTTGGTTAGTGGTCTTTGTTACCAAACTGGCTGACTTGCGTATTTCACGAAAAGAGTACTCGGCACTAATTTTCCATAAAGAGGTGGCAGGGACGCAGGATTCCCGGGTTTGATTCTCGGCCGTCTGTCCCTATGAATCTACGTACGCTTGATCTCTTAAACTACGCAACAGATTTTAATGCGGTTCTCAATAATGTATAGAGTGTTTCAATAGGAAGGTTTGTAAAAAAGGAAAAATAAATGGTAGGGGTGAAGTATGTGTACGCGAACGAAGTTGCGCGCGGTCCATTAGTTATTTATAAGCCTAGAACAGCACTGTTGATTTATAAAATCTGCACAAGAAATCCAATCCAATCACATGCCAATATCATAAACATTTTCAAACAAGATAAATACAAAATCAAATAATTCAATTACACCTGAAACCATTCATTTACTCCGATTGTCGTTCACTCATTCCTTCATTCCTTTCAGTTCGCGATGTCGAAAGAGCCCGCGATAACCAATGCCCATTACGTCATTTAATTGAGTTTCTTTAAAGGAAACTCGGGCGTGCAACAAAGCCTACTGGCTCAACCCTTAAATTCGTCTCGGATTATTCCAGAGCAAGGGGCCGGCAGTAAGTCAGCGATTTATTTAAGTCACTGGTCGCTGCGCATTTTTCCGCGGCCAGCAATTTTTTGTTTGCCTCATCCTCCCCGAAGACTTACGTCGCGCCTATGTTCTTTGTGTTCTATGTAATAAAATCCACTCCGACGTCCTCTGGCCTCCGCTGGCTGTCCCAAGGCCCCTTTAGGGCCAGTAACTTTTCCCTCCTTGTCGCCAATATTTTATTCGCCTATAATTTACCGGAGGGCAAAAGAAAGCCCTTTGTTTCATTAAATTTCGGCCTCTACTTTTATAGGCTACGGCTTCCGATCTTGTTTATTGGTATTATTAAAAACCGGCCTTTTTGTTTACGGAGTTTCGAAGAGGCGTATTAACGAGCGGGTTTACAACTGTTTTATATCGGTGCATCTAGCTATGACAGCTGTGAGTTACTGCTTATAATTATGTGGAATTTATGTTTATGATTGTTTGAATAGATAATGATGTCCGCTTTTAAATATATGCCAGACCAGTACTGGTTGGTATAATTTTGTGCCATCGCGATGATTTATGTTGAACTTAATAACCACGAGTGACGCTTTTGCTGTAGGATTATTATTTATGTTTTTGTGCTATTATTTTCTTTTGTTTAAATTTTATATATTAATATTATTTTTTGCACCACTCTATTGGAAAAAGAAAATAATTTCATGAACTTCGCCAACTAAATGATTGCAGTTCGTGAAGTTGTAAAACTGCTTAGTTTGAACGTTTAATTTCCCCTTGCGGAGACTTCGCGTTCAAGTTTTCGCTTCCTTCTAATTCTAATCCGCTTCGGCTGAGATTTTGAGCGAATTTAATTAACTCTTGCCCCCCCCCCCCCCCCCCCTATCATTATCGTCTCTAAAATCTAAGGCAACAATTACCATGAGCGTATTTGCAGGTACTCCCTATGTCAATTTGTCAAGTTATGGGGCAAGTGTGAAAACTTCTTTTTTATACTAAGCAGTTACAATCGGGTCGACAACTCACCTATTGGTAAGCTGTGACAGTTGCCCATAACGTCTGCGATTCATGCATTAAGGTTGCAGGCAACAAAAATGCACAACCGCAGGGTGCGTTGTCACTGTGAGGACTACGGAGCCTCATGCCTATAAATTCGCTGGCTACCTTATCCTTAAAATCGGAAAACAAAAATGCAAGCATTGCTGCTAGCGGCAAAAGTCGATAAGGCGATGGTACTTACCCTGGCGGTAACCTTAGACTTGACAGTCCTACCAACTCAATTTTATTTGACTGGAGATTAACTTTCCAGAGGTCTGCGGTGAACTAATTTTGGCCAGTCACCATCATGCCAACTGAGAAGCGGCATGACAAAAATAGGCTTGTCAAACCAACTGACTGCGTGGGGTGAAATTTTGGATGGACGTCCTGCCAAATGGGAGCAACCAAGCCTGAAATGGGTGGGTCTTTTTTTGTCATGTTTGTCCTCCTTTTGGAGGCCATTTCACGAAATAATTTCCTTAAAAGATCCATTAATGGAGTAGTTGTTTAAATGATAAAAAGGCTTCACGTTGAAATCCATTCATTAATAACATATAAAAGACATTATGCCAGTTCATAAAACTAAAACATATTTGAAATATAAATTAATGGTCAAAATAAAAGTAACCGAAAATAAAATGTAGATTGATACTACATACGATTACCAGTACTCTTGGTATGATACCGTCAAATATTTGTACACTAATAAAAATTATAACATTATTTCCTGCCTCAGTAACGAACCAACATTACTACACCTACTGCTTAATAAAGCTGAAATAATTATTATCTCTCATCTAACAGACTATGACATTCCTCGTAAAGGTTCAACTTCTAGAAATACGCCATTAATCCGAGGGCTGGCAACACCGCCCCGCAACAGTGTTGCCAACGGAACGGTGTTTTTACGAGCGAACTTCCCAAACATGTTCGATTTAAAATAATATTCCATCGTGTTTCAATTAAGCAAATTGGGAATTACGCGGTTTTAATCACTTAAAGTTTGTTCACGCTTCATGTAAACGTGGTTCGTTTTGTTTCTTTTTTAATTCAATAGAGGCTAGTATTGATCTGTGTGTTACATATTGCACATTCAGCGCTGCTGTGATAGCGGAAGCTGCCTTTTTTATGTAATACGGCAGACAAACAGGCATGCGGGCCACCTGATGGAAAGTGGTCACCGCCGCCTATGGACATCAGCAACACCAGGGGTGCCTGCACGTACTCTTGTAAATCATGAAATGTTTTTTTTTATACCACTAATGTGGCAAACAAGCTTACGGCCTGCCAGATGGTAACCCAGTGCCCAGATGGTATGCCAGTCACAGCAGCCTATGGATGTTTGCAATACCAGGGGCATCACCCATGCGTTGTCGACCCCGTAAAAACCTTTTTACCCCTTTCTTGAAGAACTCCATGTTGTGCTCCAGGGCAAACCTCTCCAGGTAGTCCATTCCACAACCTTAGTGTGCGTGGGAAATAGTTCCTTTGGAACCGCACAGTTCGCGACCAATTTGGCTCCAAGTGTTTGGATTTATTTATTTAATTATACATAATTTAATATATTTATTAATAACCGGAGATTATTATACAATTACGTATATTATTATTGTGGGTTTCTTTTTTTAAATCACTTTCACTTACCACTTTTGTTTGTAAGAAGTTCATGAGCAGCCTATACTTAAAATAAATTGCAATAAAAAATTCCTGAAATGTCTAATTAAACCTACTTCAAATTTAAATCGAATTCAATTTAAATTTTAAGTAGGTAGGTTATTGAGATAATTAGTACCTACCTGCCTTATCTCAAAACTGTCCTAGAGAGGTGAAATTTGGTATGGTCATACATGTAGGTGAATTGACAAGCATTTCATACAAATTATATGGAAAGAAATTTGACTTACCTTAAGTTGTAACTTTGTAAGCCTCTTTCAAGCGCTGTTTCTCGAAGACGCAACCACTGAGTATCTGCAGACCAACTTATTTTATTGTAGGTGTCACTCTTCTAAAATATATTATTTCCCTTATCGTATTTTTTTCACAACAATGAAGTCACTTTCAAGCGTGTTTTCTCGAAGACGCAACCGCTGACAGCAGGCAAACATAAATCAGATCAGGGTACCACTCTACAACCCATAAAAATAGACCTACTCGTTTCCATGACCGTTTCCAATTTTCCTGCGACATAGTCTAGTTACAATAAATTGCGAAAACACCTTTCAGAAGTTAAAACTGAGAGAGCAACGCTCTTATATATTTAAACACTTATATACTACGCCAAAGTATTGTTTTGAAATCTCTCAAGAAGGAGCAAGTTTGTCGTGATCCGGTCCGGAGTGAGTCCCGGAACTCCTAGTCGCAAACTTGAGCCTTACGCAACTTATGTCAAGTGACGTCATAGTTGTAATGGTAGTGCATTAACTTTTCTTAAGGGAGACCATTCGCACATCCTGTGCAATACGGCTGCAATAGCATTGTTTTCACGCCGTCCGGTGTAAATATTGTTAGGGAACGGTATTCCGGGGTTTGAGACAGAATTAAAGTTACCTAAGTTAAGATGTAATCTAGTTAAAATCGTATTCAGCTACAAGATTATTTGGGAACAGTTTTTTAATAACAAGAAAAATGTATCAAATATTGTATTTTGGATAATGACTTTTACTCTATGAGCAACGCGTTCCAGTTTGGTATGTCTGTGTAAATAAACAAAAGACTAACGAACCACCTGTCCTTAAGTTGTTAAATTTTTTAGTAAAACTTAGTGACAAACGAGTAGATTAAAGAGCCTCTGGTTATTCCGAAAAAAACTATTTGCACTATTTGAGACAAAATTATGAGTTATAGAGGTGGGCAATGCATTGGTGATACTCTTGGTGTTCCTAATGTCTATAGGCAGCGGTGGCCACTTTCCATCAGGTGGCCCGCTTGCCTGTTTGCCTACCGTATGACATAAAAAAAATTACTCAAATAAGAAAAACATACACACTCTCACACTGGTCCAACTATGGGGTTGCCATGGTCAATCTACTCTCATCTATTATACAAATCGAGTTATAGGTCATATGAAAGGTACTTTTTTCCCTATCCATCAATAATGGTTGCCTGAACAAAACGTGATCTGAACGAAAATATCCAAAAACATGATAACATAAATGAATCATTTTTTTTTTTTTATGTAACACTTTTAATTTAAAATATTTTATAATTAAAAGAATCATAAATATATTATGAATGTTCACCAATATGTTCTTGATATACCTAAACTTGATTAAAACCCTGAAACAGCCCGACTCAATACAAAATCTCAATTGTTTTTTTAATAGTCTATACAGACATTTGACCACCAACTCACCTGATGGTAAATGTTAGCCGATAATAGAGCATGCCTGTCTAGGAGCCTTATCATCCTAGTCTTGAAGGCGTATACAGATTATAATGATCAGGGAACACACTCGCGGGTAACGCGTTGCATTCCTTGGCCGAACGCATTATAAAGGTTGAACTTTTTTTATTATTATTATTTGACTAGCCAGGCACCTCACCTGGTGGTAAGTGACAAAGCGGCCGATGATGGAGCATACCTGTCTAGGAACAGCCTATTCACTCTGGCCTTGAAGGCGTCTAGATTATAATTATCAGGGAACACACTCGCGGGTAATGCGTTCCATTCCTTGGCCGTACGCATTATAATGGTTGAACTAAAGCGGCTCGTGCGGATAGCTAGAAGATCCACAACCTAAGCATGAAGCGCTCGCCCGGATCGTGTCTCCCTCAACTCCTACAATAGTCTTACTATGAGAAGAACCAGATACACGTCATACACATGATTGCGCTGCTCATGATTACTGAAACTTACTGCAAATACGACGTAGGACAAACGCGTAACGCGTCAAAATGTCCACAGAAAGCATTCCTCAACTGCCGTTACCGTTAAACAACAACAACTAAAGACAAATCGACTGTCCCAGTTTTGAAAATAGCTAAAATTGTTGGAGACAACGCATTGGCGCTTATTTACAAAGCACGACATGATGACTACAAAGGAGTTTTAGAGCCGATATAGATGTACGAGTACACGATTTCTACATCGTGTACTCGTACTCGTCGATTTGTTCCGAATGTTCATGCTATTTTGGTTTCTATACTATAATAACAGAAAGGGTAAGACCGTCCGTGGCTGAGCGGTTAGGATTTCCGACTCGTAAGCGAGAGATACCAGGTTCCGTTGCGGGCATGTACCAATGACTCTTTTCAGAGATACGTACAATAGTTGAACACTAACCGATGAGGGAAGGTGAGGGAAAACATCATGATCAAACATTCAGGCGACTGAATGTTTACATATGATCCAATCTGGTCAGGTTCCCCTGGTAGCAGGGTCGCGGAGGTCAGATGGCAGTCACTCCATTGTAATTACCTTATCGGCCTAATCCTGGACCATATTCAAAGCGGACCCCGGGCCCTCGTGCGCGAGAGCATATCCGGTATATAATATTAACGCCAAGATATTTTTTTATAATAACAGAAAGAGATTGGAAAGTTAGCTACCTTCACGGTTATGGTTAGACTGGCAATTTTTTTTTGCTCTGTGGTAATGACAGAAAGCTTTTTTTATCACCATTTTTTATCGCGCCTATCTTGTATGTATGTGTATTTTTTTATGTTTGTAAATTCCTTTATTACCTCGTATCTTCTAAATGGCTAGATAGATTTCGAAAGTTAAGGTATTGTTAGATTCGTCTCAGAAACCAAGTGCTCTTAGATAAATTAAAAAAAAAACTAAATCGCGGATTTGGGGCGCCATATTGTGAAGTTCAAAAATAATTTTGGGCTCTATGGACAATATGTTGTAAAGTTGAAATAAGCGCTATTGTTTGACTATTTGCGACACGCTTCAAACTTATTGCTATATTTTCTTTTCGCACAGCTATATGCATCGGAACTACTTACCCCCGGCACATTAAACCCCGCCCTCCCCTACAGCTCAAGTAGAAAATTTATAGATTGATAATACTTCTAATATACTTCACGATAACAAACAACAAAACTCGTACATACGCGTCGCTAAATAAATACAAATACCCCATTGAATCGTGCCGGTGTCGGTGTCGTCCACAGTAAAACCGGGGCCCTTCAAAACGGTAATAGAGTCACGTAGAATGAGCCCAAAGTTTTATTGAAAACGTCATGTTCCGAGCCCCATTGCAAGCGGAGGATTTTAAAGTCACTTTCGAAGTTTCCGTTTGATGCTATGACGTAATAAAGTCCCAAAGAATCAAATGCGAGCGTGCCTTCACCGCGGACGGATTACTGTTATTTGCTCAACGTTATCTGTTCTCTAAACTTAATTTAGTAACGACCTAAATTAAGTTTAGAAACGACGACTTAAAAGTAGAGTAAAGTAAAAATCTTTCGTTCAACTCAGACACACGGCACAAAATTCTTAAATATTTATAGAGGAAAAAAAAAACAGAAACAAAAATGAAAAAAAAAAATATATACGTGTGGCACTTGGGGACTGCCGCGGTAAAGCTATTGCATAGCATTTTTTATCAACTTAACAATATGTCCCTCATACATGCTAGAAGCTGTTATTTTTTTTATACCACTAAGGTAGCAAACAAGCTTACCACCTGCCAGATGGTAAGCTGTCACCGCAGCCTATGGACGTTGCAATACCAGGGGCATCACCTACGCGTTGCCGACCCCGTAAAAACCTTTTAATGATAGACAAATAACAGAATTCAGTTGTTTTAAAACTCCTGCCGATTTCACATAGCTATTTTCAGCATATATTTGTTGAGGGAAGTATTACAGCGTTCGTGGAAAACGTACCGGCCTATTAAACAAACTAAACTGAAATACAACTTTATTGTATAGAATAAAAGTTATAATGAAAAACAGATAGTCAAATACGTGTAGCACAATACCGTACTTAGTACCTAGCTTAATTAAACACCATAACTAGGGTAGAGATACTTCAAGCGAGTCACCTGATGGAAAGTGGTCACCGCCGCCCATAGACACTGACAGCATCCGGGGAGACACGATAGCGTTGCCGGATAAGTACCTATAGATAGGCTTATTTCTTGAAGCAAACAAACCCGATAACAAACCCGATAATATACAATACAATACAATACAATACAAAACTCTTTATTGCACACCAGAGAACACAAGTACTTGTGTACTTAGATACAAAAATATGGTAGGTAGTACAAAGGGCGGTCTTATCACTAATGTGATCTCTTCCAGACCACCTTGGTATGGAGAGAAGCACAGGATTATAACATCAGACAGGTAGTGCACACAAAAGCATCACTTATAACAAAAAATATACAAAAAAATACATACATCTTCACAACAAAATACCCACAGATCCATAAATAAAGAATAAAACCCAGACAAAAACCAAGAACCACAGCACACACAATTACCCCATTACAGACATTAGATAATGTTTTACTTTATTTTCTTTACTTTATTTTTAAATGTGTGCAGTGATTCCGCACATCTAATGTCGCGGGGCAACGCATTCCAGAGTCCAGCCGCCTGCACCGCAAACGATTTATGGTAAAAGTCTATTGATAATATGTGTAGTAAAAGTGTATAGTGAATAACCACGAAAGTCTTAAAACCTATATTATTTGAAGGTTTCAATGTCGTGTCGTTTGGGTACATATTCCCAGTCGTACCCAACGGAAGCGGGTGGTACTAAGGTCTTTTTTTAATGCCTAGGAAGGCACACAGATGGACTGTCCACCTGATGGAAAGCGACCATCGTCGCCCAGGACATTTGCAACCTAAGGGGAGCGGATGCGGTGCCGGTCTTTGAGGTACCTGTAGACATGCCTTTTGAAGAACCCCATGTTCTATTGCAGAGGAAGCTGATTCCAAATCTTGCACGTGCGCGGTGAAAAGGCTCGCGATGCCCTTACCCTGAAACTAAAACGAATCTACAACTATTCTACTCCTAATCCTTTCTCGACTATCTTTCTAATTAGATAGCTTCCGGTATGGACGTAAAGAAATTATCTACGCTACTATCCGAAACCAATTCGCCACCGCAATTGGATCAAAATATTTACAGACGAAATTCAAAATAAGTGATCAGGCCGTCGCGTCGTTAAACACCTACTACAATCGACACCGTCCGTGTAATTTTGGCAAAACAAATCTACCATTGTGTCAGGTTACCCATATTGTTTCCAATCAGTAACCCCAGCAAGATTATAAACGATGCTATCACTGATCCGCAATGGCCGTGGTACTACATTCGCGATCGTGCTCCTATATTGCCAGGGACATTTCTAAGTGAGAAAACAATGTATATTTCATGTCTAGAAAAGCTATCTTTTCTTATTTCTTTATTGTTCGTGAACTATGTGATGTGTGAAGAGAAGTGCCTAATCTACGGCTTCGAAAGTGACTTCGACACTAAAATGAGTGCCAGCTACTGCGCTTTCTTCCCAAACACGTGGGTCGTAAAGCACTATAACCAGACTCTGCCTTCAGTGATTCGCCCGCCGCACTTCAGTAGTAAAGTCTTCATCACACCTAGCAATGGAACGGATGGCTTAACAAGTTGTATAGCAACGTCACCGTTCAAAGTAGTCCCAGGAGGAATAATAGAAGTGACGGTGTATAAAGAAGCAAATGTAACCTTAAACATAATCCTGGTGGACACGAGCAATGGCGCTTCCTTGGCAATTATATCAATAGGTTTCCAATATCCCGATGGCTGGTTGAGTCAAAGCGCTGCTATTTCTGCGTTATCGGAAAGATCTGTTTATGTAAGTTCGTACCAACCATACATGATTTTCTTTTAAATATTAATAGGTACACAAACGGGTAAGCGAGTTGTCACCGCTATCTATGGACATTAACACCACCAGGGGTGCCCACCTATAGAACCAAAGCAAAGCAAATCCGCAAATTCGCAACTTCCGCAACGCCCTTGCATAGCTGAAACTACGGTCCCCACGGTCCCCATGGAGACCTTGCTCATCTGCAGGAACGCAATACTATTTAGGATAATTCGAACAGTATATACCGTACCTCTATTTAAAAATAATTTTTAGAGTCGAGTGTAGGGTGATCGCTATAGCACACACGGTTAAAGCAGATAGCTAGGCAGCTAGGTAGAAAGCAGATATTTGAGAGGGGTCAGGTAACTCTTATCGTGCTGTACAAACCTGAAAAACAGAAAATTAGGAAGTTAACAGAAAGTATTTTTTGTTGGGTCTTTTCAACACTTCGACTTTTAACCCATCAGTCAAGCATAGAGATAAAGGCAATGCCCTCTAAAATAGAATGAAGTGGAGGCCCAATTGCGATAGTATCATCGCCGCAGATTACAAGTGTAAGTTTTATATCATTTGCAGATGGCTTTCATTGGGAGAGTATTGCAGAATTCAACGCTAGCAGTAGACTCATATCGTTACATTTCATCGTATGAATTAGAAGAAAAATGTCGGATTTACGATTATGAAACGACTACATTAACCACTACTACACAAACCGAATCTACAACTACGACTACCGAATCATCTACAGAAACTACAACGGAGGAGACTACGGAGGAAACTACAACAGATACTATCACAGAATCCACTATTGATTCTTCTATTACCAAACACAAGGAAGTTATACAGTCTACTACTGAAGTATCTACTACTAAACTCACCTCTATTGGAGTATCAAATACAGAACCCGCAACCTACGCTACTAGCAATGATTTTACCAGGTTTGACAGGTACGAAAGTATATCTTAGTAACCTTCTACTAGAAGTAATAATCTTTCTGTTCGTCTTCAGATGTAACTTAGATGTGATTATTATACACTCGAAGAACATGCAAGGGCCATTAGGCATTTTTCTCTGTTAGAGCTTTTGTATAAGTGGTATGTTATCTGTAAAGATTTAGATTTTAGTTGTTATTGCTTCTTACATACATATTAGAATAAGTATTACAGCAAAAATGCAATGCATGACGTTTGTACTTTTATTTTACTAATTTGACAAAAAAAAAAGAATTATTGAGAGTTTGGGTCAATGTTCATCTTTTACCTCTTATCATTATCTAAGCGGCCAATCCCGGCTTCTATAAGGTTCCACTTTCCTCTTCCTCCCGCACTTCAAACCGTCTACTTTAAATATTGCATGCCAGATTCTAGTAAATTATGAGAAGCGAGTACCTATATATCTTCTAGTAAAATCTTTAATACCATATTTTGAAGCAATAAATAATTCATTTATTCTTAATTGGTTTTCAGCGTCAAACACCGACGCCCTCTGGCTCTGGGCTCTGAATGCATTCCCATCAGATCTATTCATTCTTTTTTTGCTTTTTATTTGCGACCACTGGCAACAGACCCGAAGAATCCGATAGGATCACAAATATAAAAAAAATTATAGCAAGTTTTTATATTTATAGTCAGAGTATTTGTCAAGACTAGTCAAACGAGCTCAAACTCGATGTGATTATCGTGCGTAGGTTTCGAGTTTCTATGACCACTTTCCGCCTCCATTATCAGGTCAGCTCGATGGTATAACGAAATTGCATTGTCACCGAACTAACATAAGTATGCAAAATTTCAGCTCAATCGGAAACTGGGAAATGGGTAAAATTTTTCTTGCAAGATTTTATTAAGTACAAACATGGGGGCATGTGAAAGTACAAACAAAAGCAATAAAAAGTAAGCAAGTAAAATATCGAGGTAAACACAACACTAACCGTGGTAACAAACCCGATAATATGTGTTTTCACTACACAAAAAGTTAAGTAAAAACTCTTTAAGTACATTATCTCTGTTATTTTTAACAGCAAAATAAAATTGTACACTAAGATCTTTCTCAAAGAAACTGATTCGTCAGGTTGTGGAATGAGCTCTCTGGAGAGGTTTCCCTGGAAAGTACAATATGGACCTCTTCAAGCAAAATAAAATTGTACACTAAGATCTTTCTCAAAGAAACTGATTCGTCAGGTTGTGGAATGAGCTCTCTGGAGAGGTTTCCCTGGAAAGTACAATATGGACCTCTTCAAGGAAGGGGTAAATAGGTTTTAAAGAGGTCTGCACGTGGGTGTTGCTCGTGGTTTTGCAAACGTATCAGGCAGGCCGTAAGCTTGTTTGCCATCTTAGTGGTATATCACCGTTGCTCCAACTGCGCATTCTGAGGTCGTTCGTGAGATTCTGACCTACCCTACTCAGCCCACATCCAACGCTGTCTGAGAGCTGAAACGACCACCATAATTTCTTTTGATAAAAAAGCCGTGTGTGTGCCATTGAAGATATTTCAGAAAAAAATAGCTGGACCATAAATATTTTTTTCTGTCATTGTCTATATAATTTATCTCTTTGTTTGTGCTCGCATCACGCAAAACCGTTGAATGGCTTTTAATGGGATTTCATAGTTTGGTACCTTGGGGTCCATCTTAAAATCTAAATTATGTTTCATTTCGGTTGAGTAGAACCAGCGATACAGCTTAAGCTCTCCGCACTACAAGCATTCATTCAATAAAAAGCTAAACTGCAATAATTTAAACCAAGATATACAATACAGTCTAATTTAATGTATCGTGCAAAAAGTTAATTTAAGTTGAAAAACTGAAACATGAAATATGGGATCGTTCAAGAGGTATATTACAGTTCTCTTCAGAGGCGGGCAACGCATTGGTGACTCCCCTGGTGTTGCTGATGGCCATAGGCGGCGGTGACCACTTTCCATCAGGTGGCCCGCTTGTCTGTTTGTCTGCAGTATAACATAAAAAAAAACTTTTTTATAATCGATGAACTCGCGGACAAAAGCTAGTCAAAATCTGATTTGTATGGCGCAGTCAAGAAGGCTGCTCACTTATCCGAATGTATGTTTTTATGGCATTCAGTCGAGTGCAAAAACCCGGGCGGCCCGAGGTAAGTAAGCAATACAAATAAATAGGTTCATGAATAATGCCACCGCCTTCCTGGAGCATTTTAGACGCAACGATCCGACCACGATATCGACAATCTTGTGGTCAACGAGCATTATTTATAGAAACTAATTTAGAAAAGGTAGCTACCTCGCACAAAGAATAAGCATTACTACTTTTGTTGTACTAAATAAATCATCACTAAAAGTTTTAGTTTTAGTTATGACTAAATGTTTATTCATCAATTTTAGTTTTTTGTTAAACTAACTTTCCTACAAAATATTAGACACTATAAAAATATCTGAATTTAGAGTAATCATAGATGGACGAGCAAACAACCAGCTTAACTGTAAGTTAATTGTACTCACTGGCGAACCAACTGTTAGAACCAAGATAACAGTAATAAGTTACTTACAATTGTACTTAATAGTAATTGTACTTAATCTATGGAGGAGTATCTCCGACACAAAAATCCTTTAAAGACCGACTCAGGTGAGCTTACAAACTTCTGGGATCACTTTGTTCTCGGAAATAGTTCAATTTTTTATCGTCTTTACCACACCACAGTTAATAATACTAATAATATTAATGATATAATACTATACTGGTAGAAATATCTCAAGCAATTTTAGAGCAACGGAACTCGATCGCACTGCGTGGGCCAAATCACTTTTGTATTTCTGCACCCTAATTACTTTTATTTAAGATTTTACTTACTGGAATTTTAATCAAAACTATCAATCATGACTAAAAATTAAAACTAATTAGTCTACTAAATTAGTCATCACACGATTGAAACTTATTCAATTTTCAATTGTTACATAAAACTAAATTTGTTAGTTTTAGTTTTAAGTCGTCAATCAAACTAAATTTTGCCCAACACTGCTACCTGTGCACTCGTTCGGCGAACATCCCGTTGAATTTATTGGATGTTATGAACCGGGTGGTGAAAACCTTTTTCTAATGACTATGAACCTTCTTCCAGCTTAGCATAGCCACCTACATTAGTCTTCTTTTTTTTACAAATTTTATTAACCTATACCTGTTGATTTATATGTCTACTTTAAGACTGCAGGAGATTGTTGTTGCTATTTTCTGTTTCTGTTTTGTTGCTTGTTCTTATATGTTGCAATTTTCTTGTTACAATATAACCTGCATTAGTCTTCTTATTTAGTGGTTCCATATAGTGGTTCAGAACATCGTATTTTGTCAAATACGTAAAATAGTCGGTGTCGTCAGATGTAAAGGAATGTTACGGTAGGTGTTTTGCCTCTCTGACGACTATCGTTTAGGCACATTCGCTGCAGACTTAAACTCGCATTCCCTTAATGTGGGATAGTTTATTTCGTGACGTAGTGCGGATGGACACCTTAATGCTGAATTATTCGCCTTATGACCAACCGTATCTTTGACGTTTTTCAATAACGGGCCAGAAGCAGTTTTGTGTTTCGCAAACAACTTGGAAAGAGATCATCCGTTGTTTTTTACCTGAGGTAGCTTATGTTTTTCATTACACTTTTTTAGTAGGTTAATGTGTGCACAATAACGTCTCGATGAGAGTGTAATGACCATCGTGAACCAAAAATCGGCAATCGGAGAAACTGTATTGAAAAAAATATTACCTAGATTAAAGTCTCAAGTTATCACAGGTTCTCAAGTTAGGGATATGAAACTGATCCATGCGCGAAAGCTATATCTATATTATATATAACAAATATAAAACTCTGAGCTAGTAAAAAATTATACACCTATTTTGGTGACAACCGGAAACGATAAAATATTAAGTATTCTTTTCCTTGCTATGACACTGGCAGTAATGGTGGGTAAGCTGTTGAACGACCCGTTGCCCCATAAAAAAATATTAATTGATTTTTGCCTTTGACTGATTCTACATTCTACGTCTATTATTTATTGATTCATTTGATTGACGACTTTATTTAACAGATTATTATTTTGATCATGGGCAAGCCTTTGCTATATTTAGTATGAAAAACTTTTTATGCCGAATTTGATCCTCTTTATCCTAAAATGAACGAATGAATTGCTCCACCGACAAGAGTTATACTCTTAAATTTCATCATCACAGTCCATATAGTCCACTGCAGGACTTAGGGCCTCTCCCACGAAATGGAAGGTTTTTGCCATAACATTCACGCTTGGTAGGCGGGTTAGAAATCGGCCTTAAATATGTGATAATGAAATGCTAAAGGTTTTATTTCAGGCCACAATCGCAACGAAAATTGTGAATCCTGTATTTATTGCCTATTTATTTCAAAAGCATTCCTCTTTAACTGTACTTTTTACTACAACCGACTTAGTTTTCATTGTTCCGCGGCCTGTAAAACCAACGAAACGCCCTAAACAACTTCCGAATTTTGGCGAACCTTTCCGCCAAATAGATCATCCAATTCCATCACTATAAAACCCCCTTTGCAACACGGTGCCAGTTTACGATAAAATGAACGACTAATGCCGCACCGTCAATACCATAAATTTGATTTTACGACAGGTGAGTCCCTCACCATATTAAAATGTAAATCACACGGCCGATTTAATTCCGGCCTTAGGAGGATGGATACGGCGACTTAAGTGACGAGCGAAGGGAGTAAGATCTCGCTAGATTTGCTTAGGACCCTAGATATGTTCGATAGATATGTTTATACATCACCGCTTACAAACCGCGTACGTGTCTTGTCCGCTTAGTCACTGCGGAACGACCCTGGACAAGCGCAGCCTACGCGGTGGTTGTACTGTGAAAATATGGGCACTGCACGTTTGCTGATAGACTTAAAATAAGATTTCTGTAATTTGTATAGAAAATAGGGACAGCTTCTCTAGATACTCTTCGGTTTCCACTTCGCCCAGGCTTTAACATCCTCGTATCGTAAGCCTTGGCTCTCACTAAAACCTACTCCTCTGCATCATCAATCACGCTCTGTGGTGCAACGTTAAATAGGGTAATCAAGTTCAAGTATCTGGGTCACTGGGTCACGGAGGACCTATGTGACAATGAAGACGTCGAGAGGGAGCGCAGGTCGCTGTCTGTGCGGTGTAACATGCTCGCACGTAGGTTTGCACGTTGTACTGTCCCAGTAAAAGTAACTTTATTTAAATCGTACTGTCAGTCGTTTTACACGTGCAGCCTATGGAGCCGTTACACTGAGCGGGCATACAGCGACCTGCGCGTCCAGTACAACAATTCGTTCAGGGTGCTGATGGGGCTGCCGCGGTTCTGCAGCGCTTCCACGATGTTCACGCACGCGCAAACAGATGATTTCTACGCCATCATTAGAAAACGGAGCGCCTCGCTGCTGAACCGCCTCAAAAACAGCACTAACAGCATCGTGAACGCATTCGCCGGGCGGTGGGACTCCCCTATGATGGAGAGGTGGACGAGACTAGCTCATTGCCTTTCATAAAATAAAATTTAATGAATTTTTTATGTTAATATTATTTATTATGATCAATAACAATTTATGTTTATTTCCATTCAATTTATTTTTATTTTTATTCAATTTTATTTTATCTAATGTTTAATTTTTAGTTGACATTATGTATCTTTAATTGTTTTATGATTATTTTGAATTTGACATTTATTTTACACTATGACATTAATATATATTTAAACTACCTATTATTGACCTAAATGTATGGACATTGTCTGAAATAAATGATTTTTAATTTAATTTAATTTAATTGTCAGTTGTTATTGTCTATGACTGAGATGGCTAGTGATTAGGTTTCGTTAGCGAAAGATACCGAGTTTGATCCCCAGTGCCGAAATCTACCAACAACTTTTCTAAGTTAAAGTTGTACCCTAACTGATGCTCTTACGGTGACTGTGTAACCATAATCGAATTTGGTCAGGACCCCTGTTGATAAAGTCACGGAGGTCAGATGGCAGTCACTGTAATGAAAGGAAGAATCTATTTACCTGATCTGAAAAGTTCTGGATCACGGTGAAGCGTACCCAGAACTTGATACGGAAAAAAACGCCAGAAAGAAGAAGATCACCACATACCTATTATAAAACAAAGTCCCATGCCGAGTCTGACTGTTTGTCTGTCTCAAGTAAAGTTGTTGTAGTTGCCAGAATTATTCCAATAAATGAAGTTAGTCTTTCATCTTGTTACTTGGGCTCTACCTGGGTCAGCGTCCGTTGATCCAACCCCAAGGCGTGTATTACTCCGCCAAAACAAATTGACCGAAAAGTTGACCCTCTACCTAACGAACTTTGTCTTTGGTTTAAATTCTGCTCTTTGGATAAGGATGCATTGTCAGATTCCGTTAGCATAGCCACCTATGACGTTAGTATAACATTAAATAAGTAAGCAAGTAGTTTTTGTAATTTTTATCATGGAACTATTTTGCTCCTTTCCATAATTTATCGTAAAAAACTCTATTTTGACTGACAGCTTGGAATATGAAGCTTCATCACGTACCTACTTGTTAATTTGGGATGTAAGAAAATGGAATCCGAGTTTTGTGTAATTCGAAATATTCTCTCGTTAATTTTTACAACGCTTATTCCAAGCTTATGACGTTTGCTGGATTACTTATTTAGGACTTGAAAATTTGTTAGTAATATATTGACAGCCACACTCAAAAATTATAAATTTCGGTGACCATAAATAAATAAAATAAATAATAAATAATTTCTGGAGTAACTGAGTTTTAGGGGCGTATTCCATTAGAAATTTTTAATACTCTCTCTTGAGACTAGTTTCCCAAACAAACGTAGTTTGATCATATTTTCAACATTATGCTATCAAAGATCATAAAATGAAAATCTAGAAACCAATACTTGTGGTTTTTCAGATTATCGTTAGAATATATATAGTAGGACCAAGCTAAGTCCGAATAGCTTTTTAAAAAAAAAAAAATTCTCTGTATGGCAACTAATGCCATGTCTTTTATCCGTCATAGAACGTCATTCATAAAAGTCATAACAAAGAATTTGACTGATTCAAAAAATATTGTTGAGGCGATTGGCACATTGGAGCGTAGCATTCATTCTGGCGAAATTTGGAAATATGTGTAATTTTTATATTGTTTTATATACAATATAAAATTTAGGATTTCTTCAAATTGTTATAATCTTTTCATGAAATTATATTATTTAAGCGAAAGATAACTAGAGAACTTAGTAACGGAATACCTATTTGACAATCCTGGAGACCTCACTTCACAGCAGCGGCCTATTTGACGCCTTTTCATGTGGAAAGTACAGCGCCGAAAACTTATCTGACCCGCAGCCCGTGTCAAATGTGTCAAAGAAAAAAAACGACGGATCCGCACGAACACGCGTCGATGCGTTTTCAGTGTGTTCGACTATGAGTAATTTCCATAGAAACCGATGACGGCTCAAATAACTTTATGTCATGCACTAACACACGTCACACAGAACTGTACGGTGCTGCGTTCCAGTGTGCGGATCGCCTAAATAATAATGAACAATGACTGACAAGGACAGATTATCCAATAGATATTGCCATATCCACATTTTATATTTTCTACCACTGTCAGTTGATTCGGACTAAGCGTGGTCCTATTATAGTTTTAAAGTTACACAGGTGTTAGCGACGCGATACAGTCATACGTTTAAATATAGGTACCTATAGTAAATAAGCGAGATGTAAATCTTTACCTACCTACCCATTATAATTTATTTGGGTGGTATCAATATATGCTGGTAAACTGCCTATCCAATAAAACTACTGTTCAGACACCCACTTGACACACTGCTACTCTATAAGAGCTACAGAGCGCACGTTGATTGGACTCGCAAATTCGCCCACGTTAAAATCTCAACCGTCTTCGTTGTTTCATTCACCACAATAGGATTTAAAATTTGTATGAAACTTTTAAATTCCTAGTGTATTTCCTAGTTTACGAAACATCTGCGAACTTCAAGGGGCTGGCTTGCAATTTTTTCTCACATTCTCCGAATTGCAACCAGTAACCTACGCCCGGTCTACGCCAATGTTTAAGACTATGCAACTAAGCATCTATAGCTGATACTTACGAATAGGCTGTTAGATCGCTTCTCCACGAATCAAAAAAGACAGTTTATATTTGGCTGACCCAACCCGAAGCCTCCATTTTTTAATATTGTAGTGTTATTTTTAATCCCCACCTTCCCCGAATCGCAACCAGTAAAATACTTACGCCCGGTCTATGCCAATATCCAAGATTATGCAACTTAGCATCTACTTATCAGGTTTTGATCACAAATAGGCTTTAAGTTGGCTTTTCCACCGAATCATGTATGTATGTAAACTCTTTATTGCGTATAACTACATAAAGAACAATAACAAAAGAAAATAAATATACATTGCAAAGGCGGGCTTATCCGACAATGGGATTTCTTCCAGCTAACCTTACCTTGGATAGTCCGAAATGAGCTATTTAACGAGCGGTGGTAGCAATATCG
Organism: Blastobasis lacticolella; assembly: GCA_905147135.1. Taxonomy (NCBI): domain Eukaryota; kingdom Metazoa; phylum Arthropoda; class Insecta; order Lepidoptera; family Blastobasidae; genus Blastobasis; species Blastobasis lacticolella. The sequence goes on along the minus strand of LR990053.1, from coordinate 16,470,259 downwards.
AGTTTTGTGCAAATTTAAATATAACTATAATGTTGAATACTATATACCACATAAATGTACTATACCATAAACTATAATACTATGTACTATATACCTAACATACTATAAATATATAATAGTAAAAAATAAAATAAAGCTCTATTGAATACTAAGGAAGTGCTTCTTCAAACGATCCTTGAAGGAGCATGATGTCCGAGAATTCTGTATGTCTTCCGGTAGTGCGTTCCATAGACGCGCAGAAAACACCCGGAACGACTTTCCGTAAATCATAATATCCAGTTTATATTTGGCTGACCCATCCCGGAACCTCCATCTTTTAATACATGTTCTTCGGTTTAGGGTACCAACTCTTGAGTGACTTTTGTTTTGAACACATCGTTTACTCAGCTATATATATTTTTTTGAGCATATCCTTTCAAATTTCCTAATTAATCTATATTTAATTAGTTTTCGTTTTAGGACTTATAATAAAAATAAAAGAAGAAATTACGCGTCAGCGTTTATATTTACATTAAGCCGAACCTCCCCAATTTTGTACAACGTGACTTCCAGAACCCCTTCTTGTGATACCACTAGCTCGTGTGAACGTATGCAACTAATTATCCCATCTATTAGGTTCTGTGTTGTTGATTCCACACAATGGGTGCTGTTAGGATGAGGGGAATCAATGTCTACAGAATCATAGCTTCTAAAATTCCAGATGAGATGAGGAGCACATGAATTCATATTTTCGTCAAAATTCTCTTCAAAATCATAGGTAACACATTTTTGGCTCGATGCTGTTCTAACGACAACCGCTAACACTATTAAACACTTAATTTTTATTACCATATTTCTTTCGAATTAAAACATGGTATATGGTATCACGCAGTGTTTACTTCAACAATTGTAATGATTCCAGAAAGTAGCTAATCCATTTATATTAGCTTTTAAGACTTCGATTATCATAGATTACAGTTGATACCTATAGTGTTTATCTATAATTATACCTCTAGGCATTATTAGCCACTCACATGGAGGTTGGGAGCCTGGAGATCAGTAACACAGGTTTTTTACCTAGCATAGACTCCAGCTCTCAAAAGGATTTATACTGTTTATACTAAACTTATAATATTATATATTGTGGCCTTTTTTGAGAGAAATAAACGTATTTTTGTATTGAATTGTACATGTTCGCGAGACGTGAATTAACAAAAAAAAATTATCAACCATCCCAATCTTGAACGCACACTCATGCAGTGCGCTAAGCAGTGCACTGCACGATGTGGCAAAACTTGTTACACACCGAGCAATTTGTATGCAAGTACATTGACAGATGGCGGAATGTCCCACTGTGCAGCGCGCCGCGCGGCGCACTGCATGATGGGGCAACACCCGCAATTGAAGCCCGAAATGTCAGTTCTGTATGAATTTTGTCTACGTTTTTCAATTTTGTCCCATCGTGCAGCGTGCGGTGCGATGTCAGTAGATGTCAACATGAAACGTCACACCTGACTGTTTCTTTTTACCAACAATTCGAATCTTTCCTCTTTATGTGACACAGTTCACACACATATATCTGTCTACTTTTTTAGTACAGATACAACGCGTGTGAATGAAATAGGAAACCGACCTTGTCAAAGAAAGTTTGACCGCTGATGCGTAAGCCCCTCCCCTTTTTCTGATTCTTTAACATTATGGAAGTTGTTTCACTTTCGTGACCCTGTCGTCATTCTCTTCTCAGTTCATCCCGAATTATAAATAAGGCATGTTTGGTTCTAGAACACTAGTTTCTAAAAAGAAATGCTGGTACTCGTAGAAAGCTACATTTTGGATGGCACCTGTCAAACTTAAAACTGTAATAACTCTGAAACTATTGGTGCTAGAATACTAGTTCCTAAAGAGAAATGATAGTACTCGTCGAGATCTACATTCTGGATGATAGCTGTCAAACTTAATACTGAAATAACTCTGAAACTATCGCTCCTTGAACACTAGTTCCTGAAGAGAAATGATAGTACTCGTCGAGATCTACATTCCGGATGACAGCTGTCAATCTTAAAACTGTAATAACTCTGAAATTATTTGCCTTAAAATGCTTGTTCCAGAACAGCAAATACTTATAGTTATCGTCGGGCACTATCATTTCTTTTTAGGATCTAGTTTTCTAAGAGCAATGGTTTCCGAGTAATTTAAGTTATATACACTCTCTTTATACTTACTACTGATGTTATACTTTGTAGTTATAGTTTTGAATGAGCCACCATGGTATACTCAGTTTAAGTTCACATTCGTAAAGGACAGAAATAACTACGTTTTAAAACATTTTGTCGTAATATTGTCCCAAAATCATGTCTTCAACCAGTTGAGGACAAATTTAAGCAGTGCGGCTTATCCTACAACAGAATCAATCAATGTGAATAAAAATTCCTAACATGACCGAATCAATCTTCCTGAATTTATAAATTTTGAAGTTTTTATGTTCTTATATCCTCAAGATAATTTAATTGAATGTATTATCATAGAGCCTGTAACCATCGGACAATCAATACGCTTTTAACGAAAATCGGCCAAGAAGTTTTTCAGCTAGAATAAACATCCATACAAACATTCATATAAACATACATACACACAAACCCCTTTCCCCCGCAAGAGTACGACATTGACGACATACGACAGAGACGACATTGTTCCACTTGCTATGGTCCTGACAAATCTCTGTCGATTCTTCCACGTTTATCAACTTTACATACATAGATTGTTAACTTCATTACCCTCCCTTAGCTCCATCGTGCCTCCTTCATTTACGAAGGAGGCTATGGCTCCACTCATGCAGTGCAGTTGAGTGGAGCCATCTCACGTTCCGTTTAGAGTAATCTGATCGATTATAATCGTATGGTGCAGGATGTTTTTCATCAAGCTCATAAAACATTAAATTGAAGTCAACATCATCATAATGACGCCACGATGATTATTTAATTTATATTATTGTCAATGCTACATTGTCATTACAATTTGTGTGCCGTTTTTGTAACCTTGATCTGGCTCGGGTTAATATTTGATTATAACATAATGGTGACATCCTGAAAACCTGCTGAAAACGGTCCGGATACATTTCCAGTTTTACCATCAACTGGTAAGTCTATTTTTACACCGGTATTCCATATAGGGTGCACCCAATAGTTACGTCGAGGTCGTCTACATTTTTGCATATTAACCATCTGCAGTACGGCCAACATGTCTTCATCCCCGGAAGAAGACATAATTTTACTTTAAAATCTTTGAAAACGAATTTTTTCTTTGGATGTTTACTTCTGACAGGTGTCCATAGATTCACCATCTGTAGACCGTGGTAAGTCATTCCATATTTTAACTAAAAAGTATAACATCAGTAATATCTAAAGAAATTGAACCATGCAACTTCCGCGAATACTATACTATAAATGATTCTTTTTACCCGACTACGATGGAGCTAAGGGAGGGTAATGAAGTTAACAATCTATGTATGTAAAGTTGATAAACGTGGAAGAATCGACAGAGATTTGTCAGGACCATAGCAAGTGGAACAATGTCGTCTCTGTCGTATGTCGTCAATGTCGTACTCTTGCGGGGGAAAGGGGTTTGTGTGTATGTATGTTTATATGAATGTTTGTATGGATGTTTATTCTAGCTGAAAAACTTCTTGGCCGATTTTCGTTAAAAGCGTATTGATTGTCCGATGGTTACAGGCTCTATGATAATACATTCAATTAAATTATCTTGAGGATATAAGAACATAAAAACTTCAAAATTTTTAAATTCAGAAGATTGATGCGGTATGTTAGGAATTTTTATTCACATTGATTGATTCTGTTGTAGGATAAACCGCACTGCTTAAATTTGTCTTCAACTGGTTGAAGACATGATTTTGGGACAATATTACGACAAAATATTTTAAAACGTAGTAATTTTGAATTTTGAATTTCTGTCCTTTACGAATGTTTACTTAAACTGAGTGTATACCACGGTGGCTCATTCAAAACTATAACTACAAAGTATAACATCAGTAGTAAGTATAAAGAGAGTGAATATAACTTAAATTACTCGGAAACCATTGCTCTTAGAAAACTGGATCCTAAAAAAAAATGATAGTGCCCGTCGATATCTATAAGTATTTGCTGTTCTGGAACAAGCGTTTTAAGGCAAATAGTTTAAGAGTTATTACAGTATTAAGTTTGACAGCTGTCAACCGAAATGTAGATCTCGACGAGTACTATCATTTCTCTTTAGGAACTAGTATTCTAGCACCAATAGTTTCAGAGTTATTACAGTTTTAAGTGTGACAGGTGCCATCCAAAATGTAGATTTCTACGAGTCAGCATTTATTTTTAGAAACAAGTGTTCTAGAACCAAACATGCCTTATTTATAATTCGGGATGAACTGAGAAGAGAATGACGACAGGATCACGAAAGCGAAACAATTTCGATAATGTTAAAGAATCAGAAAAAGGGGAGGGGCTTACGCATCAGCTGTCAAACTTTCTTTGACAAGGTCGGTTTCCTATTTCATTCACACGCGTTGTATCTGTACTAAAAAAAGTAGACAGATATATGTGTGTCAACTGTGTCACATAAAGAGGAAAGATTCGAACTGTTGGTAAAAAGAAACAGTCAGATGTGACGTTTCATGTTGACATCTACTGACATCGCACCGCACGCTGCACGATGGGGTCAAATTTAAAAACGTAGACAAAATTCATACAGAACTGACACTTCGGGCTTCAATTGCGGGTGTTGCCCCATCATGCAGTGCGCCGCGCGGCGCGCTGCACAGTGGGACATTCCGCCATCTGTCAATGTACTTGCATACAAATTGCTCGGCGTGTAACAAGTTTTGCCACATCGTGCAGTGCACTGCGCAGCGCACTGCATCAGTGTGCGTTCAAGCTAAGGCGCCAAGTCAGTTTGTTATATGTTTGTTGTCCATTTGACAGCTGTCATTTTGTTCTACAAGAAGTCAATAGATGGCTCTGTATTAAATTAGTCACCCATGATAGTTACAGAGAACTCTATATGGCTCTTTCAGAACTTTTTCATCTATAGTAGTATTTGTTTTTCTCGAAAATGCGCGGCCGACCAGTGTTACAATTTAACGCGCGGACTTGTCAGACTAGGACCGCTTGCGCGTCAGACGCTTGAGTGGGCAAATTGACCGAATATTAACTTCAGTTGAAGACGTCGATGGGCGACCAAAGTAAGGCAAATCCTCCATCACATCTCGACTGCTTTTAAATGCACTATACCACTTATATGCACGTGTTTCTGATAAAGTCGATTCGCCGTAAGCTTTCTGTAACATTTTCAACGACATGAAACACAAAATTTCATTTACGATGCAAAATATGAGGCAAACCCTTTGTTAGATGTTTTTGTCCATTATAAAAATCGCGAAACACACTTGAGATGAGCTAACAAAATACAGCTACAGTGCTGACATTACTTGACAGATAGTGCTCAAACTCCGCACCAATATATAAAACAGTTGTGCTAACTTAGCTACAAAAAAAATATTTGAATTGAATTTGGAAATAGAAAACTGCTAAGCCGATCTGTATTCTACGCAGTGATAAACGAGATGACAACCCACCTGTGGGGAAACTGTATTTGGTCCGCACTTCATTCATTGGTATATTGTCTGATTTTATTAAATTAAACAAAATTAGACTGTAATTTAAGCGACAGTTTTAAGCTTAATTTATCGTTAGGCACTAGAGTAGTGCGTGTTGTGTTGTTTGAATTTTTTTTTTGTTTTTGTCTTTTATGGGAACTCAATGGACATATATCTTACCGGCTATATTTCTTATAAAGTGTTGGTGTAATTTTTTTGGTCTTTGGCAAAATCACTACATAGCGGAAGCCACAACCTAAAAAGAAGACGAAGATTGAAAACGGTATCTAACTGTCGGCCATAACATTTACGATCCATACATCAGGTTGCAGGCATCGAGAAATGCAGAAATGCAGGCGCGTGGTTACTGTGAGGACTAAGATGAAATGCTTCATGCCTGTAACTGCGCTGTCTACCTTACAATTTAAACCGGAATATAACAATGCTAGTGTTGTTGCTTGGCAGAAAAAATTGAAAGGTGGTGGTACTCACTACTTGGTATAGTCCTACCACCTGATAAAACTGAAAAACTTTTTTTTTACCTCTGATGTAAAGTTGAGTTTTCATTGCTGCGCCCTTTTTGTTTTACGTCGTCGATATTTCACTTATATATTTTCAGGATGTACCTTAAGGTGAATGAAACCATTGTTATGAAACCTGCACATTCAGGCGACTAAATGTGTAACCATGGTTCAATCTAGTCAGGTTCGTCTGTTAACAGGGTCACGGGGGTCAAATAGCAGTCGCTCCAATGTAATTCCTCCTTGATCTGCGTTATCCTAGATCATGGTCAAGACGGACCCCAAGCCCTCGCGCCCGAGAGCACAACTGGGATATTAACGCCAAAATGAACATTCAAACTTTGAAAATATTTATGGAATCTTTTTTGGTCTGGTTCATCGGGCAATAATCATTATATTTAGCACGAAGTAAGGTCTCACAGCACAAGTAAAGGGGGAAAACACAAAACTGGTAATGTAAACATATATCACATAAAAATACAATTGTTAAAAAAAGAATACCGCCACATACATTACATACCGCCACAATAGAGACTGTTTTGCTCGTAAACGGTCTGGACTGCCTTAATGTACTTAATAAAATTTTATGCTAAAGCCGCCGTTTTCGAGTTATAAAAAAACTTACTTTGCTTTAATTACTTCTAAGCAAGAGGCTTTTTTATAAAGATAAAATGAAAAAAATGTTCTTAAAACAATGCAAAATCAATTGATACTGTTATTGTTTTAATATAACATTACTTATCGTTACTGAGAATTATATGATATTTTAGGTAAAAACTAAGATATTTCTTAAGAGAATAAGATAAGGTAAAATATTTTTTAATAAATAAGCAGAACCTGTTATAATTTTCTTTTATCTTATTAGGGATTCGCAGCAACTCTATTTGCTGGTCCACCATTATTATTAATTATCTTTATCATTGGTGAGTTACTCCTTTTACCACGTTTATAACAGCATAAACCGACACAGAACATCACAATAAGTAAAAGAACCAATGCAATTAGAGAAATAGTCAATATCTTCCAAATATTTGTGGAATCCGTCGGTGGCTTTGTCGGCGGGATTGCGGGATCTAGAGTTGGCTCTTGAGTTGACGTTGGAGTCTGCTCTGGAGTTGGCCATGCAGTTTCCTCTGGAGTTGGCCCTTGAGTTGGCCCTTGAGTTGGCGTTGGAGTTTGCTCTGGAATTGGCCATGTAGTTTTATCTGGAGTGAGCTCTGGAGTTGGCTCTTGAGTTGGCGTTGGAGTTTGCTCTGGAATTGGCCATGTAGTTTCCTCTGCAGTTGAATCTGAAGTTGGCTCTTGAGTTGGCGTTGGAGTTTGCTCTGGAGTTGGCTCATCATAAATAATACATTCCTCGTCCGGGTAGTCAGACGGAATGTAACGATAAGAGTCTACCAATAAATGTGAACCTTCGGTCATAGTTCCCATGAAAGATATCTGTAAATAGAATTAAAATAACAATCAGGTAGTACCTATAAATTTATGGCGTATATTCGATGTCACTGTGTGGATTTATATGATAAGTGTCATGCCTGTAATGGTAATGGCTACATTATCCTACAAACCGGCACTGAACAATGCAAACATTGTTGCACGATGATAGAACAGATAAGTGGGTGTTAACCATTGGACGCACTTCTAAAGCTCTTGAGACCAAAGGCGATAACAACTTTAAAGTTAATAATCAATTCTATTTTAATTTTATGACAAATGCGGAACACAGATAATTTTGTTATTTGCTTTATTTTCTGGTTGTCTTTCAGGAATGTATAGGGGTACCACGAATTCAGGTTACTTTGACAGATTGCGGAAAAATTATCACCCTTAACTTATTTTACTGGCAATAATAAACTAAATTGAGGAAATATAATCTTAATAAGCCGCCTTCATTATTGTACACCATTTAGAATTAGTCGGTTTATACTAACTTTGGTGTCAATGCCTACTAGATACGTCAAATGTTGACATATTTGAAAAAAATCATAATTCCATGAATGTCTTTTCTTTTCCGAAACGTCATTATTCTAATTTCACAATCGGGACATGTTAGTTTCTTTTCCATCACGTTCCTTCATATCCATGTTTGATAGTAGGGTGAATTCGAATTCTGTCACAGAAAACTTCATTCTTCCGGTGTTGCTACATAAAATGCAGAACTAGCGCCACCATTGACAGGTCACCTCTGTCGCGGTCAAGCTATACATAAATATTGGTCAAGATAATTTTTCTCTGTTATGAGTAAATATATCAAAACTATAACAAAACTAGAAAATACTATGCGGAAGATGGTAGTTATTAATCGCATCTAAAGAGACCCATAAATGTATGGGAGGTTATTGTCTTAATCTCCACGCTTGGCAGGCGGGTTAGAAATCGCAGTGATAAAATTATATAATGGAAAACGCTGCTGCCCATTTTCCAGTCTACGGAGACACTAGATCTTTTGCCTCGAAAACATTAGTCGCCTTGTACGACACCCACGAGTCTAATGTAAGTAAGGGGTTGGTGCTATCTTACTCTGCCGGACACCGCGACGCCAATTGGCCACCATATTAGTATTATAATAATGTTCATGTTTACTTACACGTGCTTGAAAAGCTAATCCAAACCAAGTACTGACGCGGTGGACCTGCCAACCATCCGGACTGGCCGGATTTATTGAAAAACCACCAAGAGATACATATGATCCACCCCAATGTGACATCATGTTTACGTAGAGCCTAACCTCCCCACTCTTGTACAACGTTATTTCTAACACCCCTTCTGGAGATATTGTCAGCGTGTTTGACTCAACACAACTTAAAGAAAAATATTCCAGCGTAGTCGGCTCCATAGATCTGGTACTATTGGAATGTGGTGCAGCTATTCCTATTGAATCATAGCTTCTTAGACGCCATGTATTCTCTATCGTAGCACAAACTCCTGAATCTGAATTCATATTTTCGACAAAGTTATCTTCAAAATTATATGTAACACATGTTTCACTCGACACAATAGTAAATACAATCACTAGCACTTCCAAATGTTTAATTATATTCAGCATTATTATTTATTTTCGTTGTACGAGACTAAGACGATATCACACAATGCGTGCTTGAACAATTGTAAATTTATGACAGTAGCTAATCTACTGATTTTGGATAAGAGATGATATTGTGTTGATTATTAAGGATATATATTTTAAGTAAAATAGCTTTTGGCCGCGAATTCGTCCGCGTATGGCATTCTCGCAGAAATCACATTGATTTTCAAAATGTTATGTCCAGTTGTCAATCCTGGGTATAAATAATGAGGAAAATTTAATCTAAATCAATTTAGCCATTGCATGATTGAATTATATATATTGGCACTGGTATTTATTTCTTTGCTAGTTGTATAATCGTTATTTAGGTATTATTGTTATTATTTTTCAGCTGTTCTTAACTCCGTATATACCTATATACACCTATATCAATTAGAGAGACGAAGTTTCTAGAAATTGTGAACTAGTTCTATGCTTTGTGATAAAGATAAGAAAATTCATTTCTGTTTTTAGATATGTTCTCTACATCCGATTGAGCCATTAGTAATAATGTACCGCGATTACGATTTTATACTTAAGATTGCTGTTGGTGACCACAACCAGTTCCATATTACCGTTGGGGTACTCAGGGCTCTGTATTTAGTCCATTTCTGTTTAGCGTGATATTGAAGGTATAATCAGCAAGCATCCGAAACTGTTTTGGCCATGTGGTGTCCGGCAGAGTAGAATAGCACCAGCCCCTTACACTAATGGGTGTCGTACAAGGCGACTAATGTTTTCGAGACAAAAGATCTAAAGTCTCCGTAGTCTGGAAAATGGGCAGCAGCATTTTCCATTGTTATTTGTAAACACTGCGATCTCCAACCCGCCTGCTAAGCGTGGAGATTATGGCAATAACCTTCCCTTTCGTAGGAGAGGCCCTAAGTCCAGCAGTGGACTGTTACGGGCTGTTATGTGTGCTCCGAGACTGACATGAGCAACCTTCCTGATGATGTTCCTGTTGAGGATATCACAGATTCTGACAAGGGGTGACTAGTACAGCGTGTGAATATGTGAAAGAACCTTTTTTAATTTATGAACCTCTCGCCTTAAGTCGGTCGGTTTTCAATTTTTATTGTCGGCATTAAACATTCAATACAATTTGTAATTGCGTTGGCAACAGCGAAAACGAATGGTTGAGATCCAAAGCGTCATTGGCACTAACACTCAGTTAAAGAGAGAGCTTGCTTCTATGCATAAAGAGTACTTGGAAGTAACCAGGGACAGAGACGACATACGCAACGTACTAGCAGAGCAGCAGACCTGTCACAGGAACTACATATGTGCCTTGAGCAGAATCTCGGAACTTGAGCTAGCTCTAAGCGAGGCTTACAATGTCATAACAAAATATGAGCAGCGACGGTCTTGCGACCCACACCAAATATCCCAGTGTCTGTATGATGAACTAGTAGAACCAGAATATGATCATCAAACAGCCATCAGTCATCACCCTTCCTGGAATGAGACCACATCCACGTCATCTTCTCGTCATATAAATAAAAATCAAAAATCAAAACGAATACCTAAATTGAAAAAATGTATAAAAAAGACATATCATAAAGTAAAGTCATCAAGGCAAAACAAAATTATTCACCACTTATACAAAAAAACGAAACAGTTACGAAATGATTTTGAAGAATGTAATTCAAAATTGGTACGTGCGCAACAAACCCATACCACGGAGACACACGAGACGTATAAAAAAATAAAAAAATTGCAAATAGACTTAAATATAGTAAATAGAAAATATAAATATGCACAAAATGAAATAATTACTTGGAGAGAAGCTATCTCTGAAATGGTCAAATTGTCGAATGAAAACTCGGACATGAGCGAACGTCTGATGGCTGCCAAAGAAGGGGAATGTGAGTGTGTCGCCTCGCAGCTTCAGCGCCCCGCGCCCCGGCCGCAAAACACTGTCGACGCTCCCGAGGCGCACGCGGTTAACGTCGAGCCCGCGGTCGCGGGTGTAAGGCCGTGGCCTCCCCGGCCTTCGCGTCCACCTCTTCCACCGTGGCTCACATCGTACCTGCGGTCGTCGGGCCCCACAAAGCTTCAGCCGCCCCGGCCGTCGCGGCCACATCTTATGCCGCCGCTGCGAGGAGTACGACGCGCCCTAAGTCGACGGGCGCGGTCGACGGGCCATTCAAGGCCACAGCCGCACCGGCCGTTGCGGCCACCTCCTATGCCACCATAGCAAGGAGATCGACGCTCTATACGGCCCCCGCGGCCCAAATCCAGCCCGCGGTAGCCATCACCACCGAGCACGCTATTCTCGAGTCCGTACCGGCCCCGCGGGTAGCACCGCGCGCCGCGCCGAGAGCGCCACCGCGCGCCGCGCCGTTCGGCCGCGCGTGGCCACCGCCTGCGGGCCCGCGGCCGATACAGCAGCGCCCGGGGCCACCTCCTTCGCCGCCGGAGTGCCCGTGGCCGCCACCGTCACGATCCCCGGCAAACCCAGCAGACCTGCTAGCGCGAAGCCGACGCAAACATAGCGAACTAATGTGCAGACACAGAGGACTCTAGTTTTTTCAGATCGAATAGGCAAAAATATGGGCGTGTTACTAAACGACTGTACGAATTCCAAAGTAATTAATTATTGCATGCCTGATTTGTCGTACAGCGGTATTATCCAAAAAATCTTACAAAACTCAGAACACATAGATCAAAATGTAAATATAATAAAAGCCTTAAAGTACGAAAATATGATATAGTCAAGGGTTTTAAAGCGTTGCAAGGATTGTCTGCAGGAAAAATTGTATTGTGCGCATTTCCCTTCATAAATTTTTTTTATAATACTGAAAATGACCGTATTCACATGTTGAATACTTTGATGTATAATTTGACTTGCAGTCAGAAAGACGCATTTACCTTTTTTGACTGTAATAAATTTACAGATAAAGTAGTTTTAACAGAATTTACTACGTATCTTCGACGTAGGTACAAAGTCAAACTGGCTACAATGTTAGTGTACCATATTAATTTATTGATTTCTCCTACCGTAGGTAGATATGACCAGAGTGCCGATTTGTTAATAAACAAAAAGGGTCACTGTTTAAACTAGTATGTAAGACAAAGGAGCCGTCCTGTATCATATCAGCAGCATTGACTTGAACAGTAAATCTTTTGATATTGTTCAGAATATACAGGACTGCTCTGGCATAAAGTCATTAGTAAATAGTGGTAATAAGCCTTTGGATGTACGTAAAGTAAAATGTTATAATAATAAACAAAATTGTATAGTTAACTTAGTACATCAAAATATCCAAGGTATGACGAATAAAGAATTGGAAGTTGAGCTATTCATGAACGGTGAGAATGTTGATATTTTTTTCATTACTGAACATTGGTTAAAAGATCACCAGCTCATATTTGGCTATAACAACCATAAACTTGCAAGTTCGTTTACAAGAGGGCAGGCAATTCATGGAGGTTCCCTAATACTTGCTCGTAATTGCCTAAAATGCAAGGAACGCACTGATATTGTCAAGCTGTCTGTTGAACGATCTGCTGAAATTGCCTGTATAGAACTTGAGCGACTTATTGTAATGAGCGTATACAGACCTCCGGCTTCATCATTTGATTTGTTCGAGAAAATGATGGATGAAGCCCTTATTAAAGTTAGCAATTGTAATAAAAATATTGTTGTTTGTGGAGATTTTAATATAGTTTTATTAGACGTATCTTGTAAATATACTGGTAGGCTAATATCATTATTTAAGTGTCATAATTTAATCAACTTATTTTTAGAGATAACAAGGTACTACATCAACTTGTCTAGACAAAAATTTTTGTTATATCCAGGCATGTAGCCAGTCTGTAATAAACAAATTGCAATCCGATCATTGTTGTCAATTAGCTGTGTTTAATGTTAATATGAGGAAAGAAACAAAAAATACTATTAAATTTGTACCACTTAACAACAACCGTCTAAACAGTTTTAGAAATAACATTATAGAGAAATCATCTAATTTAAAGTATTTTGTATCATCAAATGAATATTATAATTCAGTTTTACACATGACAAAAACTGAAAGTAATAGTATATTCAAACCAAAGGTGAAGGCAGTAAACAGCAAACTTATGTTTAGCGATTGGGCGACAGCAAGAATATATAAGAGTAGAAATAAATTATATGAGCTCTATGCAGAACGGGCGTATAATAATAGCGTAGAATTTGCTGAGTATTTTAAACATTATTCGAAGTTATTTAAACGCGTTTGTGCTACAGCTAAATCGAATTTCGTTAAACACAAACTAAAAAATAGCACAGATGTGGTAAAATCCACATGGCAGATAATAAATAGTGAAACTGGAAAAGTAACAAATCGCGATACTAAGTACAGTTTAAAGATAAATGATAATGTTGTTACCAAAAACTCGGAAGTTGCGGAGGCATTCAATAAATTTTTTTCCAGTGTCAACTACGAAATCCTTAAATTCGTCTCCTGCTCTCGCTGAATCCTTGTTAAAACAAAATGTACCCGAAAGTGTCATCGATTTTAAGTTCGAGCATGCATCACCTCAAGATATAGTTAAGGCTTTTAAAATCATAAAAATGAAAGCAACTGCCGACATTGATGGTATGTCAGTAAAAATTATTAGCGCTGTAATTGATGTTATTGCTGTCCACTTAGCGAATATATTTAATAATTGTGTTGATAATGGTGAATTTCCTGACCTGATGAAGCACAGTAAAGTTATTCCATTGTTGAAAACTGGTAATACAACGGATCCTACAAATTTTAGACCAGTTTCAAATTTACCGGCTCTAAGTAAAATATTTGACAAAATCATATTAAATCAACTAAAAGCTCATTTTTATGGAAGTAACCTATTACATCATAAACAATTCGGTTTTACTCGCGGTCGTTCAACAGCTGATGCAGGTGTTAAACTTATTAAACATATCTTTGGGGCCTGGGAGGAATCACGTGATGCCTTAGGGGTTTTCTGTGATCTATCCAAACCCTTTGATTGCGTTAATCATGATATTTTGGTCAGGAAATTACAACATTATGGAATAAAGGACTTGGCCCTGAACTTTCTAAATTCATACTTGAGTCATAGAATTCAAAAAGTTGATGTGAACGGAGAGAGATCTATGGGGTCTGTTGTCTCTATAGGTGTCCCCCAGGGATCTATTTTGGGCCCGTTTTTGTTTCTTGTTTATGTAAATGACTTACCGTACTTTGTAAAAGATACCCATGAAATTGTCTTGTTCGCGGACGATACATCTTTAGTGTTTAAAGTAAAAAGACAACAATTAACATATGAAGACGTGAACAAGGCTATTGCAGAAGTGGTAAACTGGTTTACGGTTAATAATTTATTACTGAATGGCAAGAAGACAAAATGTTTAAAATTCTCTTTGCCAAATGTTAGATCAGTGCCCACTAATGTACAAATAAAAGGCGAAAATTTGAATCTTGTTGATTCTACAGTATTTTTAGGCTTTACTCTGGATAATAAATTGCAATGGGGTCCTCACATTGATAAATTGGTGAAAAGGCTAAGTTCTGCAGCATATGCTGTAAAGAAAATACGGGGTATTTCTGACGAGGCTACAGCAAGATTAGTTTACTTTAGTTATTTTCACAGTATTATGGCCTATGGCATACTGCTGTGAGGACACGCTGCCGACTGACACAATGTATTTGTATTGCAGAAAAGGGCTATTCGCGCGATTTATCAATTGAGACCTAGAACTTCACTAAGAGATAAATTCAGGAATATTGATATAATGACAATGCCGTCACAATATATATATGAGAACTTAATGTATGTTCATAAAAAATTACACTTATTTAAGAAGAATAGTGATGTTCATAATATTAATACGAGAAATAAAGATAAGCTTGTTGCTGGTGCATGTCGTCTAGCCAAAGTCCACAAATCATTTATGGGTCAATGTGTACGCTTTTATAATAAGATTCCAACAGATTTTAGGAATTTACCATTGAATAAATTTAAAGTCGCTATAAAAAACAAATTATGTCAATAAAGTTATTATAGTATATATGAATATGAAAATGACAAAAGTCCATGGGACTGAACTGCTGTTCTATACAGGTATTTACTTTTAAGATAGTATATAGGACAAATAATGTATTAGTACATAAGACATGTTTAAAAAAAAAAGAATTAACGTAGGCTCTGTGGGTTTCTTGCCGTTTCTTTCCCCCACGGAGAACCACCTTGGAAGCGGCGTTAAATTTCCTTCCTCTCCCACACATGGTGTCTCCTGTCTGCGCTAGGGTAGGGGTAGGGTAGTACTTAGAGTAGGGGTAGGGTAGGGTAGGGTAAGGGTAAGATAGTGGTAGGGTCGGGGTAAGGTAGTGGTAGGGTAGTAGTTAGAGTAGGGGTAGGGTAGGGTAGGGTAAGAGTAAGATAGCGGTAAGGTAGTATAGGATAATATATATATAAATTAAATATATATATATATATTATTATATTAGGAATTATTATATTATTTATTATATTAGGAAATTAAATATATATGCATATGTTTAATTGTTTCTTGCGATGACATCCACTGCGCCGCTCACGAGATTTGGATGCAGCGTTAGGTCTTTTGTCTACATCAACAAAGAAATACAGTCTATTCCAGAGACGGATATCGTATAAACTAGATGGATTACTGAAAGCTCGGACAGAACTCCGACGTCTATTGCGTAAACTGTCACAAAAATAGTCCTTCGGATAGATTGCTGTAATACATGTGATACACTTAATAATTTATTAAGTTTATCACATGTTGGTTTCATAAAACTGGTGCTACTGGGATGTGGCGCAACTATTCCTGTGGAGTCATAGCTTCCCAGGTGCTAATCACTGTAACTTCTCAGTCACCCTAATACCTATATGTCTGTATAAATACACACATACGAGTATCTACCTATAAAGAGTAGACATAACATGATAAATATCATTTCACATATTGTGATTTTGCCGTAAGCGAGTGATCGTCAAGTTATTGATTAAATTTTCAGACCCATTACGTTGTGTACACATTTTGAAAAACGTCACAAGGAATATGTAAGTTTATAGCAATACTCTGTAATTCAACCGCACGAATATCCGGAAGATATTCGCAAATGAATAAAATTTAGTTCACATAAATAAAAGTAAAATCAAATATCAAAATCGAATGAAACATAAATCCGCGTAATTAAGATGATTTAAATGTAATCCACGCAAATCGAAATTGTTAAACAATTTGTAGAATCCGTACAAGAAATCAAACAAAGTATAAAGTAAACATGCGACTTAGCTTTGACAGCACTCGAAACGGCAACGGATTCTTCTTTCTTCTGTGGCCACTCTAACCCTATCATTGCGAAACCCTAACGTTATCCTCACCTAAATAATATAGAATAGAGGCCTTTAGGTCTCGGAAAACCTACCTAATCGATAAGGAATTGAGACTCCCATCACACCTCATATCTCAGCCAACCAGCAAAGCCTTCGACATCAAACGAACCTGTGACCTGTTGTCTACTTCGCTCAAACCGTCACACATATTCCGATCATCTCGTCAGGCATTATTATGGTCCTACCTATCGACTCACGAGTCAAAGGAGAGACTATTATTTAAATTTTATTTACTTCGCGTGTGTAAGTTGTGTGCCTAGTGTGAGGGACGATAACGACTCGGGCCCCCGAACATTCGCCCGAATCATCGGTAATTGTCACTTCGTGGTAGACCCCCAGGTTTCGATCCAAACTCGAGATTCATGTCCGTAGGAAAATGTCATTAAAGCTTTAAAAGCACAAAGGGTATTAAACAGAACATTGGCCAAAATCGTACCAGAATTCGGCGGCAAACCTAGGCGTAGACTTAGTTAGAGCGCCTAGGCCATCGAAGACCAAGTCGGGATTCGTGCCGGACTCATTCTCTTAGAGTGTATTCGATGTCACATCCGAAACTGTGTCCCAGGTTAGTTTAATAGTTTTTTATTCAGTGAGGGTGTGTACTGATGATGTTTGATTTGGTAATCTTTTCCCCAAAAGTTTGTGTTTAATCACCTTTCACACTTACGTTGAAATCTCTAAGAGCCCTAATAAATACTCTTAACTACCATAAAAGTAATGAGAATGTAACTTACGCTTTTGAAACTTAGAAACAAAGACAAATGTAAAACAAACCAAATCACTGACACTACGGAGATAAAGAAATAGATAGAGAACGAAGGAAACGACACAAAGCTGAAAAATAACACAAAATAATAAAGCCCAAATTAATTTAACAACTACACGCGAGTTGTAATGAATTTTTCGAGGAAATTTGGAAAAGCCTGGGGTTTCTTAGTTACGGATATGGATACGATGATGTTCACGCGACGCGACCCAGAGGCTGACTGTCCCGTTCCTACTACCCTGGCCACCTTGCTTTCGAATTCTTATCTTCAAAATTCCCACAGTTCAATATTTCAAACAAACAAAAAATTTAACATTTCAAATTTTATGAGGTCTAAGCTCTTACAACGTTCGCACATCCATAAATTTTACAAATGTTCCTGATAATCCGAAAATAGTTAAATGTTACAACAGCTAGTGTAATGTTTCATCAGACTGAGTATAGAGATATTTAATTTCTATGAAGCAAATCAATTTGGGTCATCAAACAAGTAGATTAAAATTAAATTCTAGACTCATTTAATATTTAGGTGTACTTTTATTCAATTATTTATTTTGATATTTCGTTGAAACGCATTTGTATCTTCACATCACTATCACTTGAGTATTTTTTCTTGGGTCTCAAACTTGACGCCAAACATTTAAGATATTCACGATATTTTGCCTATCGTGTAACCAATCAATAGCGTAAATTTATTGCGGGCTTTTGAAGTAAAATATTTCTTTTACAATACAATACAATACAAAAACTCTTTATTTGCACACTAGATACATACATGGGATAACTTTTATCGTCAAATAAATTGTTTAAGTTTATTACAAAACCAAGTTTTGTTAAAAGAAATCATGATAAGCATACTATATTTTAACCACACACTGCTCTGTGTGTGATATGCGTATTCATTTCCAAGTCCATCAACTACAACCACATGAGCTTGGTAAGCGGCTCAGGGAGGCGACGGGTGACCCACGTGCCGGCAGCTTTCTCGCGCAGCGGTTAAGTATCGCCATCCAGCGCGGGAATGCCGCCGCCATGATGGGCACCTTACCGCGTGGCCCTGGTTTTTTACATCTTTTTTAATTTAGTTTAGTTAGTTAATAAAATATTTATATCTTATAAGGGTTTAGTTTAGTATATTTTATATGTATTACTGTATATACTTTTGGTATTTTAGATGTAGGTATTAGTGTATATTGTTATTATAAATGTAAATTATTTTATCAATAAAGTGCACCACATGATATATAAATAAATTGTACTGGCCGTGTGGTGTCCGGCAGAGTAGAATAGCACCAACCCCTTACGCTCATGGGTGTCGTGTCGTACAAGGCGACTAATGTTTTCGAGGAAAAAGATCAAGAGTCTCCGTAGTCTGGAAAATGGGCAGCAGCATTTTCCATTGTTATACTTAAACACTGCGATCTCCAACCCGCCTGCCGAGCGTGGAGATTATGGCAATAACCTCCTCCTTCGTGGTAGAGGCCCTAAGTCCTGCAGTGGACCGTTACGGGTTGTGATGATGTACGGTGACGAGCTCATGGTACATAGTGATCATTACAGTACCAAATGCCAATTTATATTTTGATCGAAGTTATCTTCAAAATGGCATGTAACACATGTTTCACTCAAAGTCAATTATTGAAACTTCCAAATATTGATCATTTTCAGCTTTGTTATTTATGATAGTAGCTAATCCATTGATTGGATTAAGTAGAGTTGATAAAGGACATTGCTCGTCGTCCATACATAATTAGCCTAAGATCCAACAGGGAGGTGTATTTACTTTTTGGGTTTTAGATAATGTATATGTCGTCGCGTGAAGGAAAGGGTTGTATCAGGATCATTGTCATCAGGGTGGTGATATCAGTATAAGATCGTATTCGTCCAGATAAATTAAAGAAAAGTTCACATTTACTCCACTGTATTTATTCCATTTCATTTTTGCACATCACTTATAATTTCACTTGAAATCAGAGCAGTATCACAATATAGGCAGTTGAGGTAATTAACTTTCTTATTTCAAAGGTGATTTTAAAATTACTTTATTTTCAAACGTAAATAACACTTTCTATAAACGAAATGTGGAGACAGTTTCAAGACGCGTCACTCCTCGGCGGCGGTCGCGCCAAGAATGGCCGCCACTCGGCCCGAGTCGTGCCGTCGAGACTCTGTCAGCACGCCCCACCAGAGGGCGCACTCCCACTTCCGTTTTCTTAGTCATGAGTCCGTACTATTGACCACATGATTCCATACTGTTAACCGCATCCGTCACGGCCGTCCTGCTTTACACACGTCCTCGTGTGTTATCTGAAACATGAAAACCATAGCACAGTACCATATCCGCTCGGTCACTTCTGACCACAACACATCACCCAAGTAAGTCTTATGAATCATGGGATTGTATCTATCACGACTGCATTAACCCACCAATACTTAAGTAACTGCTATTTGTGTACACATAAAACATACGTACATTATCATTTATCATACTAAACTTCCGTAGATTGAGAGAGACTTGAGAGAACAATATCATCTCGTACACAAATTATTCTTTATAAATTGCTGACATAAATTCAGCTACGGTTTATTAGAAAGGCATAACAGGACAGGACTTTCATAGTATCACAATTACTGCCAATGAAACCAGTGTTTTCCCCTCGATGCTCTTGTTGAGTGGGAAACAAGCTCCAATCATAAAGCTCGCGTATTGTCCCCGACCTTCATTACTGTAGGCACTTAGATTCACTACAAATATGTGACATACCTACATACAATTATCAGTACTCAGCAAAAGACCCAATGTTACTTCGAGTGTGATCGAAACACTCCATTAAATGCCATATGACTTTTGGTCATCCGTCAGCGCCATCCTAATTTTAAAAATAAGAGTATTGTTACCATACGGGAGAAATGACACACAGGCGAACCACCACACTGACAAACACTATCTGGTGGGCAGCCTCGCAACCGGGCCGGCACGCAACTGGACCTGCACACAAGCGAAATACCACACAGATTAGGTGCCACACAGACTGGGTGTTACTCTGGTCAGTGCCACTCTAATCGTCAAACTATGTGTCTATTAATTATTTATCCTGTATCACGTCTGCCATAGCACGATACAGGTAAGATGTCACACAAGGGTAAATAGCACAGAGGCGAAATGCCACACAGGAAAATACCACACCGGCGAAATGCCATACACGCGGAATGCCTCACAGGCTAAATGCCACACAGACTAAATGTCACACAGACTTTATGTCACACAGGCGAAATGCCAAACAGGCGGGATGCCACACAGGCGGAATGCCACACAGGTGGGTGCCACAGAGGCGGGAGCCACACAGGCGGGAGCCACACAGGCGGGAGCCACACAGGCGGGAGCCACACAGGCGGGACAAATAAATAGAATTTAATAAACCAATATCAGCTCAGTGTTGTCCATTCGTCACATTTTTTAAACCAGTAGGTACTTATAGACTCTAGTAATACCTCTATCTATAATATAGGGGCACCACTGTAGTAGCCGTGCTTATGTAACCTGTGCGTAGGTATCTACTGTTAGACTATACAGTATACTTTTCAAAATGAAATTGCTTGAAAAACATGAAGTAGTAACTTTAACACGCTAATAGCTGTCTATAGACTCTCAGCTACGGTCTACGAGTTACACAACAAGTAATCGTCACAAACCCGAACAACTATTCACGGTGATACAAAAACAAAATTATCTCTACTGCTCAATATCAAAACTAAATCAGGAGTTTAATAATAAGAAGCTCTCACGTCTATCTGATACGCCAGTCATGGGTTACAGCAGTCCATCTGTAACAACACCAAAACCAAACAAGTAATAATCAGTGTCAACGATTTTAACTGTTCGAACTAGTATACTATCTAGACTTAACGTTACGTTTAAGCTCCCATTTTGAAACGATTTAACAATGTTTGTAATAATGAAGGAGCCCCATATCCAGCCGCCTTATATAAAAAAATTACAACATTCAATTTGCCATCTACAGCCACAACATCGAGACTTTCGGGGCTCTCAGCCCAATGAGTCACACACATGACACATGATGTTTGACTTCAACAACAGTTCAGGTACTACTAAACGTGTACTGGCAAAAGGATATAAAATCGCACCATTGCTTACACTGCCTCATCTTACTGGTCCAACAACAGAACTCGAAAAAGTTACTTAATATCGGTAATCAAGGAAATTTCAGTACTCGAAGCTAAAGTTAATTTATAAAACCGACTTATCAACAGTCACCAATAAATATATCTGGACTTTCATCATTTTCTCACAAAGCTTGAAACAACTACCTTCTATAAAAGTCACGCTCCCATAGCCTCCATCAGGCCGGTAAGCAACCATAAAACTCTCCCATAGGCTCCATCAGCCCACCATCATTGATAAAACACGATCACCTCCATCCGATGATGCCAAAAATTTTGAGAAAACAAAACTATCACATAAATCTTATAAAAACCTCGGCTCGATAGTCGTCACATATTGAGTTAGCTTCTTAGATATATCCGTCTAACAAAGTCTTTATCCAGGTCAAACTAAGTCACATTAACATGGTACAAATGGTTTTCGGTCGAACTAAGTCACAGGTTTATCTTTAGTTACTCAAAACATAATTCGAAATTATCTACCGTCAATCAGTTCACTTACTCGTATTTACTTATTTTTCGATTAATAACTTGATACCAACATAAAATTAAATTACTAACCAAACTACCCTTTTTTTTTTAATTTTCTGAAACGTATATGGGTGATCCCATTGTTGCCGCGGATATCTTCTATATCATTGGAAAACTACGACCACAATAACAAACATACTGAAATATGGAAAATTTAGTTCGAATGTCTCCGGTTAAATGTAAACAAACACGCTATCAATTTTACTCTTATTTTTTTTCGATACATTTTGGCATGTTGTCCCGCTCGCATAGAAATCGCGGAGATCTGTACTGGGTCATTATTGAAATTTTGCACATTCTAAGCCTATCCTATCTCTAAGACACAACATCCTAAACTACACCAGCTAATTGTTCCACAAACACACTGTTACGGCATCCCTGCCACACTGTTTTATCTACTGTATTATCAAATATTTCCTTAATCAGCAATCTGTAACGACTTATGGTGATGGGAAAAGTCGAAGGCAAGAGACCCAGAGGCCGAAGTCCGGAGAGATGGGTGGACCAAATATCATAACGATACATCCGTCAACATCGTATTACATCAGGCGACTGATCGAAACCGATGGAGACATGCAGTTGACAAACTCCGATGATGTCACGATCCTCAGCAGTGAGGCAACGATCAAGAAGAAGAAGTCAATCAGCAGCAGCACAACCAATACGTTCTCAATTTATAAAACCAATAGGACTATGCTTTTAAGTATTTCTTATTCTTGTTTTCCGATAACTGACGTGATGTTGGTAATACGTAAAATCATAGTATACCATGTTTCAAGATGGTAAAGTAATCTTAGATTAAATGTCACTATTTTACTTTAAACACTGTGTATTGTAACATTGGGAGGGACTTAACATAATTCTTACTATTTTTGTGGAGTGATTTTTTTTCTTAATAACATTCTATCAGACAGCCCACATTAATAGACATAGGTACTCGCAAAAACTAACATTTATTAAACTTGGCAGTAGTTTTTGATATCTATACCAACAATTTGTAACACTGTAGGTAACTGACGTTATTTTTGTTTTGTTTACATTCTTTCTATTTATAGTTTCACTAAAGGTACAAATAAACCTGCCCTTCTCTCTGCTAAGGGTATCAATAGTGTTTCTATCAGAATACTTTTCTGAATTATTAAACTATAACTCCTAAAATCCGCTAGGGTGCCTCTTTTCAGCACAGGTTTTTACCAAATAATAATTATGTATAGAACTCACCAGATAAAGAGGAACTGTTAATATCACATCATTTCTCAGTCATGTACGCAATACTCGCAGATTCTCTACCATCGTCCCATGTTGAAACAATCACGTTGGGGCTACCAGTCCAGCGTTGCATTGCAATGTTGTTCTCGAAGGTGAAGCGAACCGTTGTACACCATTGTTATGCAATAGAAGAAAATAATTGTATTAGTAAAACTTAAAAAATAAAAAAATAATACATACAGTTTTTAATCGTTTGATTGAATTTTATCTGCAGAAATCTAAGCAATTAATTTAATTGTGGTATCAAACCACACTGCTAAATGAATCTAAATCTAAGCATTTACTTTAAAGTCATTGAATAAACTTTAGCTGACTAATTTAGAACTACGCAAATGATTGAACTAACACTATTTTGTTTTTAAAAAGAGGAGCATATTTTACATGAGTAATCTAAATCAAATTTCGCAAAAACAAAGAAACCATACCAAAGTGCCGTCCATAGTAATTTTCACTCGATTTTTAATAATGGTGTCAATATCCCAGTGGTGCTCTCGAAGGCCCGGGGTCTGCCTTGACCATGACCTATTTGGTACAGTTGATTTGTTGTTTACTTTATAAATCCCCCAATCTCTCTGACGAAGTCTTTGTCTTATATCTCGGGGTGTTGGAATCTTGGCTGCGCTTTGAACGTGTTTAATCATCCTATATTTTAATGTAGGCAACTCAACTGGATTGAGTAATCACTTTTTATTTTTATTATACGTATTTTTATTATTACGCTTCCACGAAGCGTATCTGCATTATCTTTGTCGCTTTTCGTCATACCATCTCTTGGGCGTTACGTTCGTCATCACCGCTTCTGATGTCGTCGCGTGAAGGAAAGGGTTGTATCAGGATCATTGTCATCAGGGTGGTGATATCAGTATAAGATCGTATTCGTCCAGATAAATTAAAGAAAAGTTCACATTTACTCCACTGTATTTATTCCATTTCATTTTTGCACATCACTTATAATTTCACTTGAAATCAGAGCAGTATCACAATATAGGCAGTTGAGGTAATTAACTTTCTTATTTCAAAGGTGATTTTAAAATTACTTTGTTTCAAACGTAAATAACACTTTCTATAAACGAAATGTGGAGACAGTTTCAAGACGCGTCACTCCTCGGCGGCGGTCGCGCCAAGAATGGCCGCCACTCAGCCCGAGTCGTGCCGTCGAGACTCTGTCAGCACGCCCCACCAGAGGGCGCACTCCCACTTCCGTTTTCTTAGTCATGAGTCCGTACTATTGACCACATGATTCCATACTGTTAACCGCATCCGTCATATATATTCGATTGAACCTAAATTAAAACAACGGACACTTTTGAGAATTCGGAAGAAATCAAAACACTTTCGGATTTTGAGGTTATAATTACGTCAATAAAAACATTCGGTATGTAGCAATAACTTAGCATTTATTACTGAATGTAAGTACGTACTTACAATGGATTATAAATTGTAGGTAAACGTTTTATTGCCACACTGCTAGGTCAGTCATAATACTCTGAACTACTGTTTCGAAAACAGCTCTGCTGCTATAATTCTCGTCATATCCCGCTGATGCTGAGTTTTGAAGGCTTGCATCCTTGTTTTCCACCCTACTCGTTATCCAAGTGAGAGCAATCTAGGATACTTAACTACCTTAGTTTTCTTTGAATTATCGGTCAAGAAATCTGTCGTTGAAGCGGACCAAACTCCAGGAGTCGGCTTGACAGATGCGCGCTTCTTGACATTGAACTCTAGGAGTCTAGGAGTCGGGAGTCTTATGGACATGCAAGAGTTTTATTAGAAATTTACTTTTTCATTTTATAAAGTTGGTATAGCATTGTACTACTACCAAATGTCAAATGTTGTCATGTCTCAATTCATCAACTGTCATTGTCGATATTATTGCTCGTTTCGGACAGCGCTTTCAATCGAGTTTTTTGATAAGCCGTATTATGGTTCCGCGACATCATAGCGGACTGTTTGTAACTAAAAACCATTATCGTATATCAAGTGTTGAGAATACTGACGCTTGTCTGTGTCAAACTCTTATTAACAGTGCTGTTACAAAGACTTGGCTGTGTGAGCTATAATACCTTTGCCTATTAAAAACCTCAAATTGAACCAAAAAATAATAACACCGAGGATTATGACGGAAGTGAATACTTTTTAAAATGTTTTCGAAATTAAGAAGTGTCCGTTCTATTGAAATATTTGTAATGTACATTATAAAAAGAACTAGTAATTATAGTAAATGTTTCATGCGTGTTGATTCATGGGTCATTTTTTACAATGTCCTTTACTCAATCGTACACCCCTCCTGATCTTCAAGATTATTAAAGTCGTATAAACTAATTTAGATGTTTATTTTTATTAATAACAAAATGCTTATGAGGCTGCCAACAAATGTCTTTTTATACCTCTATAATTTTACTGGCAAAGTGTAATTGTTTAAATAATTTTAGAGACTACCTAATCATTCTGTGTATGCCTTAATATGGCTCTATTTAATGGCAAGAGGAGATGAAATGCCTGAAATAAAACATAAATAATAGGTATACTCTAAAAAGAAGTGAGAAGATAACCGACTTTGAAACCGGTGAATAAACAAACAGTTAGATAAACGAAGTTTAAGAAAAGCCATCTTTGAGAGGGTACTATCAAACAGCAGTGTCAGACTCAAGTATCTTAAAGGATAGCGCATGTTTTGTCAATGTGATAAATAAATAATGGTTGAAATTAAAACTATATTAAAATATTTGATTTTGCAAATATTTTATACCGAAAATTGAATCCTTTTTTAGCCTATGCCCAAGTATTATTAGATAAACGACTTTAGTTGATTAGCCTCAAAGTATTAAGATCAATTATCTAGAGTTATATTCACGACACAGGTTTCCATTGTTATTAATAATCTTTATCATAGGTGGTTGACCGGATTTGACTCTGCCATACTTGTATCAAAATACGCCAACGCACAACAAAACTATGAGAAAGATTAGGAACACAATTAGATGAATTGTAACTATTTTCCAAACATTAACTGAATTCGCATTGTCATTTACTATGGGGTTTTCAACCGCCACTGTAGTCTCAAACTTTTCCGTCGTAGGAGTCGTTGTTAGTGCTGGTGTTATTTTCGTTGCAGGTTCCGCTGTAGGTTCAGTTGTAATTGCGATAGTTTGTTCAGTTGTATTTTATGTTATAATTTCGGTAGTAGATTCTGTTGTAGGCTCAGTTTCATTTCGGTAGTTGGTTCAATTGTATTTTCTGTCATAATTTCAGTAACCGATGCGGTTGTAGGTTCAGTTATAGGTTCTGTAGTCCAGTCTGTGGTCATATCTGTTGTCCAATAATTATTATAGACTATAGAGATTTGCAGGAGAGAAAACCCTAAAAGAGTCTACAATTATAACAGACTCATGTAATGATTTTGTATTCCACCTAAAAATAAATTATAACATGTTGTAATGTAAGTTGGCATCACATAGCGATGGCTATCGGTTCTCTTGGCATTATACCGACCACCACCACCGTCAAAATAGGGGTACGGGAGGGCAATAGGGATGATGACTGAAACATTTTTTAAGTCCGTCAGGTACATTATATTGGACACGTATTTTTTCTCTTGTTAGGGTAACAGAAACTAACGATGAAATGTTGTTAGCGTGAGGTGAAATATTACTCAGAAGTGACGTCGCGAGCCCCACCCCGAAACTTTGATACGCAATCTTTGTTATTTTTTTTCGCTGCAACTGCGACTTCGCGGCGCGTTCGCGATATTTCGACGCACCGTTACACATTGTAAAAGTACATATTTTTATAAGGTAAAATGACATTGTATTATATAACTAGAGGCAAAACTTTATTTACATTTTCAAGGTGTATAGTTAAACCAATTAGCCGATTGATTTCCATATTGTTTTTGTAAAAACGTTATCACAACTTAGTGACTCATAACATGTATTGTTATCTTAGTGATCAGTACCATATTATTTGTGAAACAAAAGACCAAAATTCGTGCATAAAACTTATGTATATAGTGAATAAAAACTCAAATAAAAGTGCATTTCGGAGAATTATTACACAAAGAAGAAAAGAAACGAAAATACACTTCAAGTGCTTCAAAGAAAAAATTATTTTCGTGAATGTGTTTGTGAAGCCATTGTTTATAACTGACAAAACAAAATTTTAAAACACGCCCGAAACTACAACAATTTTTTATCGACTTAGATAATAGCGAAATCTCAGTGAAAACTTGCATGTAAAGTCACATGACTGTAAGCACCAACCAAACTCGCTCTCTGTCGTTTGGTCACTAGACTCGGGACCAGATAAGATTGCTTTGAGGTTATGGCATCCTTGTTATTGTTTACTTACTAACTGCGCTAGCTCAGCGACCCAAAGTGGATATTGGCCTCCGACACCAGAAATAGCCACCTATTCCTATCCTGCGCCATGTCCATGTCATTGTTTATATTGTGATATAATATTGTTGACTGTCAGGCACATTTAATTCTTTTGTCATACGCGAACTATCTAATCTGGCCACGGGTCTACTTGCCACTTACTGCTCATGACTTCTGTACATGCCAAAATGACAATCGACTTATAGCGGTGCGCTCCGTCATTTTTACAAGAACAGATAAAATTTGACTATCTTTACAGCATGGATTATAATGCGAATACTTTATAAAAGCAATTGTAACATTTATTTTTATCATACCAAATTTAAAATTACAGAGTGATCATCGGAATATGCTCAATGGGCCATTTAGTATGTAAAAATAAAAGAAGAACTCCGTATTATCCGCTATTGGAGAACCTCTGCAGTGAGCTTATTCAACAATCCTAGAGGGCATGAAATATAGTATGCCCTCTAGGATTTTCTGATGCTCAGAAATCGCAATATTTTATAAAACATTTTTCAATATTATTAGACTTTCATTTTATATGTAAAATCATTCTTTATATCCATTTTCGTAATTATGTTGTGTAACCAGATACGAAACAACCCTTTATCATGGATATTCGAATTATGGTAGACATAGAATAGCGCCGCTACGCTGCTAGTTTTCACATAGTACGGTGATCTAGGTACAGTGGCGGATGTAGGTAGCTAGATGATAATGTCCTAAGTCGCGCTACTTTAAACAAGATATAAGCTTAAGCTACCCAAATAATGAGACTGGATTATCGTAAGCATTATCATTTATTATCATTTAATTCGATAAAAAGTAACTCAGACGTTGTATACTTTCTCATGTAAACGGTGTGAAATCAGTCAAGTATAATATATATAATATATATTTTTATGTCATACGGTAGGCAAACAGGCCTGCCTGATGGTAAGCAGTCACCGCAGCCTATGGGCATCACCCACGCGTTGCCGACCCCGTAAAAACCTTTTAACCCCTTTCTTGAAGAACTCCATGTTGTACTCTCCAGGGAAAACCTCTCCAGGTAGTTCATTCCACAACCTTAGTGTGCGTGGGAGAAAGTTCCTTTGGTACCGCACAGTTCACGACCAATTTGGCTCCAAGGTGTGAGGATGATGTCCTCAGTGTCGATGGCGAGCGGTGCCATGAAAGAATGTAGCTGTAGGCATCATGTCAAACAGTTCTTCAGAACAAACACCGTTGTACAAGCGGTAGAACACACAAAGGGAGGCGAAATCCCTCCGCTGACTCAGCGGCTCAATACCACTTGTGAGCATAGTATCATCGACAATTCTCACAGCGCGCTTTTGGATCGAGTGACAAGGACCAAGCTGATATGCCGGTGCTCCCGCCCATAGATGAGAGCAATACTCCAGATGGGGTCTGACTTGAGTCTTGTAAAGGAGAAGCCGTTGCCCCGGCGTGAAGTATTGCTTTGATCTGTTAAGCACACCCAGCTTTTTAGATGCGAGCTTGACCTTTTCTTCCAAATGACTGCGAAACTGGACGTCGCTGGAGATGTCGACACCTAGGATATGTATGCTCTTAGAGTTGGTAAGCGGTGTATCCTCGAACTGAGGAGCTCCTCAGTAGCTACAACAAATGGAGTTTTCGTAGTGGGGTTGAATTGGACTAGATTTAGTCAACCCCAATCGGAGATTCTAGATAAAGTACTCTCGATTTTAGACACAAGTACTTCGCGACTTTCCTCCACTATGGCACGAGGTATATTGGCACGACCCGTATAAAAGGCGTCTCCAGTACTGTCATCCGCATAGCAATGAATGCCGTCAATGGACAGCATATCATTGATATGAAGGAGGAACAGAGTTGGAGACAGCACCGAGCTTTACTGGGACACCAGCATTAATGTCCAAGCTATCGGAGCAACAGCCGTCAACTACGGCTTTGATGCATCTACTGGACAAAAAGCTAGTTACCCACTTGCATAATCCCTCGGGAAGCCCGTATGATGGAAACTTCGATAGAAGACCCCTATGCTAGACCCGATCGAACGCCTTCGCCATATCGAGGCCAACAGCCAGTGCCTCACCTTGACTCTCAACAGCTAAAGCCCAATGGTGTGTTAGATACACTAGAAGATTTCTATTGTCGTTGAGCGACAATGTCGGAAACCATATTGACGGTCACTCAAGAGATCATGCTCTTCTAGGTAACCAAGGAGCTGTGCGTTTATTACTCGCTCCATCACCTTAGAGAGAAGGGAGGTTATAGCGATAGGCCTGTAATTCGATGGGTCTGATCTGTCGCCCTTTTTGGGCACAGGGTGCACGTGGGCAATCTTCCATGAAGACGGGACTATTCCAGTACAGTATGAAAGCGCAAAGAGGCGCATTAGTACCGGACACAATTCGGGAGCACACACTTTAAGCACCACTGCCGGAAAACCGTCAGGCCCACTCGACTTTCGAACGTCTAGAGAGAGCAGAGCCCGCCGTACCTTTCGCTGTGAAATGGATATTTTCGGCATTGAATTGCCGCACCACGGGATGGTGGGCGGGTCGGCTCCTCCGTCATTCAGGGTCGAGTTTGAGGCAAAGAGAGCACCTAATAAATTGGCTTTCTCTATTGCACTATAGGCCAGGGTATCATCAGGTTTACGCAGTGGTGGAAAGGACGACTGACTAAAGTTTCCTTCGGCAGCTTTGGCGAGCGACCAGAAAGCCCGACTACCAGAGGGGTAGCTCGTGAGTCGCTCGCCAATTCTGCTAACGAAGGCGAATTTTGCTCTAGCGATAGCTCTTTTGCTGTTCCTCGAGGCAACATTTAACTTCCGCTTTGCATCAGCAATATTCGGGTCCTGATTGAGACGAGCAGTGGTCCAAGTTTCGTACGCATATTGCTTCGCTCGTCGAGCCACTCTGCATGGCCGATTAAACCACGGTCGTCTCCGTGCCCCAGCAGCCACTAGCGGGTTAGGAATGAAGCAGTCCATATCCGCTAAGATGGTCTCGGCGACTGCGTTGGCACAGGTATCAGGATCATCCGATGCAAAGCAGAGCTGCTTCCACGGGTACGATGCGTAAAATTCTCGCAATCCATCCCAGTCTGCTGACTTCCGCCATCCAGTGGGCCCGGGAGAGTTGGATGTGATGTCGGTGTACAACGCACTTGTGTGCGCACAAGGCAATGATCTGACGAGCCAAGAGGCGCATCCACGGAGATGGAGTACCCACTGGGGCGCGTAGTCAGCAGAAGGTCGTAGGTCGCGTAGTCAGCGCGTAGTCAGAAGGGAAGTGCGCCCTCTGGTGGGGCGTGCTGACAGAGTCGACGGCACGACTCGGGCGGAGTGGCGGCCATTCTTGGCGCGACCGCCGCCGAGGAGTGACGCGTCTTGAAACTGTCTCCACATTTCGTTTATAGAAAGTGTTATTTACGTTTGAAAATAAAGTAATTTTAAAATCACTTTTGAAATAAGAAAGTTAATCACCTCTACTGCCTACATTGTGATACTGCTCTGATTTCAAGTGAAATTATAAGTGATGTGCAAAAATGAATTGGAATAAATACAGTGGAGTAAATGTGAACCTTTTCTTAAATTTATCTGGACGATCTAATACTGATATCACCACCCTGATGACAAGTTCTATGTGTTTGGGGTGATACTTTTGAGGTCAGGTCTAAAAAAAACAACAACTTAGAGCCCCTCACGCACACTCATTCTTACTTCATTGAAATTGTGTAAAAATGAGAAAAATCTTGATCTCATGTACAACATTTTCAGCACTATCGATGAGATCATAAAATTTAAGAAACTCCTTACTCCGTTCATTGCTCAACGGGTCAGATGGACCTGGCTCATAATAAAATCGTTTTGGCCCACACGCCCCCACGGTCTTCAAACTGACTGTTTTTAAGTTAATCGTGAAAACTTTATAGCCAAAATGTCAGAAATAGAGCTCGCTCGCTCATTAATTAATTGTTTGCGAAGTTAATTTTATTATACACCAGCATGTCAAAAATGTCTACATCGTCGCTATACTCCATTTACTGATTTTACGTTATTCGCCAAAGTATTCTGAAGGGGTAATTTGTGAAACTTTCGAGCTCGCTAAGCTCGCTTATTCAACAAAATATGTCATTTTTATATTTATCACGCAAGGTTTTAATATACCCAAACCAAGGGTTAATTTACAAAAATTTCGATGTCCACCCCGGCGTTTAAGGTGTCTTTTGTCATACAAACCACCAACATAAAACATGAACAAATTTTACACCTAAATATTCCTCATTAGACAAAGTGATTCCACTTTGTCTATTGGTGAAAACCGCATAAAAATCCGTTGAGTAGTTTTTGAGTTTATCGCGAACAGGCAGACCGACGCGGTGTGGAACTTTCTTTCATATGTAATTTTTACTATTAAAAATTCGACGCCCATACTAAATTTCTCTTGATATTCTTTCATTTGTTTGAGTGTTTAGTGATTGTATTATGATTTCTACTCTTAGTAAATGTATTCAATGGTGCGCTAAATGGGTTTCTTTTCAAAAGCAGCTAAATCGACAAAAGCACAAGTCGCCGCTTGATGGCGTTGTTTTGTGATTTCATTATTTTCTTTTTCATTGCTTTGTTTTATATTATTAACATGTAGAAATCTATTTCGCGCACAATTGAACACATTTTCTAATAGCCAATTGCACAAAAGCTACATAAAATTTATATGAAAATCGTACCACCTTAACACGAGAATGGCTTGGATTTAAGTTACTCATTAGCATCCCTTGTAGTTGGGGGTACTAACTAAGGGGGGCCCCAGATAGCTATTGATACGGGGCCCCTGGAGGGCAAGCTACGCCACTGAACCTAGGTCACCTAGGCGAAACACGGACCCAAACACAAATTTAGAAATTACTGGCTAGGTTACTGTACAAATTACCCGATAAAATAGTGGTAAGCAAATGAAATCCATCACCGGCATCATAAGGATTATTATTAGTGTTGGACTCGTTCGAGCCTCACTTTATCAAATAAACACAATCAACATTACGGTGCATCTACCAGGAGAACATAAGAGGCGAAATAAGTACGACCCGTGCGCCGCGCCAAAAGTCGCGGGAATTGCTCCGCCACGAGGCCCACGTATCGACGCGCCGGAGTTTTGGCAGTGTGCGTGCTGCACACTTGGGTGTGCCCTTTGATTTGAACCGACGCTGACGCCGACGGCGCAGCTTCTTGTGTTAAAATTTACCTATTTTCTAGTCGTGTTATTTTATTCTGTTTTTAGCTTTTCGCGTGATCGGTGTGATTGTTTGTTGCGTTTTATGTATAAGATACCTAAGTACTGTGAAAATAACTGTGATAAGTGTGTTAACGATATGAAAGAATGAATGATTCATTGCTTCAGATATCAACATTATCGTAGTCTTGTTTGTGTACAGTGTTCAACAGTTTTAAGTATTGTGATAATCATTATTGCATGAGTGCAACCAAGCATTAGGCCAAAGACCATGTTACCTACCAACTGACGTATTGCATAGCAACCAGTGCTGGCTGTAGTGTTGTGTATCTGTGTGTATGATTGTATCTACCTATCAGTCATCGTGCCACAAGAAAGCAAGAATGGTTAACCGCGCTGGCACCTGACACTGTTGGTTTCCATAAAATAACGTTTAAAAGGTACGTACCTACATGCTTTAAAGGTCTAGGTTCTAGCTAGACTAGGAGACGCTACCTACCACCTAATAGTGACGTTAGAAGCGCAACCGCCGCGCTCGGTTCTTTTCCGACGGGAAATAGGTAGAAAAGACAGCGCTTTTATCTTTTCATAAAAACATGTAGGTATTTAGTGGAACCTGTCTGTAATGTGTTTCACCAAAACTAGATTCATAAGTGGTTCCCTAGGCTACGTAGGTACTTAGATGAGGGAAACGTGTTAGTAGGTACCTAGTACTTACCTATCTGTGTAGAGCCATTTTGTCATTTGAAAGAATCCCGTTTTAGTGTAGTAGATATCTACTTTAGTAGGTAGCTGACTATGTTTACTTTTATTTAGTTTAAGTACCTGCGGCAGTCCACACCGCGGGTCCGGCTGGCACCCAGACTGATTAACTTGTTTTGTTTTTTATTTACGTAGGTTCCTACCTACCTAATCTACTTAGATACTGTTTTTAGGCCTTCAGTTAATAAGTACCTAAGTATTATGAATTTAATTCTTATTTTACCATTGTTGTGCTGGGGTGGTTTGTTCTGTTAGGTACCTACCTAGTAGAAATCATCTCGGTGTTAATGACATGGTTTTGCTCTCGCGCACGAGGGCCTGGTGTCCTCCTTGACCATGATCCTGTTGTGATTACCTGACTAGATTGAATCATGGTTAGACTTTCAGTCGCCTAAATGTGCAGGTTTCAGCACGATGTTTTCCGTCACTGTAACAGCATCGGTTAGTATTTGACCGAACTTTGTGTCGAACCCGGTACCTCTCGCGTACGCTCCGACTATTTAAGCATACCTACCTATTAGTGTAGGTAACTTCCTAGTTAATTTGGTAGAGCTTATTCTTGTAGATAAGTAGATAACATTTAGTTCGACTAAATGTAGACTAATGTACTAAATGTAGATGTAGGAGGTTCGTTTGATTTGTTATGGATGGCATGAGGTTATTAAACTCCTCTTTATGGTGTGTACACACTCATCTTACGCCAACGAAGGGTTGTCGGCCGAATTCGCCGTTGGTTACAGCACGTTCTTTGGACTTCTAAGAACCAATAGGTAATTGCATTTCGTGGTCAAGCAAACGATCTTTGTGAGTTTTGGGAACCTATTCGGGCTCGTAATCGCACGTTTGTTTATTGGCCTTCGGTATCCGCCCAAGCTGCGTTTGGTCGATTGCTTCTATCCGTTTGATGTTACCGCCACGCTGCGCTGCGGCTCGCCGGCCGGCACACGCCAACGGACAATCGTTGGCCGAAACCGGTGCGTGTGTACGTAGCATTAGGCTCCTGGTACTAGGCTTAAGGAGGTTGCTCTACTTTAATAGATGTCGCACGCGGTTATTAAACTTCTCCTTCTAGGATCATCAACTTAAAATAGAGCTGCGTTTCAACGTAGTCGATATGGTTATTTTTCTATAAAAACGAAGATTTTTTATGAAAATTAAAATTCAATGTCTGGATAATATGAAGTCGCCAGTGTACTCTTTGCAAGCTGTACTTTAACACCCTTTCGGCTTTATACATATATTGTAACACCCTGTATATGTATGTACGCTTAGATCTTTTAACCTACGCATTGTATTTTAATACGGAGAGTTATTCAAGAAAAAAAATTATAGTAAACTAAACTAGTTTAGTGTAGTGGTCGAGTGGTGGCTGGCAGAGATAGCGGGTTAAGTGAAAGGCGGCCAATGTATTTGACGAAGTGCTGTGATCTCTATCATGATCCATGAATACTCCACATTCGACAAATATCGTGATCTATGAATCACGCTAAAAGTCGAGCATCTAGCATTTGCCATAGAAGCAGACCATCTGTTACCACCTTACCTAAACCAGAAAATGAAGAGCAGCATTTTCTGTTCAGTACTTTCAACACTGCACTCTCCGACCCGCCCGCCTAGCGAGGAGGCTTTGACTGATGGACTGATTAATTTCTGTTTGGTTAACATTCATCATTATCGTCGTCATAGCCAAGAACAGTCTAATGCGGGAATTATTGCCTATCCCACGAGAGAGAAGGTTATTGTAATAGTCTTCACGCTTGGCAGGCGAGTTGGAGATCGCCGAGTTATAAATATAACAATGTGAAACGCTGCTGCCCATTTATCCAGCCTACGTAGACTCTAGATCTTTTGCCTCGAAAACATAAGTCGCCTTGTACGACATCCACTACTATAAGGGGTTGGTGCGATTCTACTCTGCCGGACACCAGAAGGCTTAATATAGCGTTGTACATAATTAATATCTGCTTATTAATTAAATATATGTTTACGTTTTACATAAAGTCACAATTATTTTTTCAGGAGGAGTTCATCGCTTGTGCATCAGCTGAGGCTGTTATGATCGTAGATTCTTTCTTCGGTTTTCTCTCCTGAGGAAGAAGAAACGTGTACAGTTTATGACAATAATGGGGTAACTGAAAACATAACAGCAGCAGATGTGACAACTGGAATTACAGCAGAACCTACAATGGGACCAACGACACAGCCTAGTACAGATATGACCACAGACTGGACTAAAGTTCCTATAACTGAACCTACAACAGCATCGGTTACTGAAATTATAACAGAAAATACAATTGAATAATCTACCGAAAATGAAACTGGGCCTACATCAGAATCTACTAACGAAATTATAACAGAAAATACAACTGAACAAACTGCCGAAATTACAACTGAATCTACAGTGAAACCGGGAACGGAAATAAAAAGTGGTAACGGCTACTAAGTTATATAAATGACGCATCGAATAGGAACCAAAGATAGGAGTGCAATAAATCAATGAATTTCTATTGAACTCGATGCTGATTACGTAAGATGCCATACGAATGTAATAAGAACTTTGCAAGAAACGTAAACAAACAAAATCTCACTCTAACAAAGCAAAGGGAAAGGTATTGGCCAGCGCTGTGACAGGCATTAGCCCTCACAGCATTATGCTGAGACTGGTCCATTTCGGTTTCCATTACATCAATGGCTGGTCTTATGTAATTTTTAATAATTATAATTTACTGTACTTACCTTAGGTTAAGGATGTAATGAAGATCCGAATAAAATACTGTCTATGTCTAAATGTAGTCCAACGACTCTGATATATGTTTCATTTGTGAGACTTGTGGGATTACGATTAGTCCGGAAACTATTTTATCAACCTGTCATTTCTAAGATTGATAAACAATTATCGATAGCATTATACTAATTTAAATTAAAGCGTTCTGTGACATATTTCGCACTGTGTTCAAATGTTTGTGATGGGAATGTTATAATCAATAAAATGAAGAATCCAATAAAGTGTCTTCTCGTAATAGTGGTTGCTGTTAGCGGTGTCTCGAGTGAAATATGTGTTACATATAATTTTGAAGATTATTTTGAAGAGACTATGGATCCGAATTTCGGACATTGTGCTTCGTTACCCAATACATGGAGCTTGGAACATTATGATTCCTTACTAGGAATTTATGGCCCTCATCCTAGTAGCAACTACTTTATTAAGCCATCCACTCAGAACGCTTTAAGTTGTATTGCCTCAAACGTGTTAACAGTATCTCCTAATGGCGTGTTTGAAGTCACGTTATATAAAATAGGCAACGTGATGCTTAATGTTATGCTACAAGATGGTGGGACAAGTGTGGCTTCACCTATAATGATACAACCGACCGATCTGGATGGATGGCATGTCGTGCCTACCAGTGTGTTAGGCACTGCTGGAAATGCAATTGACGTATATGTAAGTAAACAAGGGGGTTTACGAATATATTAATTACTAGCTGACCCGGCAAACGTTGTTTTGCCATATAAATATTACTAAAATGGCTATTAAAAAATAAGGGTTGATCGTAGAAGGGTGAAAATTGAGGATTGTATGTATTTTTGTATGTTGTATCATAAAAAAATAGAAATTAAAAATTTTGTCTAATAAATAAATAAAAAAATTTAGGGGTGGACTACCCCTAACATTTAGGGGGATGAAAAATAGATGTTGGCCGATTCTCATAGATACCGGATTAGCAAAAAAAATTTCATCAAAATCGGTCAAGCCGTTTCGGAGGAGTATGGCAACGAAAACTGTGACACGAGAATTTTATATATTAGATAACTATAAATCGTTCTATAAAGATAACAAACGAGACTGAGATGAATTGAATTGAATTGAACTATAAAATGTTCTATAGAAATAACAAACGAGACTAAGATGAATAGAATTGAATTCAATTGAACTGTAAAACGTTCGATATCTGACTACTATATGAGACGTATCCTGCAACAATTAGGTAATAAATGTTTCGTTGATTTATATAATGCCTCTCACCAATGGCCAATACTATTAAACACTATTACATTAACACCCTTTTCTTCTATTGTCAACATAATCGTATCTTTTCTCAATAACACTCATCTTGATGTTAATATCCCGGTTGTCCACGGTTGTCCACGAGGGCCTGGAGTCCGCCTTGACCATGATCTAGGGTTTGGCAGCTCAGGTAATTACAGGGGAGCGACTGCCATCTGACCTCCATGACCCTGTTACCATGGGAACCTGACCAGATTGCATCATGGTTGCAGTTTCATGCAGTTTCATCACGATGTTATTCCTCACCGTAAGAGAATCGGGTAATATTCAACTAATCTATATAACTCAGAAAAGAGTCATTGGTACATGGCCGTAGCGGGATTCGAACCCGATACCTCTTGCTTACGAGTCGGATACCCCTAACCGCTCGGCCACCGGCGCTCCCCAGTCTCTTTTCTCAACCATCATCACAGCCCATAACAGTCCACTGCAGGACTTAAGGCCTCTCCCACAAAACGGAAGGTTATTGCCATAATTTCCACGCTTGGCAGGCGGATTGGTGATCGCCGTGTAATAAATATAACAATGGTATAGGTCGACAACTTAACTGGTGTATCGCCTGCGGTATGAGGGGGGCAGAATGGGTGACGTCATATGACGTTTTGGGGCTGAGCATAGCCTCCTTCATCTTACAAGCCATGCACAGAAATTTGACAACGTCGCATTTTTTGATTTTAGTGAACCTGAAAATTACTGCTATAGTAATCTGTGAATTACTGTGAAACTATCTTCGGGGTCGTCGTCATTTTATGTTTTTAGTTATTTAAGTGATTAAGTAGTTAGATAATATGAAATTGGATAGATTCCTGTACTATTTACCTATCTCCCTAGATGCAATATTATTTTCCTACTATTGTAAATGCGAAATTTAATGTATGTTTGGTTTTGTATGTAATGGATGTTTGTTACTCCTTCACGCAAAAACTACTGAACAGATTTTAATGCAATTTGTCAGTAATATAGCATATAGTTTAGAATAGCACATTTGCTATAATTTATCCCGAAAATTAATGTGAAACACGCGGGAACGGGTCCGGAACGTTATAACAGAATTTTATGCGGACGCAGTCGCAGCCGAAAGCAATGAAATAAATAATCTATGTTAGTCAAAATATTGCCCAATTTATTCACTATTAGGTATAATACATTTTAAACATCCTTCTTTAAGTACCTAAGCATTTAAACACTAACAACTTACTTACCTATTGTACCTATCTACTTTATCAACGGTCCCATCATCGTCGATAATCAAAGATCTTGGTTTAAAGTAGTTGTAATAACATTCACACTGCGAAAATGTTTGCTGCACTCGAAAGATCCTTCGATGGGGCTCCAGCATGCTTGAGGAATAGCAGAAGTCCATTTGTTTAATAGAATTACATATTTTGGGAAGCAAAACTTCGGCACAGCTTCTTTCCCATTTTTAAGGTTTAATCATAATTTTACTTGCATTTTTTAAATGCTACAACGCGTTTGCATCTATTAGAGAAAGATGACAATTATAAAACAGAATTTGATTTATGAAATGTGTTAAAAACTAACAACAAAAATTGTCAAAGGTTGTTTTTTAAAAATCGTATTTATCCAATTTTAGCGCAATTATAAATATATTTACTTTTATTTACCTTCGTAGATGGTCCATACAAACGCGTTAATTTACAGTTTCACCAATATATTTTTAATTTATTATAATTGTCCCGCACTTTGACATGTATGAAGGAGGCTATGGCTGCGGGGCAGGGAGCACAAGGGACGTTTCTCAGTGCGCCCGCGGACTCCGCACAGCGCGGTTGGTTTTTTTGCTACGGACTCTTGGAATAACGCATACGAGGTTAATTTACCGATGATAAATCCTGAGATGGAGGATTGAAAATATTTGCTAAAAAATTTATAGAAGCTTAGGGGTTTCTGAAGTGTGCGCCGTGGAGAGGAAGGAGAGGTGCTGCAAGGAGTTTTTATTTTCTCGTCTCGAAACAAAACTTAGATGTGATTTGTACATATTAAATCATCATCATCATCATCATATCAGCCGTAAGATGCCTACTGATGGGCATAGGCATCCTCCAGAGATCTCCACAAACGGTATTGCGCCTTCCGCACACACCTGCGATCTTTACCAGATCGTCGGCACACCTAGTGGGAGGCCTACTTACGCTGCGTCTTCCGGTACATGATCGCCACTCAAGAATTTTCCTGCCCCATAGGCCATCTGTTCTGCGAGCAATCTTTCGCAATAGTTCACTTGCGGATCTTCTCATTCCTGATTCGATCGCGCAATGACACTCCAAGTATAGCCCTTTCCATCGCCCTTTGGGCGACAGTGAGTTTTCTTATAAGGCGTGTGCCATAAGTGAGCCATAAAATAAATATGAAGAAAATCTTACTTTTTTGCACCGAATTAAAAATCGAGATTTAGTTTTAAAAGCAAAGATTAGGTTTCTCGTCTTGGGCTATTATACTTAAGCTTGGGACAAGTTCGAGCATAATCTCGTGTGCATAATTTTTCCGAGGAACGCCATTAACTGACGTTTCGCGGAAGGAAATGCTCACTGCCCCGCGCCCCCCACATTCATTCATGAAAACTCACCCTCCCACGTACCTCACCTCCCGCAGGCGATATAACAGTTAAGTTGTCAACCTATAAACGCTGTTGCCCATTATCCAGCTTACTCAGAGACTCTAGATCTTATGCCTCGAACATATTAGTTGCCTTGTACGATACCCGGGAGTGTAAGGGGTTGTTGCTATTCTACTCTGCCGGACACCATACGGCCACTTTTCTCAATATTACCATCAAAATAGTCTAGCTTGCCGGATTGGTAAATTTTATCTTATTTTACAGATAATTTTCATGGGAACAACCATGGATGAAGATTCAATTTTATTAGTGGACTCATATCGCTATATTCCCCCTGAATATATTGAAGAGGAATGTATAATTTATGACGAAATAATAAGGCCCACTCCAGAGCCAACACCAGAGCCAACCCTAGAGCCAACCCCAGAGCCATCTCCAGAGCCAACTCCAGAGGCAACCCCAGAGCCAACTCTAGAGCCAACTCCAGAGCCAACTCCAGAGCCATCTCCTGAGGCAACCCCAGAGCCAACCCCAGAGCCAACTGCAGAGCCAACTCCAGAGCCAACTCCAGAGGCAACTCCAGAGCCAACTCCAGAGGCAACTCCAGAGGCAACTCCAGAGCCAACTCCAGGGGCAACCCCAAAGCCAACTCCAGAGCCAACTCCAGAACCAACTCTAGAACCAACTCCAGAGGCTACTCCAGAGACAACCCCAGAGCCAGCTCCAGAGCCAACTCAAGGGCCAACTCCAGAGCCAACTCCAGAGGCAACTCCAGAGGCAACTCCAGAGGCAACTCCAGAGGCAACTCCAGAGGCAACTCCAGAGGCAACTCCAGAGCCAACTCCAGAGCCAACCCCAGAGGCAACTCCAGAGACAACCCCAGAGCCAGCTCCAGAGGCAACCCAAGAGCCAACTCCAGAGGCAACTCCAGAGGCAACCCCAGAGCCAGCTCCAGAGGCAACTCCAGGGGCAACCCCAGAGCCAACTCCAGAGCCAACTCCAGAACCAACTCCAGAACCAACTCCAGAGGCTACTCCAGAGACAACCCCAGAGCCACCTCCAGAGCCAACTCAAGGGCCAACTCTAGAGCCAACTCCAGAGGCAACTCCAGAGGCAACTCCAGAGGCAACTCCAGAGGCAACTCCAGAGGCTACTCCAGAGGCTACTCCAGAGGCAACCCCAGAGCCAGCTCCAGAGGCAACTCCAGAGGCAACTCCAGAGCTAACTCCAGAGGCAACCCCAGACGCAACTCCAGAGACAACTCCAGAGGCAACTCCAGAGGTAACCCCAGAGCCAGCTCCAGAGGCAACTCCAGAGGCAACCCCAGAGCCAACTCCAGAGCCAACTCCAGAGCCAATTCCAGAGCCAACTCCAGAGGCAACTCCTGAGGCAACCCTAGAGCCAACTCCAGA
Source organism: Blastobasis lacticolella (assembly GCA_905147135.1). Lineage (NCBI taxonomy): Eukaryota > Metazoa > Arthropoda > Insecta > Lepidoptera > Blastobasidae > Blastobasis > Blastobasis lacticolella. Next base: position 16,428,504 of record LR990053.1, on the reverse strand, counting down.
GCCAACTCAAGGGCCAACTCCAGAGCCAACTCCAGAGGCAACTCCAGAGGCAACTCCAGAGGCAACTCCAGAGGCAACTCCAGAACCAACTCCAGAGCCAACTCCAGAGCCTACTCCAGAGCCAACTCCAGAGCCAACCCCAGAGCCATCCCCAGAGACAACTCCAGAGTCAACACCAGAGCCTACACCAGATTCCATAAATATTTGGAAGATATTGACTTATTCTCTAATTGCATTGGTTCTTTTACTTACTATATTATTTTGTGTCGGTTTATGCTGTTATAAATGTGGTAAAAGAAGTAAAATCTTCCCAATGATAAAGATAATTAATAATAATGGTGGACAAGCAAACAGAGCTGTAGAAAATCCCTAAGTTTTATTTATTTAACGCAGTGACAAACGAGCAGACAGCTCACCTGCTGGTAAGTAGTAACTGTGCCCATAACGTCTACGAATCATGCATTTAGTTAGCAGTAAACAAAATTGCAGAACCACATGTGCGTAATAAATTAATAAATAACAAGAAATAACGAATTATATGAAATATAAAAACAACACAACCGGTTTTGCTCATTTCAAGAAATATTTTACCTTATCTTACCTTTAAAACTTACGCAGTCACTTATGATAAGATATCAAAAGTAACAAACAAGAACCCTGTAACTAACTAAATTTACAAAATGAGCCGTTTTACAACATTAAACTGTATAAAATTAATATTTTTAGAATTCAGTATTTTTACACAAAACATTTTTTTAAATATCTAATAGCTCTTAAAGCTTTATTTACATTAAAATATATATGTATATAAATATCTGCCCCAAGTCCTCTGAATGTAGAAATGTGCCCAGAAGGCTGGCCGTGTTGCCCCGCTAGATGGCGAGGCTTATACGCTGTCCCAAATAGAGGCCAGCCTTTTGGTCATTACTAATGTCGACCAGGCGCTTGGCTAGTTCCCAATATAGGGAATATGCACCTGGTCCCTACGGCCCAAGTTTCCACGCCAAATGGCGCAAATATGTAGTCACCATCGAGACATGCATATTTGCGCCGTTTGTCGTTTTCTGACGGCCCCCTACTGCACTGCCTACTGCACAACAAACCATGGTGGCCGAGCTGGGCGGCCACAGTGGCAGTCGTGCGGAGCGCTTCAGGGCGCTTGGCGCGCTTGGCTGCTTAATCCCTTGGACTCCGTACAGAGACGCGCCGTACGAATTGTCGATGATCCCATACTAACACAAAAGTTGGAACCACTGGCAAACCGAAGGGACTTTGGCTCCCTGTGTGTGTTCTATCGGCTGTACAATGGGGAGTGTTCCGAGGAACTTTTCGATCTGGTGCCCACAGCACAATTCCGCCATCGCACCACCCGCCGTGGGCTTGGTACTCATCCTCACTACGTAGACCCTCTGTTGGTCACAACGCGAAGGTTCGAAAGAACGTTGCTGGCTCGTCCGCTTCGGATGTGGAATGAGCTTCCAGCCACAGTGTTTCCTTTGGACTATGACATGGGATCGTTCAAGAGGTATATTAGAGGTCTCTTCAGAGGCGGGCAACGCATCAGTGACTCCCCTGGTGTTGCTGATGTCCATAGGCAGCGGTGACCACTTTCTATCAGGTGGTCCGCTTGCCTGTTAGTCTGCCGTATAACACAAAAAAAAAATTGCGCCGTTTGTCGTTTTCTGTCGGCCCTTGCTTGACACGCGGTGGCTGGAAGATGGGACGGCGCGAGAGTATCAATGCACATAGCATCCCAAACCAACGGCCGTCCCAGTTTCCAGGGCGTGAGTGTCATGCCGTCAGGTCTTTTACCGTCATCGCGGGCTAAACCTTTGGGTTTCAGCACCGCGGGAGCACCAGCGGAGGCAAAGGCCCGACAGATGATATCATTAAGGTCCGCGTGGCGTGGAATACGTCCGGCGCTCCTACTGCGTGACAAACCATGGTGGCCGAGCTGGGCGGCTACAGTGGCAGTCGTGCGAAGCGCTGCAGGGCGCGCCAAGACGCAGGGCCGTGGCATGGTCGAGCAAAGTGCCGAGGTTTTTTGAAGACATTGCCTGAACCCAGGGGCCCGATTCCCGCCAGAAGCCAGAAGGCGAGCACGCTCTGCAGAGTTGGTAGTTGCGTTTAAAAGTTTGTTTCGCGCAAACCTACAGATCGGCTCGTCCCATAGCCGCTGCGAATAAGAATTAGTGGGCTCTGCCTCCTGGCAAGCCAATTGCCACGCGTATTTGGCCTCGGTAGAAAAGCCGATGGAAAAGTCCCTAGTTTGGACAATAATTTATCCGCTAGGGACTGCGAGCTGTGTACCGAGGACAAAAACGCTGGCAACGAGACACTAGACACTTTACGAACGCCCAGACCACCATAGCGAATAGGCAATGATGCCTGGTCCCAAGAAGAATTTTCCATATTGATGTTTAAAACTGATGTGAGTGTTGTATCACAGTGTTGTCTAGGAGTTCTAGAAGAACGGGATGCTTCCAAAGATGTAAAACACACAAATTTTGGAACAAAAAGGCAGTACCGGATTATAGCAAAAGCCATGTGACTGTTAATTTTGAGTAGGCGATCCGCAATTGAACTGAAATTTTTAATATTTTTGTCCACAAAATGTTTCAGAGATTCGTCGAAAATAGGTCGTCTACTCTAGTAGGTGAAGGTTAGTCTTGTCGACGACTGTGATCTGTGGGGCTAGGGTGCTAAATGCTGCTAAAACAGCGCTAGCTGACCGACAAGACTCAGTGATATACAGCTCACACTTCGAGAAATTCAGGTCCAGACCTATGGCACTGAACTTCCGAATGAGGAGCTGTAAATCCTGTAAGACAGTTGTCGCATTACCTCCTAGGGTACCGTTACAAGATTCATCGGTTGTTTATAACATTCCCACAGAAAATTATAGGCGGCCGGCATCTTTGATTTAACTTGGTTGAGCAAGGCGCCTCTATCCACAGAATTAAAGGCATTTTTACGTCAACCTTCATCAGAACTTCACCGCCTTTATGCTGAAGGAACGTCCTGAGGGCATGAACGGTGGCTTTGCAGCCTCCTTTCGGACCAAAGCCTACCTGGATCGGCTGGAAATATTCTTTTAGACTGGGCGCAGAGAACCTGCAACAGAGCTTAGCTGTCAGGCGATGGTAGGTGCCAACCGCAATGGAACGAATTCCTCGTCCATTCCTTTTTTTTAAAGCGATAAGGTTGGCATCATACAACCGATGGCTCTACCGCGCCTAACAGCATAAAGTTCGTAAGCCCTGTAATAGAGTCCAAAAGAATATCACCAGCCTCACCAGCACAGCTCAGGAGATCCTTAAAGTGCTGCGAAGTCAGGCCGTCAATACCGCACGCCGAGCCGGTTGGGAATGAAAAAAACGGCTTGATGAACGGTGATCGAACTCCCAGTACATTTACAATAGTTAAAGAGCTCAGCGTTCATTTGATAAGTATACCTAACAACATTATGGGAGGTTATCGGGCCTCACCACCATCTCAGGAGCCCAAGCTACCTTTACCAGCAAGTGGTCTTCCTGCTGGCAGACGGAAGAGGCACTGGCGAATGGGTGCACCGCACTTCAAAATCACAAACCCCGCAAACATAATGGCAGGTCTAGTAAAAAAAATTTAAGTGGTCTGTTAGACTGGATTTTTGCAAATTACTGTGTGGAATGGGTAAGTAACTTCCTCTTGTTGAAAAGAACGGGACAACGCTAAAAATGCTCGGTCCAAAGTAGCGGGCAAAAGCTAGTATAATTATAAAATCTCGTTTTGACGCTTAAAAGTCATCTTTAAGTCTAATTATGAAAAATGGCTTGGAACACTCACTTTTTTTTAATTTGTTTACTATTTTTTAACTCGCCCGGCTGAAAAAATATACCTATAATAAATAAGTAGAACCTACCTAACCTCCGGCTCAATACTCCACTGTTCGCAACATTGAAATAATAACTACTTTGAGACAAATCGTACAACTTATGTCTATCGATAAAAAATCTTACTATCTATCGATCACGTTATAGCTGAGGTCCTATTGAGAAAAGTGCTGCATTTCCGTCGAGCAATAAAACCAAAAAGCCCGTTAGCCACGCTTGACCTCTCGTCAGAGGGGGGCGGGAGGGGGTCAAAGTACCTGACCCGCCACATTCGAAACAAAAATTCTAGCGGCCACATTTGACATACAAAGCCGAGTTTGGTGTCCATTTCGGATAAATCAATACTGACCAAATAATTGAGCATAACATTTTTGTGGGTATTCATACCTTAAATGATCTGAATCTTTAAACTATTGACATACAAGCAAGAAATTTGCTATTAAACTCTATTTTTTTTTAATGTAAGTTAGTGGGATGACGTTCTCCGTTCTTATTGGTTACAAGTCAGCGTTCACATCAACCACCCACTTCCCGGTAAGAAAATAAATTGAAATTTTGCATCTGTATCTAATTAAAAAAAAACACGAATATTCATGATATTTCAAATATTTTTTTTAACACATGAGAATCGCAAGTAAAATCGACACCGTGAAAGCCGCCTTAGCTTACCTACTTAATTTGAATGAACCAATGAGCACGTTGTATTCAGCCTCAGTACTTTATAGTTGAAAAAAGATATAGTATAGTAAGCCATTTCTCGATACAACTTTAGCATTAAATACCCGTGACCGTTCATTGTAACGGGTACCTTTTAAAGTGCAAATCATAGGAACGGTAAATGGCAAATAAAAAATAATTATTACGTATGTAGAACTAGTATAAAAAAAATGTTTTAATTCTATCAAAAAAATAAACATTTTGATATATTGTTTTAGATTTAAATATAAAAATAATTAAACTTACCTCTTGGATTAACGTTGAAAACCGTTCTGGCACCGATTATTAGAATAAGTAAGTCATAGCACAAAATAGATAAACTAAACAAGTTCTTTCAAATCTATACGCACGACTAAACATCTCATAAATTACCCATAGTTTGCTTATAAATATGCGACAAGCACTTGGCCAAGTTTTTGTGCTGCTGAGTGTATGTATAAGATAAGATAAACTATGATGCAAAGGTATTTTATATATAGTTCTTCTAGTTTGAGCGCATCTGTTTCACGCATTATTTAACATTGTGCTCTCTCCTCTTAAAAGGTGCTTTTTCTTTTCTCGTTGCATCACAGTTTCAAGGATCATTTGGCATTTGGATGAGGGCATGTGTGTAGGTACACATCAACTCCAGCTGTCTGTCAAAAGTGACACCTTACAAGATGGCAGCGTTACCAGGAAAAGTTTCCAAGTCAAAATTTATAATTTCGAAAGCACTTTATAACTTTAAAATATTTTACTTGAATTCAATTTGAGTATGAATCGAAAATTCGAATTGAAAATGGTTAAAATTGTTGTCTTAAAAAATCGTTTTTCCATAAAGAAATTGTGCAATTATCTGGGAAACAAAGGCACATAAATTGTTGTCAGATGATAATGAATTTAGTGTTACTATCGTTATAAAATTTTGTTCAAACATTAATTTTAAGTATCTTATTTCTTATCAAAATTGAAATTTGTCAACTTCTAATTGTTTATCGATTGTAAAGTAATAAATATTGCATAATTTATAGAGACTGTGCCTCTTAATCAGTTCCGAAATAATTACCCTGCTAATTATCACAAAAAAACTTAGAATTATTATTTTATTATTCACTAGTTGAATAAGCAATAGTTAAGTTTATCTCGGCTATTAAAAAAGGTTATCAACTAATTAATCTATGACCCAATTGATAGAGACGGGGATATTTAGTTACTGTTGACAACTCAGAATATCCAAAATATATTTATTTAAAAAATTTATATCACTACTTGACATTTCTTATTTCCTGGGAAGTTTTTGAGATGCTTGGGACTTCCCGAAATATAAATACATATGCGTCTCTTCCAAGTTTGCTGGAGGAAGGCGGGGGGGCTGCGAAGAGCCGTACATATTTGTTTTGTACCTTTCCGGCTTCGGCGGAAAAGAAGTTCCCGGTCGATTCATGTTCGACCTGCAACTGTAAAAAATTAATTAATTTTAATTTACTTGAATCTTTACATTCAATTCCGCGGGCAAAAGTTCACATTCATGCAGATGATAACTAAATTAAATAAACACGAAAATTGTTTTATGGCCAAATCTTTTTGAGGTTCTTTATGAGCAAGGAGCCCACGATAATATTCTATGAATCATTGTATCTAAACAAACATAATACAAAATTTGGGCAAAATGAACTAGCCAAAAATTTTGAAGAAAAGATTTTCTGGTGTTTTTTTCAGCACATCTGATTTGAAAAAAGTTTGGAAAATCCAAAAGTGCACGCCTCATAGCAGTTATTTACATAAATTTTAAGATTAAAATTTTTATTAAGTCTTTAATAATAAAATAACAAGAAAAAATTTATCAATTTAAATTCCGCGCCATTTCCTAAGATAAAATTGACATAGCGCATGCGCCGATCTCTACTTTTTACATACGACTTAAGGCTAATCTTCATTTGTATATAAATATAGATACACAAATACACAGTCGTATTTTAGTTTTTTATAAATAATTATTAAACGATAGTGAATTAAGCAGTCATATTAATTGACAAACAGCGCCAAGCAATACTTTAAATAATAAAAAAATAATAATCTGGTACGATAATTTGTTCGACTGATTTCCCTGCCACATACACGGATCCATACAATCAAACGGACGTCCAAGAAAAATTATTTTTAACCAATTTATTTACTGTGTTAAACGAAATAATTGTTGTCAAATTATAATTTACGTGTTTGACACATTATTTTTATTGATATACGTGCACTTACATTATCTTATAAGCGCAATATAAGTAATAATAAAATTCTCGTGTCACAGTTTTCGTTGCCATACTCCTCCGAAACGGCTTGACCGATTTTGATGAAATTTTTTGTGCTTATCCGGTATCTATGAGAATCGGCCAACATCTATTTTTCATTCCCGTAAATGTTAGGGGGGGGGGGGGAGCAAAACAACGTTTGCCGGGTCAGCTAGTAAGTAATAAAAAAGTCAATTTAAGTTTCAAAAACCTGCTATTTTTGACATGTCGAGAGTAGAGTACTACCTCAACGCTCCGCTTATGAGGCGTGCAATAGTTCAAAACTGTTTACATAATCTACACTCTACTTACTGGTTTGACTGTGGTGCAGGTTTTTTTTTCAGGTATAGGTGGTGCCCTTCTTAAATCGCATTGATTTTAGAGGCCGTAGGTTTAGGTGGGACAGGTGGTGGCACGTCCATTTCTTATTCAAACACTTCTACAAACATCAAAGGAAATATCAAGTTCAACAGATTGTATGAATACTATATAAAAAGTTTTAAAATTACATAAAATTTCCAATTAGGTATCCTAAATTAGATATTTTTACTTACGTGTAACCTAGGTGCCAGAGCATCAATCAGGCACTGATCAAGCATGGAGTAAAGGATACCATAGCCGGATGGATCGACTCAATGCTAAGACGCAGGGCCGTACGAATAATGATAAATAACACAACCAGAGCAGTGGTCGCTAGGGGATGCCCACAGGGTGGGGTCTTATCTCCGTTATTGTGGAATATTCTAGTCAACGAGCTTATAAGCCGGTTAAATGACAACAGATTCCATACAACTGGCTATGCAGATGACATAGCCATACTTATTAGCGGACCATTTGAGAACGTTCTGTGCGACCTCATGAGGTCTGCACTAAAAATAGTCGAAAGCTGGTGCAGTGAGCACGACCTCTCGGTCAATCCATCCAAGGCAGAGATGGTCCTGTTCACGCACAAGAGAAATCTGGGAGAAATCAGACTCCCCAAGCTATTCGGTACCAAACTATCCTTAACAGACGAGGTCAAGTACCTTGGGGTCATTTTCGACAACAAACTGTTATGGAACAAACATCTGGAACACAAACTGGCCAAAGCCAGCATCTCAATGTGGCAGTGTAGCAGACTGCTTGGCAAAACATGGGGAATCTCCCCCAGGATTGCCAGGTGGCTGTATACAGCCGTGGTGAGGCCTTTCGTTGCCTATGGCGCGGTGGCCTGGTGGTCCAGAACCAAGCTCAATACAGCGGTCAACAGGCTGCAACGGTTCCAGAGAATGGCATGCTCTGCCATAACGGGCTGTATGCGCTCGACACCATCAGCTTCACTTGAAGTATTACTGGGACTGCCACCTCTTGATCTGCATATACAGCAGGAGGCAAAGATGGCAATTCTAAGACTTAAGATAACAAGACAATGGAACAATAAACTTGGCTCCCATCAAACCTTATGGGAAACAATGGTTCAGAGTAACCCTATGTTTGAGGCCAAGTGTGACCGAATCGCAAAACAGTTCATATTTGGCAAGAGATACCAGATACAAACTGCGGACTGGTCTGGAATAGGAGAAGTCCGTATCTATACGGACGGATCCAAGACCGACCAATGCACCGGTGCAGGGATCTTCTCGCTGGATCTGAATATTAAGAGTTCCATACCATTAGGGGAACATAGTACCATATTCCAATGCGAGTGTGTAGCAATCACACAGGCCGCCATGCGAGTAAAGAGACTTGGTATAAGCGACCAAGGTATCCGAATTTTATCGGACAGCATGTCAGTCTTGAAGGCATTGGGAAAGAACAGCATAAACTCTGCCCTAATCCTGGAGTGCCACCAGGCACTGGAAGATATATCCCTGACAAACAGGGTTACGATACAATGGATCAAGGGTCACAGCAATTCGATGGGGAACGATGCCGCCGATGAGCTGGCAAGAAAGGGATCAGGGACGGAAATTGCTGGTCCTCCTCCGTCCCTGCCCCTCTCTTTTAACACACTGCGAGCATGGGTGAGCAAACACACTACGGACCAGCACAATAAACGTTGGCAAAACACAATAGGATGTAGACAGACGAAGTTGGTTGTGACCGAACGATCACCTAGACTAACTAATAAACTGCTAGATCTCAAACGGACAGAACTCAGGACAGTAGTTGGTACAATAACAGGACACCTCCCCCTGAACAAACTACTGTTCACAATAGGAGCTACAGACAGCCCTTTATGCAGGGGATGCCCAGTAGACGAGGAAACAGCGGCCCATGTGGTCCTGGAGTGTGAGGGACTTAAGGACCACAGGGTAAAAGTCACGTTAGGAACAGGGTCCCTCCGAGAGATCTGCGAGCGTCCGAAGAGACTGCTGGACTTCTGGAGGGAGCTGGGCTGGCTAAATTAGCACGCCTTAACTACGCACAAAGGACCAAGTTTGAGTTCAAGTGCGGAAAGAGGAGCCCATTAACCTTAACCTAGGTGCCAGATACTCAGCGAATGACTGCTTAAGGTCTTCATAGTCTTAAAAAAATCTTTGTTTAAAGTTTGATAAAATTTTACGATTAATAAAATTCTGGGGTAAGATAACTGATTGAGTTCACGAAAGTCGTAAAACCTTGACATTCTTCACAATCTGTATAAACATGCCTGCTGATTAAGTGAGACCACTGGAGAACTTTAGTTAAAATTCATTATTAGTATGGATTTCGACTAATATAGGAACCAAGAATCAATTTTTAATCCTAAAAAATTAGCAAGACGGTTCACTCGACATGCCATTCCTGCAACTTTTCACAAAGTATTCAAAATTTTGCTTTTTGTATGTTTAAATTTTAGCGTTTTAAATCCTAATAGTTCCCAGGTTATTAAAATATGTTATTAAGTAAACACAAACGTTAGCTGCGCATGAATTAATATTGAACAAAACTGCTTGTAAATTCTGCACATAATAAACTATATTTAATATTATAAACTTTATTATTAAGCAAGTTCGTTCGCCAAGCGGTCTAAGGCGCAGGTCTCAAGCTGTTCGCTCAGTAGACTGGTCAGGCGTGGGTTCAAATCCCGGTGTAAGCTGAAAAAATTATTTTCAGCGATCATCGGTGCTTGTAACTCACGCCGGGCTGTACAGACTTGGGTTTTTCGGTGGTTTCCCCAAGCCCGGTGCTTACCGGTGGGGCACTGGGAAATGCCTACAGTTTCCCCAAAGTCGGACCATCGCCGCACTCCCCTCTCCAGGCTGAAAAGTATACCGCCAAACTGAACTTACTCTGCCGAACTAACCGTACTAATCAGCCTGGTGTCCCCTCCTTCGGTGAATAGCCTAAACTATATGAGCTCTGTGAGCTGGAGAATAGTGGAAATGGGAATAGAAAAAAAAAAAAAAATTATAAACTTCTGAAATTGAGCGACTAATTAGCCCAAGATGTGCACGTCTTTAATAAATTTTGATAATTTAAATTGGTATTCATGACCTTACAATTTTAGAACTAATTACATGCTATCGCTGCCAATAAGCAATTCTGCACAGACCTTGCAATGTCATAGGTAAAAAATAGGTCTTATCTCAGTCATAAAACTTGAGCTGATAAGTAGATCCGGCTACAGAGGTTATGAATTGCAATGCTGCATAAATTTCAATATAATAATATACTAAAAGTTATTCAATTATTGATAGATTAGGAATTGTAATAGATTTTCAAATAGTGAACAAAGATGATGAATTATATTTTATATAAGTGACCCGCTAAAAGTTATTCTAGAAAAAGTTTCAAGACTATAATTTTTATTTATATGTTACAACAGATAATTTTTCTAACTTTTCGACTTGGAAACAGATCCTAGTTAATTCTGATTTCAGCTACGTGCTAAATGATCTTTGTAAACCGTCAGATGATTGTGTCGCGTCACTGTCGCGTGCATGTGTCCTGCACGCATCCTGCATGCGACCTACATGCGTCCTGCATGCATCCTGCATGTTTCTGTCCGTGTTGCGTCATGTGCGGAGTGCCTATGAAGTCGCATTGTTTTATGAAAACCGGTGGTTTTATTATAGTATCTGCCTAGCGTTTGTAATCATTAATCAATGACTAATCGGAATATTTTAGAAAATTAATGGATTTAAATAGAAATTTAAATGGTGTCCATATTTATATAAACTGACAAGTAAATTCGTTGATTAGGTATGGACAGGGGAATTACTTCGGGTATGACCTAAGCGTAAACTACAACATTAAGTATTTTCTTACGATAGAGTATAATGACATTGTCAATGTACTCAGCCCGCGGCGGATGATTCAATTGCAGAAATGTGCTATGGGCACCAGATCAAATAATTACTCAGAAAACACTCCATTAGCGGGTAAAATACACACCAAAGACCTTTCGGTCAGCCAGTGATTGTAACTTGTCAGTATGGGATCCCAAAGATTTAGCAGGTCGACAGTTTCGCCGGCCCAAAGATAAGAACCATATGTGGCCGCACACAACAACAGGAGCTGCTTTGGGGTAAAGTATTGCTTTAACCGGTTAAGCACGCCAAGTTTTTTCGAGGGTGACTTCGGAACCGCACGCTGTCCGTTACGTCGACACCAAACCTTTCTAGAATGGTTAGGGGTGTTCCTGCGGCACCGTGCCATAAGAATCCTTTTTGGCGGACAATGCGCAGATCTATGTCTTTGATGGGTTGAATTCGGCCAGGTTCAGTCTGTCCCATTGAAAAACTTGCTCCAAGGTGTGTTTCATCTCTGTGATAAGTCTTATACGGCTTTCCGACACCTCGGAACGAAAAAGACATACTCTCGGCCAGTATAACGACCATCTCCAGTACTGTCATCTACATAGCAATGAATACTGGGGATATTAAGCATATCATTGATATTCAGAATACACTGCGTGGGAGATAGCACTGAACCTTGGGGTAATACAGCATTGATAATTTTGGTATCGGAGCAGCGTCCGTCGACAACGATTTGGATGCTACGTCCAAAGAGAAAGGCTGGATACCCATTTGCAGAGCCCCTTGAGGATACCATACTTCGAGAGTTTTGTTGAAACCTGGAAAATTTAAGATAAAGTCTACCACCGCTGTGGTGGTCATGACAAAATCTCAGCAAAGTATCCAAAACGTATTTCGCATGACCAGTTAGTATCAGATTCTCCATTTTGAATCGTGAGCAAAACGATGCTGCCAGCTATGATGCTGTTCTTGACGCTCCTCTACCTAACCGAATTTAAACAAAAATGTTTCCCATTGAAGTTATAGTAACACTGATGAAATCATACGAACTGGTCGCTATTGAAAGTAATCGTAATGCTATTAGTAAGTTTATAATATCACGTTGTTAGCAATGTCTCTGCGAGAGATATTAGGAGGAGGCCAATCTCAATGTATGATGAGAGAGTCCTTGATTTGTCTACAATTATTACTTCATTACACACAAAAGTAGGTACTTACAATACACATTTATTTAAATCCTAAGCTACATTTATCGAAAACGAAAGATGATTAAATATGTGATAACAAAAGTTATGGATAATCGCAAGACGTATTGAATCTGTGAGTTTGTTTGTTGGTGGCAATTTCCGAAACTACACGACCGATTTTAAATTTTTTTTCACTAATAGGAAGCCACTGTTCCCGAGTGACATAGGCTTATTTTTATCACGGGAAAATAATAGGTTCCCGCAGGACAGTTAATTGTTTACAGATATCCAAATTGTGCGCAAGCGAAAGTGGCTCGAAACGGCTACTTATATATACGCATCGAATAGGAACCAAAGATAGCAGTGCAATAAATCAATGAATTTCTATTGAACTCGATGCTGATTACGTAAGAATCGGTTAGTGGCCATACGAATGTAATAAGAACTTTGCAAGAAACGTAAACAAACAAAATCTCACTCTAACAAAGCAAATGTAGTCCAATGACTCTGATATATGTTTCATTTGTGAGACTTGCGGGATTACGATTAGTCCGGAAACTATTTTATCAACCTGTCATTTCAAAGATTGATAAACAATTATCGATAGCATTATACTAATTCAAATAAAACTCGTTCTGTTACAGATTTCGCACTGAGTTCAAATGTTTGTGATGGGAATGTTATAATCAATAAAATGAAGAATCCAATAAAGTGTCTTCTCGTAATAGTGGTTGCTGTTAGCGGTGTCTCGAGTGAAATATGTGTTACATATAATTTTGAAGATTATTTTGAAGAGTCTATGGATCCGAATTTCGGACAATGTGCTTCGTTATCCAATACATGGAGCTTGGAACATTATGATTCCTTACTAGGAATTGATGGCCCTCATCCTAGTAGCAACTACTTTATTAAGCCATCCACTCAGATCGCTTTAAGTTGTATTGCCTCAAACGTGTTAACAGTATCTCCTAATGGCGTGTTTGAAGTCACGTTATATAAAATAGGCAACGTGATGCTTAATGTAATGCTACAAGATGGTGGGACAAGTGTGGCTTTTCCTATAATGATACAACCGACCGATCTGGATGGATGGCATGTCGTGCCCACCAGTGTGTTAGGCACTGCCGGAAATGCAATTGACGCATATGTAAGTAAACAAGGGGGTTTACGAATATATTAATTACTAGCTGACCCGGCAAACGTTGTTTTGCCATATAAATATTACTAAAATGGCTATTAAAAAATAAGGGTTGATCGTAGAAGGGTGAAAATTGAGGATTGTATGTATTTTTGTATGTTGTATCATAAAAAAAAAGAAATTAAAAATTTTGTCTAATACATAAATATAAAAATTTAGGGGTGGACTACCCCTAACATTTAGGGGGATGAAAAATAGATGTTGGCCGATTCTCATAGATACCGGATAAGCACAAAAAATTTCATCAAAATCGGTCAAGCCGTTTCGGAGGAGTATGGCAACGAAAACTGTGACACGAGAATTTTATATATTAGATAACTATAAATCGTTCTATAGAGATAACAAACGAGACTGAGATGAATTGAATTGAATTGAACTATAAAATGTTCTATAGAGATAACAAACGAGACTAAGATGAATAGAATTGAATTCAATTGAACTGTAAAACGTTCGATATCTGACTACTATATGAGACGTATCCTGCAACAATTAGGTAATCAATGTTTCGTTGATTTATATAATGCCTCTCACCAATGGCCAATACTATTAAACACTATTACATTAACACCCTTTTCTTCTATTGTCAACATAATCGTATCTTTTCTCAATAACACTCATCTTGATGTTAATATCCCGGTTGTCCACGGTTGTCCACGAGGGCCTGGAGTCCGCCTTGACCATGATCTAGGGTTTGGCAGCTCAGGTAATTACAGGGGAGCGACTGCCATCTGACCTCCATGACCCTGCTACCATGGGAACCTGACCAGATTGCATCATGGTTGCAGTTTTATGCAGTTTCATCACGATGTTATTCCTCACCGTAAGAGAATCGGTTAATATTCAACTAATGTACATAACTCAGAAAAAAGACATTGGTACATGGCCGCAGCGGGATTCGAACCCGGTACCTCTTGCTTACGAGTCGGATACCCCTAACCGCTCGGCCACCGACGCTCCCCAGTCTCTTTTCTCAATCATCATCACAGCCCATAATAGTCCACTGCAGGACTTAAAGCCTCTCCCACAAAACGGAAGGTTATTGCCAGAATTTCCACGCTTGGCAGGCGAATTGGTGATCGCCGTGTAATAAATATAACAATGGTATAGGTCGACAACTTAACTGGTGTATCGCCTGCGGTATGAGGGGGGCAGAATGGGTGACGTCATTAGACGTTTTGGGGCTGAGCATAGCCTCCTTCATCTTACAAGCCATGCACAGAAATTTGACGTCGCATTTTTTAATTTTAGTGAACCTGAAAATTACTGCTATAGTAATCTGTGAATTACTGTGAAACTATCTTCGGGGTCGTCGTCATTTAATGTTTTTAGTTATTTAAGTGATTAAGTAGTTAGATAATATGAAATTGGATAGATTCATGCACTATTTACCTATCTCCCTAGATGCAATATTATTTTCCTACTATTGTAAATGCGAAATTTAATGTATGTTTGGTTTTGTATGTAATGGATGTTTGTTACTCCTTCACGCAAAAACTACTGAACAGATTTTAATGTAATTTGTCAGTTATATAGCATATAGCTTAGAATAGCACATTTGCTATAATTTATCCCGAAAATTAATGTGAAACACGCGGGAACGGGTCCGGAACGTTATAACAGAATTTTATGCGGACGCAGTCGCAGCCGAAAGCAATGAAATAAATAATCTATGTTAGTCAAAATATTGCCCAATTTATTCACTATTAGGTATAATACATTTTAAACAGCCTTCTTTAAGTACCTAAGCATTTAAACACTAACAACTTACTTACCTATTGTACCTATCTACTTTATCAACGGTCCCATCATCGTCGATAATCAAAGATCTTGGTTTAAAGTAGTTGTAATAACATTCACACTGCGAAAATGTTTGCTGCACTCGAAAGATCCTTCGATGGGGCTCCAGCATGCTTGAGGAATAGCAGAAGTCCATTTGTTTAATAGAATTACATATTTTGGGAAGCAAAACTTCGGCACAGCTTCTTTCCCATTTTTAAGGTTTAATCATAATTTTATTTGCATTTTTTAAATGCTGCAACGCGTTTGCATCTATTAGAGAAAGATGACAATTATAAAACAGAATTTGATTTATGAAATGTGTTAAAAACTAACAACAAAAAGTGTCAAAGGTTGTTTTTTAAAAATCGTAGTTATCCAATTTTAGCGCAATTATAAATATATTTACTTTTATTTACCTTCGTAGATGGTCCATACAAACGCGTTAATTTACAGTTTCACTAATATATTTTTAATTTATTATAATTGTCCCGCACTTTGACATGTATGAAGGAGGCTATGGCTGCGGGGCAGGGAGCACAAGGGACGTTTCTCAGTGCGCCCGCGGACTCCGCACAGCGCGGTTGGTTTTTTTGCTACGGACTCTTGGAATAACGCATACGAGGTTAATTTACCGATGATAAATCCTGAGATGGAGGCTTGAAAATATTTGCTAAAAAATTTATAGAAGCTTAGGGGTTTCTGAAGTGTGCGCCGTGGAGAGGAAGGAGAGGTGCTGCAAGGAGTTTTTATTTTCTCGTCTCGAAACAAAACTTATGATGTGATTTGTACATCTTAAATCATCATCATCATCATCATATCAGCCGTAAGATGCCTACTGATGGGCATAGGCATCCTCCAGAGATCTCCACAAACGGTATTGCGCCTTCCGCACACACCTGCGATCTTTACCAGATCGTCGGCACACCTAGTGGGAGGCCTACTTACGCTGCGTCTTCCGGTACATGATCGCCACTCAAGAATTTTCCTGCCCCATAGGCCATCTGTTCTGCGAGCAATCTTTCGCAATAGTTCACTTGCGGATCTTCTCATTCCTGATTCGATCGCGCAATGACACTCCAAGTATAGCCCTTTCCATCGCCCTTTGGGCGACAGTGAGTTTTCTTATAAGGCGTGTGCCATAAGTGAGCCATAAAATAAATATGAAGAAAATCTTACTTTTTTGCACCGAATTAAAAATCGAGATTTAGTTTTAAAAGCAAAGATTAGGTTTCTCGTCTTGGGCTATTATACTTAAGCTTGGGACAAGTTCGAGCATAATCCCGTGTGCATAATTTTTCCGAGGAACGCCATTAACTGACGTTTCGCGGAAGGAAATGCTCACTGCCCCGCGCCCCCCACGTTCATTCATGAAAACTCACCCTCCCACGTACCTCACCTCCCGCAGGCGATATAACAGTTAAGTTGTCGACCTATAAACGCTGTTGCCCATTATCCAGCTTACTCAGAGACTCTAGATCTTATGCCTCGAACATATTAGTTGCCTTGTACGATACCCGGGAGTGTAAGGGGTTGTTGCTATTCTACTCTGCCGGACACCATACGGCCACTTTTCTCAATATTACCATCAAAATAGTCTAGCTTGCCGGATTGGTAAATTTTATCTTATTTTACAGATAATTTTCATGGGAACAACCATGGATGAAGATTCAATTTTATTAGTGGACTCATATCGCTATATTCCCCCTGAATATATTGAAGAGGAATGTATAATTTATGACGAAATAATAAGGCCCACTCCAGAGCCAACCCCAGAGCCAACCCCAGAGCCAACTGCAGAGCCAACTCCAGAGCCAACTCCAGAGCCAACTCCAGAGCCAACTCCAGAGGCAACTCCAGAGGCAACTCCAGAGGCAACTCCAGAGGCAACTCCAGAGCCAACTCCAGGGGCAACCCCAAAGCCAACTCCAGAGCCAACTCCAGAACCAACTCTAGAACCAACTCCAGAGGCTACTCCAGAGACAACCCCAGAGCCAGCTCCAGAGCCAACTCAAGGGCCAACTCCAGAGCCAACTCCAGAGGCAACTCCAGAGGCAACTCCAGAGGCAACTCCAGAACCAACTCCAGAGCCAACTCCAGAGCCAACCCCAGAGGCAACTCCAGAGACAACCCCAGAGCCAGCTCCAGAGGCAACCCAAGAGCCAACTCCAGAGGCAACTCCAGAGGCAACCCAAGAGCCAACTCCAGGGGCAACCCCAGAGCCAACTCCAGAGCCAACTCCAGATCCAACTCCAGAACCAACTCCAGAGGCTACTCCAGAGACAACCCCAGAGCCACCTCCAGAGCCAACTCAAGGGCCAACTCCAGAGCCAACTCCAGAGGCAACTCCAGAGGCAACTCCAGAACCAACTCCAGAGCCAACTCCAGAGCCAACCCCAGAGGCAACTCCAGAGACAACCCCAGAGCCAGCTCCAGAGGCAACCCAAGAGCCAACTCCAGAGGCAACTCCAGAGGCAACCCAAGAGCCAACTCCAGGGGCAACCCCAGAGCCAACTCCAGAGCCAACTCCAGATCCAACTCCAGAACCAATTCCAGAGGCTACTCCAGAGACAACCCCAGAGCCACCTCCAGAGCCAACTCAAGGGCCAACTCCAGAGGCAACTCCAGAGCTAACTCCAGGGGCAACCTCAGAGGCAACTCCAGAGCCAACTCCAGAGGCAACTCCAGAGGTAACCCCAGAGCCAGCTCCAGAGGCAACTCCAGAGGCAACCCCAGAGCCAACTCCAGAGCCAACTCCAGAGCCAATTCCAGAGCCAACTCCAGAGGCAACTCCTGAGGCAACCCTAGAGCCAACTCCAGAGCCAACTCAAGGGCCAACTCCAGAGCCAACTCCAGAGGCAACTCCAGAGGCAACTCCAGAACCAACTCCAGAGCCAACTCCAGAGCCTACTCCAGAGCCAACTCCAGAGCCAACTCTAGAGCCAACCCCAGAGCCAACCCCAGAGACAACTCCAGAGTCAACACCAGAGCCTACTCCAGATTCCATAAATATTTGGAAGATATTGACTTATTCTCTAATTGCATTGGTTCTTTTACTTACTATATTATTTTGTGTCGGTTTATGCTGTTATAAATGTGGTAAAAGAAGTAAAATCTTCCCAATGATAAAGATAATTAATAATAATGGTGGACAAGCAAACAGAGCTGTAGAAAATCCCTAAGTTTTATTTATTTAACGCAGTGACAAACGAGCAGACAGCTCACCTGCTGGTAAGTAGTAACTGTGCCCATAACGTCTACGAATCATGCATTTAGTTAGCAGTAAACAAAATTGCAGAACCACATGTGCGTAATTAATTAATAAATAACAAGAAATAACGAATTATATGAAATATAAAAACAACACAACAGGTTTTGCTCATTTCAAGAAATATTTTACTTTATCTTACCTTTAAAACTTACGCAGTCACTTATGATAAGACATCAAAAGTAACAAACAAGAACCCTGTAACTAACTAAATTTACAAAATTAGCCGTTTTACAACATTAAACTGTATAAAATTAATATTTTTAGAATTCAGTATTTTTACACAAAACATTTTTTTAAATATCTAATAGCTCTTAAAGCTTTATTTACATTAAAATATATATTTATATAAATATCTGCCCCAAGTCCTCTGAATGTAGAAATGTGCCCAGAAGGCTGGCCGTGTTGCCCCGCTAGATGGCGAGGCTTATACACTGTCCCAAATAGAGGCCAGCCTTCTGGTCATTACTAATGTCGACCAGGCGCTTGGCTAGTTCCCAATATAGGGAATATGCACCTGGTCCCTACGGCCCAAGTTTCCACGCCAAATGGCGCAAATATGTAGTCACCATCGAGACATGCATATTTGCGCCGTTTGTCGTTTTCTGACGGCCCCCTACTGCACTTCCTACTGCACAACAAACCATGGTGGCCGAGCTGGGCGGCAACAGTGGCAGTCGTGCGGAGCGCTTCAGGGCGCTTGGCGCGCTTGGCTGCTTAATCCCTTGGACTCCGTACAGAGACGCGCCGTACGAATTGTCGATGATCCCATACTAACACAAAAGTTGGAACCACTGGCAAACCGAAGGGACTTTGGCTCCCTGTGTGTGTTCTATCGGCTGTACAATGGGGAGTGTTCCGAGGAACTTTTCGATCTGGTGCCCACAGCACAATTCCGCCATCGCACCACCCGCCGTGGGCTTGGTACTCATCCTCACTACGTAGACCCTCTGTTGGTCACAACGCGAAGGTTCGAAAGAACGTTGCTGGCTCGTCCGCTTCGGATGTGGAATGAGCTTCCAGCCACAGTGTTTCCTTAAGACTATGACATGGGATCGTTCAAGAGGTATATTAGAGGTCTCTTCAGAGGCGGGCAACGCATCAGTGACTCCCCTGGTGTTGCTGATGTCCATAGGCAGCGGTGACCACTTTCTATCAGGTGGTCCGCTTGCCTGTTAGTCTGCCGTATAACACAAAAAAAAAATTGCGCCGTTTGTCGTTTTCTGTCGGCCCTTGCTTGACACGCGGTGGCTGGAAGATGGGACGGCGCGAGAGTATCAATGCACATAGCATCCCAAACCAACGGCCGTCCCAGTTTCCAGGGCGTGAGTGTCATGCCGTCAGGTCTTTTACCGTCATCGCGGGCTAAACCTTTGGGTTTCAGCACCGCGGGAGCACCAGCGGAGGCAAAGGCCCGACAGATGATATCATTAAGGTCCGCGTGGCGTGGAGTACGTCCGGCGCTCCTACTGCGTGACAAACCATGGTGGCCGAGCTGGGCGGCTACAGTGGCAGTCGTGCGAAGCGCTGCAGGGCGCGCCAAGACGCAGGGCCGTGGCAATCCTGAAAGTAGCATGGTCGAGCAAAGTGCCGAGGTTTTTTGAAGACATTGCCTGAACCCAGGGGCCCGATTCCCACTTGCCAGCAGCCAGAAGGCGAGCACGCTCTGCAGAGTTGGTAGTTGCGTTTGAAAGTTTGTTTCGCGCGAACCTACAGATCGGCTCGTCCCATAGCCGCTGCGAATAAGAATTAGTGGGCTCTGCCTCCTGGCAAGCCAATTGCCACGCGATTTTGGCCTCGGTAGAAAAGCCGATGGAAAACTCCCTAGTTTGGACAATAATTTATCCGCTAGGGACTGCGAGCTGTGTACCGAGGACAAAAACGCTGGCAACGAGACACTAGACACTTTACGAACGCCCAGACCACCATAGCGAATAGGCAATGATGCCTGGTCCCAAGAAGAATTTTCCATATTGATGTTTAAAACTGATGTGAGAACAACTTTCACAGCGTTGTCTAGGAGTTCTAGAAGAACGGGATGCTTCCAAAGATGACAACACCGTAAAACACACATAAATTTTGGAACAAAAAGGCAGTACCGGATTATAGCAAAAGCCATGTGACTGTTAATTTTGAGTAGGCGATCCGCAATTGAACTGAAATTTTTAATATTTTTGTCCACAAAATGTTTCAGAGATTCGTCGAAAATAGGTCGTCTACTCTAGTAGGTGAAGGTTAGTCTTGTCGACGACTGTGATCTGTGGGGCTAGGGTGCTAAATGCTGCTAAAACAGCGCTAGCTGACCGACAAGACTCAGTGATATACAGCTCACACTTCGAGAAATTCAGGTCCAGACCTATGGCACTGAACTCCCGAATGAGGAGCTGTAAATCCTGTAAGACAGTTGTCGCATTACCTCCTAGGGTACCGTCGTCCAAGCACCAAACGTTTAATTTTAATTTTATTTTTTCAACTATGGGGTTGCCCAAGAGGTTCACCTTGCTGGCAGCCGACCGCCGAGTGCAAAAGGTGGCCTTTGTTTACAAGATTCATCGGTTGTTTATAACATTCCCACAGAAAATTATAGGCGGCCGGCATCTTTGATTTAACTTGGTTGAGCAAGGCGCCTCTATCCACAGAATTAAAGGCATTTTTACGTCAACCTTCATCAGAACTTCACCGCCTTTATGCTGAAGGAACGTCCTGAGGGCATGAACGGTGGCTTTGCAGCCTCCTTTCGGACCAAAGCCTACCTGGATCGGCTGGAAATATTCTTTTAGACTGGGCGCAGAGAACCTGCAACAGAGCTTAGCTGTCAGGCGATGGTAGGTGCCAACCGCAATGGAACGAATTCCTCGTCCTTTTTTTTAAAGCGATAAGGTTGGCATCATACAACCGATGGCTCTACCGCGTCTAACAGCATAAAGTTCGTAAGCCCTGTAATAGAGTCCAAAAGAATATCACCAGCCTCACCAGCACAGCTCAGGAGATCCTTAAAGTGCTGCGAAGTCAGGCCGTCAATACCGCACGCCGAGCCGGTTGGGAATGAAAAAAACGGCTTGACGAACGGCAACGTATTAGTGAATTTTATAAGCTACCATGAGTCTGAAATAAATAATTTTTAATTTAATTTAATTTAATAAAATATCAATATGTTGTAAGCGGTCTTGAGGCTAGACATAATTGTGATTCAGAAACGCAACGTCGATCGAAGCGCCACCTCGAGGATGGTTGGAAATACTGTGATGACATCATATTCGGCGCGCAGTCGTAACGAACACTTTGCTTCAATCATCGACGAGTCAATAACTGGAACTAGCTGCTCATCCATTGAAGAGTGAAGAAGTCTTATTGCCTCTCGTCACGTGGCCTTCCTCCAGAAAGGAGTGTGAGTACGAACTGCTAGAATTTGTAGGGGTGCGCATATGGAAAGGCCTTAAGCTCACCTCATTGTTTCGGTCGAGACATGACAATAGGTGGTGTCGGGTCTTCCACGGGTTTGGTATTCACCCTTTTTTATCTGCTACTGAAATTATCCTAAATTCATCCTAATCTTTTATTGTTTGCTATTTTTATTGTAATTACGCTTTATTATCTCAATACACTGTTCAACACTTCGGATCATCTTTATGTCCACATCACTATCCCGAAAATACCTTCTGATGGATCTCGCCCCTGCTAGAGAGTGCCCTAATTTACGACAAAAATTATAAAAAACTAAATATCGCCAGCACCGGGGTGAGGCCCATGCGGTGGTTAGGGCTGCAGAGACAGGAACCTCCTAACGATCCTTGATTCAACCATCTAGCGAGAGACTTTTAAAGTGTTAGTCGAGGCTCTTCGCAATGAGACCGTTCACTGAAACGGCTATCGGAACAATGATCGTCGAATCAACATCCCACATGGCGGTCACCTCATGAACCAAGTCTTATTATAAAATTGGCTACTCTGCCAGACACATATACACCAAAAAACGTAATTCAAACGAAAAAAACCCGTATATCTGTAAAAGAGAAAAGGTCATTGCATAAACAATACGATACTATGAAATCGCATTGTTTTATGAAAACCGGTGGTTTTAGTGCCTAGCGCTTGTAATCTTTAATCAATTACTAATTAGAATATTTTTTATCTTTTATTAATAAATGGTGTCCATATTTATATAAACTGACAAGTTAATCCTTTGATTAGGTATCGACAGGGGAATCACTTCAGGTATGACCAAAGCATAAACTCCGAAAGTAAGTATTTTCTTACGATAGAGTATAATGACATTGTCAATGTACTCAGCCCTCGGCGGGTGGTGCGATGGCGGAATTGTGCTATAGGCACCAGATCAAATTGTTCCTCAGAACACTCTCTATTGTATAGCCGGTAGAACACACATAGGCAGCCAAAGTCCTTTCTATTAGCCCTAGTGGTTCTAACTTGCTTATCAGTATGGGCTCCAAAAGATTAAGCAGGTCGGCAGTTTCGCCGGCCCAAAGATGGGAACAATGCCATATATGTGGCCGCACCTGTGAATGTGTGTGAAAGTAGGTTGAAGTATTGCTTTAACCGGTTAAGCACAAGTTTTTTCTAGGATCGTTTAGCCTTACCTTCCAGGTGACCCCGGAACCGCACGTCGTCCGATATGTCGACACCAAGGATCCCGATAATTTCTAAGATGGGAAGGGGTGCTTTCCTGCGGCATCAGGACAAAAGGATCCTTTTTGGCGGGTAATGCGCAGATCTTTGAGGGGTTGAATTCGACAAGGTTCCATCTGCCCCGCTGAGAAACTTGATCCAAGGAGTGTTTAATCTCTGCCACAAGTCTTATTTGGCTTTCCGACACCTCGAAACCAGCGATATTTGCTCGGCCAGTATAACGAGCATCTCCAGTACTGTCATCTCCAATGCACACTGGGGATATGCAGCATATCTTTAGCATATCATTGATATGCACAATATACAGCGTGGGCGATAGCACTGAATCTTGGGGTACTCCAGCATTGATAGTCTTGGTATCGGAGCAGCGTCCGTCGACAACGACTTGGATGCTCCGTCCAAACAGAAAGCTGGCCTCGAATGCCTTGGCTATATCAAGACTGATAGCCAGAGCCTACCCATTGCTTTCGTCAGCCTCAGCCTACCGGTTTGTTAGGTACACAAAAGGTCACCAGCTGAGCAACCATGACGCCACCACATTGACTGTCACTGATCAACTAGTGTCTCAAGACGAAGGTCTTTGACCAATGTGTATTGCCAGTGATGACCTACGGAACTGAAACGTGGCCGCTCACTGTTACACAAACTCTTTAAACTCGAGAGAGTTTAAAGAGTGTTTAGGTAATGATCGACTTAAACCTACTATACAGTAATTTTATGAACAATACCGCTAGTGTTTGCACATTATACAGGATGTCCTATTACGAGGAGATATTAAAACTTAACGGTTTTCTGGTTGATCAGAACACCTTGACCACATGTAAATAAATAAATTTAAATATCTGTTTCTTTGTCTGCCTGTCTGTATGTCGCACTTATTGCAATTTATTATTAAATAAATTGTCAATTCGCATTAATAATATTAATTACATTACTTACTTACTTACTGCGCTGGCTCAGCGACCCAAAGTGGATCTTGGCCTCCGACACCAGACTTCGCCACCTCTTCCTAACTAGCGCCATCTCCTGCCAATCCTTCCCCATCCGCTCCACGTGGCCAAGCCAACGCAACAGTAATTAATTGCATTATGTTTTACTAATTTATCACGGTTATAATATTAACAGCTAAACCCTGTTTTAGTGCATAGTGGTTTCTCCCAACTGTGTCAATTTGCAGTAGTTCGAAAAAAATCACCAAAACAGTTGAGAACTCTTAGTTTAGGCATCTAGTTAATGAAAAATATTGCATGTATCTACTTAATTTGCTTAGCTTAAAAAACTAGGGTAATAAATAACTTGAAATTGTTGTACTCAAATTTTAACATAAGTAGGTACTTTTAAATTTAACGATGTCATTTTAGACTTAAGTTCTTGAATAAATTATTTATTATTATTATTATTGACCATGCATCATACGAACACGTGGTGTGTTGTGCCGCCACCTCAAAGAATAGCACCACCCCATCTCTTCCCGTGGGTGTCGTAAGAGGCGACTAAGGGACAAATCCGAAAGGTGGGCAGCAGCGTCTTTCTGGGTAGATTTACATCAACTGCACTGCGATCTCCAACCCGCCTGCCAAGCGTGGAGATTATGGCAATGACCTCCCCTTTCGTGGGAGAGGCCCGAAGTCCTGCAGTGGACTGTTATGGGCTGTGATGATGATGATGATCATACGAACACTACTGAACAGAATTTTATAATTTTTTGCATAATGATAGATTATATTATTATATTTTTGCAGAACTTAGGCTGAAAGCATCTAAAAAATTGCCGGAGAGTGTGGTACAAAGATCCAATTAAGCTAGTTTTTCCAACAAACCAAGGTTGATCGAACTCCCAGTACATTTACAATAGTTAAAGATCTCAGCGTTCATTTGATAAGTATACCTTACAACATTATGGGAGGTTATCGGGCCTCACCACCATCTCAGGAGCCCAAGCTACCTTTACCAGCAAGTGGTCTTCCTGCTGGCAGACGGAAGAGGCACTGGCGAATGGGTGCACCGCACTTCAAAATCACAAACCCCGCAAACATAATGGCAGGTCTAGTAAAAAAATTTTAAGTGGTCTGTTAGACTGGATTTTTGCAAATTGCTGTGTGGAATGGGTAAGTAACTTCCTCTTGTTGAAAAGAACGGGACAACGCTAAAAATGCTCGGTCCAAAGTAGCGGGCAAAAGCTAGTATAATTATAAAATCTCGTTTTGACGCTTAAAAGTCATCTTTAAGTGAAATTATGAAAAATGGCTTGGAACACTCAGTTTTTTTTAATTTGTTTACTATTTTATAACTCGCCCGGCTGAAAAAATATACCTATAATAAATAAGTAGAACCTACCTAACCTCCGGCTCAATACTCCACTGTTCGCAACATTGAAATAATAACTACTTTGAGACAAATCGTACAACTTATGTCAATCGATAAAAAATCTTACTATCTATCGATCACGTTATAGCTGAGGTCCTATTGAGAAAAGTGCTGCATTTTCGTCGAGCAATAAAACCAAAAAGCCCGTTAGCCACGCTTGACCCCTCCTCAGAGGGGGGCGGGAGGGGGTCAAAGTACCTGACCCGCCACATTCGAAACAAAAATTCTAGCGGCCACATTTGACATACAAAGCCGAGTTTGGTGTCCATTTCGGATAAATCAATGCTGACCAAATAATTGAGCATAACACTTTTGTGGGTATTCATACCTTAAATGATCTGAATCTTTAAACTATTGACATACAAGCAAGAAATTTGCTATTAAACTCTATTTTTTTTAATGTAAGTTAGTGGGATGACGTTCTCCGTTCTCATTGGTTACAAGTGAGCGTTCACATCAACCACCCACTTCCCACTTCCTGGTAAGCAAATAAATTGAAATTTTGCATCTGTATCTAATTAAAAAAAACACGAATATTCATGATATTTCAGATTTTTTTATAACACATGAAAATCGCAAGTAAAATCGACACCGTGAAAGCCGCTTTAGCTTACCTACTTAATTTGAATGAACCAATGAGCACGTTGTATTCAGCCTCAGTACTTTATAGTTAAAAAAAAAATAGAGTATAGTAAGCCATTTCTCGATACAACTTTAGCATTAAATACCCGTGACCGTTCATTGTAACGGGTACCTTTTAAAGTGCAAATCATAGGAACGGTAAATGGCAAATAAAAAATAATTATTATGTAGAACTAGTATAAAAAAAATGTTTTAATTCTATCGAAAAAATAAACATTTTAATATATTGTTTTAGATTTAAATATAAAAATAATTAAACTTACCTCTTGGATTAACGTTGAAAACCGTTCTGGCACCGATTATTAGAATAAGTAAGTCATAGCACAAAATAGATAAACTAAACAAGTTCCTTCAAATCTATACGCACGACTAAACATCTCATAAATAACCCATAGTTTGCTTATAAATATGCGACAAGCACTTGGCCAAGTTTTTGTGCTGCTGAGTGTATGTATAAGATAAGATAAACTATGATGCAAAGGTATTTTATATTTAGTTCTTCTAGTTTGAGCGCATCTGTTTCACGCATTATTTAACATTGTGCTCTCTCCTCTTAAAAGGAGCTTTTTCTTTTCTCGTTGCATCACAGTTTCAAGGATCATTTGGCATTTGGATGAGGGCATGTGTGTAGGTACACATCAACTCCAGCTGTCTGTCAAAAGTGACACCTTACAAGATGGCAGCGTTACCAGGAAAAGTTTCCAAGTCAAAATTTATAATTTCGAAAGCACTTTATAACTTTAAAATATTTTACTTGAATTCAATTTGAGTATGAATCGAAAATTCGAATTGAAAATGGTTAAAATTGTTGTCTTAAAAAATCGTTTTTCCATAAAGAAATTGTGCAATTATCTGGTAAACAAATGCACATAAATTGTTGTCAGATGATAATGAATTTAGTGTTACTATCGTTATAAAATTTTGTTCAATCATTAATTTTAAGTATCTTATTTCTAATCAAAATTGAAATTTGTCAACTTCTAATTGTTTATCGATTGTAAAGTAATAAATATTGCATAATTTTTAGAGACTGTGCCTCTTAATCAGTTCCGAAATAATTACCCTGCTAATTATCACTAAAAAACTTAGAATTATTATTTTATCATTCACTAGTTGAATAAGCATTAGTTAAGTTTATCTCGGCTATTAAAAAAGGTTATCAACTAATTAATCTATGAGCCAATTGATAGAAACGGGGATATTTAGTTACTGTTGACAACTCAGAATATCCAAAATATATTTATTTAAAAAATTTATATCACTACTTGACATTTCTTATTTCCTGGGAAGTTTTTGAGATGCTTGGGACTTCCCGAAATATAAATACATATGCGTCTCTTCCAAGTTTGCTGGAGGAAGGCGGGGGGGCTGCGAAGAGCCGTACATATTTGTTTTGTACCTTTCCGGCTTCGGCGGAAGAGAAGTTCCCGGTCGATTCATGTTCGACCTGCAATTGTAAAAAATTGATCAATTTTAATTTACTTGAATCTTTACATTCAATTCCGCGGGCAAAAGTTCACATTCATGCAGATGATAACTAAATTAAATAAACACGAAAATTGTTTTATGGCCAAATCTCTTTGAGGTTCTTTATGAGCAAGGAGCCCACGATAATATTCTATGAATCATTGCATCTAAACAAACATAATACAAAATTTGAGCAAAATGAACTAGCCAAAAATTTTGAAGAAAAGATTTTCTGGTGTTTTTTTCAGCACATCTGATTTGAAAAAAGTTTGGAAAATCCAAAAGAGCACGCCTCATAGCAGTTATTTACATAAATTTTAAGATTAAAAATTTTATTAAGTCTTTAATAATAAAATAACAAGAAAAAATTTATCAATTTAAATTCCGCGCCATTTTCTAAGATAAAATTGACATAGCGCATGCGCCGATCTCTACTTTTTACATACGACTTAAGGCTAATCTTCATTTGTATATAAATATAGATACACAAATACACAGTCGTATTTAAGTTATTTATAAATAATTATTAAACGATAGTGAATTAAGCAGTCATATTAACTGACAAACAGCGCCAAGCAATACCTTAAATAATAAAAAAAAATTAATCTGGTACGATAATTAAAATTTGTTCGACTAATTTCCCTGCCACATACACGGATCCATACACACAAACATACGGACGTCCAAGAAAAAATATTTTTAACCAATTTATTTACTGTGTTAAACTAAATAATTGTTGTCAAATTATAATTTACGTGTTTGACACATTTGGACAAGGGTTGCCAAACAGACGCTATCGAAATGTAGGAATATCGAAGTGATTATCTTTCGCAGTACGGTGCGTCGCAATTTAAACGTCTCGCAGTTTAGAAATGTCGCTGTAAAGTACATCGACGCTTATTGGTTTCGAAGCAGCAATGTTTCGCAGTAGCGTGCGTCGGATTTTGTGTTTCCGCTGTTTAGAGATGACGCTGTAAAGTACATCGACGTTTATTGGTTTCGAAGCAGCAACGTTTCGCAGTAACGTTCGTCGGGGTTTGTGTTTTCGCTGTTTAGTGATGACGCTGTAAAGTACATCGAACCTTTGTTGAGTCGAACCAGCGCCTTTTCGCAGTAACGTGCGTCGCGGTCTTGTAAAGTCGAACTTTAAATACATCGTTGTAAAATGACATCGCAGTTTCGTTAAATCGCATTGGCGATCATCGAAGATTGTTCGTCGCAGAAATGATGTACAGTCGTTCGCTCAGTAGACTGGTCAGGCGTGGGTTCAAATCCCGGTGTGAGCTGAAAAAATTATTTTCAGCGATCATCGGTGCTTGTAACTCACGCCGGGCTGTACAGGCTTGGGTTTTTCGGTGGTTTCCCCAAGCCCGGTGCTTACCGATGGGGCACTGGGAAATGCCTACAGTTTCCCCAAAGTCGGACCATCGCCGCACTCCCCTCTCCAGGCTGAAAAGTATACCGCCAAACTGAACTTACTCTGCCGAACTTACCGTACTAATCAGCCTGGTGTCCCCTCTTTCGGTGAATAGCCTAAACTATATGAGCTCTGTGAGCTGGAGAATAGTGGAAATGGGAATAGAAAAAAATAAAAAAATATATAAACTTCTGAAATTGAGCGACTAATTAGCCCAAGATGTGCACATCTTTAATAAATTCTGATTATTTAAATTGGTATTCATGACCTTACAATTTTAGAACTAATTACATGCTATCGCTGCCAATAAGCAATTCTGCACAGACCTTGCAATGTCATAGGTAAAACATAGGTCTTATCTTAGTCATAAAACTTGAGCTGATAAGTAGATCCGGCTACAGAGGTTATGAATTGCAATGCTGCATAAATTTCAGTATAATAATACACTAAAAGTTATTCAATTATTGATAGATTAGGAAATGTAATAGCTTTTCAAATAGTGAACAAAGATGATGAATTATATTTTATATAAGTGACCCGCTAAAAGTTATTCTAGAAAAAGTTTCAAGACTATAATTTTGATTTATATGTTACAACAGATAATTTTTCTAACTTTTCGACTTGGAAACAGATCCTAGTTAATTCTGATTTCAGCTACGTGCTAAATGATCTTTGTAAACCGTCAGTTGATTGTGTCGCGTCACTGTCGCGTGCATGTGTCCTGCACGCATCCTGCATGCGACCTACATGCGTCCTGCATGCATCCTGCATGTTTCTGTCCGTGTTGCGTTATGTGCGGAGTGCATAGGCACTCACATAGGAAGTCGCATTGTTTTATGAAAACCGGTGGTTTTATCATAGTATCTGCCTAGCGTTTGTAATCATTAATCAATGACTAATCGGAATATTTTAGAAAATTAATGGGTTTAAATAGAAATTTAAATGGTGTCCATATTTATATAAACTGACAAGTAAATTCGTTGATTAGGTATGGACAGGGGAATTACTTCGGGTATGACCTAAGCGTAAACTACAAAAGTAAGTATTTTCTTACGATAGAGTATAATGACATTGTCAATGCACTCAGCCCGCGGCGGATGGTGCAAAGGCAGAATTGTGCTATGGGTATCAGATCAAATAGTTACTTAGAACACTCTCCATTAGCCGATAGAATACAAACAGGGAGCCAAAGTCCTTTCGGTCAGCCAGTGATTGTAACTTACTTGTCAGTATGGGATCCAAAATATTAAGCAGGTCGGCAATTTCGCCGGCCCAAAGATAATAACAACCATTTGTGGCCACACATAGCAACAGGAGCTGCTTTGGGGTGAAGTATTGCTTTAACCGGTTAAGCACGCCAAATTTGTTCGAGGCTCGTTTAGCCTTACCTTTCAGGTGACTTCGGAACCGCACGCCGTCCGATACGTCGACACCAAAACTTTCTAAAATGGTTAGGGTTGTTCCGGCGGCACCGTGCCAGAAGGATCCTTTTTGGCGGAAAATGCGCAGGTCTGTGTCTTTGAGGGGTTGAATTCGACCAGGTTCAGTCTGTCCCATTTAAAAACTTGGTCAAAGGGTGTGTTTCATCTATGACACAAGTCTTATTCGGCTTTCCGACACCTCGGAACGAAAGACATTTGCTCGGCCAGTATAACATCTACTACATAGCAATGAATACTGGGGATATTAAGCATATCATTGATTTTCAGAATTCACTGCGTGGGAAATAGCACTGAACCTTGGGGTAATACAGCATTGATAGTTTTGGTATAGTTTTGGTATCGACTTGGATGCTACGTCCAAACAGAAAGGCTGGATACCCATTTGCAGAGCCCCTTGAGGATACCGTACTTCGAGAGTTTTGTTGTAACCTGGAAAATTTTAGACAAAGTCTACCACCGCTGTGGTGGTCATGACAAAATCTCAGCAAAGTATCCAAAACGTATTTCGCGTGACCAAAAAGTATCAGATATTCCATTTCGAACCGTGAGCAAAGCGATGCTGCCTGCTGCGATGCTGTTGTTGACGCTCCTCTACCTTACCGAATTTTTACAACAATGTTTCCTATTGTAATTAAAGCCTATTTCCTATTTGGTTTACAACTAATTTAAAAAAGTTAATTAAAGAAAAATACAAAGTGCATAGAAAATGGAAAAAATATCGTAATCCTCGTGATTATGACGAATTCTCCTACCTTAGAGCGAGACAGAAGAAAATGATGGACCTTTGTTTGAGAGAATACGTTGAAACCTCCCAAGAAAGTCTAAAACGTGATCCAAAATTGATATGGCACTACGCTAAATCTATGCGGGGTGTCCGCGGTAACACTGGATATCCTAAGACCATGACTGATGGCTTTGAAAAATTTAGTAATGCTGCTGATATTTGTGAGAGTTTTGGAAAGTGTTTTTACAGTGTCTTCAATACCAATTCTTCCTTTTCACCCGACATGTATTTAAAGCCACCTCCATCTGGAGACAATGGCTATGTGCACACAGTCTCTATTACTAAAGATATAGTTAGTAAATATATTTTAAAACTAGACCTAAATAAGGGACCAGGCAGTGATAATATACCCCCAATCTTTTTGGTGAAATGCGCCGACACAATATCCGAACCAATATCGATTTTGTTTAATCGCTCAATTCAGAAGGGAGTTTTTCCTATCATATGGAAGGAGGCATATATCATCCCAATCCATAAGAAAGGTTCGAAGTGCGTTATACCTAATTACCGCCCTATATCTAAACTAAACACTATTGGCAAAGTATTTGAAAAAATTGTTTATGATACAGTTTACTCTACGATATCGGAGAACATTACCGACAAACAACACGGGTTTTTAAAAAAGAGGTCGGTTAATACCAATCTGAGTGAATTTTTACATTACACTTTAAGAAACATGGATCAACACTCGCAGATTGACGTGATATACACGGATTTCGAAAAAGCGTTCGACCGTGTGGATCACGTCATTCTGTTAATGAAATTACAATCTCTAGACATCCATGGAGATCTTCACAGATGGTTCACTTCATATGTCTTTAATAGGCGGCAGGCTGTCGTTGTGGGCAGTCATAAATCCAATTTTGTTACTGTTCCTTCTGGCGTCCCCCAGGGCTCCCATTTGGGTCCTCTGCTCTACAACGCTTATCTCTACGACATAGATACATGTTTTAAATATTCAAACTACCTTTTATATGCAGATGACAAAAAGGTATTTATGAAAGTAAATACAGCAATGGTCTGTTTGTATTTGCAAGAGGACTTAAACAGGCTAGCAGAGTATTATAGTCGTAACAGAATAAACGTTAACATCAGCAAATGTGTGGTTGTTACGTTCACACGTAAATCAAAACCTATTACTCATGCATACTTTATCAACGATCACGAAATCCAAAGAGTCTCTGAAGTGCGTGATCTGGGGTTAAAGCTGGACAGTTAATTGATTTTCGATAAGCACATAAATGGAATTATTAATCGTGCCTATAGAAATCTAGGATTCGTAATGAGGATATGCAAGCCTTTTACTAATATGTTGTGCATTAAAGTAATTTATTATGCGTACGTTCGTAGCATATTAGAATTTGCAAGCGTAATTTGGAACCCGAAATACAACATTTACATAAAGAAAATCGAACGAATACAAACTATATTTATCAAGTACTTAAATTTCAAATCAAAAAGAAGTTTTGACTCGTACGAAAGTGCTTGTAGTTATCATGAATTACTAACATTGAAAGATAGACGTATTCTTCTTGATAATTTGTTCCTACATGACGTAATTAACTCAAATTTAAACTGTCCCTGTCTAACTTCTCTGATTTGCATAAATACACCACATCGTCGCTTAAGACAATCATCTTACAGACTGCTGAATGTGCCCACAAGTCGAACCATTTATGGTCAAAACGAATTTTTCTCACGAGTGGCAAGAACGTACAACGAAATGTTCTCCGAGGTAGATATTTTTGCACTATCTAAGCCCACGTTTAGAAAAAATATCATGGATATACTAAAATATAGGTTAGATCCACTAAACGGATAAAGTTTACACTCGGAAGGTACGTGCCTGAATGAGCCTACTCTCATACATATAAGTAGATAGATAGATAAATTCTTTAGTAAGTATAATGTATCTATGTTATTATGTATTTTGCATCTATTCAATTATCTAATTATTTGTGTATTAATATTATGTATTATATGCTGTATACTTAATACTTATATTAAATATCAAACCTACACTTTAGCACCATTTTACTTTTACTTTTCTTTTTTGTTTTTGTAATTTTTGCTTTTACTTTAAGATGGCATACGTCTCCTTTGTTAATCGTACATTTGTTTAACCTGTTGTGATATCCTATTATTGGCTTATATAAAATATACACGAACTATTGTTATACATGAAATGTAAATTGTGCTGTTGGATATCCTACAATAAAAAAAAAAAAAATAGCAACACTGATGAAATGATACGAACTGGTCGCTATTGAAAGTAATCGTAATGCGATTAGTATGTTTATAATATCACGTTGTTAGCAATGTCTCTGCGAGAGATATTGGGAGGAGGCCAAGAAATGGATGATGAGAGAGTCCTACGTGATTTGTTTACAATTATTACTTTATTACATACAAAAGTAGGTACTGTAGCAATGTTTGCTATATTGAGTTTAAATAAAAATGCAAAGGATTAATAGATACTGTATTGATCAGTTTGGTTTAAAGAATGATATAAAATACATATAATACCTTAGATCTAATTCAAATGGAATACATTTGAATTACCACCTAGCCAGTGCTATGTGTGCCCATAGACGCAAGCTAATAGCTTGCGTCCTACTTGCTCCGACCTATCTAAACCTACACGCCTATATCCTATTTGCTCTAACCTACTTAACCGACTAGAGCCCCGGTTACCCTATAGGAGCAGCAGGCCAACCCGAATGCCTACCTAACTTAGAGCCCGTCCAAACATACGGCCTCCGACACCTACCTGTCCTAGAACCCGTCCTTACCTAAGGCCTGCATGAGCACACACGCTACATCTACCCCCGCCCCAAATAAAGAAATTAAGTAGTAATTTCTTAAAAAAATTTAGTATATTCTTAATCCCCTCGAATACAATGATTAAATCCTAATATCGGATTAATAACTACTTACTAAGACTTAAATTATTCTACCTAAACGGGGAATCAATCTAACTACCGGCATTGTGCAGAAGAACCCTGCTACGGATTTTGCTTTTGGGAGCCATCTCCCAAAAGCAAGGCTGGGCAAAACCCCGTAAAAAACCATGCCAATCTGCACAAGGCCTACAGAACCTTATCACAAAACTGTCTTGACTTATTTACTTCTTCAAAGCAAAATTCAAATAATCCTTTAACAATGCAAAGTTCTAACCATAATCTGCCTTAACCTTATACATGTATGAAGAAAAATATTTTTCACCGCAGAATGGCCATATTTTCATAAATAAATACTTTAACATTAATCAAATATTGTCATAATAACCATAGTCTATCTGTATATTATAGTTGACTTGTCCATTATCAATTAAACAATATGGCCTTCCTTCGATCCTTAATAGTAACTTATCTTTAAACATCTTTATATGAAATCCATAAAAAGAAATAATACAACAATATGTACGAGCCATGCAAACAGAACGAAAATCAGCAAGTTGTAGTTAGAGCAAAAAATAATTGCTGTAAAACTGCACATTACGACTTCCTACAATCTGCAAACCAAGAACACCTTCCCATATCAAATCATTCAATGAAATATTCCTACTATAAAATAACTTATAATGTCAATGTCAGGTTAATATACCAAACCCACGCAACTTTAATATTATATAACCTATTTCAGAAAACTGGTTGGTCCACGACCGTGTCTGTGAACCGACCTGGTACACAGATAAGCAAAAAGATTAATTGGTCTGTGGTCAAACGAGACATTGACAACCTTCCTAAATTCGTAATTGGTCCCTGACCGAATCTGTGACCCCATTGATACCAAAGAGATATTGTAAGTCTATGGTCAACCCAAGAAGAGCTTACTATAAAGATGTCCCTTAAATTCATATGCCAACTCTATGCTCCTACTCAATCCAAATCTCTGGTCAGACTATAAATGACAGCTGTGACAACACATGTCGCACCATATCCCATATGGGAATTAGAATGGTTGCCTACAAAAATAAGTGTGACCTATCAAGCCCCTAAGTCGGCATATTCCTAGGACAAATGCGTACAAGCACTCGTGAACGAGTGAACCGGTTGGATCACCCCTCCACTTCATCAGGTATGGACCGCGAATTTATTTCCTTTGAAAAATAAAAAAAAAATCCAAAGCGATCGTCCATATACTGAAAAAGTAATTGTACCCAAAGAGACGAATACAAAGTATACCCCTTTCTTTCTAAATGGAGAAATAAACCCCAAGAACTTTCCCTATTGTTCATATTGATTATAAAAAATTTCTTATTGAAACTTAAATATTTATAAATCATTCTCTTAAATATTTGATATTAAACTTGCTGATTTTCTTTTAGCCGAATAACAATAAAGCTGGTGAACGACCAGCGAAGAGATGTCACGTTCGGAACATCTCGCATTTGGCTCTCGTTTACGATTGGTGTAGCGCACCACAGTAGTGGCCCGCTCACCAACCGCGACATCGTGAAGAAATCGCCACATGGGAAACACAAGACATACATTAAAAATTATACATTAAATAAAAGGTAGGGAGAGAAACATACACCATACACGATTAAATATCCTTGAGATCAACTCAAACAAATCTTTTCATTTTATTCCCAGTATAAATCTGAACTATCCATAACTCGTTTATAATATCTAAAGGCTTATCCTTTCCATAAACTAAATAGCCTCCCGACCACCTAAGTGGATCACACACTGGGAACCATAGGAAATCCTTCTAGAACTTCCAACGTCAGACCCAATATAACATGACTCCAACTTGATGATGACCAAACCCCAATTAAAAAAATATCCGTATCTTACAACACCTAACCTCTATCCAATTTACTTTACCTCATTGATAAAAAATGAACCTTTGAAGTGCTTGACCAAAAATGATAAAATTTACCCTAATGGATAAGCATAAAAATCTCTGATCCTGTATAGAATTTGAGAATCATCATTAGACCATCAGTATACAGAGTTACTCCAGTTGTATTCTCTCGCTGTCAAGAAAAAATATTTATTAACCTACCACGAAAATCAGGAGGGTTATGAAATTTTTCCTCATGGAAGAAGAGAAGAACGAAAACTCTCCTTGTAAACACTGCAAGCTCTTCGGACTATACCAATGAACAATACAATACCTATGACTAGTTTCCACCCTAGAACTTACTGACCGGTAGGAAATAATAGAAAAGCAATGTCCACTGCTTATCTTCGGACGCTGCCTATACCACCCTCGGGCGAACATGGAACTTCTTCATTCTGTTGACATGCACCACCTGCGGTCTGGCTGGCCTTCTACCCAACTTTCTGACTATATAATTTCTGTTGTTTATACACCTAACCACCACATATGGTCCCTTATATAACCTACATAACTTAAACGTTTTACCGGAAAGACGTCTGGGTGTATATAGTAATACGAGGTCATCAACCTCGAAACGCACCGAACTCGCCTTCCGATCATACAGCTGCTTCTGTTTCAATTGTGCTCTGGAAATATTTGCAATCACGCCATTAGTTAAAGCACGCATTTTTATCTCCTGAGATAAAGTTTCACGAACATTGCCTAAATTGCTCCGCAACTCCGCGTCATATGGTGATAGTGACTCTCTGCCGAAAACCATCATATACGGGGAAACCTTCACACTACTATTATAAGCGAACATTATCAAAAGGAATGCAATGCACTCATCACGTAGCATGACTCTACGACGAGCCCCTTTACACAAGAGCTTATCATGTTTCATATCGCGAACCCAACCTGCACACCTAGTACAAACTTCATCTGCACGCCTAGCAAAAACTTTACTATGAGTTTGACTCTCGGCCCTCGTGAACAAATCTAACCCATCTGGAGGTATAGTATTCATCACCGGAGCCGGATTATCTTCAGCTAAACGATTTTTACTAAGAAAATCTGTGATGACCTTTTCACGACCTGCACAACGAGCCAAATCAAAATCCTGTTCTACATTAGATAATCTAACTACGTCTAACTCCAATATCTCCGCTGCCTGGGTGTTCGGACTCTCGCTCTGCACCTGCGAAACACGACTTGGAAAACTACGAAAAGGAACCTTATCACACGTTCCCACGTCCGTAGTCACCACGTTTGACCGACTAAAATTAGAACTATCAAATGCTAATCTATCCAAGAGTTCATTCGACGGGTTCCTTGACTCCTCTCGATCCTGACCAGGCAAACTATCATTTAACCAGGATAACTGCTTGTCCTTTGGAAGCTGTGGAGAGGTAACGGTATTTATTAATTTTGGAGACGCAGCCCTTTCGTTTAAGGACGCATAATAAATATAATCAAATTGCTCCTGGTGCCCTAATGAATCTAGAGAACCCTGGTATAAATTCCCATTATCATTACATATATTTCTCCTCAATAAAAAGTTAACGTGATGGTTCTTTCCCAATGTCACGCATTTTTGAGAAAAATCTATACTTGCCATGTGGCGATACAAAAAATCTTGGCCAATTATGACCTCACACCCTAGGTGTTCCACTACGACTAGGGGTAATACATATTCCCTACTATCTATCTTTATTATCTCGCTACATTTTCCCAAAATGTTAATTTTTGCGCCATTCACGGCTTTGACATAAATATCATCACAGCTCATCATATTTAAGCCTATTCTATCCACAACACTTTTCGATACACAAGAGATAGATGCTCCTGTATCGACTAACGCAGGAATATCCTGGCTACTTCCAAATCTACATAAGATATATGGTCTGACCGTATCAAAATTAGCCGAAGAAGGCTGTGGCATCATAGGTGCGTTCTGCGTGGCAAATGCACCTCTGATATGATGCTGCACAAAGTCTCCCTGCTGCTGCGGCTGCTGAGGTTGCGCCCGCTGGCGTGTATGCGGTTGTTGCCGCTCAAAGTATCCCTGCTGTTGTGGCTGCTGAGGCAGCTGCTGTTGGCGTATATATGATCTTAGCGGATATCTTGGTTCCCTCGGCCTTTGAGGTGTGTCGCTATGTACATTAGGCGGGGTTTGAAAGATTGGTGACCCCTGAACTGGATCATTGGAATGAACTGGAACGCTTTGATGGGTATCCATGGCGTATGGAAGGCTCGAAGATTTTACTTTGGGATTCGTGTCTACGGGTTTCCCGTAAACCATAATTAATTGCTTTATGAGCGCTTTTAACTGCTCTTTTGATGTTATTAGCGAGGAGTTTACTTTATGTGCATAAAATCCTCGGGCTTTTTTAAGAAAGCTGCTTATAAATATTTTCTCGTCAACAATCTTCGCTCTTGTAGCCATCTCTGAGAGCTTATAATAGAAAGTTAAGATATCCTCGCCCGGCAAATGTTGGCGAGAGTAGAATTGTTCCACATAATTAACTGTGGGTAAAAATTCTTCTGACAGGGCAGATATTATATCATCAAACGAGAAAGTTTCATTTATTCCTTCGTATTCATTCACAAACGCCGCTGCCGGGCCGCATAGGTAGGCCGGCAGCGTTGCAATCTTTTCCTCTTCAGTGAGGCGTTTACTAATAAAATGACGCTTGATGCGTGAAATAAAATTATTGACATCGTTTATACCGGAAAATAGTTCTTCCCCATTCATTCTATTTAATTCTAGTAAATAATTACACAACGATACTGTTTTAACTTCCAGCGTTGGTGCGTCTTTTCTTATAGGCTTCTTCCGTTAGCCTTTCCTTTACTTTCTTTAGCCTTTTCTTGACCCTTTTTATCTTCGATATCTTTTCTGACAATCGGAAAAGAATTGACTAGTTCTGACAACTTTGTC
This sequence comes from Blastobasis lacticolella, assembly GCA_905147135.1. NCBI lineage: Eukaryota > Metazoa > Arthropoda > Insecta > Lepidoptera > Blastobasidae > Blastobasis > Blastobasis lacticolella. Next base: position 16,389,459 of record LR990053.1, on the reverse strand, counting down.
ATAAATTTCTTGTTTCGAACTTTTTTCTAGTTCTCTCTGAACAAAATATTTTGTAGGTACGACTTCTTCGTACCCGGCGCCTCCACCACTGTAGCAATGTTTGCTATATTGAGTTTAAATAAAAATGCAAAGGATTAATAGATACTGTATTGATCAGTTTGGTTTAAAGAATGATATAAAATACATATAATACCTTAGATCTAATTCAAATGGAATACATTTGAATTACCACCTAGCCAGTGCTATGTGTGCCCATAGACGCAAGCTAATAGCTTGCGTCCTACTTGCTCCGACCTATCTAAACCTACACGCCTATATCCTATTTGCTCTAACCTACTTAACCGACTAGAGCCCCGGTTACCCTATAGGAGCAGCAGGCCAACCCGAATGCCTACCTAACTTAGAGCCCGTCCAAACATACGGCCTCCGACACCTACCTGTCCTAGAACCCGTCCTTACCTAAGGCCTGCATGAGCACACACGCTACAGTACTTACAATACATATTTATTTAAATCCTAAGCTACAATTATCGAAAACGAAAGATTATTAAATATGTGATAACAAAAGTTATGAATAACCGCAAGACGTATTGAATCTGTGAGTTTGTTTGTTGGTGGCAATTTCCGAAACTACACGACCGATTTTAAAATTTATTTTACTAATAGGAAGCCACTGTTCCCGAGTCACATGGGCTCCTTTTTATCACTGGAAAATAATAGGCTCCCGCAGGAAAGTTAATTGTTTACAGAGATCCAAATTGTGCGCAAGCGAAAGTGGCTGAAAACGGCTACTTAGTTATATAAATGACGCAACGAATAGGAACCAAAGATAGGAGTGCAATAAATCAATGAATTTTTATTGAACTCGATGCTGATTACGTAAGATGCCATACGAATGTAATAAGAACTTTGCAAGAAATGTAAACAAACAAAATCTCACTCTAACAAAGCAAAGGGAAAGCTATTGGCCAGCGCTGTGACAGGCATTAGCCCTCACAGCATTATGCTGAGACTGGTCCATTTCGGTTTCCATTACATCAATGGCTGGTCTTATGTAATTTTTAATAATTATAATTTACTGTACTTACCTTAGGTTAAGGATGTAATGAAGATCCGAATAAAGTACTGTCTATGTCTATGTCTATGTCTAAATGTAGTCCAACGACTCTGATATATGTTTCATTTGTGAGACTTGTGGGATTACGATTAGTCCGAAAACTATTTTATCTACACTCATAGCGTAATGTTCCAATTTCATATTCGAAAACAGTCGTTTAAGGGTACACTTTTTTCACGCCAGACTTTAAAATTTTAAAAAATTACTTTTCGATACAGCATTTCCCATACTATTTTCATTACAGCTGTATCGTAAAATAACTTTTTAATCATTATGCAACACTTATATTTTTTAATTTTTTGTCGGGCGCCGGGACACGGCGAAATGTAGGCTGAATACCTAAATGTCTTTGACAAATTCAAATTTTCCTGTATATATTCTGTGTAATTATTTTCCCGCTAAACAGAATATTTTTTCTAATTGTTGTAATTTGTGTTTGTCAATGTTTTTTCTTGTTTGAAGCAATTAAATAGATAAATGTGAAAGTAATTAAGTGAATTTTCCGCCGCTTGATATCCTCGACGCGTAGATACAACAGAACTGACTCGCAGCTTACTTCCAGCAAAATTGAGAAAATTATAGGTACGATATTTTAACATAAAAATATGAGTGTAGATAAAGTAGTGTATGCAACTGCATATAATTAGGTATAAAAACACTCGTGTCAAACTATTATCATACTCGGCTACGCCTCGTATGATAAACAGACACTCATGTTTTAATACCCCCTTTTATATGACAGTTGCATAAACTACTATTATCAACCTGTCATTTCTAAGATTGATAAACAATTATCGATAGCATTATACTAATTTAAATTAAAGCGTTCTGTGACATATTTCGCACTGTGTTCAAATGTTTGTGATGGGAATGTTATAATCAATAAAATGAAGAATCCTATAAAGTGTCTTCTCGTAATAGTGGTTGCTGTTAGCGGTGTCTCGAGTGAAATATGTGTTACATATAATTTTGAAGATTATTTTGAAGAGACTATGGATCCGAATTTCGGACAATGTGCTTCGTTATCCAATACATGGAGCTTGGAACATTATGATTCCTTACTAGGAATTGATGGCCCTCATCCTAGTAGCAACTACTTTATTAAGCCATCCACTCATGACGCTTTTAATTGTATGGCCTCAAACGTGTTTACAGTATCTCCTAATGGCGTGTTTGAAGTCACGTTATATAAAATAGGCAACGTGTTGCTTAATGTAATGCTACAAAATGGTGGAACAAATGTGGCTTTTCCTATAATTATACAACCGACCGATCTGGATGGATGGCATGTCGTGCCCACCAGTGTGTTAGGCACCGCCGCCGGCAATGCAATTGACGTACATGTAAGTAAACAAGAGGGTATAATTTACGGATATATTATTTATAACTATAAAACGTTCTACAGAGATGACAAACGAGACTGAGATGAATTGAATTGAATTGAACTATAAAACGTTCTGTAGAGATACCAAACGAGACTGAGATGAATTGAATTAAATTGAATTAAACTACTACGTTCTATAGAGATAACAAACGAGACGTTTATCCTGCAACAGTTAGAGTTGTAGGTAATCAATGTTTCGTTGATTTATATAATTCCTCTCACCAGTTGCCAATACCTTTCCCTTCTCTTCTATTGTCAACATAAGCGTATCTTTTCTCAATGATACTCATCTTGATGTTAATATCCCGGTTGTGCTCTCGCGCACGAGGGCCCGGGGTCCGCCTTGACCATGATCTTGAATTTTGCAGATCAGGTAATTACAGTGAATCGACTTCCATCTGCCCTCCATGACCCTGCTACTATGGGAACCTGACCAGATTGCATCATAGTTACAGTTTCATGCAGTTTCATCACGATGTTTTCCCTCACCGTAAGAGCATCGGGTAATATTCAACTAATCTATATAACTCAGAAAAGAGTCATTGGTACATGGCCGTAGCGGGATTCGAACCCGATACCTCTTGCTTACGAGTCGGATACCCCTAACCACTCGGCCACCGGCGCTCCCCAGTCTCTTTTCTCAATCATCATCACAGCCCATAACAGTCCACTGCAGGACTTAAGGCCTCTCCCACAAAACGGAAGGTTATTGCCATAATTTCCACGCTTGGCAGGCGGATTGGTGATCGCCGTGTAAAAAATATAACAATGGTATAGGTCGACAACTTAACTGGTGTATCGCCTGCGGTATGAGGGGGGCAGAATGGGTGACGTCATATGACGTTTTGGGCTGAGCGCGTGGGCGCGGGGCAAGGAGCACAAGGGACGTTTCTCAGTGCGCCCGCGGACTCCGCACAGCGCTGTTGGTTTTTGTGCTTCGGACTCTCGAAATAACGCACACGAGGTTAATTTACCGATAATAAATCCTGAGATGGAGGCTTTAATGTTTGTTAAAAAAAATTATAGAAGCACAGGGGGTTCCGAAGTGTGCGCCGTGGAGAGGAAGGAGGTGCGCTGTGAGGCGCTTTTATTTTCTTGTCTCGAAACTAAACTTAAATGTTCATTTTTACATATTGAATCATAATGATTATCATATCAGCCGTAAGATGCCTACTGCTGGACATAGGCATCCTCCAGATATCTACACAAAGGGTATTCCGCCTTCCGCACATACCTGCGATCTTTACCAGATCGTCGGCACACCTAGTGGGAGACCTTCTTACGCTGCGTCTTCCGGTACATGATCGCCACTCGAGAATTTTCCTGCCCCATAGGCCATCTGTTCTGCGAGCTATGTGCCCTGCCTGCTTGGCAATCTTTCGCAATAGTTCGCTTGCGGATCTCCTCATTCCTGATTCGATCGCGCAATGACATTCCAAGTATAAGCCCTTTCCATCGCCCTTTGGGCGACAGTGCTTATAAGGCCCACAGTGAGCCATAAAATAAATATGAAGAAAATCTTACTTTTTTGCACCGAATTAAAAATCGAGATTTAGTTTTAAAAGCAAAGATTAGGTTTCTCGTCTTGGGCTATTATACTTAAGCTTAGGACAAGTTCGAGCATAATCTCGTGTGCATAATATTTCCGAGGAACGCCATTAACTGACGTTTCGCGGAAGGACATGCTCACTGCCCCGCGCCCCGCACCCCCACGTTCATTCATGAAAACTCACCCTCCCGCAGGCGATATAACAGTTAAGTTGTCGACCTATAAACGCTGCTGCCCATTATCCAGCTTACGGAGACTCTAGATCTTTTGCCTCGAAAATATTAGTCGCCTTGTACGACACCCGCGAGTATAAGGGGTTGGTGCTATTCTACTCTGCTGGACACCATGCGGCCACTTTTCTCAATATTACCATCAAAATAGTCTAGCTTGCCGGATTGGTGAAATTTTATCTTATTTTACAGATAATTTTCATAGGAGCAACCATGGATGATGAAGATTCAATTTTATTAGTGGACTCATATCGCTATATTCCCCCTGAATATATTGAAGAGGAATGTATAATTTATGACGAAATAATAAGGCCAACTCCAGAGGCAACCCCAGAGCCAACTCCAAATGCAACTCCAGAGGCAACTCCAGAGCCAACTCCAGACGCAACTCCAGAGGCAACTCCAGAGCCAACTCCAGAGGCAACCCCAGAGCCAACTCCAGATGCAACTCCAGAGGCAACTCCAGAGGCAACCCCAGAGCCAGCTCCAGAGGCAACACCAGAGCTAACTCAAGATGCAACTCCAGAGACAACTCCAGAGCCAACTCCAGAGGCAACCCCAGAGCCAACTCCAGAGCCAACTCCAGAGCCAACTCCAGAGCTAACTCCAGAGGCAACTCCAGCAGCAACCCCAGAGCCAGCTCCAGAGGCAACTCCAGAGGCAATTCCAGAGGCAACTCCAGAGGCAACTCCAGAGGCAACCCCAGAGCCAGCTCCAGAGGCAACTCCAGAGGCAACTCCAGAGGTATCTCCAGAGGTAACTCCAGAGCCAACTCCAGAGGCAACCCCAGAGCCTACTCCAGAGGCAACTCCAGAGGCAACCCCAGAGCCAGCTCCAGAGGCAACTCCAGAGCCAACTCCAGAGGCAACCCCAGAGCCAACTCCAGAGCCAACTCCAGAGGCAACCCCAGAGCCAACTCCAGAGCCAACTCCAGAGCTAACTCCAGAGGCAACGCCAGAGCCAGCTCCAGAGGCAACTCCAGAGGCAACCCCAGAGCCAACTCCAGAGCCAACTCCAGAGACAACCCCAGAGCCAGCTCCAGAGGCAACTCCAGAGGCAACTCCAGAGGTAACTCCAGAGGTAACTCCAGAGCCAACTCCAGAGGCAACCCCAGAGCCTACTCCAGAGGCAACTCCAGAGGCAACCCCAGAGCCAGCTCCAGAGGCAACTCCAGAGCCAACTCCAGAGCCAACCCCAGAGCCAACCCCAGAGACAACTCCAGAGTCAACACCAGAGCCTACTCCAGATTACATAAATATTTGGAAGATATTGACTATTTCTCTAATTGCATTGGTTATTTTACTTACTATGTTATTTTGTATCGGGTTATGCTGTTATAAATGTGGTAAAAGAAGTAAAATCTTGCCAATGATAAAAATAATTAATAATAATGGTGGACAAGCAGAAAGAGCTGTAGAAAATCCCTAAGTTTTATTTATTTAACGCAGTGACAAACGAGCAGACAGCCCACCTTCTGGTAAGTAGTAACTGTGCCCATAACGTCTACGAATCATGCATTTAGTTAGCAGTAAACAAAATTGCAGAACCACATGTGCGTAATAAATTAATGAATAACAAGAAATAACGAATAATATGAAATATAAAAACAACACAACAGGTTTTGCTCATTTCAAGAAATGTTTTACCTTATCTTACCTTTAAAACTTACGCAGTCACTTATGATAAAGTTGCTCTTTATTCGTTGCGTATTGCTCTAGAGTCGAGCCGTTGCTTTGCGAGGAAAGCAGAGTGTGAAGTAAAATTCATGTGATTTTCATTTTTAATTTATTTATTGCCTTCTTGCTATAAAAAGACATCAAAGTAACAAACAAGAACCCTGTAACTAACTAAAGTTACAAAATTAGCCGTTTCACAACATTAAACTGTATAAAATTAATATTTTTAGAATTCAGTATTTTTACACAAAACATTTTTTTAAATATCTAATAATTTATAAGCTCTTAAAGCTTTATTTACATTGAAATATATATTTATATAAATATCTGCCCCAAGTCCTCTGAATGTAGAAATGTGCCCAGAAGGCTGGCCGTGTTGCCCCGCTAGATGACGAGGCTTATACGCTGTCCCAAATAGAGGACAGCCTTCTGGTCATTACTAATGTCGACCAGGCGCTTGGCTAGTTCCCAATATAGGGAATATGCGCTTGGTCCCTACGGCTCAAGTTTTCACGCAAAATGGCGCAAATATGTAGTCACCACCGAGACATGCATATTTGCGCCGTTTGTCGTTTTCTGTCGGCCCCTGCTTGACACGCGGTGGCTGGAAGATGGGACGGCGCGAGAGTATCGATGCACGTAGCATTTCAAACCAACGGTCGTCCCAGTTTCCAGGGCGTGAGTGTCATGCCGTCGGGTCTTTTACCGTCATCGCGGGCTAAGCCTTTGGGTTCCAGCACCGCGGGAGCACCAGCGGAGACAAAGGTCCGACAGATGATATCATTAAGGTCCGCGTGGCGTGGAATCCGTCCGGCGCTCCTACTGCGCGACCAACCATGGTGGCCGAGCTGGGCGGCCACAGTGGCAGTCGTGCGGAGCGCTGCAGAGCGCGCCAAGACGCAGGGCCGTGGCAATCCTAAAAGTAGCATGGTCGAGCAAAGTGCCGAGGTTTTCTGAAGACATTGCCTGAAGCCAGGGGCCCGATTCCCACTTGCCAGCAGCCAGAAGGCGAGCACGCTCTGCAGAGTTGGTAGTTGCGTTTAAAAGTTTGTTTCGCGTGAACCTACAGATCGGCTCGTCCCATAGCCGCTGCGAATAAGAATTAGTGGGCTCTGCCTCCTGGCAAGCCAATTGCCACGCGATTTTGGCCTCGGTAGAAAAGCCGATGAAAAAGTCCCTAGTTTGGACAATAATTTATCCGCTAGGGACTGCGAGCTGTGTACCGACGAGAAAAACGCTGGCAACGAGACACTAGACACTTTACGAACGCCCAGACCACCATAGCGAATAGGCAATGATGCCTGGTCCCAAGAAGAATTTTCCATATTGATGTTTAAAACTGATGTGAGTGTTGTGTCACAGCGTTGTCTAGGAGTTCTAGAAGAACGGGATGCTTCCAAAGATGACAACACCGTAAAACACACATAAATTTTGGAACAAAAAGGCAGTACCGGATTATAGCAAAAGCCATGTGCCTGTTTATTTTGAGTAGGCGATCTGCAATTGAACTGTAATTTTTAATATTTTTGTCAACAAAATGTTTCAGAGATTGGTCAAAAATAGGTGACTCTAGAAGGTGAAGGTTAGTCTTGTCGACGACTGTGATCTGTGGGGCTAGGGTGCTAATTGCTGCTAAAACAGCGCTAGCTGACCGACAAGACTCAGTGATATATAGCTCACACTTCGAGAAATTTAGGTCCAGACCTATGGCACTGAACTCCCGAATAAGGAGCTGTAAATCCTGTAAGACAGTTGTCGCATTGCCTCCTAGGGTACCGTCGTCCAAGCACCAAACGTTTAATTTTAAATTTAGTTTTTTAACTATGGGGTGTATGGGGTTCGACTATCGCGAGACTAAAAATGGCCTGCCCAAGAGGTTCACCTTGCTGGCAGCCGACCGCCGAGTGCAAAAGGTGGCCTTTGTTTACAAGATTCATCGGTTGTTTATACCATTGCCACAGAAAATTATAGGCGGCCGGCCATCTTTGATTTAACTTGGTTGAGCAAGGCGCCTCTATCCACAGAATTTAAGGCATTTTTTACGTCAACCTTCAGCAGAACTTTACCGCCTTCATGCTGAAGGAACGTCCTGAGGGCATGAACGGTGGCTTTGCAGCCTCCTTTCGGACCAAAGCCTACCTGGATCGGCTGGAAATATTCTTTTAGACTGGGCGCAGAGAACCTGCAACAGAGCTTAGCTGTCAGGCGATGGTAGGTGCCAACCGCAATGGGACGAATTCCTCGTCCTTTTTTTTAAAGCGATAGGGTTGGCACCATACAAGGTATCTTCAACCGGTGGCTCTACCGCGCCTAACAGCAAAATGTTCGTAAGCCCTGTAATAGAGTCCAAAAGAATATCACCAGCCTCACCAGCACAGCTCAGGAGATTCTTAAGGTGCTGCGTAGTCAGGCCGTCAATACCGCACGCCGAGCCGGTTGGGAATGACAAAACTGCATGACGAACGGCATCCGCTGAAACATGCAGCGTAGAACCCGCAGCACCGGGGGCATCTGGTAACTGAAGGTACCTTATATTAAGATCAACTCTTAATTAAGGGTGAAATCACCACTGTCTTCTCAAAACTCTTGCAAAGAGTAGTAGCTTCTAGCCAATAAATATTCGTTAAAATAAAATCAATTAAACTCATTCATTTTTACGGAAAATTACAAAACCGTTGGTGTGGGTAACAAAAGTCTCTTAGGTATAATGTTAGTAATCATTGAATTTAAATTTAAATAAATTACAATAACAATAATTACAATAATGTCATGTCACAGTCTCTTTGATTATCAATTATTTGGGTAACAGGTTAACATGCAGGCGTATCCAGCGCGTTAGAACGGGAGAGTCCCAGCGGTCAGCGATTGCGCTCAGGATGGTGTTGCGAATGCTGCGCACCCGCTCCATCATAGAGGCATGCGCTTGCGCATTATTGCATGGAAGCCATCAACCTCCATCTCCACAAACATTGTTGATGCACTACAAAATCTTGGCCGCCTCAACAGCATCCTAAGCGCATTATTATACTGAATACGAAGAGCGATATAGGCTCTCTGCGTATAATTGACCCACAGGCTGCAAGTGTAAAAGGACTTAAATACGCTCTGTTCAGCGTTACCTTCACTTTATTCGTACACTTTGCAATTCTGCGGACCAGCATATTACATAGGACAGTCAATAGCCCTTCGTTCCCTCTCTATGTCTAGGTCGTCTTTGAGATCATGTGTTGTAGTGTGAAGTAGACTGATGTAGTTTTCCAGTTTAGGCTGATGTCGATGTTAATGCCTGAAAGGCAGTGACTACCTAATATTTCCCGAGGAATATTATTAAAAGTAAAATCTATATATAGCGCGCGGTTTTGATATGTTCGGAATTGGATCAGTTTTGTTACATTAAAGTTAATTATTAGATTAAGTGTTGTCAGACTGGATTCTGATCTATTAAACTTAACTTAGGGGTATGATGATTGAAACAAAATATAGGGTGTAGAAAGTATAAAATATATTATAAAAGGTATATCTAATTACAAAAAAAAAAACAATATAAATGAAACAGCTCGGAAACAAAATAAAACAAAAGGTAAAAGTGCAATCATCAACCTTAACATAAAAGTGGGTCCCTCTTTACTCTCTCTCAAGATACACATTACACATATATATTATTATACACATTTGTTATACTTATAACTAAACAAAGCTTATAACTAAAGAAGCAAAAGCAGGTGAGTGATAGCTTTCTGGCATGGTGGAGTTGCAGGTCAGACACAAGAACGGAAAGGCTGGATCTGGCATGGATGTGTTGAACGGGGTTTTGGAGAGGCAGCTTGGGTATCGCCCATGAGACTGCCAGGGCATAAAACTGAGCCCATTTTCAATGTGGTGGTATGCCAAACCTGACAAAAGATGTCAGTAAAAGTTAGAAAGTTGGTTAAAACTGTGGCAATTTGGTGTAAAAAAAACAAACTAGAGTCAAACTGAATTTAAATTAGATTTCAACAGAATTTTGATTTAGATTTGATTAAGATTTCTGATTTAGATTTCCCGGCTCCAGGAAATGGAGCACTTCCTCCACTTCTCCATATCTGGGGAAGAAGGAAGGACAGGTACGGGTTAGGATTCGTATGGATGGAGATCAGCAGGGAGATAAGCAGGATTGTTTAGTGTCTAGCAAGGAAAACTCACCTGACTTTCGTCAGCAACAGGTATTAGACACTACTTATATGTTTTGGTCCCCATCACCACACATTTTAAACGGTAAACTTGTAGTGAAAAAAGTTTGTTGTGAAAGTAAAATAAATGAAAACTCCGCGCTTCAAAGCGCCTTCAAAAAATCGGGTACCTAGCACGTCAAAATTATTACCCCAAAGCGGTTTACCAAAATGTAGGAAAATATAAATATAAAAATCAATAAACCAACAAAATAAGAGAGATAACATGATATAAAAATTATACCATGTTACCTAGATACATATTAATACTAAATAAATAAATGAAATACAAATACATAAAATACAGGATAACCAGACATTATGCCGTAAAAATGGCATAATATCTGGCAACAGACAAGAGTGGTATCACTGCGCTAGACAGTCATATCCTGTCTTGCGCAGTGAGTAGGCGTCCTTTCTGGCGTCTACCGCGAAAGGGAAAGGGATACAAGATACATAAATAAATAAAGAAAAATGAGAGAAAATAATTTTTAAATATGGAACGTTCTAAAAATTGCAACGTTACAGTGTGTCTAGCCACTTAGTTAATTCAGTAAGTATGATATGATGGGATGGTTTAAATTCTGTTTTATTTAATCATTTAAGTACTAATGAAATGTCATCAGCAAATAGTGTGCAGGGAAATTCTATTACTTTGGGTAGGCCATTGATGTACATTAAAAAGAGCAAACAGCCGAACACACTACCTTGGAGAATGGATCAACCATGCGTTCTTTATGGATCTTACAAGATCAAACGCTTTTGTAAATTATAAAATTGTATAGACCAAATTGCAGAATTATAAGGTGCCAAGGAAAGTTGTTGATCTTTTGAAATATTATACAATTATGTACGATGGGTCGACCCGACGTCAACCGCATATAGGCTAGAATGCGGTGGCTTAACCTTTCCGGACCTCTTCCGGACCGGACCGGTTGATCGATGAACTGACGGGCACCAGCATTGGCTGTCACATAGGCGGGGTTTGTGTTATTACCCTCAGCTATGATCATATGGAGCTCCTCAGTCCCTCGATCCGCGGGTTGACGAAGTTACTATTACCATACAGCTTCCTAGCAACAACCTAAGTATTTAAACTTCTGCTCTCTCCGCACCGCTTGCCACTGACAGGGAGTTTATCTTCACACCTTAGAACCAAATTGGGCGCGAACTGTGCGGCTCCAAAGTAACTATCTCCCACCCACACTAAGGTTGTGGAATGAACTACCTGGAGAGGTTTTCCCTGGAGAGTACAACATGGAGTTCTTCAAGAAAGGGGTTAAAAGGTTCGGCAACCCGTGGGTGATGGCCCTGGTATTGCCAACGTCCATAGGCTTCGGTGACTGCTTACCAACAGGCAGGCCGTAAGCTTGTTTGCCACCTTGGTAATATAAAAAAAAATAGTTCAATATCAGCTCAGGTCAAACTATCTGGACCACTCCCCGCCTTAACACCATCATTTCTGTTTTGGAAAGGTTGTACTTCAACCCGTGGGCACCTGCATAGCGCTCACTGGGACGTGTTCTCACAGACAGCTTCAAGCATGACCACGAACATCGAGCGCGAGCAAGGGCTCTATGCGCCCGCAGTAATATGCTCTTCCACAGCCTTGCAAAGTTCTTCATTTACGTTCTTAAATTAAATGTTTTTACAATAAAAACGTGAAATATACACATTTTGTATAAACCTAAAACAATAAAAATGCTTAGATTTTTACAACACTTGTATAAACTTTCAACTGAAGTGTCATCTTCTGTCTCAAGCAATCTGTTATATACTACACTGCTAGAAAAACGCCAGTTTACGCATGTTATTTGGACCTGTCCAAACTTTGACTTTTCCTTGGTGGCTTATGACAAGCTGTGTCAAAAGCTAGAGTCTGAAACCAAACTACCCTATGAAAGTGTTTCAATCTTTAGGTATTGGTACAATCACCAGCAGAATGTTGTTAGTTGGGCAGGGGTATACTCGGACGCGTATGGGTTGGAGTGCTGGATGAGGTAGGGCGGGCTGAGCTCGCCCCGTCTCTTCAACCTGTATGTGAATCAGCTCATCGTTGGGCTCAGCAACACCAACATCGGCTGCTCCATAGACGGAGTGAGCGTAAATATTATCAGTTACGCTGATGAGATGGTGCTGCTAAGCCCATCGGTGGCTGCTATGAGGAAACTGCTGCACATATGCGAGGCACATGGGCTCAGATACAATGCCAAAAAGAGCGAATGTATGATATTTAAAGCTGGTACCAAATGTTACTCTTTCGTACCTATTACTCTTTGCGGCATTCCTTTGAACAGGATACATAAATTTAAATATCTGGGCCACTGAGTCACCGACGACTTGCGTGATTGCGAGGACATTGATAGGCAGCGCAGGGCGCTGTCCATCCACTGGCAACATGTTGGCTCGCAGGTTCGCGCGTTGCACGACAGATGTCAAGTTGACGCTCTTTAGAGCATACTGTCAGAGTTTTTATACGTGCAGCCTGTGGACCCACTTCACGGAGCGGGCGTACAGCGAACTGCACGTACAGTACAACGATGCGCTCAGGGTTCTGTTGAGAATGCCGCGTTTTTGTAGCGCCTCCGCAATGTTCGCGGATGCCCACATTGAAGACTTCTATGCCGTCATTCGGAAACGTAGCGCCTCATTGCTGGCTCGTCTCCGGGCTAGCACCAACGGAATCCTGGTCGCGCTGTCCGACCACTGGGAGTCGCTTATGATCCAGAGGTGGATGCAGTTGCATGCGAGTTCATCCCCTTTCATTCAATAGCAAAATAATATTCGAATGTTGATTATAGTAATTCAATTTATTTTGTTTATTTGACATTCATAATTGTATTGACGTTGTAATTTGTATTTTAATTGACATTGTAATTTGTATTGAATTTGACATTGTACCTAATTTTGTAAATTAACGTATTAGTGAATTTTATAAGCTACCATGAGTCTGAAATAAATGGTTTTTAATGTAATTTAGTTTAATAAAATATCAATATGTTGTAAGCGGTCTTGAGGCTAGACATAATTGTGACTCAGAAACGCAACGTCGATCGAAGCGCCACCCCGAGGATGGTTGGAAATACTGTGATGACATCATATTCGGCGCGCAGTCGTAACGAACACTTTGCTTCAATCATCGACGATTCAAGCACTGGAACTAGCTGCTCATCCATTGAAGAGTGAAGAAGTCTTATTGCCTCTCGTCACGTGGCATTCCTCCAGAAAGGAGTGTAAGTACGAACTGCTAGAATTTGTAGGGGTGCGCATATAGAAAGGCCTCAAGCTCACCTCATTGTTTCGGTCGAGACATGACAATAGGTGGTGTCGGGTCTTCCACGGGTTTGGTATTCACACACTATTATCTGCTACTGAAATTATTCTAAATTCATCCTAATCTTTTATTGTTTGCTATTTTTATTGTAATTACGCTTTATTATCTCAATACACTGTTCAACACTTCGGATCATCTTTATTTCCACATCACTATCCCGAAAATACCTTCTGATGGATCTCGCCCCTGCTAGAGAGTGCCCTAATTTACGACAAAAATTATAAAAAACTAAATACCGCCAGCACCGGGGTGAGGCCCATGCTACCGGTGGTTAGGGCTGCAGAGACAGGAACCTCCTAACGATCCTTGATTCAACCATCTAGCGAGAGACTTTTAAAGTGTTAGTCGAGGCTCTTCGCAATGAGACCGTTCACTGAAACGGCTATCGGAACAATGATCGTCGAATCAACATCCCACATGGCGGTCACCTCATGAGCCAAGTCTTATTATAAAATTGGCTACTCTGCCAGACACATATACACCAAAACACGTCATTCAAACGAAAAAAACCCGTATAGGTATCTGTAAAAGACAAAAGGTCATTGCATAAACAATACGATACTATGAAATCGCATTGTTTTATGAAAACCGGTGGTTTTAGTGCCTAGCGCTTGTAATCTTTAATCAATGACTAATTGGAATATTTTTTATCTTTTATTAATAAATTGTGTCCATATTTATATAAACTGACAAGTTAATCCTTTGATTAGGTATCGACAGGGGAATCACTTCAGGTATGACCAAAGCATAAACTCCAAAAGTAAGTATTTTCTTACGATAGAGTATAATGACATTGTCAATGTACTCAGCCCTCGGCGGGTGGTGCGATGGCGGAATTGTGCTATAGGCACCAGATCAAATTGTTCCTCAGAACACTCTCTATTGTATAGCCGGTAGAACACACATAGGCAGCCAAAGTCCTTTCTATCAGCCAGTGGTTCTAACTTGCTTGTCAGTATGGGCTCCAAAAGATTAAGCAGGTAGGCAGTTTCGCAGGCCCAAAGATGGGAACAATGCCATATATGTGGCCGCACCTGTGAATGTGTGTGAAACAGGCGCTACTCTAGGTTGAAGTATTGCTTTAACTGGTTAAGCACAAGTTTTTTCTAGGCTCGTTTAGCCTTACCTTCCAGGTGACCCCGGAACCGCACGTCGTCCGATATGTCGACACCAAGGATCCCGATAATTTCTAAGATGGGAAGGGGTGCTTTCCTGCGGCATCAGGACAAAAGGATCCTTTTTGGCGAAAAATGCGCAGTTCTGTGTCTTTGAGGGGTTGAATTCGACCAGGTTCCATCTGCCCCGCTGAGAAACTTGATTCAAGGAGTGTTTAATTTCTGCCACAAGTATTATTTGGCTCTCCGACACCTCGAAACCAGCGATATTTGCTCGGCCAGTATAACGAGCATCTCCAGTACTGTCATCTCCAATGCACACTGGGGATATGCAGCATATCTTTAGCATATCATTGATATGCACAATATACAGCGTGGGCGATAGCACTGAATCTTGGGGTACTCCAGCATTGATAGTCTTGGTATCGGAGCAGCGTCCGTCGACAACGACTTGGATGCTCCGTCCAAACAGAAAGCTGGCCTCGAATGCCTTGGCTATATCAAGACTGATAGCCAAAGCCTACCCATTGCTTTCGTCAGCCTCAGCCTACCGGTTTGTTAGGTACACAAAAGGTCACCAGCTGAGCAACCATGACGCCACCACATTGACTGTCACTGATCAACTAGTGTCTCAAGACGAAGGTCTTTGACCAATGTGTATTGCCAGTGATGACCTACGGAACAGAAACGTGGCCGCTCACTGTTACACAAACTCTTTAAACTCGAGAGAGTTTAAAGAGTGCTTAGGTAATGATCGACTTAAACCTACTATACAGTAATTTTATGAACAATACCGCTAGTGTTTGCACATTATACAGGATGTCCTATTACGAGGAGATATTAAAACTTAACGGTTTTCTGGTTGATCAGAACACCCTGACCACATGTAAATAAATAAATTTAAATATCTGTTTCTTTGTCTGCCTGTCTGTATGTCGCACTTATTGCAATTTATTATTAAATAAATTGTCAATTCGCATTAATAATATTAATTACATTACTTACTTACTTACTGCGCTGGCTCAGCGACTTAAAGTGGATCTTGGCCTCCGACACCAGACTTCGCCACCTCTTCCTAACTAGCGCCATCTCCTGCCAATCCTCCCCCATTCGCTCCACGTGACCAAGCCAACTTGCATTATATTTTACTAATTTATCACGGTTATAATATTAACAGCTAAACCCTGTTTTAGTGCATAGTGGTTTCTCCCAACTGTGTCAATTTGAAGTAGTTCGAAAAAAATCACCAAAACAGTTGAGAACTCTTAGTTTAGGCATCTAGTTAATGAAAAATATTGCATGTATCTACTTAATTTGCTTAGCTTAAAAAATAGGCTAGGGTAATAAATAACTTGAAATTGTTGTACTCAAATTTTAACATAAGTAGGTACTTTTAAATTTAACGATATCATTTTAGACTTGAGTTCTTGAATAAATTATT
This sequence comes from Blastobasis lacticolella, assembly GCA_905147135.1. NCBI lineage: Eukaryota > Metazoa > Arthropoda > Insecta > Lepidoptera > Blastobasidae > Blastobasis > Blastobasis lacticolella. The sequence goes on along the minus strand of LR990053.1, from coordinate 16,373,405 downwards.
TATTATTATTATTATTGACCATGCATCATACGAACACTACTGAACAGATTTTGATAATTTTTTGCATAATGATAGATTATATTATTATATTTTTGCAGAATTTAGGCTGAAAGCATCTAAAAAATTGCCGGAGAGTGTGGTACAAAGATCCAATTAAGCTAGTTTTTCCAACAAACCAAGGTTAATCAAACTCCCAGTACATTTACAATAGTTAAAGAGCTCAGCGTTCATTTGATAAGTATACCTAACAACATTATGGGAGGTTATCGGGCCTCACCACCATCTCAGGAGCCCAAGCTGCCTTTACCAGCAAGTGGTCATCCTGCTGGCAGACGGAAGAGGCACTGGCGAATGGGTGCACCGCACTTCAAAATCACAAACCCCGCAAACATAATGGCAGGTCTAGTAAAAAAATTTTAAGTGGTCTGTTAGACTGGATTTTTGCAAATTGCTGTGTGGAATGGGTAAGTAACTTCCTCTTGTTGAAAAGAACGGGACAACGCTAAAAATGCTCGGTCCAAAGTAGCGGGCAAAAGCTAGTATAATTATAAAATCTCGTTTTGACGCTTAAAAGTCATCTTTAAGTGAAATTATGAAAAATGGCTTGGAACACTCAGTTTTTTTTAATTTGTTTACTATTTTATAACTCGCCCGGCTGAAAAAATATACCTATAATAAATAAGTAGAACCTACCTAACCTCCGGCTCAATACTCCACTGTTCGCAACATTGAAATAATAACTACTTTGAGACAAATCGTACAACTTATGTCAATCGATAAAAAATCTTACTATCTATCGATCACGTTATAGCTGAGGTCCTATTGAGAAAAGTGCTGCATTTTCGTCGAGCAATAAAACCAAAAAGCCCGTTAGCCACGCTTGACCCCTCCTCAGAGGGGGGCGGGAGGGGGTCAAAGTACCTGACCCGCCACATTCGAAACAAAAATTCTAGCGGCCACATTTGACATACAAAGCCGAGTTTGGTGTCCATTTCGGATAAATCAATGCTGACCAAATTGAGCATAACACTTTTGTGGGTATTCATACCTTAAATGATCTGAATCTTTAAACTATTGACATACAAGCAAGAAATTTGCTATTAAACTCTATTTTTTTTAATGTAAGTTAGTGGGATGACGTTCTCCGTTCTCATTGGTTACAAGTGAGCGTTCACATCAACCACCCACTTCCCACTTCCTGGTAAGCAAATAAATTGAAATTTTGCATCTGTATCTAATTAAAAAAAACACGAATATTCATGATATTTTAGATTTTTTTATAACACATGAAAATCGCAAGTAAAATCGACACCGTGAAAGCCGCTTTAGCTTACCTACTTAATTTGAATGAACCAATGAGCACGATGTATTCAGCCTCAGTACTTTATAGTTAAAAAAAAAATAGAGTATAGTAAGCCATTTCTCGATACAACTTTAGCATTAAATACCCGTGACCGTTCATTGTAACGGGTACCTTTTAAAGTGCAAATCATAGGAACGGTAAATGGCAAATAAAAAATAATTATTATGTAGAACTGGTATAAAAAAAATGTTTTAATCCTATCGAAAAAATAAACATTTTAATATATTGTTTTAGATTTAAATATAAAAATAATTAAACTTACCTCTTGGATTAACGTTGAAAACCGTTCTGGCACCGATTATTAGAATAAGTAAGTCATAGCACAAAATAGATAAACTAAACAAGTTCCTTCAAATCTATACGCACGACTAAACATCTCATAAATAACCCATAGTTTGCTTATAAATATGCGACAAGCACTTGGCCAAGTTTTTGTGCTGCTGAGTGTATGTATAAGATAAGATAAACTATGATGCAAAGGTATTTTATATATAGTTCTTCTAGTTTGAGCGCATCTGTTTCACGCATTATTTAACATTGTGCTCTCTCCTCTTAAAAGGAGCTTTTTCTTTTCTCGTTGCATCACAGTTTCAAGGATCATTTGGCATTTGGATGAGGGCATGTGTGTAGGTACACATCAACTCCAGCTGTCTGTCAAAAGTGACACCTTACAAGATGGCAGCGTTACCAGGAAAAGTTTCCAAGTCAAAATTTATAATTTCGAAAGCACTTTATAACTTTAAAATATTTTACTTGAATTCAATTTGAGTATGAATCGAAAATTCGAATTGAAAATGGTTAAAATTGTTGTCTTAAAAAATCGTTTTTCCATAAAGCAATTATCTGGTAAACAAATGCACATAAATTGTTGTCAGATGATAATGAATTTAGTGTTACTATCGTTATAAAATTTTGTTCAAACATTAATTTTAAGTATCTTATTTCTTATCAAAATTGAAATTTGTCAACTTCTAATTGTTTATCGATTGTAAAGTAATAAATATTGCATAATTTTTAGAGACTGTGCCTCTTAATCAGTTCCGAAATAATTACCCTGCTAATTATCACTAAAAAACTTAGAATTATTATTTTATCATTCACTAGTTGAATAAGCAATAGTTAAGTTTATCTCGGCTATTAAAAAAGGTTATCAACTAATTAATCTATGAGCCAATTGATAGAAACGGGAATATTTAGTTACTGTTGACAACTCAGAATATCCAAAATATATTTATTTAAAAAATTTATATCACTACTTGACATTTCTTATTTCCTGGGAAGTTTTTGAGATGCTTGGGACTTCCCGAAATATAAATACATATGCGTCTCTTCCAAGTTTGCTGGAGGAAGGCGGGGGGGCTGCGAAGAGCCGTACATATTTGTTTTGTACCTTTCCGGCTTCGGCGGAAGAGAAGTTCCCGGTCGATTCATGTTCGACCTGCAATTGTAAAAAATTGATCAATTTTAATTTACTTGAATCTTTACATTCAATTCCGCGGGCAAAAGTTCACATTCATGCAGATGATAACTAAATTAAATAAACACGAAAATTGTTTTATGGCCAAATCTCTTTGAGGTTCTTTATGAGCAAGGAGCCCACGATAATATTCTATGAATCATTGCATCTAAACAAACATAATACAAAATTTGGGCAAAATGAACTAGCCAAAAATTTTGAAGAAAAGATTTTCTGGTGTTTTTTTCAGCACATCTGATTTGAAAAAAGTTTGGAAAATCCAAAAGAGCACGCCTCATAGCAGTTATTTACATAAATTTTAAGATTAAAAATTTTATTAAGTCTTTAATAATAAAATAACAAGAAAAAATTTATCAATTTAAATTCCGCGCCATTTTCTAAGATAAAATTGACATAGCGCATGCGCCGATCTCTACTTTTTACATACGACTTAAGGCTAATCTTCATTTGTATATAAATATAGATACACAAATACACAGTCGTATTTAAGTTATTTATAAATAATTATTAAACGATAGTGAATTAAGCAGTCATATTAATTGACAAACAGCGCCAAGCAATACCTTAAATAATAAAAAAAAATTAATCTGGTACGATAATTAAAATTTGTTCGACTAATTTCCCTGCCACATACACGGATCCATACACACAAACATACGGACGTCCAAGAAAAAATATTTTTAACCAATTTATTTACTGTGTTAAACTAAATAATTGTTGTCAAATTATAATTTACGTGTTTGACACATTTGGACAAGGGTTGCCAAACAGACGCTATCGAAATGTAGGAATATCGAAGTGATTATCTTTCGCAGTACGGTGCGTCGCAATTTAAACGTCTCGCAGTTTAGAAATGTCGCTGTAAAGTACATCGACGCTTATTGGTTTCGAAGCAGCAATGTTTCGCAGTAGCGTGCGTCGGATTTTGTGTTTCCGCTGTTTAGAGATGACGCTGTAAAGTACATCGACGTTTATTGGTTTCGAAGCAGCAACGTTTCGCAGTAACGTTCGTCGGGGTTTGTGTTTTCGCTGTTTAGTGATGACGCTGTAAAGTACATCGAACCTTTGTTGAGTCGAACCAGCGCCTTTTCGCAGTAACGTGCGTCGCGGTCTTGTAAAGTCGAACTTTAAATACATCGTTGTAAAATGACATCGCAGTTTCGTTAAATCGCATTGGCGATCATCGAAGATTGTTCGTCGCAGAAATGATGTACAGTCGTTCGCTCAGTAGACTGGTCAGGCGTGGGTTCAAATCCCGGTGTGAGCTGAAAAAATTATTTTCAGCGATCATCGGTGCTTGTAACTCACGCCGGGCTGTACAGGCTTGGGTTTTTCGGTGGTTTCCCCAAGCCCGGTGCTTACCGATGGGGCACTGGGAAATGCCTACAGTTTCCCCAAAGTCGGACCATCGCCGCACTCCCCTCTCCAGGCTGAAAAGTATACCGCCAAACTGAACTTACTCTGCCGAACTTACCGTACTAATCAGCCTGGTGTCCCCTCCTTCGGTGAATAGCCTAAACTATATGAGCTCTGTGAGCTGGAGAATAGTGGAAATGGGAATAGAAAAAAATAAAAAAATATATAAACTTCTGAAATTGAGCGACTAATTAGCCCAAGATGTGCACATCTTTAATAAATTCTGATTATTTAAATTGGTATTCATGACCTTACAATTTTAGAACTAATTACATGCTATCGCTGCCAATAAGCAATTCTGCACAGACCTTGCAATGTCATAGGTAAAAAATAGGTCTTATCTCAGTCATAAAACTTGAGCTGATAAGTAGATCCGGCTACAGAGGTTATGAATTGCAATGCTGCATAAATTTCAATTTAATAATACACTAAAAGTTATTCAATTATTGATAGATTAGGAAATGTAATAGCTTTTCAAATAGTGAACAAAGATGATGAATTATATTTTATATAAGTGACCCGCTAAAAGTTATTCTAGAAAAAGTTTCAAGACTATAATTTTGATTTATATGTTACAACAGATAATTTTTCTAACTTTTCGACTTGGAAACAGATCCTAGTTAATTCTGATTTCAGCTACGTGCTAAATGATCTTTGTAAACCGTCAGTTGATTGTGTCGCGTCACTGTCGCGTGCATGTGTCCTGCACGCATCCTGCATGCGACCTACATGCGTCCTGCATGCATCCTGCATGTTTCTGTCCGTGTTGCGTCATGTGCGGAGTGCATAGGCACTCACATAGGAAGTCGCATTGTTTTATGAAAACCGGTGGTTTTATCATAGTATCTGCCTAGCGTTTGTAATCATTAATCAATGACTAATCGGAATATTTTAGAAAATTAATGGGTTTAAATAGAAATTTAAATGGTGTCCATATTTATATAAACTGACAAGTAAATTCGTTGATTAGGTATGGACAGGGGAATTACTTCGGGTATGACCTAAGCGTAAACTACAAAATTAAGTATTTTCTTACGATAGAGTATAATGACATTGTCAATGTACTCAGCCCGCGGCGGATGATTCAATGGCAGAATTGTGCTATGGGCACCACATCAAATTATTACTCAGAACACACTCCATTAGCCGGTAAAATACACACAGGGAGCCAAAGTCTTTTCGGTCAGCCAGTGATTGTAACTTACTTGTCAGTATGGGATCCAAAAGATTAAGCAGGTCGACAGTTTCGTCGGCCCAAAGATAAGAACCATATGTGGCCGCACACAACAACAGGAGCTGCTTTGGGGTAAAGTATTGCTTTAACCGGTTAAGCACGCCAAGTTTTTTCGAGGGTGACTTCGGAACCGCACGCCGTCCGAGACGTCGACACCAAAACTTTCTAAAATGGTTAGGGGTGTTCCTGCGGCACCGTGCCAAAAGAATCCTTTTTGGCGGACAATGCGCAGATCTATGTCTTTGATGGGTTGAATTCGGCCAGGTTCAGTCTGTCTCATTGAAAAACTTACTCCAAGTTGTGTTTCATCTCTGCGATAAGTCTTATACGGCTTTCCGACACCTCGGAACGAAAGACATTCTCTCTGCCAGTATAACGACCATCTCCAGTACTGTCATCTACATAGCAATGAATACTGGGGAGATTAACCATATCATTGATATTCAGAATACACTGCGTGGAAGATAGCACTGAACCTTGGGGTAATACAGCATTGATAATTTTAGTATCGGAGCAACGTCCGTCGACAACGATTTGGATGCTACGTCCAAACAGAAAGGCTGGATACCCATTTGCAGAGCCCCTTGAGGATACCGTACTTCGAGAGTTTTGTTGAAGCCTGGAAAATTTAAGATAAAGTCTACCACCGCTGTGGTGGTCATGACAAAATCTCAGCAAAGTATCCAAAACGTATTTCCTGTGACCAGTTAGTATCAGATTCTCCATTTTGAACCGAAAGCAAAACGATGCTGCCAGCTATGATGCTGTTGTTGACGCTCCTCTACCTAACCGAATTTAAACAAAAATGTTTCCCATTGAAATTATAGTAACACTGATGAAATCATACGAACTGGTCGCTATTGAAAGTAATCGTAATGCTATTAGTAAGTTTATAATATCACGTTGTTAGCAATGTATCTCCGAGAGATATTAGGAGGAGGCCAATCTCAATGTATGATGAGAGAGTCCTTGATTTGTCTACAATTATTACTTCATTACATACAAAAGTAGGTACTTACAATACATATTTATTTAAATCCTAAGCTACATTTATCGAAAACGAAAGATTATTAAATATGTGATAACAAAAGTTATGGATACTTGCAATACGTATTGAATCTGTGAGTTTGTTTGTTGGTGGCAATCTCCGAAACTACACGACCGATTTTAAAATTTAATTCACTAATAGAAAGCCACTGTTTTCGAGTGACATAGGCTCCTTTTTATCACGGGAAAATAATAGGTTCGCGCAGGAAATGAGATTGTTTACAGATATCCAAATTGTGCGCGGGCGAAAATGGCTGAAAACGGCTACTTCGTTATATAAATGACGCATCGAATAAGAACCAAAGATAGGAGTGCAATAAATTAATGAAGTTATATTGAACTTGATGCTGATTACGTAAGAATCGGTTAGTGGCCATACGAATGTAATAAGAACTTTGCGAGAAACGTAAACAAACAAAATCTCACTCTAACAAAGCAAATGTAGTTCAACGACTTTGATATATGTTTCATTTGTGAGACTTGTGGCATTAAGATTAGTCCGGAAACTATTTTATCAACCTGTCATTTCAAAGATTGATAAACAATTATCGATAGCATTATACTAATTCAAGTTAAACGCGTTCTGTGACAGATTTCGCACTGTGTTCGTATGTTTGTGATGGGAATGTTATAAACAATAAAATGAAGATTCCAATAAAGTGTTTTCTCGTAATAGTGGTTGCTGTTAGCGGTGTCTCGAGTGAAATATGTGTTACATATAATTTCGAAGATAATTTTGAAGAGACTATGTATCTGAATTTTGGACTATGTGCTTCGTTATCCAATACATGGAGCTTGGAACATTATGATTCGATACTAGGAATTGATGGCCCTCATCCTAGTAGCAACTACTTTATTAAGCCAACCATTCAGATCGATTTCAGTTGTATTGCCTCAAACGTGTTAACAGTATCTCCTAATGGCGTGTTTGAAGTCACGTTATACAAAGTAGGCAACGTGATGCTTATTGTAATGCTACATGATGGTGGGACAACTGTGGCAACTATAATTATACAACCGACCGATCGGGATGGATGGCATGTCGTGCCCACCAGTGTATTAGGCACCGCCGGAAATGCAATTGACGTACATGTAAGTAAACAAGAGGGTATCATTTACGGATATATTAATTATGGAAATAACAAACGAGACTGAGATGAATTGAATTGAACTATAAAACGTTCTACAGAGATAGCAAACGAGACTGAGATGAATTGAATTGAATTGAATTGAACTACTACGTTCTATAGAGACGAAACACCACGAGAACAAACGAGACGTTTCCTGCAACAGTTAGAGTTGTAGGTAATCGATGTTTCGTTGATTTATATAATGCCTCTCACCAGTTGCCAATACCTTTCCCTTCTCTTCTATCGTCAACATAAGCGTATATTTTCTCAATAATACTCATCTTGATGTTAATATCCCGGTTGTGCTCTCGCGCACGAGGGCCCGGGGTCCGCCTTGACCATGATCTAGGATTTGGCAGATCAGGTAATTACAGTGAAGCGACTTCCATCTGCCCTCCATGACCCTGCTACTATGGGAACCTGACCAGATTGCATCATAGTTACAGTTTCATGCAGTTTCATCACGACGTTTTCCCTCACCGTAAGAGCATCGGGTAATATTCAACTAATCTATATAACTCAGAAAAGAGTCATTGGTATATGGCCGTAGCGGGATTCGAACCCGATACCTCTTGCTTACGAGTCGGATACCCCTAACCACTCGGCCACCGGCGCTCCCCAGTCTCTTTTCTCAATCATCATCACAGCCCATAACAGTCCACTGCAGGACTTAAGGCCATAATTTCCACGCTTGGCAGGCGGATTGGTGATCGCCGTGTAATAAATATAACAATGGTAAAGGTTGACAACTTAACTGGTGTATCGCCTGCGGTATGAGGGGTACAGAATGGGTGACGTCATATGACGTTTTGGGGCTGAGCGCGTGGGCGCGAGGCAGGGATTACAAGGGACGTTTCTCAGTGCGCCCGCGGACTCCACACAGCGCTGTTGGTTTTTTTGCTTCGGACTCTCGAAATAACGCACACGAGGTTAATTTACCGATAATAAATCCTGAGATGGAGGCTTGAAAATGTTTGTTAAAAAAATTTAAAGAAGCACAGGGGGTTCCGAAGTGTGCGCCGTGGAGAGGAAGGAGGTGCGCTGTGAGGCGCTTTTATTTTCTTGTCTCGAAACTAATCTTAAATGTTCATTTTTATATATTAAATCATAATGATTATCATATCAGCCGTAAGATGCCTACTGCTGGGCATAGGCATCCTCCAGAGATCTACACAAAGGGTATTCCGCCTTCCGCACACACCTGCGATCTTTACCAGATCGTCGGCACACCTAGTGGGAGACCTTCTTACGCTGCGTCTTCCGGTACATGATCGCCACTCGAGAATTTTCCTGCCCCATAGGCCATCTGTTCTGCGAGCTATGTGCCCTGCCTGCTTGGAAATTTTTCGCAATAGTTCGCTTGCGGATCTCCTCATTCCTGATTCGATCGCGCAATGACATTCCAAGTATAGCCCTTTCCATCGCCCTTTGGGCGACAGTGAGTTTTCTTATAAGGCCCACAGTGAGCCATAAAATAAATATGAAGAAAATTAATCTTACTTTTTTGCACCGAATTAAAAATCGAGATTTAGTTTTAAAATCAAAGATTAGGTTTCTCGTCTTGGGCTATTTATTATACTTAAGCTTGGGACAAGTTCGAGCATAATCTCGTGTGCATAATTTTTCCGAGGAACGCCATTAACTGATGTTTCGCGGAAGGAAATGCTCACTGCCCCGCGCCCCGCACCCCCACGTTCATTCATGAAAACTCACCCTCCCACGTACCTCACCTGCCGCAGGCGATATAACAGTTAAGTTGTCGACCTATAAACGCTGCTGCCCATTATCCAGCTTACGGAGACTCTAGATCTTTTGCCTCGAAAATATTTGTCGCTTTGTACGACACCCGCGAGTGTAAGGGGCTGGTGCTATTCTACTCTGCCGGACACCATGCGGCCACTTTTCTCAATATTACCATCAAAATAGTCTAGCTTGCCGGATTGGTGAAATTTTATCTTATTTTACAGATAATTTTCACAGGAACAACCATGGATGAAGATTCAATTTTATTAGTGGACTCATATCGCTATATTCCCCCTGAATATGTTGAAGAGGAATGTATAATTTATGACGAAATAATAAGGCCAACTCCAGAGGCAACCCCAGAGCCATCACCAGAGCCAACTCCAGAGGCAACCCCAAAGCCAACCCCAAATGCAACTCCAGAGGCAACTCCAGAGCCAACTCCAGACGCAACCCCAGAGCCAACTCCAGAGCCAACTCCAGAGGCAACTCCAGAGGCAACTCCAGAGCCAACTCCAGAGCCAACTCCAGAGGCAACCCCAGAGCCAACTCCAGATGCAACTCCAGAGGCAACTCCAGAGGCAACCCCAGAGCCAGCTCCAGTGGCAACACCAGAGCCAACTCAAGATGCAACTCCAGAGACAACTCCAGAGCCAACTCCAGAGGCAACCCCAGAGCCAACTCCAGAGCCAATTCCAGAGCCAACTCCAGAGGCAACCCCAGAGCCAACTCCAGAGCTAACTCCAGAGGCAACTCCAGAGGCAACCCCAGAGCCAGCTCCAGAGGCAACTCCAGAGGCAACTCCAGAGGCAAGTCCAGAGGCAACTCTAGAGCCAACTCCAGAGGCAACTCCAGAGGCAACCCCAGAGCCAGCTCCAGAGGCAACTCCAGAGGCAACTCCAGAGGTAACTCCAGAGGTAACTCCAGAGCCAACTCCAGAGGCAACCCCAGAGCCTACTCCAGAGGCAACTCTAGAGCCAACTCCAGAGGCAACTCCAGAGGCAAGCCCAGAACCAACTCCAGAGGCAACCCCAGAGCCAGCTCCAGAGGCAACCCCAGAGCCAGCTCCAGAGGTAACTCCAGAGGCAACTCCAGAGGCAACTCCAGAGCCAACTCCAGAGGCAACCCCAGAGCCAACTCCAGAGGCAACTCCAGAGGCAACTCCAGAGCCAACTCCAGAGCCAACACCAGAGCCAACTCCAGAGCCAACCCCAGAGCCAACCCCAGAGCCAACTCCAGAGCCAACCCCAGAGCCAACCCCAGAGACAACTCCAGAGTCAACACCAGAGCCTACTCCAGATTACATAAATATTTGGAAGATATTGACTATTTCTCTAATTGCATTGGTTATTTTACTTACTATGTTATTTTGTGTCGGGTTATGCTGTTATAAATGTGGTAAAAGAAGTAAAATCTTCCCAATGATAAAGATAATTAATAATAATGGTGGACAAGCAAACAGAGCTGTAGAAAATCCCTAAGTTTTATTTATTTAACGCAGTGACAAACGAGCAGACAGCCCACCTGCTGGTAAGTAGTAACTGTGCCCATAACGTCTACGAATCATGCATTTAGTTAGCAGTAAACAAAATTGCAGAACCACATGTGCGTAATTAATTAATAAATAACGAGAAATAACGAATAATATGAAATATAAAAACAACACAACAGGTTTTGCTCATTTCAAGAAATGTTTTACCTTATCTTACCTTTAAAACTTACGCAGTCACTTATGATAAAGTTGCTCTTTATTCGTTGCGTATTGCTCTAGAGTCGAGCCGTTGCTTTGCGAGGAAAGCAGAGTGTGAAGTAAACTTCATGTGATTTTCATTTTTAATTTATTTATTGCCTTCTTGCTATAAAAAGAAATCAAAAGTAACAAACAAGAACCCTGGTACTAACTAACTTTACAAAATTAGCCGTTTCACAACATTAAACTGTATAAAATTAATATTTTTAGAATTCAGTATTTTACACAAAACTTTTTTTTAAATATCTAATAATTTATAAGCTCTTAAAGCTTTATTTACATTAAAAGATATATTTATATAAATATCTGCCCCAAGTCCTCTGAATGTAGAAATGTGCCCAGAAGGCTGGCCGTGTTGCCCCGCTAGATGGCGAGGCTTATACGCTGTCCCAAATAGAGGCCAGCCTTCTGGTCATTACTAATGTCAACCAGGCGCTTGGCTAGTTTCCAATATAGGGAATATGCGCCTGGTCCCTACGTCCCAAGTTTCCTCGCCAAATGGCGCAAATATGTAGTCACCACCGAGACATGCATATTTGCGCCGTTTGTCGTTTTCTGTCGGCCCCTGCTTGACACGCGGAAGCTGGAAGATGGGACGGCGCGAGAGTATCGATGCACGTAGCATTTCAAACTAACGGCCGTCCCAGTTTCCAAGGCGTGAGTGTCATGCCGTCGGGTCTTTTACCGTCATCGCGGGCTAAGCCTTTGAGTTCCAGTACCGCGTGAGCACCAGCGGAGGCAAAGGCCCGGCAGATGATATCATTAAGGTCCGCGTGGCGTGGAATCCGTCCGGCGCTCCTACTGTGCGACAAATCATGGTGGCCGAGCCTGGCGGCCACAGTGGCAGTCGTGCGAAGCGCTGCAGGGCGCGCCAAGACGCAGGGCCGTAGCAATCCTGAAAGTAGCATGGTCGAGCAAAGTGCCGAGGTTTTTTGAAGACATTGCCTGAAGCCAGGGGCCCTATTCCCACTTGCCAGCAGCCAGAAGGCGAGCACGCTTTGCAGAGTTGGTAGTTGCGTTTGAAAGTTTGTTTCGCGCGAACCTACAGATCGGCTCGTCCCATAGCCGCTGCAAATAACAATTAGTGGGCTCTGCGTCCGGGCAAGCCAATTGCCCCGCGATTTTGGCCTCGGTAGAAAAGCCGATGGAAAAGTCCCTAGTTTGGACAATAATTTATCCGCTAGGGACTGCGAGCTGTGTACCGAGGACAAAAACGCCGGCAACGAGACACTAGACACTTTATGAACGCCCAGACCACCATAGCGAATAGGCAATGATGCCTGGTCCCAAGAAGAATTTTCCATATTGATGTTTAAAACTGATGTGAGTGTTGTTTCACAGTGTTGTCAAGGAGTTCTAAAAGAACGGGATGCTTCCAAAGATGTAAAACACATATAAATTTTGGTACAAAAAGGCAGTACCGGATTATAGCAAAAGCCATGTGACTGTTAATTTTGAGTAGGCGATCCGCAATTGAACTGAAATTTTTAATATTTTTGTCCACAAAATGTTTCAGAGATTCGTCGAAAATAGGTTACTCTAGAAGGTGAAGGTTAGTCTTGTCGACGACTGTGATCTGTGGGGCTAGGGTGCTAAATGCTGCTAGCTGACCGACAAGACTCAGTGATATACAGCTCACACTTCGAGAAATTCAGGTCCAGACCTATGGCACTGAACTCCCGAATGAGGAGCTGTAAATCCTGTAAGACAGTCTTCGCATTACCTCCTAGGGTACCGTCGTCCAAGCACCATACGTTTAATTTTAATTTTATTTTTTCAACTATGGGGTTGCCCAAGAGGTTCACCTTGCTGGCAGCCGACCGCCGAGTGCAAAAGGTGGCCTTTGTTTACAAGATTCATCGGTTGTTTATAACATTCCCACAGAAAATTATAGGCGGCCGGCATCTTTGATTTAACTTGGTTGAGCAAGGCGCCTCTATCCACAGAATTAAAGGCATTTTTTACGTCAACCTTCATCAGAACTTTACCGCCTTTATGCTGAAGGAACGTCCTGAGGGCATTAACGGTGGCTTTGCAGCCTCCTTTCGGACCAAAGCCTACCTGGATCGGCTGGAAATATTCTTTTAGACAGGGCGCAGAGAACCTGCAACAGAGCTTAGCTGTCAGGCGATGGTAGGTGCCAACCGCAATGGGACGATTCCTCGTCCTTTTTTTAAAGCGATTAGGTTGGCATCTTACGAAGTATCCTCAACCGATGGCTCTACCGCGCCTAACAGCATAATGTTCGTAAGCCCTGTAATAGAGTCCAAAAGAATATCACCAGCCTTACCAGAGCTCAGGAGATCCTCAAAGTGCTGCGGAGTCAGGCCGTCAATACCGCAGGCCGAGCCGGTTGGGAATGAAAAAACGGCTTGACGAACGGCATCCGCTGAAACATGCAGCGCAGAACCCGCAGCACTGGGGGCGTCTGGTAACTGAAGGTATTAAGTATAATTCTTAGTATATGTATAATACTTAGTAATAGGTATTAAGTATAAAGGCCTTGCCACACACAAAGCTCGGCGCGAGCGCGGCTCGGGCGCGGCGCGATGCTGGCGCGTTGCCTAGGCAATTATCGCGCCGCGCTATAGTTGCCTAGCAACTATCGCACCGCGCTCGCGCCGAGCTCACGCCACGCCGGCATCGCACCGCCATGGGTGGACTAACGAACAAAGCGGGAAAGGCGGCCCGCCCCGGGCCTCTGGTCCAGGAGGGCCTCCAAACGTCTCCAAGTTGCCTTGATCAAATCCTATACAAGGCTTTAAAATATGCTTAGAACATATCGAAGAGGTGGTTCGGAGTTGTGACAGGGGCGTAGCTATCGCCGTATCACTATTCAAACAGAATTAAGATCAGGGTCGAGGACCCCCTCCGCCAAAGAAGTAATTTTAACTAAATAAATAAAAACACTTAAACATACAAATGTAAACTGAATAAAAAGCTTGTAATATTACATAAAACTTCTTAAACTGGGGGCCTTATAAAGGTTGTCCGCCCCGGGCCTCTGATGGACTTAGTCCGGTACTGCCGGCGTCGCGCCAACAAAGTGTTGCCAATGTAGGCTATTTATCGCCATTTGGGGTATTCGAGATTAAAATTGGCGACGAAAAAATTGTAATGGCGAATTGTTTAGGCTATCTCAGGCTTTGGGATAAGGTACATAAATAAACATAAACTTAAGAGAGAAAACCCGACGGTTTCGCGGATGATTGTGGGTTCCAAGTACATTTACCTACTACTGCTCTTGCTGACACTAGCACCCATAGAGATATACATCTTGATGCGGTTGAACGAACAAATAACTCTGACGGTTACCGTAGTCAATAAAACAGCGCCGTCTACAGTGCCACAAAAATGTCTGACCGGGTGACAGCATCGCTGTTGTTGGCATTGACATTACATTTCAAACGGCAACACTTAGTTCCGGTTTTGGCCACCGGATCGAATAGGTTTGTCAACAATCTTGTCAGGCCGCCAGATATAACATTGTTAACGCGTACAAGAATATATGGACAGTGGTAACCATTCCAATAGCTATGTGTAATACGTCGTTGGATAGCTATTTTCAAGCTGAACAAAAGTAACTATGGCGCTTGTTCCAAATATTAGTCCGTTCCGGTTTATGCTGTACTAAACATATTACAGTAATAAGTATTTTTTTCTGTTCTACCCACATTTAATGGTCAGAACTAAATTCACGGTGTTATACCGCCAGTGCAAAGTCACATCGTGCGCATGCATGTAAGACGGCCAAATAAAAAACAATCAGATGGAGTGCATTGAATTTGATTGAAGATACCAACGAGGATCGAAAAAACTAAAATTATTTTAACAATCCCATCAATTATGATAAAAGCAGCATCAGCATTTTATTTGTGCGGCGCATTTGTGGCTCGCCGCGAGCACGTTGCCTTAACGAACAAACAAATGCGCAGCTGAGCAGCCTCACCGCGCGCTGTGAGCATCTCGCCGCGCACGGCGAGCATGCCTCGGGCTGAGCCGCTCTAATTCGTAATATCTTTACATTGTAAAGTAACGACCATTCGTAGACATGTCCGAGACGTCACTGAGACGACATTGGAGCTCTATTGCAGTTTTAGCTCCAATGAAGTGGTCCATTGCCTTTGTACAATGAACCGGTCCATATATAGAAGTCTTTGCTGGCAGCACTACATTACTTTAAAACTCAAATATAATATTCCTATCTGTAAACAGACTGATACTTCAGCTGTCACATCGACCAGACATTGTTTTTTTTATGTTTAAGTTTTCATGTGATATCACAGTGATATTTCCAGCATTTTACTGTGTGGGACGTTTATTTTCGAAATAAGTACAAAAACATAAAAGCGGCACGAAAACAGTAATATTTTGGGTTTTTCAAGCATGTATGGCCGAGTTTAGAGCAGATAAGTTGCTGTTTGATTTGGAAGATGTACAGCAAAGATTTAAACGGTACGTAACATGTATTCAGATAGATTTTGAAAATATTGAAATAAATGTGATCTTTTGGAAATAATTTGAATTTAAGTGGAATTAATGTATTTTGTAGTACTTATTGTTTACATTTATTTGAGGTTACAAAATTAACCGAAAAATATTATGGTAGCTTTGTTCGTTTTGTATTTTTGATATTTGTTGTTTGACAGTATCTAGATCTATATCCAGGCACAGTGCAATGTACCTAAGGCTATTCGGTGCTGGTGAAATGAAACCCTGCTGACCCTCGGTCAGAGAAACTTGAGAAATCTATTTTTAATTTCGGAAATCGTAGTAAATCATTATCACTGACTGGTCAAACAGTGACACAGAGAGACAGAACATTGCTAAGAGATTGACATTACAACGTTATCAGTGTTGCGGTTAATAAATTAATAAGGATATATACAAGAATATTATTTCTATATCCAACACTTCCCTTAAACTTATTATTTCAGCAATTTATCTATATTGTGACAGTTGAAGTAGGTACTCAGTTTGACATTAGGATTGTTTAGACATTGATTAAAACAGTCATGTATCTAATAAAACTCCCATTTGTTCCATTTGCTTCGAGTAGACATTATGACAATTTTGCTTTCCCTATATGTTACCTATCTATGGTCAATTATTATTTTCTATTACGTAGTGGGTTTATTGAAAAAAAAAAAAAATTATGTTTTTATTTTATACTTTTCGATTACAATATTTAAATTTCTAAAATTTTCATTTAGATGTGCACTAAATTACACCGTCTTTTAGGTGGTTTGATTTAAATTATATTAGGAAATTATAAAATTATACACCGATATTTCAAAAGAAACGTCAGGTCTTCAGGAGCTCCAGCAACATGTGGAGCGTTCAAAACATTGCGCGCGTTATTTTCTGACAGCTTATTTCAATAGACGAAAAAACGGGATAGCGAGGTTCATAATAATTGTAGAGTGAGCGAACAGGGAATATTTTTGATTTGTGTCTAGTCTGTTATGTGTCTTTGCCAGTGTCTACTGGTAGCCAGATTATATAAATTACTAAAAAATTCTACCATAAATATTTAAAAAACTACAAAAAAATTCTACCATAAATATTTAAAAAACTACAAAAAAATTCTACCATAAATATTTAATAATTTCACCTGGCAAGTGCGTTTTGACAAATGTCAAAGACACAAATACGTAAGAGTGGGTTACTTAAGCCCGCGGGGACTATTCTAGCGACAAATCCCGGTTCAGCCGCTAGAGATAAATCTGTTAGAAAAAAGTCGAATTTGATTCTGTATGGCGGTTAGTCAATTGTACACAAACAAGAAGAACTACGATCCATGGCCATGAAGTAAGCTTTGGGCAATTGTTCGTCTATTTTATACTGAACTGAAAATTGTGGTGGATAAGATTGAGCGCAATTTTCTGTGCACTGTAGCGGGTACTTAAACAAAACATCTATATCAGCGTTAGACTCTAGCCATCGAATTTTTGCACTGTAGAATTTGTGCTCTATGTTACGGTATCATTAAAAGTTTGTCTAACTCGACAAGTAAGTCGTACTGAAATGTTTTGATTCTGATGTAGGAGAGTTGTGCCCCCTCATCCTACCTACGTTAGGGGGCCTACCTAGGGAGCAAAATTTGCAGTGTGGTGTCCAACAGAGTAAAATAGCATCGCCGTCCACACTAAGAGGTGTCGTAAAAGGCGACTTATTTCAGAGGTAGGGCGTTACTTTTCCAAGCTTCAGGTTTTTACCTACCTTATATATACTCTTGCAAGCTAGCGAGTGGAGGGGAATAAAAAGTAAGCCTATATTCGTCCTCAGGTTCTAAATTATCTGCGTAATGCACCAGTCAAATTAGGAGGAAAGATTCGGACTGTTGGTAAAAAGAAACGAGTAATTAACCCGCTATTACGACATGCGGGAGTATTACCATCCTAAAAATTCAATTCCCCGAATAATGGAGCAGCCACTCTATGTGTGCTGATTTTCATAGAAACGCGGTGGCCAAAACTGGAACTGCGGAAAAACAACGACACTTACTTTTGAAATGTATTTGAACTGACATATCAATCCCAAAAACAGCGCCGCCGGTACCAGGTCTGATAAGTTTGTGGCACTGCACAGCGCAGGCTCGGCGCCGCGCTCACGCCGGCCTGAGCGTGGCCTGAGCGCGGCGTGAGCGCGGCCTGAGCGCGGCGCGATGCTGGCGCGTTGCCTAGGCAACTATCACACCGCGCTCGCGCCACGCTCGCGCCGAGCTCTGTGTGTGACAGGGCCTTAAGAGTTGATCTTAATATAATACTTATATTAAGATTAACACTTAATTAAGGGTGAAATCACCACAGTCTTCTCAAAACTCTTGCAAAGAGTAGTAGCTTCTAGCCAATAAATATTCGTTAATTTAAAATAAATTAAACTCATTCATTTTTACGGAAAATTACAAAACCGTTGGTGTTGGTAACAAAAGTCTCTTAGGTATAATGTTAGTAGTCATTGAATTTAAATTTAAATAAGTTACAATAACAATAATTACAATAATGTCATGTCACAGTCTCTTTAATTATCAATTATTTGGGTAACAGGTTAACATGCAGGCGTATCCAGAGGGTTAGAACGGGAGAGTCCCAGTCGGCGATCGCGCTCAGGATGGTGTTGCGAATGCTGCGCACCCGCTCCATCATAAAGGCATGAGCTTGCGCATTATGACATGGAAGCCATCAATCTACAAAATCTTGGCCGCCTCAACAGCATCCTTAGCGCATTATTATACTGAATACGAAGAGCGATATATGCCCTCTGCGTATAATTGACCCACAGGCTGCAAGTGTAAAAGGACTTAAATACGCTCTGTTCAGCGTTACCTTCACTTTATTCGTACACTTTGCAATTCTGCGGACCAGCATATTACATAGGACAGTCAATAGCCCTTCGCTCCCTCTCTATGTCTAGGTCGTCTTTGAGATCATGTGTTGTAGTGTGTAGTAGACTGATGTAGTTTTCCAGTTTAGGCTGATGTCGATATTAATGCCTAAAAGGCAGTGACTATCTACTATTTCCAGAGGAATATTATTAAAAGTAAAATCTATATATAGCGCGCGCTTTTGATATGTTCGGAATTGTATCAGTTTTGTTACATTAAAGTTAATTATTATTCAAAAATTCAAAATTCAAAATTTCTTTTTGGATTAGGACACTAAATATCTCTTTCAATCGTCAAAAAGGAGGGGGGTAGGAAAGTAGGAAGGAAACACACAGTGACACGCTGACCGCATGAGCCCTATGGCCGTAGATAAACGTATCCCACGCCAACCACGACCGAACCGTGCTCGACAATGCCAGGCAGAGCCGGAACGTGTTCGATATATGTATTATATAGGTATGTCTAGTATAATTAAGAAAAACCACCTATAACTACAGCATGAGTAAGCCAGTCCACCAAGGCAACACCCGTCCACGAGTATAACGCAGGGCCCAGTTATCGTCCACTTCAACCATATTTGAGGGAAAAGAGCGACCCGGCCCCCACGCCACCGCCAGATAGACTTTTAAGTGAGCGTGCATCACACATGCTGCATGTGATAGGTATTCGCTCCCACAGAGCCTACGTTAATTCTTCTTTTTTAAACATGTCTTATGTACTAATACATTATTTGTCTTATATACTATCTTAAAAGTAAATACCTGTATAGAACAGCAGTTCAGTCCCATGGAATTTTGTCATTTACATATTCAGATATACTATAATAACTTTTTTGACATAATTTGTTTTTATAGAGACTTTAATTTTATTCAATGGTAAATTCTGAATACCTGTTGGAATCTTATTATAAAAGCGTACACATTGACCCATAAATGATTTGTGGACTTTGGCAGACGACAAGCACCAGCAACAAGCTTATCTTTATTTCTCGTATTAATATTATGAACATCACTATTCTTCTTAAATAAGTGTAAATTTTTATAAACATACATTAAGTTCTCATCTTCTTTATATATATAATTCTTCTGTGAGTGTGTATGTCACTGAACTACTCTCAAACGACTTGACCGATTTTGATGAAATTTTTTGTGTGTGTTCAAGGGGATCTGGGAATGGTTTAGATTCACACCTAAGGTGTAGGGTAGGTGTAGGGTAGGTGTAGGGTAGGTGTAGGGTAGGTGTAGGGTAGGTGTAGGGTAGGTGTAGGGTAGGTGTAGGGTAGGTGTAGGGTAAGTGTAGGGTAGGTGTAGGGTAGGTGTAGGGTAGGTGTAGGGTAAGTGTAAGGTAGGTGTAGGGTAGGTGTAGGGTAGATGTAGGGTAGGTGTAAGGTAGGTGTAGGGTAGGTGTAGGGTAGGTGTAGGGTAGGTGTAGGGTAGGTGTACGGTAGGTGTAGGGCAGGTGTAGGGTTAGAACGCTACGCGAACGAAGTCGCGCCGGGTCCACTAGTATATATATACAATATTGGGACGGCATTGTTATTATATCAATATTCCTGAATTTATCTCTTAGTGAAGTTCTAGGTCTCAATTGATAAATCGCGCGAATAGCCTTTTCTGCAATACAAATACATTGTGCCAGTCGGCAGCGTGTCCCCACAGCATATGCCATAGGCTATAATACTGTGGAAATAACTAAAGTAAACTAATCTTGCTGTAGCCTCGTCAGAAATACCCCGTATTTTCTTTACAGCATATGCTGCAGAACTTAGCCTTTTCGCCAATTTATCAATGTGAGGACCCCATTGCAATTTATTATCCAGAGTAAAGCCTAAAAATACTGTAGAATCAACAAGACTCTAATTTTCGCCTTTTATTTGTACATTAGTGGGCACTGATCTAACATTTGGCTAAGAGAATTTGAAACATTTTGTCTTCTTGCCATTCAGTAATAAGTTATTAACCGTAAACCAGTTTACCACTTCTGCAATAGCCTTGTTCACGTCTTAATATGTTAATTGTTGTCTTTTTACTTTAAACACTAAAGATGTATCGTCCGCGAACAAGGCAAACGGGCCCAAAATAGATCCCGGGGGGACACCCATAGAGACAACAGACCTCATAGATCTCTCTCCGTTCACATCAACTTTTTGAATTCTATGACTCAAGTATGAATTTAGCAAGTTTAGGGCCAAGTTCTTTATTCCATAATGTTGTAATTTCCTGACCAAAATATCATGATTAACGCAATCAAAGGCTTTGGATAAAACACAGTAAACCCCTAAAGCATCACGTGATCCCTCCCAGGCCCCAAAGATATGTTTAATAAGTTCAATACCTTCAATATGATGCAATAGGTTACTTCCATAAAAATGAGCTTTTAGTTGATTTAATATGATTTTCTCAAATATTTTACTTAGAGCCGGTAAAATTGAAACTGGTCTAAAATTTGTAGGATCCGTTGTATTACCAGTTTTCAACAATGGAATAACTTTACTGTGCTTCATCAGGTCAGGAAATTCACCATTATCAACACAATTATTAAATATATTCGCTAAGTGGACAGCAATAACATCAATCATACATCAATCATCATCAACATCATACAGAGCTAATAATTTTTACTGACATACCTACCATCAATGTCGGCAGTTGCTTTCATTTTTATGGTTTTAAAAGCCTTAATTATATCTTGAGGTGTTGCATGCTCGAACTTAAAATCGATTACACTCTCGGGTATATTTTGTTTTAACAAGGATTCAGCGAGAGCAGGAGACGAATTTAAGGATTTCGTAGTTGACACTGGAATGTCTGTAAAAAATTTATTAAATGCCTCCAACAACTGTAACTGTCCTGTAACAACATTATCATTTATCTTTAAACTGTACTTAGTATCGCGATTTCTTACTTTTCCAGTTTCAATATTTATTATCTGCCATGTGGATTTTACTACATCTGTGCTATTTTTTAGTTTGTGTTTAACGAAATTCGATTTAGCTGTAGCACAAACGCGTTTAAATAACTTCGAATAATGTTTAACATACTCAGCAAATTCTACGCTATTATTAATTTTTGATTTATTTTATGTACTTTAATTACCTTGTTTTTTTTTAGTACCTAATTGTCGTGTCGTGGTGTCTACGTGTAATAAATGTCTTCTTTCTTTCTTTCTTTCTTTCTTTCTTTCTTTCTTTCTATTATTATACGCCCGTTCTGCATAGAGCTCATATAATTTATTTCTACTCTTATGTATTCCTGCTGTCGCCCAATCGCTAAACATAAGTTTGCTGTTTACTGCCTTCACCTTTGGTTTGAATATACTATTACTTTCAGTTTTTGTCATGTGTAAAACTGAATTATAATATTCATTTGATGATACAAAATACTTTAAACTAGATGATTTCTCTATAATGTTATTTCTAAAACAGTTTAGACGGTTGTTGTTAATTGGTACAAATTTAATAGTATTTTTTGTTTCTTTCTTTATATTAACATTAAACACAGCTAATTGACCACAATGATCGGATTGCAATTTGTTTATTACAGACTGGCTGCATGCCTGGATATCACAAAAAATTTTATCTAGACAAGTTGATGTAGTACTTGTTATGAAAATGAAAATGAAAAAGTATTTATTTAATTAGGATTACGTTAATTAATCTCTTTTCAAAAGTCAAAAATCTAACGGAAAACAAAGGGAAGTTATCATACACATTTAAAAAATATTTGCTATTCGATGAGTATTCCACATCAAATCATCCTCACCCAATTTACAAAATTGTAAATTTATAAATATCTTCCTATTTCGAAGAGGAAGTAGTACACCATACATTTTTGTCATTGCCTACCAGTATATTTACAAGACACGTCTAATAAATCTATATTAAAATCTCCACAAACAACAATATTTTTATTACAATTGCTAACTTTAATAAGGGCTTCATCCACAATTTTCTCGAACAAATCAAATGATGAAGCCGGAGGTGTGTATACGCTCATTACAATAAGTCGCTCAAGTTCTATACAGCAGATCGTTCAACAGACAGCTTGACAATATCAGTGCGTTCCTTGCATTTTAGGCAATTACGAGCAAGTATTAGGGAACCTCCATGAATTGCCTGCCCTCTTGTAAACGAACTTGCAAGTTTATGGTTGTTAAAGTCAAATATGAGCTGGTGATCTTTTAACCAATGTTCAGTAATGCCAAAAATATCAACATTCTCACCGTTCATGAATAGCTCAACTTCCAATTCTTTATTCGTCATGCCTTGGATATTTTGATGTACTAAGTTAACTATACAATTTTGTTTATTATTATAATATTTAACTTTACGTACATCCAAAGGCTTATTACCACTATTTACTAATGACTTTATGCCAGAGCAGTTCTGTATATTCTGACAAATATCAAAAGATTTACTGTTCAAGTCTAACAGTGGACTGTTATATGCTGCTGCTATGATACAGGACGGCTCCTTTGTCTTACATACTAGTTTAAACAGTGACCCTTTTTGTTTATTAACAAATCGGCACTCTGGTCATATCTACCTACGGTAGGAGAAATCAATAATTTAATATGGTACGCTAACATTGTAGCCAGTTTGACTTTGTACCTACGTCGAAGATACATAGTATCTTCTGTTAAAACCACTTTATCTGTAAATTTATTACAGTCTAAAAAGGTAAATGCGTCTTTCTGACTGCAAGTCAAATTATACATCAAAGTATTCAACATCTGAATACGGTCATTTTCAGTATTATAAAAAAAAATTTACGAAGGGAAATGCGCATAATACAATTTTTCCTGCAGACAATCCTTGCAACGCTTCAACACCCTTGATTATGACATATTTTCGTACTTTAAGGCTATTATCATTATCATTTATTTATTCATCAGATTCACATTATGGCTACATTTTCTTAAAACAAAAAAGTATACATAATTGAATGATACGTCATTTAAAATGAAAATTAATCTAATTTGTAGAAGGTATTGTCCGTTAATATAGTTTTGAGTCGTGACTGGAATATGGACACACTCGTTATTTCTTTAATGTCATCGGGAAGTTTGTTATACGGGCTGTCCCAGAAAGAGACGTCCAAACGATACCCATCAATAGGCCAAGTGATGATAGTAATCAGAAAAATAACATAAAAAACAAATCCTAAGTACTTACAAAGTTGTAGTAGTTTTGTATAAACCTAAAACTATAAAAATTATTAAATTTTTACAACACTTATATAAAACGTCAATATGTTGTAGACGGTCATGAGCCTAGGCATAATAAATTGTGACTCGGAAACGTGATGACATCATATTCGGCGCGCGGTCGTAACGAACACTTTGCATTCGACTATCGACGAGACAAAAACTGGAACTAGCTGCTCATCCATTGAAGAGTGAAGAAGTCTTGATTTATTGCCTCTCGTCACGTGGCCTTCCTCCAGAAAGGAGTGTGAGTACGAACTGCTAGAATTTGTAGGGGTGCGCATATGGAAAGACCTTAAGGTACCTCATTGTTTCGGTCGAGACATGACAATGTGTGGTGTCGGGTCTTCCACTGACCCACGGGTTTGGTAGTCACACATTATTATCTGCTACTGAAATTATCCTAAATTCATCCTAATCTTTTATTGTTTGCTATTTTTATTGTAATTACGCTTTATTATCTCAATACACTGTTCAACACTTCGGATCATCTTTATTTCCACATCACTATCCCGAAAATACCTTCTGATGGATC
The DNA here is from genome assembly GCA_905147135.1 of Blastobasis lacticolella. Lineage (NCBI taxonomy): Eukaryota > Metazoa > Arthropoda > Insecta > Lepidoptera > Blastobasidae > Blastobasis > Blastobasis lacticolella. Next base: position 16,349,118 of record LR990053.1, on the reverse strand, counting down.
TCGCCCCTGCTAGAGACCTGCCCTAATTTACGACAAATATTATAAAAAACTAAATACCGCCAGCACCGGGGTGAGGCCCATGCGGTGGTTAGGGCTGCAGAGACAGGAACCTCCTAACGATCCTTGATTCAACCATCTAGCGAGAGACTTTTAAAGTGTTAGTCGAGGCTCTTCGCAATGAGACCGTTCACTGAAACGGCTATCGGAACAATGATCGTCGAATCAACATCCCACATGGCGGTCACCTCATGAGCCAAGTCTTATTATAAAATTGGCTACTCTGCCAGACACATATACACCAAAACACGTCATCCAAACGAAAATAACAGTTATATCTGTAAAAGACGAAAGGTCATTGCATCAACAATACGATACTATGAAATCGCATTGTTTTATGAAAACCCGTTGTTTTAGTGCCTGGCGTTTGTAATCTTTTATCTGTGACTAATCGGAATATTTTTTATCTTTTATTAATAAACGTTGTCCATATTTATATAAACTGACAAGTTAATCCGTTGATTAGGTATCGACAGGGAAATTACTTCGGGTATGACCCATGCGTAAACTCCAAAATTTACCAATTTATCACGTTTATAATATTAACAGCTAAACTCTGTTTTAGTGCATAGTGGTTTCTCCCAACTGTGTCAATTTAAACTAGTTCCAAAAAAATCACCAAGTCAGTCGAGAACTCTGTTGTTTAATGTACCGGTGCTCTTGTTGGTGACAGGCTTTCGCTGAACTTTAAAGTACATTTTTCCATACTTGGCATAAGCAGTAAACAGACATCACTCGATCACAAATCATGACATTCCGAAAGAATTACTTTTTTTCTTCTTATTAATAATAGGCTTGCATTTGACCTCAACTTACCTGATGGAAAGCGACGATGAGGTCGAAGATGTAGCATGCGTGCCTAGAAGATACCTATTCACTCTTGATTTGAATACCCCAAGGTTATACTTACTCAATTTAAACCACCACTATTAGTCGTAGACAATAGTATACACATACGCAATAATTTCCTCTAAAAACTGCTAACCTTTCAAATAACATATTTTAGCCAAAATACTAATTCTCACAAAATTCCCGGTCACCGATTATCAAAACGAAATGCTTTGGAATTTCATTGTAGGGATGGGATGAAGGAATGAAGTGATTGCAAATTTTCAGTTTTTTGGTAAAATTAGAAATTATTTATTTATTTAACTATTTATTGCACTCAATAAAGAAATACAGATATATAACATAGATATAACTGACACAAAAAATTATGTTTCAAACGTATTGTTTACTACATCGTTACTCCCATTGGTGGGTCATAAATGTCGCATTCCTCTCCACCATCTTCGCGTGGAATATACCCATATGAGTCCATTAACAAAATCGAATCCTCGTTAATTTTTGTCCCTTCGAAACGTATCTGCAAAAAGATCATTTTAGTAATCAGTCCTGTTGGTCCATACACATCTATGTGTAACATGGGAAGAGTCTCGCTAGATTTTAGACAATAAATAACGGAAGCCCAAGTACGACAGTTTATGCTGCGTTTTTTATTCTAACCAGATTAAATAATGGTTACAATATTCGGTCGCCTAATATGTAAACCCTCACAGTAAGAGCATCGGTTCGTGTTCAACTACTGTACTACATAGTCATTGGTACATGGCGGCACTGAGATTCGAAACCGGTACCTCGGATTACTAGTCGAAATGTTGGAACAGTGGTGTAATGAGTATGGACTCTCAGTTAATCCAACGAAGACAGAGATGGTAATGTTTACGAATAAACGGCTTTTGGGTTACTATAGACTACCCAGTCTCTTTAAAACACAACTTACTCTATCAACGGAGTAAAACATCTAGGAGTAATACTTGATAACAAATTAAACTGGAACAACCACATTGAATCAAGGTACAACAAAGCTACAATATCCTTCTGGCAATGCAGGAGGATGATAGGGAAGATCTGGGGATTATCCCCCAAAATCATAATGTGGCTATACAAAACAGTGATTAGGCCTATGTTCTGCTACGGAGCGGTAGTATGGTGGACTAAAACCAAGCAATCCACCACAATAGCAAAGTTACAAAAACTGCAAGGCCTGCCTGCATGGCAGTTAGCGGTTGCATGAGGACAACCCCAACTGCAGCCCTGGAAGCTATGCTCAACCTAACACCACTCCACCTTCACGTACAACAAGAGGCAACAATAGCTATGGTACGTTTAAAACACTCAAATCTATTGAACAAAGTGCTTCTTCCGCATACGGAACTTGACTAAGATGAAAAAAAAGGGTACCAATGATGGAGGCCATTAGTGACCGAATATCAAAGCAGGTAGAAACTGTCAAGAAGTACAAGATCCAACCGTACGAGGACCCACGGGAGAGTCAAAACATACGAGAAGTAAATATCTATACTGACGGGTCCAAAACAGACTCAGGTACAGGTTGCGGAGTTTTCTCTGAAGACATATAAACATCAAAATAGCTGACCCACTGGGTAAGTACAACACGATCTTTTAAGTGGAGTGCACGGAAATCATCCTAGCTACACACGCGGTACGGGATAAGAAGGTAGAACAACAGCCTATTAGGATCTTATCAGACAGCAGGGCAGTACTCATGGCCCTTGAAAACAACAACATAACCTTGGGGCTTCTACTCGACTGCCGCAAATGCTTAAATGAGGTATGTAAAACAAATCTCATAACCCTACAATGGATTAAAGGACACAGCGGATCGAGGGGGAAGCAGCTGACGAGTTGGCCAGAAGAGGCTCAAGTACAAAGCCCACAAGCCCGGAACCAATTCTACCTATGCTATTTGCATGGACCCGTAACACCTGGTGGATAGAATCAAGGTAAAACATAACCAATTCTGGTCATCACTAGAGGAATGCAGACAAGCCAAGGAGGCTCTACCGAAAATTAACCCTACCCTTTTTAAAAGGCTCTTAAAACTACCAAAAAGTAACTCCGTCTGGTAACCGGAGCTTTACGGGACACGGTCCATTTAATAAACACCTCTTCACCATAGGTCTCACCGACAGCCCCCTTGTGCAGAGCCTGCCTGAGGGAGGAAGAGACAGCAGCACATATCCTGCAGACATGCGAGAGGGTGGCATCATACAGTCATGAGCATCTTGGACAACCACAAACCCTTCCAGAGACGTTTGTAAAACTGAAAGGGTTGCTGCGTTTCCTGGAGGAGTTGGGATGGCAGGAACAATAGGGTATCTTGGAGTACATGATATCCACGCAGAATGGGCGCGAGTTCGCCTGAATGCGGAAAACGGCACGGATACATCTATCTATCTACTAGTCGACCCCCGAACCATTAGGCTACTGACGCTCTTATTAAGCTTAGCTATAAATAAATAACCAAGTAAAAAAACCGCAAAAAAAAAAGGTTGTTTTAACCTAAAGTACCCGTGTACCAAACGGCTGTCCTGTAATTCGATTTTCGGTTTTCTATCAATATTTGTTGCGTACATCGTCCACTATATTAATCACCTCAGGATTATATTATTGACCTTTAGTTGAAATGAAATAAATGCTGTATGATAATAAAGACAAACATGGTTATTTTAAATATTTCATAAATACCATCGTATGTAACAGTCATCGTTTGGATTTCAATTATAACTGTAATAAACAAATCAAATCAAATCAAAATTTCTTTATTGTGTAGCATATCTATCTAAACATATCTCTTTCAATCATCAAAGAGAAGGGGGTACGAAAATGGGAAGAACATACAGTAACATGTTGGCCACCCCAGGACGGAGCACATCCACTCTATGCCAGGCAAATGCTTATTTACTATTGTATTAAATAATTCTAAATACATTCTAAAAATGCCTTGGATTCTGGAGAAGGCCTTTGCCCAGCGGGCGTCTTCCGGCTGATATGATGATAATGATGATGTGCCTTAGATTAAAGAGAAATGAAAATGTGTATCTGAGCTGCATTATCTACTAACATGTATATCCAACTCGTTAGCAATCAAAATTCCTTTAAGTAAAGGAACTTGTTGTACTTGCCATTCATCGGGAGCGGTCAAATGTATTTGGATATCTCCACTATATCTAATTCCTTCAATGACAACTATTTGTACCTCTCCTCTTTTGTACCATATAAATTCCAAAGTCCCACCACGAGACATGGCAGTAGATGAGTTGGAAACCATACAACTTAAATCTGTTAGACTCTACGTAGTTGGTTCAATAAAGCTTCCAGGATAAGGAGCATCTATACACAAAGAAACATAGCCATGTGTTGGGTACGCCAGCACATTTTCCGAAATTAGGATATACAGTTTCATCAAAGTTTTCTTCTTAATTAAATGTGAAACACACTGTTTCACTAGACACAGTATTAAATACACATAGTATCACTACCAAATATTTAAATTTATTATGCATTTTTTATATTAAAACAGTCTCCGAGTGTACAGTACTTCACACAGTGCTTGACTCGAACAATTCAATTTATATACTTAATTGGAGTTAGCCATTGGTTACCTTATCATGAATTAGATACAATTTGCGACCAATCAGAATTAGTATAAACCTTGTCAAAGTGAATCGAAAGGTAGCTAACAAGCATGTTAAAACCACCAATCGCACCACCAGGTGCAAAAAGGGACATAGTACTGCGAGTAATCTAAATTAGAGATGAGACTTGAATAACGTTTGATTCGAATGAAGACGGTCAAAACACGACTCGAATGGGATTTTATGTTCATTCGAATCATCAAACTGTCAAGTTGATTCGAATCCATGATCTGATTTGAATCCGCGAGCAGACTTCATTTTTAAAACATTTCTTATTTCTTTTTTTCTCTTTTCTCAAAGTTACATTCATTCCATTCACAATTAGATCTATCTTATCTATTCAAAAAAGTATCTAAGTATATTTTTCCAAATTGATTCGAATCATCATATCTGTTCGTATTGATTCGAATCGTCTAATCGATTCGTATTGATTTGAATCATCAATCAATTCGAATCAAGGATCAGCTCGAATCATGATTCGAATTTTGGCCGGGTGATTCGAAATGAATATTCATTTTCGATTCGAGTCCCATCACTAATCAAAATGCATACAAGTCAATGAGTGCTCCTTGATATCCACGGCAAACGCGACTCGCGCACTGCGCCACAACTTAAAGATTTTTTACATTGTTGTTGGCACTTTATTGTTTGTTGCATTGATCGCTGCGTCGATTGTCAGCGAGCGATAGTGATGTGGTGGTGGGGGGGTCGGTGTCATAGATAAAGTACATACAAAGAGATTACGTTGTACTGTACTTAGCGATTATCGCCCGATGTAGGTGCGCACAAAACCGTGTATTGCTAAAGCCTTTGCTCCCTCAGCGTTGGAGCCTTATTTTGGGGGGTACGGGGCGGGGCCCAAGCCGGGAATCGAACCCGGGACCTCTACCACGCAAAGACCTACCATACTTCTTGAATGATCCCATGTCATGGTACAAAGGAAACACTGTGGCTGGGAGCTCATTCCACATCCGAGTCGTATGAGCGAGAAACGTTCTTTCGAACTTTCATGTTGTCACCACTATAAGGTCTACGTAATGGGGATGAGTACCCATCCCACGGCGGGTGGTGCGATTGGTGGTTTTAACATGCTTGTTAGTATGCGATCATCGACAAACCGAACGGCGCGCCCCAAAGATTGGATTATGGCTTATAGTTAGCGTAACCCTGGTCTAATATTGCTATATCTTTCTACTCCGTGAAATTGTGCTGCTGTATGTCTCTGTTAATTAAATGAACTATTATTTTTATTAGGAACAATTCTCCATATGTAACCGTACCTGTGTCTTATAGAGCAACAGGCGCTGCCCTGGGGTGCAGAATCGCTTGGACCCGTTAAGCGCTCCAAGCTTTCTCGAAACTAGTTTTGCCTTACCTTGCTGGTGACTCCGGAACCGCACGATATCCGTTATGTCAACACCAACGATCACGATACTTTCTGAGATGGAAAGGGGTGTTTCTTGGAACTGTGTCCCCGAGGGGTTGAATTCGACCAAGTTTAGTCTGCCCAACTGAGCAACTTGCTCCAAGGAGTATTCAATGTCTGACACACGTCTTATTCGGCTTTCTGACAACTCGGAACGAGAGACTACTATCATCAATATCTGCATCTACGAGTATGTTTGACGTATGTGTATGTGTGCCTTCACTACATTTTAGCACCAGAGTCCAATCGAACCCGGGATCTCTCCCACGCAGAGGTCCCGGGTTCGATTCCCAGCCGTGCAGAAATAGAAATGATGAATTTTAATTTCTGTTACGAGTCTGAGTGTTATGTATAATAAGTATGTATATAAGTAGTTTATCAGTTGTCTAACACCTATAACACAAGCTTTGCCTACTTTGGGGCTTGATGACGCTGTGTGCATTATCCAAGCATATTTATATTTATTTTATTTACTTATGTTAATATAAAGCCGGGTCGGATAGCCAGTTCATTATGAAAAATTAGATCGAATCACGTCACTAAATCGTAGTCTATGGAAACGGTATCGTTGTCTATGGTGCGGTATCCTAGAGAGGAATGTCAAAAGGTGCCGCGCATGGGCGCGCCGTTAGAAAACAATTGGGACGACGTTCACTGCTATATTACCGTGGTTATATGATGTCACCGCCAGGAAACAGCACAGGAGTACAGGTGACTATTGTAAGACTACATTTGTACGAATAATCTTCTCATCCGGTATTATTTATTTTACAGATAGGTAATTACAATGGAGCGACTGCCTTTGATCTTCGCGACCGGGGAACCTGACAAGATTGAATCGTTACACATTCAATCGCCTAAGTATGCAGGTTTCATCACGATGTTTTCCCTCACCATCACTAGTGCATGCCACTTGGTCACTATTAAGTACTTAGCTAAGTTTGTAAGTCAAAATCTATGTAATGCTACATTACATATTTATGTATGAGTGTGTTAGATATAAGGTATTTTAGTATGTTTTAATTGGTATTAAATATTGTGATTAATAATAATTAATATTTCAAAATACTTTTGTTAACATTTTACCAACTTTAGAACGAAGTGTGGTGATTTCTGAACGATTGTTTGTCTTTGACCAGTTAAGTACTGTTTATGAGAAACTTCCTTTATTAATTATGTAATCAATTTAAAATAATTTTAAAAGTATTGTAAAACATTAAATTAACATCTAATCATTCTATCAGTAAATTTAGAAGACCGGACATGAGGATAGAAATAACATTTCCGACTAGAAGGTAGTATAAAGGTTCAGTCAAAAGACTGGGAGGGACTTTTACTCCAGAGCCGGCACAGAGTTAAATACAAACTTTCATTGTATTATTGTTGCTTTATATTTTGTATTGGTTTTATTTATTTATATAATCGTTTATTTATTGAATCGTACGTAATACCAGTGTCCCATTTTTAAAGGATAAATATTTAATTATGTGATCTATGATTGTGTCATAACATTTGGTTAGAATTTTGTATAAATGTGACCTATGGTTTTGGGTGTTTTATAAAATCTCGTTTAATTCAGCTAATGTTGTTTAAATAAATACCTCATTTTATAATGGATTACATTGCTTATTACAATATACCTAATATATTTAAAACATGCTTTTGTTTAATTAAATAATGTCCACTAGAATCATACGTTATCCTAGATAATATATTTTCTAATAAACTCCTACACAAATATCAGCCTTGGATACTTTATCATCATCTGAACGACCAGTTCCGACTTCTGCCAGGGTCTGGTTACCAAGTATTACTTCTCCACTTCGCCCAGTCTCTCTTAAATACGTTATAACCTATGTTCTAACAAATAACACTACCTCCAAGAACTATATTTTACATGACATTGATATCTATTCATTAATATGCTCTTGTTTACTTAATATAGCGTTGTCCATATATTTCACTGGGGTTTTGGATACATACTCACACTCTGTTATTATTATGTAGCATAATGACTAAAATAAATGATTGTTCTAATAAAAGTCACTGTAGTTATAAGTAAGACATATATTAAAGCTGACAAGAGCATAATTGTTAGTGATACTCAATAAAAAGAAAAAAAAGAAGAGCATCAGTTAGTAGATAATAGGACAGAGGACTATACACTATGTATGACAATAGGACAGAGGACGTTACACTCGGAAATAATAAGGCAGAGGACATACTTATTCGTATCTGTATAACGTATTCTTCGTTTAACAGATACAAATACATAAAAATACTGAAATCTATTTCTTACTTTGCGCATTAAAAAAGGTTTTTTTTTCAGTTACATCCATTCTGCCCTCAGAGTCCTTTACTGTGGGCGCGATTAGGGATTTTCAATAATTCGGAAAATGTATCGATATAAACATTTTCAGATACATATATGGATAATTTATTAAATTAATATATGTAAACGGAATATACGTTTGAACAAGAAATTGTCTATGTGTATTGTCTAAGTGTCTATGTCTAGCCCGAATGATTAATGCTATGCTTAAGTGGCAGTGGACAGGGCACATAGCTCGCAGAACAGATAGCCGATGGGGCAGTAAAGTTTTCGAGTGGCCACCACGTACCGGAAGACGGAAGTGGTAAAGATCGCAGGGACCAGCTGGATGTGGAAGTATGAGGGAGATATATTAGTAAATAATATGATTTTTTTCCCCTTTTGCCTTCTTATAGGGGTGTATTCCACTTACTAATTTATGTTCTGTGAGATTTAGCAATCAGTCGGTCGATCTATTTTATACGGCTTTCGAACGGAAGTGTTAAATTTTTTTTAACATTTACGTAACCCTTCAATTTCTTGTTTGACGACCATTCATCAGCAGTTTACATTAGACCGAAGATTTGTTTTACGTATTTCCGGTGTAGGTATTTTTAAGGTTTTAAGGTTAGTCTTATTAGCTTTAATTTCCAATCTTACCATTTCATCTTACCTTGATTTTATAGGAGAAATGTAAAAATTTATAATCAACAATTTTATTTATTTAAAATATTTCCCTATACTGCATAGTATAATGTAACGCTTTCAATGTATTAATCGCCAATATACATTATCATTTGATCCCGAAAATTCAATCACCTGACTGTTATTATGTTCACGGGACAGTTACAAAGGAATATAGCGTGTAATTTTGAAAGTCGTTTTGTCATTTTGCATGTCAACTATGTGTTCTTTTAATCTGATTTCAAAGCTCTTTTTTGTTTATCATCTCTCCGATTATTCGAAGTCTATCTGTTCAGGAGCTACGATGCCACAGACAGACATACACCTCCACAGATATGTAGAGCCCCAGAAACACAGACACACACGTCAAACTTATACACCCCTTTTTTTGTTGGGGGTTATATAGTGAAATCTGGCAAAACTGTTAACATTGCATAACTTTACATTTGAAATAAGAATCACCATTTCATCGATATAGTTATCGACGCGTTCCCCTCACTATTGCAGCGCGACCCCTCACGACCGTAAATTCATACGTCCCCGGCGGCTAACGGTTCCGCGGCCATAACCTGTCCCCGCACTGATTTACGTCACAGCCATGACGTCACCTACAAGGTCAAGATTTCCGGCACGATTTTCGCAGAGGCACAACACAACGCCTTTTACCCTTATATTGTTAAGTAACGGTTTTGAATCTAGTGCAGTTTGTGAGTCTGTAAATATTCATAGAATATAGTTTTAATAGTTTTTTAATTTAACATGATTAATAATTTTAATTAGTTTTTTACTCTCTTATGTATTGAATGTATTGCATCTAAAATAACGTCCATTTTTGTATTACGGCTTTTGATAATCGGAGCGACGCGTGACATAATATAAGTGATACAAAAATGTAAAGTAAAGTAAAGTAAAGTAAAACACATTTATTACACTCAAACACACCTTATTCTAGTTACTAAATTTAGTACAATGTAATAAACGCATTAGATATAATCATAAAACACATTTAATTAGATTGATTCAAATTAGATCATAAAAATTTTATTGTATTTGAATATCTCACAGCTAACAACAATAATATAAGTACAATAGCATAACTTCTATCAGCCATTTACGAGACACCATAGATAAATTTCACAAATTGACTTTAAAGAGGTCTAGTACATTGAAATATTTAGTGTAGGGGGGCGGGGCCCGCGGAAGACCAGCGCCGCGGCTTTGGCCACGGCTCATGCTGAGTGAGGTCCCTTTATCGACCGGGAGGGCGACAGCACGGTAATGCCAAAGTGTTTAATTAGAAAATTATGTAATTATTTTGTGATTTTTTAATGTTTTGATTTGATTTGATTTTTTTAAATTGTGTGTGTTGCGCATATGTTGATGATTATTACTTGCAACATAAATTTGTGTCTGCGTACCCTAACTTTATAATCAAATATAAAATTGAACTATATAGAGCGTCGGTGGCCTAGCGGTTAGAGTATGCAACTTGTAAGCCAGAGGTCCCAGGTTCGAATCCCGCTCCGGCCATGTACCAATGACTGTTTTCTGAGTTATGTACATTAGTTGAATACTAACTGATGCTCTTACGGTGAGGGAAAACATCGTGATGAAACCTGCACATTCACACATTCAGGTGACTGGATGTGTAATCATGATCCTATCTGGTCAGGTTCCCCCGGTAGCAGGGTCATGGAGGTCAGATGGCAGTCGTTCCACTGTAATTACCTGACCTGCCGAATCCTGGATCACGGTCAAGGCGGACCCCGGGCCCTCGTGCGCGAGAGCACAACCGGGACATTAACGACATGTTTTTTTTTTATTTATTAAATTGTACTATCTAGTTCATCTAATCTGAAACTATAATTGCTTTTAACCGGTATTTTAATCTAAAGAATGAGATGTCTTTTGTGGTTGATTATCAACATAAGAGAAAGAACTTTCGAATGAGCAGTTGATTCATATTTTTTTAAACGCCTGATGTAATTATCGAGCAATTCTTAGTTGAAGACGTTTGCCTTTATAATTTTATATACTTATCAGTGACAAACGAGCAGACAGCCCACCTGATGGTCAGCGGTAACTGTCGCCCATAACATCTACAATTGCTACATTTAGGTTACAGGTTACAAAAATAAAGTACCGCAGGTGCGTTGTCATTGTGAGGTCTAATATGAAATGCCACATGCCTGTAATTTTATTTGAAATTGATCTTTGAGTATAAAACGCAGATGGTGCTTTTCTCATGTTAACAAGTCAAGGAAGAAGTGTAGTTCAGAATGTAATAATCATAATAATAAAAGGTTTTTACGGGGACGGCAACGCGTGGGTGATGCCTCTGGTATTGCAAACGTCCATAGGCTGCGGTGACTGCTTACCATCAGGCAGGCCGTAAGCTTGTTTGCCACCATGGTGGTATAAAAAAAAAATCATAACGCATCTCAGAAATACATAATCAGGCGGACCCTGGGCCCTCGCGTGCCGCGCGGGGGCGCAACCGGGACATCAAGATGATGATAATGATCTCAGAAATACATAAACGTGCAATCCATGAAGATGTATCTACGATTCAAACGATTCAAAAACCGTGCTTATAACGACTGTTGCGGATGCAACAAAAAAAAAAAATCTTTGACTTCTTGAAATAGGCGATTTATTATACTTTCGCTTGCATTTTATTACACTAAGTGGATCTGCGTAATGATTTGGTGGCCGTTGCGATAGAAGTATTGATGGCAATTGACGGCTGTTAGCGTTTTGTAGGGATGTATTCTTGTGTGCGTGAGTGGGTGTATAGATGCGTTTGCCGTAGTGTGAGTGAGTGTGCCGTGTGCACCACTGTTGAATCTATACAATTAAAATAGGTGGCTGCGGCGCAGACAACGACCTTACACGTTTCAAAACATTAATACAGAGCTAGACATTCCCTCGAATCAACGAAACAAGTATATTTTTAGCTGAATGTGATATACGAACGTGATTTTAACGAATATGTCTATCATAGAACGTAGGTATATTAATATTATTAGCTAATTAGTGGACTCTATTCAACAAGTATATTTTTAGATGAATGTGATATACGAACGTGATTTTAACGAATATGTCTATCATAGAACGTAGGTATATTAATATTATTAGCTAATTAGTGGACTCTATTCAACTCAGTCTGGGCGAGTTTAATGTAGAACTTCTCTCGCTAGCTCCGCCAATCAGCTTCCATTCTCATTCAAATTCCACGATCCGCCGAGCAGGCTCCAGAACCAGGTGTTGGCATTTAGTCTGAGCCATCGATGTGCGAAAGATATTATGGGGAACCCTTCTTTGGATATGCTACCGAGATGAATAACGGGAAGGATTGGTATAAAAGGAAAAATGAAGTTAACTTTAGAGTCTATATTGACAAATACACATTATTGATTTCGCCATTTTTTATTTAGTTTCAGTTAGTTAAATTTTCAATATTGGTTAGTTTTTGTTGTGTTGTATTGTTATAAATAATCATTAATGTCCCGTTTTGCTCTCGAGAACGAGGGCCCGGGGTCCGCCTTGACCATGATCCAGAATTTGGCGATCAGGTAATTACAATGGAGCGACTACCATCTGACCTCCGTGACCTTGCTACCAGGGGAACCTGACCAGATTAGATCATGGTTACAAATTCAGTTGCCTGAACCTGCAGGTTTCATCAATGTGTTGTTATAAATAAATAAATATTAATATACTTGGACAATTCGCAGCGCGATCTAACCCCAAAATAAACAAAGCTTGTGTTACGGGTGCTAGACAACTGATAAAAAACTTTTATCTACACTCATAGCGTAATGTTCCAATTATATATTCGAAAACAGTCGTTTAAGGAAGTGTACCATTAAACGACTTTTTTCGAATATGTAATTTAAGAGTGCGTAATTGAACTGCGAAATACAATTACGCCAGTCTATAATAGTAGTTTATGCAACTGTCATATAAAGAGGGGTTTTGACACGAGTATTTTAATACCTAATTATATGCAGTTGAATACACTACTTTATATACACTCATATTTTTATGTTAAAATATCGTACCTATAATTTTCTCAACTTTGCTGCAAGTAAGCTGCGAGTCAGTTCTGTTGTACGACTATCTACGCGTCGAGGATATCAAGCGGCGGGAAATTCACTTTACTACTTTGACATTTATCTATTTATTTGTTTCAAACAAGAAAAAACATTCACAAACACAAATTACAACAAATAGAAAAAATATTCTATTTATTATACATTAGGGTCGGTCATTTAAAATGGTCGCTCGGGAAAAAGATAAACTGCCCTAAAAACGATTTCAAAACACACTCTATTCTACTTTCACACTATATTTTGTTTAATAAGACATTGAGTGTGAAAGTAGAATAGGGTAGAAGTGTTTTGTTTAAGGTTGTAAGGATATGGAGTTTTATTGGGTATGTTTGTTCAGGATAGCTACGAAAGAAGCTTGTAAATGTTGCGAAAAGGTTCAAAATTTTGGTTTACAGAAATTAGACAAATGGTGATCGCTCTTGCGCTATAGAGGTTTCTGTTGAATAAAAATCCTGATTAAGAATCCATTTACTTTAATTTATAAAGAAAGAAAGAAAGAATGAAAACATTAATTACAAAGGATGCCGCGACATGATTATTTGCAAAACTATTAATTATATTTGACACAAATGAAAACGGTAAATAAAACACCGGGACAGTGGCATTTCTTGTGGGCATCCAGATAGATAGATAGATAGATTAACTCTTTATTGCACACAAAATTACAGGAAAGAATATTTAACAGGTATATTTAAACATTGTGGGCAAAGGCCGCCTTATCGCTACAAGCGATCTCTTCCAGGCAACCCTTGTCTAGAAAGAGAAAAAGATACAAATCAGTCAAATAAATAGACTTTCTTCAGCATTATTTGTTGCAGCGTTGAGGCCGCTTGCCAACCAATTTACCAACCAATAGGCATTATTTCACTATCACAGTCATCAAAGGTACACTATTTAAAATAAAAGGTACGTATTCCTTCATTCGTCCATGATCAAAACCAGATTTCTCCGTGACAATTGTTGGTGATAGATGGAGTAATGGTGTATGGGTCTAAAGAATCCTGGGTCGCCACCCCATGAAATAAAGTTGAGTATTAGATATGAAGAGAGTACGAGTATTATAATAATAAAATAGTATAAATACAAATTTTGGTTGGAATGTAATTATAAGTAATTTTATTTAGTGAAGTTTTGACAATATTTTTTATTTTTTTATTTGACTAGCCAGGCGTTTGACCGCCACTTCACCTGGTGGTAAGTGACGATGCTGCCGATGATGGAGCATGGCTGTCTAGGAACAGCCTATTCACTCTAGTCTTGAAGGCGTCCAGATTATATTGATCAGGGAACACACTCGCAGGCAACGCATTCCACTCCTTAGCCGTACGCATTATAAAAGTCGAGCCAAAGCGGCTCGTGCGGATAGCTGGCAGATCCACGACATAAGGATGAAGCGCTCGCCCGGATGAAAATAAAAAAGAATAAATTTAAAACTTTATTAAAAAAAAATTAATACAATATTGAGTAAAACTTTCATTCACTGTACTTAGGATTGTACCTAGTAGTGGGGTTTACGTAGATAACTATGTTGTAAGTAGGTACATACATTATTGGTTTATTAAAATATTTTATTATTATATTGTTATTATTTTTATTTTTGTGATTAAGAGAAATAATTTAAATCCCTATGCTAATTAAAATAATTTCGAAGGGTTATGATGTGGTGTAAGATAGGAAATAACATTATAAAAAAATTCTCGTCTTGGCGTTAATGCCCCGGTTGTGCTCTCGGGCACAAAGGCCAGAGGTCCACCTTGACCATGATCCAGAATTTGGTAATTCAGGTAATTACAGTGGATCGACTGCCATCTGATCTCCGTGACCCTGCTGCCAGGAGACCAGATTGAATCATGGTTATACATTCAGTCGCCTGAATGTGCAGGTTTCATCACGATGTTATCCCTCACCGTAAGAGCCCTCGCAGACTACAGACTTTTCTATCGGCCGACAGTTTAATCGGATTGGGTTGCTAGCGCGCACACCGAGCCACCTAAATAGTTTAGCTGGTATTAAGTGCGCAAACTAGCCAATAGTCAGCCGACTCTTCCTCCCACAGTTCACGTCAGAGTACTCTTTTAAGTTTTATTTATAAATTGCAGGTCTTTTTTCGACTTCCTCAATCAAATTTACGACTGACGTTTCTTCAATCAACGATTGAGAAGCCATTATTAAAAAAATACACACGACCATCCGGCGCTAACGCTAGGAGCGAACCGAGTCGGCCGACTAAACAATCTTCGTGTGTGCGTGAGTGAAAGAGAGCCAATACTTTTTTAGAGTCGGCCGATAGTTGGCGGATAATTTAGTTTGAAGGCAATCGGGAAGCCCATTAAACTTTTTATCGGCCGATTCCGAATCTTTATAGTGTGCGCACTTGCATACATCTTCGTACTGATTAAGACCCCGATTAAACTATTGGCCGATAGAAAGTCTGCAGTCTGCGGGGGCTCTAAGAGCATCGGTTAGTTGTCAACTAATGTATATAATCAGATAAAGAGTAATTGGTACAAGGCGGCAGTGAGATTCGAACCCGGTACCTCTCGTTTGCGAGTCTGTTATCTATCGCGTAACTGAGATAACCGAAACTTACATTGTATCCACTTATCATCACGTAGATATAGCATATTTAAATAGACGTAAGATTGTCTTATGTTAAAACCTTATAGCGTTCTTCCAACGAATGAATATATTTCAGATTAGCATAAGAAAAATGTATGCTCTATTTGGTAAATAAATAATTTATTTATTTATTATTATTATTATTGTTAAACTGAGCAGTATTACATTATACGCCTGTATCTAGCCACATAAGATGACCTAGCTTTATTACTAAGATATCCCCTAAAAAATCAAAAACTGATCTCTACAAATTAATGATTTCGTGTTTATAAGTTTGGATGTTGGACATTATCTCCGAATCTGGATCGATTTCGAATTCTTTCACATATAGGAAGCTACACTATTCACGAATGTCAGGTACCTTTCATCATGAAAAATTTAAAAATAAATAAATAAATAATCGTGGACAAATTCACACAGCGCCATCTAGCCCCAAAGTAAGCAAAGCTTGTGTTATGGGTGCTAGATAACTGATACTCTACTTGTATACTTTTAAATACATACTTATTATACATAGAACACCCAGACCCGTAACAGAAATTAAAATTCATCATTTCAATTTTTGCCCGGCCGGGAATCGAACCCGGTACCTCTTGCGTGGCAGACGTGGCAGATGTTGACCACTGAACCACTCAGGTCGTCAAAATAGGATCCCGCGGGATACTTAAGTGTTCACAGAGATCCGAATAGCGCGCGGTTTAAACCCGCGGAGTCTCCTAGTTATACCATAAAAGGAAAACCACATCCTGTTATTTCTGGAATCAGTGGTCCTAGTGAAACTAGATGCAACCCTAGTTCTGTGCAGTTACGTTGCTATCATGTCTGAGTTTATTCTAAGTCGGAACTCTTGCAATGTAAATGCTGTGCCCAAGTTTCGAGTTTGCTCTTGGTCAGCGACCAACCTGCAGACCGGCGATGTCAAATCAAAATTTCTTTATTGAGTAGGACATTACATGTCTCTTTTAATCGTCAAATAGGAGGGTGTAGGAAAGTAGGAAGGAAACACACAGTAACATGTTAGCAGCCCCAGGACCGGAGCACATCCATCCCACGCCGATAACGGCCGTACCTTGTCCGACAATACCTAACAGAGCCGGTCAATACCCGACATAAACTATATATCTTTTAATAATCTGTATGATGGTGGCAGAGATTTCATGCAGCCAACTAATACTAAACTTAAAATTAAAATGTTTATTAAAATAAACATAACTATTAAAGGTTGAACGAAATGTAAAATTAAATATTTATAGAAGTTGGCACTATGTTCCATTATTATTACAACCTCTAAAATGGTTGAAAACGATTGAAAAATACAAGATTATCCAAAACAACGTACCCAGTGTTTATATCCTGCTTGCTAAGAACCTATTTTAAGCGATTATCAATTACCAAAATTGTCGGGGTACCATCTAGTGAGTGGTTAGGAATGCTTAAGATACCTATTGGAAAACTGCTCATTAAATATGAGAGATTTCATTAACGCACAGGCAATATTTAAAATCGTAAATAACGGTTAAATAAAGACCGAGGTCATTGAACATTGAAAGTAATAAGAATCATTCCCGTTGTACCCAAATAAAAAAATGGGAACGTGCAGTGTCGAGCGATAATACAAAGTATAACCGGACTGAGTGAGTCACCAAATCATATTAGGATGTGCCTATGATTATTTTCAAGTACGTATACCTACCACAATAGCTTTCAATAATATCACCTATAATTACGACTATCTTGGGAGGCCAATTGGCGATGAACAGATGTCCGATAAGATTACGGATTGCAATCGGCGGCAAACATAGAGGGAACAATTTGAAATTTAAATCTGCACTTGAACTTCATTAGTGAAATTTATAAATTACATATACAGCGACGTAGATAGATATTATCGATATTAATGTAGGTATGCACTCGTTTAGTCGGGCGGCTCCGATTCGAACGGGATTCCCCGCTATGCCTTACCTCTCATTGCATCATGCACACGCAAGAGCTAGAGCTAGAGCTAAGAGGATAACACACACATACATTAAACAAAAATACGAACATTCACACAAACACACGCACACACACAAACACACACACATACAGAGAAAGAATCTTATATGATATTTTAGAGAGAGAAGTTTATATTTAGTTTTAGTTTTAATTATGATTGTTTTTTTTCTATTTGTATCTTATGGCTATATTAATTATCAAAATTATAGATTGCAGTTTTGTAATTGGCATTAAAACTTAATAATGTAACCTTTTTGAATAATAATTTATATGCTGTAAAACTGTGAAATAAATAAATAAATAAAATAAAAATAAATGAATAAATAAGAGCCAACAGCTTGTGACGCGTGGATGGCGAAGACCGGGCGAAATGGAGAAGAAGGACTAGGAAAGAGCACCAGGATGATAATGATATGATGGCTGCATTATACATAGGTATAATATAAGGCTGGCCAAACCAATTTTGAATTTGCCCCCAGTACATCGGTCGGCCGGCTGGCCAATATGGCCTCGACTGCCAGTTGTGGCCCGGTGCCTTCGCGGCCTAAGAAATGATGCCCACTTAAAACATCTATTGGCCTAGCCTTAGTATTATACATAAATAGACTCATAAATACGCCTTTTAAATCTGTCCCAGACTTTTTTCTTCCTTACATACCCCTGCTACCTACAAGTATTTACCAATATCTTTTTATAACACTGCAGTTGAACAGTAATCTACTGAGAGAGGGTCCCCTTCCCCCCCATGCATTAAATGTGTGGTGGGCGTACAATCTGCAGCTGACTTTATCTTAAAAATATATTCCGACCGATTATTGACGGTTATTCACCAGCGAATTCTTTACCTTTTCGTTTAAATATATATTTTTTATATTATAAAGTGACGATGTGTCCGAAGATGGGGGGCATGCCTGTCTAGGAACAGCCTATTCACCCGTCTTAGCCGTCCAGATTATAATGATCAGGGAACACACTCGCAGACAACGTATCAGAAATGTCATTCTCTACCAAATTTCTTGTCTTTGATCATTCCTAATTTACTGCAACATGACTCCCTTATCTTATGCTATACTATGCCATGCATTAAATTTATCACAAGGTTTATGCCCAACTGGCGGCTACATTTGGAACAAGGGGGAAAACGTGGCCCATTACAAATCTACTGCTGAGTCAATAAAGAATAAACTGAAAATATGTTATACTACCTGGCTCGCCGCGACTTAGTTCGCGTGTTGCCCTACCCTATATATCTTCCTCTTAAATATTTTTCTCTGTTGAATAAGCATTGAAATCAGTTGCGTAGTTTATAAGATCTAAGCGTACATATATACAGAGGGACAGACGGCGGGGTGCGACTTTGTTTTATACCATGTACAGAAGAATTACCCCGTATTCTGCCACACAGCTCATGGCGCGTCGTTGGTAACCCGCGGGATATTGTAGCAATATCTAGATGTCCGTATGCATCAATGATGCGTTACAAGCTATTGCGGATAACTTCCTAGCTTCACAGGCGTGTGGGAGCTTTAGAAAAAAATGTATAGCTCATTTTTGGTATGAAGAGGTTACACTTTCACTACACACGTTATCGGGTTTGTTACCACGGTTAGTATTGTTTTTACCTCGATATTTCGACGAAGTTGCATGCGTCACCAGTTGACTAGTGGTAGAGGTAAAAACAGTACTAACCGTGGTAACAAACCCGATAACATGTGTAGTGAAAGTGTAGTGAATAACCACGAAAGTCTTAAAACCTATAGTATGAGGAGGTTATTTAATAACTCACCTTATAAGTGGAGAAGGAGCAATCGAGAAGTGCCCTTATAAATGCCTAATAAGTCGGATACTGCCTCCAGTATGGTGGCAATTTGCAGATAATTGATTCGCCAACGTCAATGCGATAAGGCTCTCTATAATTATCTGCGTGTGGTTTATCTAGGCAATTGAATTGGTAATACGATTGACTATATCTATCTTGACTTAGAAGTGCCGATAACTAGTATAGTAGGTAGGTATTAGAGGTTATTCATTACAATAGCCCTGTGCTTGATGGTTTTGCCATAACCTTTTTTTGGTTTTCGATTGATCAATATGGAAATAATGATCAAACTTCGTTTGTATGGAGCCCGCTTTCTTTCCCTAATACACCTATACAATAAACTTAACTTACTGTTCAGCTAGCACATTTACCACATATAAACAGAAATAGAAATAGAAAACATTTATTTACACACAATAACACCACAAATACATTACATATTGACTTAGTAAGGGTTCGAACCACTGACCTCCTACAACACAGGTGTCATTTTAGGTCAGTGGCTCGATTGACATGAAACAAACAAAATTAAAAAGTTACATAAAATTGCACAAACAATACCAATAAAAACAAACAACATGAAATTATGAGACAACTAGACAATCATACACGAATAAAAGAAAAATGAAGAACGGAGCCGTTGCATGTGGATGTGGTGTAATGTGCAAAAGGGACCTCACTCAGCTGCATGCCCTGGCGGAGACCAGGGCGCTGGTTTTCAGTGACACCTGCTGAGTGAGGCACATACACAGGCACACAGATTTCATGAATGACGACCTTGGTGGCTCAGTTGGTCAACATGCCGTCTGCCAGACGTCCCGGGTTCGATTGCCGGCCGGGCAGTAATCGAACTTTTACGGGTCTTGTTATATGTATAATAAGTATGTACTTAAAATATATAACAAGTTAGTTTTCTGGCACCCATAACAGCTTTGCTTACTTTGGGGCTAGATGGCGCTGTATGCATTGTCCAAACATATTTATTCATGATTGCCAGCAGTACAATGACGTTCTGTGAAAGGCTCGGGCTTATGTTCAGCGGCTGAAATTATTATGTATTCACAATAATATTTTACCTACACTCATAGCGTAATGTTCCAATTTCATATTCGAAAACAGTTGTTTAAGGATACACTTTTTTCACGCCAATCTATAAAATTTTAAAAAATTACTTTTCGATACAGCATTTCCCATGCTAATTTCATTACAGCTGTAACGTAAAATAACTTTTTAATCATTATGCAACACTTTTATTTTTTTAATTTTTGTATGGCGCCGAGACACGGCGAAATGTAGGCTGAATACCGAAATGTCTTTAACAAATTCAAAATTCAAATATTCCTGTTTATATTTGTGTGTAATTATTTTCCCGCTAAACAGAATATTTTTTCTAATTGTTGTAATTTGTGTTTATGAATGTTTTTTCTTGTTTGATGCAAATAAATAGATAAATGTGAAAGTAGTGAAGTGAATTTCCCGCCGCTTGATATCCTCGACGCGTAGATACATAAGTTGAAAAAATTATAGGTACGATATTTTAACATAAAAATATGAGTGTAGATAAAGTAGTGTATGCAACTGCATATAATCAGGTATTAAAACACTCGTGTCAAACACCCGTATTACCGTACTCGGCTACGCCTCGTATGATAAACAGACACTCAATACCCCCTTTTATATGCCAGTTGCATAAACTACTATTATATTATTAATATTGATGATAATGAAGTCAAATTTACACAAATCCGCATATTACAATATTCTAACAGGATTATCTTCTAAAACTGATTAAACACGTTTTTTATATATTTTTTATACTATGCAGGGACACGTGCTGACAGCCTAACCTGATGGTAAGCGGTAACTGTCGCTTAAAATATCTACGATTTATTAATACATGCATTTAGGTTACAAGTGCATTGTAATATTGTATTTTTTTATTTTTTTAAATTTAGCAGTTTATTGCACACAGTAAAATAGAGAAACATCATGCATATAGACGACAACAGGCACTACTTATTTAAGTGTGTTATTATAGGTACGAAAGGACCCGGCTCGCAAGCGAGAGGTAACGGGTTTGAATCCCACTGTCGCCATGTACCAATGACTCTTTTCTGAGTTATGTCCATTATATTCACAGCCCGTAACAGTCCACTGCAGGACTTAGGGCCTCTCCCTCGAAAGGGGAGGTTATTGCCATAATCTCGGCGCTTGGCAGGCGGGTTGGAGACCGCAGTGTTTAAATATAATAATGGAAAATGCTGCTGCCCATTTTCCAGATTACGGAGACGCTTGATCTATTGCCTCGAAAACATTAGTCGCCTTGTACGAGACCCATGAGTGTAAAGGGTTGGTGCTGTTCTACTCTGCCGGACACCACACGGCCAGTTGAATACTAACCGATGCCCTTAGGATGAGAGGTGACCGAATGTGTAGGTAACCATGATCCAATGTGTTCAGGTTCCTGTGGTAGCAGGTCAGATGGCAGTCGCTCCACTGTAATTACTTGATCTGCCAATCCTGGATCATGGTCAATGCAGACCCCGGGCCCTCACGAGCGACAGGACAACCGGCACATTAACGCCAAAATGATGAGATGATTTAAAATATGTAACGAATATGTGGAATAGCGAATTTGTTGAATGGCAGCAGTTGTGTGGAATTAATATTGTGTAGAATCGCGAACAGGAAGAAGCGCGTTTGTGTATAATTGAAGACTGTGTGGAATAAATAATGTGTTGAATGTCAGTTGTGCGAAATCCATATTGTGTAGAATCACGAATAGGTAGAATTGCTTTTGTGTTGTACATCGATCAATCCCGATACGTACACCCGTATTTACAAACAAAGTAGCGTTAGATACTATACGAATTAATACTACATTCGCGAGCAAGCAAATTGATTCACCCTATCCCACGGCTATCAGACCGCGCAAGCCGAATTAAACTCGATTAGGTATTAAAGTCTGATTTGTGACACCAGAAACGTATGAGCGTATTTGGAAAAATATGGCGTGAATCGATTTGCTTGCTCGCGAGTTTGGTAACTGCCTAGTCGGCTGGAGCCGACCAACCGTCAGTTGCAGTTGATACTAATCCTTACACAGTATAAAATAAAGTCGCTTGACCTAAAGCCGCGAGACCTCATATTAACGGTGTTATTGGGAAAAGTTTTAAGCCAAAGACATCTAAGCTAGGACATGTGTGCCCGCGACACAGCTCGCGCCGCGACAGAGCGTTTGTTTCCCTCTCTCAATACTAAGATGAAAGAGATAGTAGTATCTACGTCGTACCTTTTTTCGCTTTTCAGTATATAGAGTACAGTTGCGCTAGCTGTGCAGTAGATGGTAATTCGTACATTGACCTGTTACCTATCTCTGTTTCTCCCGCATAAATATATTTGCATCACGCTCTCGCGATTCAAGGACGCGACTCAATCAAAATCAAAATCAAAATTTCTTTATTGATTAGGACAATAAATATCTCTTTCAATCGTCAAAAATGAGGGGGATAGGAAAGTAGGAAGGAAACACACAGTGACACGCTGACCGCCCTATGACCGTAGATAAACGTATCCCTCGCCAACCTAACCGTGCTCGACAATGCCAGGCAGAGCCGGAACGCTATATTATATTATATAGGTATGTCTAGTATAATTAAGAAAAAAAAAAAAAAAAAAAAACACTTAAAACTACAGCAAGAGTAAGCCAGTCCACCAAGGCAGCACCCGTTCACGAGTATAACGCAGGGCCCAGCCATCGTCCAATTCAACCATATTTGAGGGAAAAGAGCGACCCGGCCCCCACGCCACCGCCAGACAGACTTTTAAGTGAGCGTGCATCACACATGCTGTATGTGGTAGGTAGTCGCTACCACCCTACTCTATCCTATCCCTTCCCTATCGCTACCTTACCCCTACCCTATCCTACCATTGCCTTAACCCTACCCTACTACCTTACCCCTACCCTACCAGTATCTTACCCCGACCCTACCACTATCTTACCCCTACCCAACTCTATACTACCTTACCTCTATCTTACTCCAACCCTACCCTACCCTACCCCTACTCTAACTACTACCCTACCCCTACCCTAGCGCAGACAGGAGACACCATGTGTGGGAGAGGAAGGAAAATTAACGCCGCTTCCAAGGTGGTTCTCCGTGGGGAAAAGAAACGGCAAGAAACCCACAGAGCCTACGTTAATTCTTTTTTTTTTTTAAACATGTCTTATGTACTAATACATAATTTGTCCTATATACTATCTTAAAAGTAAATACCTGTATAGAACAGCAGTTCAGTCCCATGGACTTTTGTCATTTACATATTCAGATATACTATAATAACTTTTTTGACATAATTTGTTTTTTATAGCGACTTTAAATTTATTCAATGGTAAATTCTGAATATCTGTTGGAACCTTATTATAAAAGCGTACACATTGACCCATAAATGATTTGTGGACTTTGGCTAGACGACAAGCACCAGCAACAAGCTTATCTTTATTTCTCGTATTAATATTATGAACATCACTATTCTTCTTAAATAAGTGTAAATTTTTATGAACATACATTAAGTTCTCATATATATATTGTGACGGCATTGTCATTATATCAATATTCCTGAATTTATCTCTTAGTGAAGTTCTAGGTCTCAATTGATAAATCGCGCGAATAGCCCTTTTCTGCAATACAAATACATTGTGCCAGTCGACAGCGTGTCCCCACAGCAGTATGCCATAGGCCATAATACTGTGGAAATAACTAAAGTAAACTAATCTTGCTGTAGCCTCGTCAGAAATACTCCGTATTTTCTTTACAGCATATGCTGCAGAACTTAGCCGTTTCGCCAATTTATCAATGTGAGGACCCCATTGCAATTTATTATCCAGAGTAAAGCCTAAAAATACTGTAGAATCAACAAGATTCAAATTTTCGCCTTTTATTTGTACATTAGTGGGCACTGATCTAACATTTGGCAAAGAGAATTTTAAACATTTTGTCTTCTTGCCATTCAGTAATAAATTATTAACCGTAAACCAGTTTACCACTTCTGCAATAGCCTTGTTCACGTCTTCATATGTTAATTGTTGTCTTTTTACTTTAAACACTAAAGATGTATCGTCCGCGAACAAGACAATTTCATGGGTATCTTTTACAAAGTACGGTAAGTCATTTACATAAACAAGAAACAAAAACGGCCCTAAAATAGATCCCTGGGGGACACCCATAGAGACAACAGACCCCATAGATCTCTCTCCGTTTACATAAACTTTTTGAATTCTATGACTCAAGTATGAATTTAGCAAGTTTAGGGCCAAGTCCTTTATTCCATAATGTTGTAATTTCCTGACCAAAATATCATGATTAACGCAATCAAAGGCTTTGGATAAATCACAGAAAACCCCTAAGGCATCACGGGATTCCTCCCAGGCCCCAAAGATATGTTTAATAAGTTCAACACCTGCATCAGCTATTGAACGACCGCGAGTAAAACCGAATTGTTTATGATGTAATAGGTTACCTCCGTAAAAATGAGCTTTTAGTTGATTTAATATGATTTTCTCAAATATTTTACTTAGAGCCGGTAAAATTGAAACTGGTCTAAAATTTGTAGGATCCGTTGTATTGCCAGTTTTCAACAATGGAATAACTTTACTGTGCTTCATCAGGTCAGGAAATTCACCATTATCAACACAATTATTAAATATATTCGCTAAGTGGACAGCAATAACATCAATTACAGAGCTAATAATTTTTACTGACATACCATCTCCTGTGTGTACAGGTCAATGTACCTACTAGGTAATTTCTATCTACAGGACGTCTTTGGTTTTAACATGTATAGCAGCAACTTTGCTACCACTGATTCGAGCAAAAGGCTCCGTTTATAAGCCTCCGCTTACAAACCGCTTACGCGTCGCATTCGACTAGTCACCGCGTACGATCGAAAAGTAAACGCGTAGCCATATCCCTATTGCGCGGACGCGACGCGGTGCCTATGCGGTGTCTCGCCGGAAAATAGCCTGTAAATAGACTTTTCTTTTATTAAATACGGCAGACAAGCAGGCAGTCGGGTCACCCGATAGAAAGTTGTCACCGCCGCCTATGGACATAAGCAACCGTGGGCGCTACCAATGCGTTGACCGCCTCTAAGGAGACCTCTAATATACCTCTTGAACGATCCCATGTCGTAGTCCAAAGGAAACACTGTGGCTGGGAGCTCATTCCACATCTGAATCGTACTTTGTTTCATTATAGACAGCAAAATTGCATAACGTTTGGGAGAAAGAGCGTAGAAATCGCGTGCGTACCTACGGCTAGGCTGGTATACTGAGTAAAAAACGGAATTTGTGGAAACTAGCTTGGAAAAGCTTGCAACAGGCATATGTGTAACGGATCCCGAACGACCGTTTCAAAGAATTACTGCAACAATACGGTAGCTGTGCGATCACGAGTGATGGTTGTGCAGTATAGTTACATTTCGTCTGTCGTGTTCGATGTGCCGTGACACTGTTTGCTATTGGTATTTATGGCAACATCGCTGGGAATCGCAGTTTTACGGTTCCGGGTTGGTTGACTTCATTGTTCTTTTTTATTAGACTAGCCAGGCATTTGACCGCCATCTCACCTGGTAGTAACTGAAGTAAATATTAAGTAAAGTTAAGGGGTTCGACTCCTACCCCAAGGTATCGCCGTGTCCAATGACAATTTTTAAAATTATAAAATAAATAAATAAATATTCGTGGACAAATTCACACAGCGCCATCTAGCCCCAAACTAAGCAAAGCTTGAGCTATGGGTGCTAGATAACTGATATACTACTTAAATACTTTTAAATACATACTTATTATACATAGAACACCCAGACCCGTAACAGATATTAAAATTCATCATTTCAATTTCTGCCTGGCCGGGAATCGAACCCGGGACCTCTTGCGTGGCAGACCGGCCATTGTTGGCCATGTTGACCATTGAACCACTCAGGTCGTCATTATATACATTAGCTGAACACTAACCGATGATCTTACGAAACACTAACCGATGCTCTTACGGTAAGGGAAGAAAACGTGGTCAAACCTGCACATTCAGGCGACTGAATGTTTAACTGTGCTCCAATCTGGTCGGGCTCACCTGTTAACAGGGTCACCAAGGCGAGATCGCTGTCGCTCCACTGTGATTACCTGACCTGCCAAGTCCTGGACCATGATCAAGGAGAACTCCGGGCCCTCGCGTGCGAGAGCGCAACCGGGACATTAACGCCAAGATGATGATTATTTTTATCGCAGTGATAATTTCTTATCAATTGTGATCGAATCTAATTTACATAACAATAACAATCTCAACCGGCTTCTGTGATTGTTATCAGCACTAATATCTCGCACGTCATTGGATAATTGCTAGTGCTTACAAAGATGGATAGAAACGGTGAAGGAAAACACCGTGATGTAATCTGCAAATTCTGGCAACTTAATTTGTAACCATGCTCCAATCTGGTCAAGTTATCCTGGTAGCAGGGTCATTACCGACAAGATGATGATAGTGATGCTTACAAAGATGGGTGCTACATTTGCGCAGCGCAGCACAGACTATAGCAATAGTCCACTACTGGGCCCTATTCTCAATAATTTATTTTATTTTATATATTAGGATAACCAACCAGAATTACAATAGTAATCCATGGGTCGGAATCGGAAGTCGTGCTCAGAACACGAAACGGAAAACTAATGTAGCGGAGGCTAACACTGCGATCTCCAACCAGCCTGCCAAGCGTGGAGATTATAATGGCAATAACCTTCCCTTTTGTGGGTGAGGCCCTTAGTTCTGCAGTGGACTGTTATGGGCTGTAATGATGATCAGACTTACACTACATTACCCAAGACCCCTAGTTATACTTCTTTATTCTTTGTACATAAAACAATATATAATATAAAAACTATAAACCTTCCTTTTGAATCACTATTTATATTTATTTATTTAACAATTTATTGCACACAATATATAGTATACAGAAATTACAAAATTAAAGACGACACAACAGGCACTACTTATATCTAAGAAGAAATCTCTTCCAGCAGGCCTATAGAAGAGAGACATTATAGATTGTAGGGGATGAGACGTGCGCAATAGTTTAAAAAAAAAATATTTAATAAACTACATACATTATTAATGAGAAACTAAATACATACAATAGTATATATATATATATGTCATCAGAACGTATTTATCGGGATTTCGTAGCAATAAAGGGGTATCTATCTATGGTATCTATAGTGTTTCAAGAATGTATTGTCAAATTAAAGCAACATTTACGAGTTTACAATTGTAGCCGAATCCCGCGGGTTATTTATAAAACCCTCCACCACCCAATGGCCAATCTCATCAGGCCGATCCGCGGGAGATGCGCCGGGGCTCTTGCTAGTTGCTACGTACGCACAGCTTGACTCCCTACACATTGTTAACAGTACATCCTGCACTCACTGTTTCTAGTTCTTGGTCCCAATATCCTTGCGGTTGCCCTCGCCGCCACGCTGCTTGTGTCGTTGTCATAATAGTTGCAAGCCACCCGTCAGGTGGCGCACCAATCGACATCCAGGCCAAAGAGATGGACTAAGAGACTCATGATCATCTCCGACACGGCCATCCTGCTATACACACGTCCTCGTGTGTTATCTGTAACACGAAAACAACACAGCACAATACCATATTCGCTCGGTCACTCCTGACCCCACGGTGGTCAGGCACCCAAAACTACTACTCACTCAAACAAAACTCAAAACCACGTTTCATTGTCACTCGTCTCACTTTTGTAACCGGTAGGTACTCTACACTCTAACGTTTCAAAACGAAACTGCCAAGGTCGTAATAGTAACAACACTTTACTAAATATCTGTCAGCTCGTAGTCTATTCTTCGACCAAATCCCAGTTGCATAAAATCAGAAGTAATACGGTATATCGGGTCCCTACATATGACAACACAGTCCGTCGGCTGTATGTAACTTTGCACTAACTGACATTTTACTAACTATTTGGTAATACAACTAAATTTGTAATAATTTGTGAGGGAACAGCGTAAATTCACCTACCCTTTTCACTATGCAAAAACGTCTGATAAGAATTATAGCCAATATTGAAACTACTGACAGCTGTAACTCTTATTTTATACACACAAAATCCTCACTTTACAATGATGCTTGTAAATTTGTATGAAAATATCTCAAATTTGCCCTCGCCGCCACGCTGCTTGTGTCGTTGTCATAATAGTTGCAAGCCACCCGTCAGGTGGCGCACCAATCGACATCCAGGCCAAAGAGATGGACTAAGAGACTCATGATCATTCTCGTGAAGGAAAGGGGTGTATCAGGATCATTGTCATCAGGGTGGTGATATCAGTATTAGATCGTATTCGTCCAGATAAATTAAAGAAAAGGTTCACATTTACTCCACTGTATTTATTCCATTTCATTTTTGCACATCACTTATAATTTCACTAGAATTCAGAGCGGTATTACAAATGTAGGCAGTTGAGGTAATTTACTTTCTTATTTCAAAGGTGATTTTAAAATTACTATATTTTTAAATAACACTTTCTATTAACGAACTTCAATCGTAAACAAACGAAATATATACATATATATGACGGATGCGGTCAATAGTACGGACTCATGACGAAGAAAACGGAAGTGGGAGTGCGCCCTCTGGTGGGGCGTGCTGACAGAGTCTCGACGGCACGACTCGGGCCGAGTGGCGGCCATTCTTGGCGCGACCGCCGCCGAGGAGTGACGCGTCTTGAAACTGTCTCCACATTTCGTTTATAGAAAGTGTTATTTACGCTTGAAAATAAAGTAATTTTAAAATCACTTTTGAAATGAGAAAGTTAATCATCTCAACTGCCTACATTGTGATACTGCTCTGATTTCAAGTGAAATTATAAGTGATGTGCAAAAATGAATTGGAATAAATACAGTGGAGTAAATGTGAACCTTTTCTTTAATTTATCTGGACGATCTAATACTGATATCACCACCCTGATGACAATGATCCTGATACACCCTTTACTTCACGCGACGACATCAGAAGTGGGATGATGACGAACGCAACGCCCAAGAGATGGTATGATGAGAAGCGACAAAGAAAATGCAGATAACGCTTTGTGGAAGCGTAATAATAAAAGGAAAGTGATTACTCGATCCAGTTGATATGCCTACATTAAAATATAAAATGATTAAACACGTTCAAAGCGCAGCCAAGAGTCCAAACACCCCGAGATATAAGACAAAGACTTCGTCAGACAGATTGGGGGATTTATAAAGTAAACAACAAATCATCTGTACCAATTGGTTATGGTCAAGGCAGACCTCGGGCCTTCGAGAGCACCATTGGGATATTCACACCATTATTAAAAATCGAGTGAAACTTACTATGGACGGCATTTTGGTATGTATTCTTTGTTTTTGCGAAACTTAATTTATATTACTCGTGTAAAATATTCCCCTCTTTTAACAAAAAGAAATAGTGTTAGTTGAATAATTTGCGTAGTTCTAAATTAGCCAGCTAAAGTTTATTCAATGAAGTTAAAGTAAATGCTTAGATTTAGATTCATTTAGCAGTGTGGTTTGACACCACAATTAAATTAATTGCTTAAATTTCTGCAGATAAATAAAACAAATTTTTTTTTTTCTTTTTTTTTAAGTTTTACTAATACAATTATTTTCTTCTATTGCATAACAATGGTGTACAACGGTTCGCTTCACCTACGAGAACAACATTGCAATGCAACGCTGGACTGGTAGCCTCAACGTGATTGTTTCAACATGGGACGATGGTAGACAATCTGCGAGTGTTGCGTACATGACTGAGAAATGATGTGATATTGACAGTTCCTCTTTATCTGGTGAGTCCTAAACATTATTATTATTTGGTAAAAACCTGTGCTGAAAAGAGGCTCCCTAGCAGATTTTAAGAGTTATTTACTTTGATAATTCAGAAAAGTATTCTGACAGAAACACTATTGATGCCCTTAGTAGAGAGAAGGGCAGGTTAATTTGTATCTTTAGTGAAACTACAAATAGAAAGAATGTAAACAAAACAAAAAGAACGTCATTTATGGTCAGTGTTACAAATTGTTGGTAAAGATGTCAAAAATTACTGCCAAGTTTAATAAATATTAGCTTTTGCGGGTACCTATGTCAAATAAAGAATTATGTTAAATCTCTCTAAATTTTACAGTACACTGTTTTAAAATTAAAAAAGTGACATTTAATCTAAGATTATTTTACAATCTTGAAACACGCTATGATTTAACGTATTACCAACATCACGTCAGTTATCGGAAAACAAGAATAAGAAATACTTGAAAGCATAGTCCTATTATTTTTATAAATGGAGTACGTAAGCATCGTTATGGTGGTACTGCTGCTGATTGACTTCTTCTTCTTGATCGTTACCTCACTGCTGAGGATCGTGACATCTTCGGAGTTTGTCTCCATCGGTCGCCTGATGTAATGCGACGTTGACGGATGTATCGTTCGGATATTTGGTGCGCCCATCTCTTCGGACTTCGGCCTCTGGGTCTGTTGCCTTCGACTTTTCCCGTCACTATAAATCGTTCCAGGTTGCTGATTAAGTAAATATTTGATAATAACAGTGTGGCAGGGATGCCGTAGCAGTGAGTTTGTGGAACAATTAGCTGGTGTACTTTAGGATGTTGTATCTTAGAGATAGGATAGGCTTCGAATGTGCAAAATTTCAATAATGACCCAGTAAAGATCTCCGCGATTTCTATGCGAGCGGGAGGGTGCCAACATGTATCGGAAAAAAAAAGAGAAAATTTGTTAGCGTGTTTGTTTACATTTAACAGGAGACATTCGAACGAACTTTTCCATATTTCCATGAAAAAAAGGGGTAGTTTGGTTAGTAATTTAATTTTATGTTGGTATCAAGTTATTAATCGAAAGAAAAAGTAAATACGAGTAAGTGAACTGATTGACGGTAGATAATTTCGATTTATGTTTTGAGTAACTAAAGATAAACCTGTGACTTAGTTCGACCGAAAACCATTTGTTCTATGTTAACATGACTTAGTTTGACCTGGTTAAAGACTTCGTTAGACGGATCTATCTAAGAAGCTAACTCAATATGTGACGTCTATCGAGCCGAGGTTTTTATAAGATTTATGTGATAGTTTTGTTTTCTTAAAATTTCGTAATTCGCATCATCGGATGGAGGTGATCGTGTTTTATCACTGATGGTGGGCTGATGGAGCCTATGGGAGAGTTTTATGGTTGCTTACCGGCCTGATGGAGGCTATGGGAGCGTGGCTAATAGAAGGCAGTTGTTTCAATCTTTGTGAGAAAATGTTGAACGATAATGATGTTAAGAAAGTCCAGATATTTTGGTGATTGTTCAATGGTCGGTTTATTAAATTAACTTTAGCTCCGAGTACTGAAATTTCCATGATTACCGATATAAAGTAACTTTTTCGAGTTCTGTTGTTGTACCAGTAAGATGAGGCAGTGTAAGAAATGGTGAGATTTTATATCCTTCTGCCAGTACAAGTTTAGTAGTACCTGAACTGTTATTGAGGTCAAATATCCTGATTTATTTGGCTGACTTGGAGTGGCCTGGAAATCATGTGTGTGATAGCCCCGAAAGTCTCGATGTTGTGGCTGTAGATGGCAAATTTAATGTTGTAATTTTTTTTTTTAGAAAGCGTCTGTATATGGGACACCTTCATTATTACAATCATTGTTAAATCGTTTCAAAATGGGAGGCTAAAACATAACGTAAACTCTAAATAGTTGTTCGAACAGTTAAAATTGATGACGATGATTATTACTTGTTTAGTTTTGGTGTGGTAACATATGAACTGGATGGTAACAACTTACCTATGACTGGCGTAACAGATAAACGTGAGAGCTTCATATTATTAAATTCCTGATTTAGTTTTGATATTGAGCAGTAGAGATAATGTTGTTTTTGTAGAGATATCACCGTGAACATTTGTTCGGGTCTGTGACGATTACTTGTTATGTAACTCGTAGACCGTTATTACGTGTTATGATAGCCGATATGACTGTGTTACCTATTACTGACTTAGTGCAGATTTGGTCGAAGAATTGACCACGAGCTGAGAGTCTATAGACAGCTATTAGTGAAGTAAAGCGTGTTAAAGTTATTACTTCATGATTTCAGCAATTTCATATTAAAAAGTATACTGTATAGTCTAGCAGTGGCTATATAAGTACGGCTACTACAGTGGTGCCCCTATATTATAGAAAGAGGTATTACTAGAGTCTATAAGTACCTACTGGTTTAAAAAATGTGACGAATGAACAACACTGAGCTTATATGTTGGCAATGTTTATTAACGCCTGGGTGGCTCCCGCCTGTGTGGCTCCCGCCTGTGTGGCTCCCGCCTGTGTGGCTCCCGCCTGTGTGGCTCCCGCCTGTGTGGCTCCCGCCTGTGTGGCTCCCGCCTGTGTGGCTCCCGCCTGTGTGGCTCCCGCCTGTGTGGCTCCCGCCTGTGTGGCTCCCGCCTGTGTGGCTCCCGCCTGGTTGGCTCCCGCCTGTGTGGCTTCCGCCTCTGTGGCACCCACCTGTGTGGCATTCCGCCTGTGTGGCATCCCGCCTGTGTGGCATCTTGCCTGTGTGGCATCCCGCCTGTTTGGCATTTCGCCTGTGTGGCATTTAGCCTGTGAGGCATTCCGCCTGTATGGCATTTCGCCGGTGTGGTATTTTTCTGTGTGGCATTTCGCCTCTGTGTCATTTACCCTTGTGTGAGATCTTACCTGTATCGTGCTATGGCAGACGTGATACAGGATATAGAATATACTCGTAGTTTGACGATTAGAGTGGTACTGACCAGAGTGACACCCAGTCTGTGTGGCACCTAGTCTGTGTGGTATTTCGCTATTGTGCAGGTCCAGTTGCGTGCCGGCCCGGTTGCGTGGCTGCCCGTCTGATAGCGTTCGTCAGTGTGGTGTGTCATTTCTTCTGTATGATAATATTTCTCTTATTTTTAAAAATAGAATGGCGCTGACGGATGATCAAACTCATATGGCATTTAATGAAGGAGTGTTTCGATCACACTCGAAGTAACATTGGGTCTTTTGCCGAGTACTGAAAATTTTATGTAGGTAGGTATGTCACATATTTGTAGTAAATCTAAGTACCTACAGTAATGGAGGTCGGGGACAGTACACGAGCTTTGTGATTGGATTTGTGATGTTTCCCACTCAACAAGATCATCAAGGGGAAAACACTGGTGATGATGATGAAACCTTCATTTGTGGTAATTGTGATACGGTTCATAGTCTGGTGTCCTGTCACGCCTCTCTCATAAACTGAAGCCGTAGCTGAATTTATGTCGGCTACTTAGAAAGAATAACTTGTGTACGAGATGATGTTGTTCTCTCAAGTCTCTCTCAATCTACGGAAGTTTAGTATGATAAATGATAATGTACGTATGTTTTATGTGTACACAAATAGCAGTTACTTAAGTATTGGTGGGTTGAAGCAGTCATGATAGATCCAATCACATGATTCATAAGACTTACTTGGGTGATGTGTTGTGGTCAGAAGTGACCGAGCGAATATGGTACTGTGCTATGGTTTTCATGTTTCAGATAACACACGAGGACGTGTGTACAGCAGGACGGCCGTGACGGATGCGGTCAATAGTACGGACTCATGTGGTCAATAGTACGGACTCATGACGAAGAAAACGGAAGTGGGAGTGCGCTCTCTGGTGGGGCGTGCTGACAGAGTCTCGACGGCACGACTCGGGCCGAGTGGCGGCCATTCTTGGCGCGACCGCCGCCGAGGAGTGACGCGTCTTGAAACTGTCTCCACATTTCGTTTATAGAAAGTGTTATTTACGCTTGAAAATAAAGTAATTTTAAAATCACTTTTGAAATGAGAAAGTTAATCACCTCAACTGCCTACATTGTGATACTGCTCTGATTTCAAGTGAAATTATAAGTGATGTGCAAAAATGAATTGGAATAAACACAGTGGAGTAAATGTGAACCTTTTCTTTAATTTATCTGGACGATCTAATACTGATATCACCACCCTGATGACAATGATCCTGATACACCCTTTACTTCACGCGACGACATATATATATAAATACACATACATATATACATAATAAAATTTATACAGGTATTGTAGAACATTCAGGCGCATAAGGAAAGATAATGTTCCTTTACACGCTTTTTAAAGATTGCTATAGATTGACAATCGCGCACTTCGTGCGGGTGAGAATTCCACAGTCTTGCGGCATGTACAGTGAAGGAGTAGGAGTAGAAGTCGGAATGGTGGATGGGGATGTCCAGCGACGATCTAACACTGGAACGACAAGGTTTGTCTTGTGGACGAGAAAAGTGGAATCGGTCACGGAGGTATGAGGGAGCAGAAGGATTATAAGGATATCTTATGTTGAAAACCACAGTAGAATCCGTTGCGTAGTTTAAAAACGTACATTCATACATTCAGAGAGACAGGCGGCGGCGGGTAGCGACTTTGTTTTATACTATGTATAGAAGATTATAACAAATTACCAGCATTTGTAAAAAAAATAGGAAAATATAAATGCTTCCAAAAACACCATAAACAGTTTCTAATAACTAAGTACTAAAAAGACATACAATTCAGTAAATATCAAGTTTAATTTATAATGATTATTACAAATTAAGTACTTGAAGAATCTTAAGTAGGTAGGAAATTATATTTAAAAAAGTATTAATTCGATAAGAGAAAATAACACAATCAGTGTGATGGATGAACCTGGTGACTATCTACCAATCTAGCTACATCCGGTTCAATTTGGTGAGTTGCAGCCTTATATCTCCACGTTGGTTGATTTTCAAACGGTTTCTTTGTTTCATCAAAATGTTTGTTACCACACTGAAGCTTTTTTCAACTAGGTATGATGATGGAAAAGCGATAAGGTATTTTTCAGCAATGTTCCACAATGTAGGATACTGTGTTTCAATGTTGCGTTGCAACCAGAACTTCTGATAGCCTTGGTTGAACTTCTGCTTAAGCTCTTCTGCGTCCAAGTGAGTGACATATAATAAAATATCATCATCTTGAAGCATTTTTGGTAATTTCGACAAATGCAGAAACTGCGAATATTCTTTTCTGCCTAAATTTTGTTTATAAAGGATTAGTTTACCACGAAGGCCGATATTACTGATTTTGTTTTAATCAAGTTAAGATTGCAGTTGCAAATTAACTTTGTTGAACATTCCATAGTTATCAGTCAAGTAATAAATATATGTTTTACAATTGTTCAGATTTTCTTTCAACCTCGGATATTTTTCTTGTAAAAACTCCAACACAGATTCAAAAATGGCTGCAAAACTTTCTAAGCAAGAGCCTCTTGATAGCCAGCGTACTTCAGTATGCAGAAGTAATCGAGTAAAGACTTCGTCGTTTTCCTCACATAGCTGAGCAAATAACAAGTTCTAAGAATTGCTTCGAATCTTGTTGATAGCATTTATTACATATTGTAAAGACTTATGCAATATAGGACTCTGCTTTTTTGCTACTAAATGCTGCCTGTGAATCACGCAGTGAATGACCAGTACATCAGACAGTTGTCGCTTTAAGTGAGCTATAAAACCACGATGACGACCAACCATAGACGGTGCACCATTAGTCGCAACAGAAACAATGTTCTTCCATGGAATAGATTTGTCAGTAAAAAAATGTTCCACGGCCTGAAAAATCGATTCTCCTCTGGTATCAGTCTCTAAATATGTAGCAAAAAGCAGTTCTTGGCACATATTTTCATCTTTGATAAATCTAACATATCCTAACAACAGAGCTTCATTGCCGGGTAATGTAGACTCGTCCAACTGGAGAGAGAATCTGTTGGTCTGTAAGAACTTGCATAAAATGTTTTCCACATCGCGTCCAACCTCGTCTATGCGTCTCTGAACGGTGTTATTGCTCAAAGGTATTCTCTTTAAAATGTCATGTGCGAGTTTGTGCAATACATTGTTAAGGACCTCCGCAATGGCTGGTAAGATAAGCTGCTCTCCAATTGTGTGGGGTTTCAACGACTTCGCTATTAGTAAAGATATATTGATAAGTGGTCATCCATTTTTGAAGGCTTCATGGCATCGTTACTGAATACTTTTTCACATATGAGACACATCGGCAAGTGTTGATTTGATGGAGATGCAATAAATCCGAACTTCAAGTAGTCCAAACTGTATTGTCTGCATTTTTTTTAAGTGACCGCCATCATAAAACTCTCAGTAATCCTGCAAATAAAAAACTACCTATTTTATCGACCTCAAGGGGTCGATATCGACCACTTTTGGAACCCCTGATTTAGAATATATGATAGTGAATGACAAAAAAACTTCATTACTAAAATAGTCGACAGCATTTGACTAAAACGCCTGAAACGCAACTGGTTACCATACTTGATTGCAAGACGTAACCCACATAAACAATGTGTAAGTATGTTATTTGATTGCAGTGGATAATATTGATAATCATCTTTGATTCCCGGAAATGCGCACAAAATAAGTATAACTAATTAGATACGTGTACAACCCATAGATTGCTATCTAGAAAGTGTAGGTGCCTACCTAACCGATTATTTTCCGTAGATAAACGTCAAATTTTATCAAAAACTATTTGTATCTGTAGAAAATAACTACTGATTTTACTGTAGGCTACTTTATTGCATAGAGGTAATAATGTGATAAGGATTAAGACTGATTTGTGCCATAAAGTCTACTGTATTTAAATCCCGATTAACTACTTGTAATCGATAGATAGATAGATAAATTCGTTAATAATTATAATAATAATAATAGTCATTTATTTCAGGTATTTTACACCCATATTAAAACAATAATAATAATAATACGAAATTATATAGGTACAATAGCACGACTGTCAATAAAAACATAATTAATACCTACGTACAATAGTACGACTGTCAATAGGAACAGTACAATAATAAAATAAAAACGAAAATACAAATTAACTACATACATAAAAGACATGCGTAACGAATGTTCGGTGTGTTGTGCACGGATATCCAGTGCCTAAAAATAGGACTGTTCACATTTTCTACCAGCGTCTGTAAAATACTGTTATCGCTGGATCGCAGTCGGTTCCAAAAGGCCTCAATATCGCGTAGAGGTCAGGGACTCTTGCCTCAGCGAACATGCTCGAAGCGCTGCAGTAGGGCGGATGTCTCAATAAAATTCGGAAGGCGTTATTATATTGCACCCTTAGTTTGTTGTATACTTTGCTTGGTATAGTGAGTCTATAAGTGACTTGTGTAAAAGCTTTAAACAAAGTTACCTTCACCTGTTCCATGCAGCGTGAGAATCTGCGCGCGAGCATGTTACACCACGTAGCAAGAGCCCTACGCTACGCATACACTGATCAGCTTTCTTAACCCTCTAATCGAGGGGCTGAGGAGCACCATGTCGTCTGCATAACTGATATTATTATTACAAACATCGCCGATGTGAAAACCGACACCGGTGCTCCTCAGCTCCACGATCAGGTCGTTGAAATACAGGTTGAAGAGATCCGGAGAAGTCAACCCACCTTGGCGTACACCACAGTTTAGCCTATATTCGCTAGACTGTGTATCGCCCCATCTTACGTAATTCGTTTGGTTCTCATACCAGTATCTCAACAGACTCACTATGTTATTATTGGCGTTGGCGCTTTTTAGTTTTTTCCACAGTATGCTGTAGTTGACTAAGTCAAATGCACGGCTAAGATCTAGGAAGCAGGCATATACGGAAGTATTTCTCTCAATGTAATAGTTGACAGTGTGTTTTAAACTAAATATAGCCGAGTCCGTTGAGAGACCGGGACGAAAACCAAACTGCGTGTCATCAATATGCAATCCTTTCGCCAGTGCAGGTTGTAAGAGTCGCTCAAAGATTTTCCCTACAATGGTGCCTAGCGAAATCGGCCTATAATTACTAAGCCGAGATATATCGCCTTTGTACTATTTTGTGCATGAAGATTTAATAAATAAATAAACATCCCCAGTCCTATTCTTAGGCACAGGAACCACCACAGTCCTCATCATGGTGTCCGGCAAGCAGCCGTAACGCATGCATAGGTTAAATAATTGCGCAAGGACACGATGGATCTCATCACCAGCGTAAGCGATATGCTCGATACTGAGCCCATCGTGCCCAGGCGACTTACCTCGCGTCATGGCCCTAACAACTTCACGAACATCACGAGAAGTAAATGTCAGCACGTCATTGCACTCGAGCAAATTGCAACAGGGCTTCGATTCTGATACGGAAATCGTCTCAGTTGCAGTAACATTACAGTTGCATCGCATGTCAAACGTGTGATTGTTATTCAAATGACAGATGTTGAGTTCCAACTTTCATGAGTTCGAACTTTTCAACAATTCGTTTTCTGGTACTTTAGTTGCATTATGG
Source organism: Blastobasis lacticolella (assembly GCA_905147135.1). Taxonomy (NCBI): domain Eukaryota; kingdom Metazoa; phylum Arthropoda; class Insecta; order Lepidoptera; family Blastobasidae; genus Blastobasis; species Blastobasis lacticolella. The sequence goes on along the minus strand of LR990053.1, from coordinate 16,310,139 downwards.
TTTTATATGGCTGCTGGTACTCCAATATACAAATAAATTACTAAGTTGCATCTTTCTTAGTTGAGAAACTGCCTTCAATTCTGTCAACAAAAACATATTTTTTTTTTATTTTTTTTTATGTCATACGGTAGGCAAACAGGCAAGCGGGCCACCTGATGGAAAGTGCGTTTAACTGGGATGATGCTGGGACTGACTCGATACCTCGACGTAGTTATAGTAACATCACAGTTACATTGCAACATAATTTTACAAATCCAAACAACTGTATATAACTTTGTACTTTTTATTGTACAATTATTATCTTAATAACAAATAGACAGACTGTAATGAATGCAATTGACAAAGCTTTCAGCACTTCAATATAACACCAGGTATCTCGCCGAAGTCTCGAACTAGAATGCCCATCCGACTGGCTGTTTTGCCGTTTTACGTGCTCCCGCTAAAAAGCTCATTGGTGGATAGCAGACAGCCAATCATATGGCTAGCCAATGGCATGGCTTCTGTGTTACCAGTTGAATAAAATATCGTTATAATCAAAATACTATTGCCATATTTAAAAATCATCACATTCGGCCATCCAAATCAGAGTACCCACCCGGTGTACGGAAATAAGCAGCAGTCAGTAAGTAGGGTTACATTAGGATTTTATGTGTAAATCTAAATTATTATCTCACTAATTATAATTATATTATTATTTTCTTTTGTTGATCACCTTATAAGTACATTTATTTATTTATTTGTTACAATACATTACAATACACCTTAATTTCCTACTTATGAATTAAACAAACAATTGTGAACACATCCATGTGAAAGTTAGGTACTAGCGTTATATGCATTTTAGTACAAACATCACTATTGCTCTAAGTACAAATGAAAATATTTATCACATTAAATATTAGGTATCCAATATATTAGGTATACAATCGCAAAATAAACCTACGTTATGTAGAGTAAGCAAGATATGCAATAATAAGGTACCTTCCACACAACTAAATTAATTTACAAATTTATTTTGTAATAATCATCACATTCGGTATTAAGTTTGTTGTCCGAGACTGTTGCTGCAATACTGACAGAGGGGTGTCGTCGTCACTTTCACTACTAGATGACACTCCTTCAGAGTCTAAATTATTTATATTTATCCAAGGCCTAATGCGGTCGGCTGCAACAACGGTCTCGAACAACTTTCTTCTCTTGTTAAAACCGGGGATGTTTCTAATCTTGTATCTGTCATTACCAAGAGTTTTCTCTATTCTATAGGGGCCTATGAATTTTGGCAAGAGTTTGGTACTATTGCCTTTATTATAAAAATTGCTTCTCACTAATTTAACCAAGTCCCCTTCCTTAAAAACGACAGCTGGCGCTCGTCCTTTATCATAATATCGTTTTGATTTTTCCTGACTACTCTGGATATTGGCGCCAATCCTCTCCCGTATAGTCTGTACACTATCAGGTGCTGCATTGGTGTCAATATCAAGTTTATTAGCCAAACGATCGCGTAGTCTATGACCAAAAAGAGCTTCAGATGCCGTTTTTTGGGTAGTCGAATTAACAGAGTTATTTATACCCCATTGTATTTGGCCCAGGCACGTGTCCCAGTCATTTTCTTCCCTACCAGAGTTTTGTTTCATTAATGCGTTTAAAATAGTTTGGTTGAATCTTTCAGCCTGACCGTTAGCCCTGGGACACGCGACTGCGTTCAACACATGTTTAATGCCATGATTGTCACAAAATTTTCTAAAAGCCCCCGAAGTGAATGACGTACCTCTATCAGATATTATACGTGACGGATGTCCAAAGTCGTAAAATATATTTTCAAGAACCTTCAGGGTACTTTTTGTTTTTGTGTCTTTCACGGGTTTTGCAAAGACATATTTCGTAAAACCGTCGACTACCGTCAGAATGTAGGCATTACCCTTTTTGCTCTTTATAAATGGACCTAGGTGGTCAATATGAATAGTATGAAAGGGTATGTCTATCTTCTGAATCGGGTGTAAGTGACCTGATTTTTGTTTTTGTGAGCTATCCTTATTGTATGCACAAGTGATACATGACTCTACATATTTTTTTACAAACCTGCGCATTTTGGGGAACCAGAAGTGCGACTGAATTCTTTCTAAAGTCTTAGCTATACCAAAGTGTCCTACATCGTCATGATTTGCCTGGCAAACTTGAAATCGAGCGCTACGAGGTACTACCATACGTAGCCCTTGGTCAATTCTCCTGTATACCTTATGGTTCTGTATAACGTAGTTCCTTTTGATATCTTTCGATTCTTCGTCATTTTCAGGCTTAAGAATCTTTACTATTCTTGAAATGTCGGGATCAGACATTTGTAAAGTCAAAAGCCAATGTTCTGTGTTAATGTTATATACTGTAGCGGTTGAAAAGTCACTCAGATCATGCAGATTAGTATTGCGGCTCAGCGCATCCACATGAGCCATCTGAGCACCTGGCCTAAACTCAATCTCAAAGGTAAACTCGCTGATTAACAACCACCATCTTGCTATGCGCGGTACCAAATCGCGCTTAGTGAGCGTCGTTCTAAGGGCATGACAGTCTGTAACGACTTTGAAATTAAGTCCCAATAAATACACCCTAAATTTCTTCAACGAACTTACAATGGCAAGAGTCTCGAGTTCGTAAGAATGTAGATGGCGTTCTTCCGGGGTAGTCTGCCTACTAAAGTAGGCCACCGGCTTTAGGACACGAGGGTTTTCTTGCCATTGGAGTAATATACCACCAATACCTAGGGCACTAGCGTCCGTGTGAAGCTCTGTTTCGAGCTTCGGATTATACAAAGATAATATTGGACGCTCCACCAATTTCTCCTTTAATAATGAGAAAGACTGAAATTCTGTTTCAGTCCACTGGAAGGCCGTGTCCTTTAGCAAGTTAGTGAGAGGTCTCGCGATTTCTCCAAAATTTCTAATAAATCTGCGGAAGTAACCTGCCAACCCTAAAAATTGGCGGACTTCATGAACAGATTTTGGAACTGGGAACTCTTTCACTGCCAAGATCTTGTTCTTGTCGGGTCTTATCCCATCGACGGAGATATCATATCCGAGATAGTTAATGGAACTATCGAAGAATCGACATTTGGAAAGCTTCAATGTAAGCCCATTCTCACGCAATAGCCTCAAGACATCCTCTAATCGACGGAATCCCTGCTCTACATCGTGAGATGGTACAAGGATGTCATCCAAATATGCTAGTGCCGATTCAAAACGTCTCGAACCTAGCATTCTATTTATAAATTTTTGAAATATCGCTGGCGCATTTGCTAAACCGAACGGCATCCTTTTAAATTCATAATGGCCGTCCGGTGTAACAAATCCCGTCAATCGCCGGCTTGACTCTGCCATCGGAATCTGGTAGTAACCAGAAGCAAGGTCCAATGATGTAAAGAAGCGATTACCGCTGAGACTACTCAGTTGGTCATCGATTAACGGAAGAGGAAAGCAATCTTTCTGTGTTTTATTATTTAGCGCTCTAAAGTCCACACATAACCTTTGCTCTCCTGTTTTCTTCCGTACCAAAAGTATCGGGCTTGCATAATCCGAACTGGATTCTTGTATAATTTCATGCTGCAATAATTCGTCAACAATACCGCGAACTTGTGCTCTCTCGGTATGAGAGACGGTATGGACGATAAACGACCGGTTTGTCATCAGCTAAGTCGATGTTCATTTCTACATCCTTAGCACACCCAAGCTCGCTAAGATTCATCGCGAAACAATCTCGATACGACTGCAGCAGATGATGTAGCCTTTCAAACACATCTCTACTAACGTCTTGACCAACTTTTATGTCCTCTGGTTCTATAGGCTCTAGAGAGGAAACCTGTGTGACAATGCGGTCAACATGACAAGGTTCTCTCTCCGTAAAAGGGATAGCTCTAGTCAGCAACATATCTGGGTCAAACACCAAACCATCAGTGCCTAAATTCATGATCACAAGGTGTCCTTTACCTTGATCAATATGAAAAGCACCTTGATGTAGGTGATATTCCCTTCCGGGCTCCGCACAGCTATAGCCCTCTACATAAACGTCACCACAAAATGTAGGGTTTTCAGTGCGAATCTCTACCAATCCCATCTTTTCCAGAACCGTAGATCCTACTGTCAGTAATTTTAAGTTTTCGTCCTGGTCTACATCGTTAACAGGGCTTCTGTAAAATACGAGTTTATTCGTATCTTTGAGCACTATAACATTTGGCTGCTCAGTGAAGTTTTGTCCAACCAATAAGGGAGTGCGCATGAATTCGTCATTAACGATTAGAATCTCTATGCATGTCTCTACATCGTCAAGTTTTACTTTGACAAAACTCCTATACATCGGGACAACGGAAGAATTTCCGAAACCCTTAATGACCGGGAGTTGATCAAAGTATTTTGTTAATGTCAGTGTCTGAGCATCAGACTCGCGCATTAGGGTGCACTCACTTCCAAAGTCGACGTATGCAACGAAGTTAGAATTTCTCGTTGGAGTTGTTATTGGTTGAAATGGTTAGAGCTTTTCGTTCTGTAATCGCGTTCTTACTATCACTAGTCTGACGGGGAATCAAAGGACTAATTCCGCACGTTGCAGAATCGTGACCTACTCTGTGACATTTCTGACATTTAACGAGAGGTTGTGGACAATTATGGAAGGTGTGGCCTTTACAACGGCAATTGAAACATGTCGCACCCTGCGAGCTTCCGCTTGCACCCGAATTAGAGGGACCAATGGAGCGGTTGGCATAGGGAAGACTTCGCTTTCGAACATTATTGGGATCAATGGGGCGTTGTGAACTAAGAAAGTTCAGTAGATCCTCTGGTTCCTTACAATTCAGCGCTTGTGCGCCATTCCGTATAGATTTGTCATATATGCCATGAACAATGCAGTCTACTGCCTTCCTACCGGTTAATTCGCACCTATTTAACAACGTGAGTTTGTCATAAAAATATTCGCGCAGAGTTTCATTGCTACGCGTAGTGCGCGCCAGCATCTCCTCCAGAAGCCGACCATAATTTTGCTCATTCGGAAAAGCTCGCAGCAGCTTAGCCTGCCACTCATCCCAGCTATAATTAACTGACGGTAATGCCTCGTACCATCGTTTTGAAAGACCATCTAGTTTTTGAAGAGCAAAATGTATGGTCTGTTTCTGGTCCCATTCGTAAATACTAGCACACTCATTGACCTTCTTTAGCCAGGTCTCAATATTCTGAGCCTTGCTAGAGGGGTCAAAAGTAGGTATTACATTATGCATGTGATTATTATTCAAACGAGAAGGATTACTTTTGTCATTGTTACTTAAAGACGCTAATAGTTTAAGCACCTCGTCTGTAGTGATACCCGCAACTGCTGGCATGTCGAGAAGTTGATGGGTCTTTGTAACAGGAACAGAACTCGATGTGGCTTCAGGTGTTCGCCCTGTTGATGTCTGGGGTACCTCTTCCGACGGCGGCGCCTCAGCCGAGGTGCTTATATTGGTAGGTATATGCACCGTAGGCTGAATCTCCTCAACAATCCACGACGGTATCTTTTTACGGATCTTAGAGGCCCGCCCTCCTACCGTTGCTGCAGGCCTTCCATTGGGTCGCTTCCGTGAGGGTGTAGTTTCCTCTTTAGGCCCCATTCCCTCAAAATAATAAATATTTATTACTTATGTGTAGGCTAAAATAGATTTAGTAGAATATATACTCGGTTATCACGTACATAATACATATCCATAGGCAATGTAACTAAGAATATGTATGCAAGTCATATGGTAATTTTCCAAATACAATAAATAATAAGTCCATAAATAGTAAACATCACACAAGACGAAACATACATAGCTCCGTTGGACGTACATAGCCTCTTTTAGAGGGGCATACCTAGCCCCTTTGTAATATAATATAGTCATTGGCCTTGCCAGCATTAGCACTCTACAGACGGAACGTACTTAGCACCGTTGGGCATACATAGCCTCTTTTGAGGGACATACCTAGCCCCTTTCGTGACTAAGCTGGCTTCAGCACACAGACGAAACATACATAGTTCCGTTGGGCACACATAGCCTCTTTTATGGGACATACATAGCCCCCATCTTTGTCATATATTTGATTAGTTCGGCCATAAATTTCCAAAACATAATATATATAAAACTTAATTATACATAATATATAAAACATCAAGAGTAGGTATTCAAAAACAAAAGTTAATGTGTAAGGTAGAATCATTCAAATGTAATCCAGATAATGTAGTTACAGTAAGGAAATAATATAGGTAATATCAATAGCTTGATCCGTCTGACACGCCATAATAAGTAAACATTCTTTTATTGCAAAAAACTTAAAAACAATAATTTAAGAGCTGCTACATTGTGCAACTTTGCTTGGAAAAATCATCAGAGTGTAGCCCTGATCTGGGTTTTTCCAGCAACGTCTGACTACCACTGCCAAAGAGTCGCTTTGACCAAGTGATAGCGCGACAACACAATATTGTTGAATATCGAAAGGTAAACAGTATTACAACGCATGGAAATATCACCAGAGAGTAGCTCTGGTCAAGATTTTTCCAGCAAAGTGATCAAATTGGCAGTGTCACGGAGTACCTGACCAACTGCCAATTCAATATCTGCTTACAATGGTATTCTAATAATCTGAACAGTAACATTGCATGGAAATATCATCAGGGAGTGGCCCTGATCAAGATCCTTCCATCAAAGTGATTAAATTGGCAGTGTCACGGAGTACCTGACCAACTGCCAATTCAACATGTTCAAATAACACTAGCCTAGAATTGTATCGCTGCATGAAAATGAGTTACCAGAGGGTAGCCCTAGTTGAACCATTTTCAGCAACATACCGGTTTAACATTGTCATAGAGTGCCTGACCAAATGTTAATCCAGTTTAACAGTCGGGTATCTTTGCGAACAGTAAATTATTGTAAGTAATAGATAAAAATAAGAATAATGGCGTGGCAAACGGATACAGTCACTATTATTAGTCATATTAAGCAATAGTCTCGTTTAATTTAAAGCCAGTAATAATGTGAAATCATAAGTCATCATATTACATACCTTTTAGAGCTGAAGATAACACGTAGGCACTACGTACCACTTCTGAGATTTTACAAATCCAAACAACTGTATATAACTTTGTACTTTTTATTGTACAATTATTATCTTAATAACAAATAGACAGACTGTAATGAATGCAATTGACAAAGCTTTCAGCACTTCAATATAACACCAGGTATCTCGCCGAAGTCTCGAACTAGAATGCCCATCCGACTGACTGTTTTGCCGTTTTACGTGCTCCCGCTAAAAAGCTCATTGGTGGATAGCAGACAGCCAATCATATGGCTAGCCAATGGCATGGCTTCTGTGTTACCAGTTGAATAAAATATCGTTATAATCAAAATACTATTGCCATATTTAAAAATCATCACAATAATAACAACTGCATTGCCCACCAGAATCGGTACCCAGTCAGTGGTAACCAAAGTTTTCAGCCTGTCGTTACAATATTTGCCATATATATTTATCTGCTCTAGATCTCTAGATCCCCACCGAACTTTGGCATCGCTCCTACGATTATTTGATACAAGATACCGCTTTATTGGTAGGATTCCTATGTTACACTTAACATAAACAGGTAAATGGTCCGACCAGCAGATCTTAATGATAGTTTGAGTTCACACAACCACTGTCAATACCGACAATAAACATGGCCGAGCGGTTAGGATATCCGACTCGTAAGCGAGACGTACCGGGTTCGAATCTCGCTGCAGTCAGTAAGTTATGTACATTTGTTGAATACTAACCGATGGTCTCACGGTGACGGAAAACTAAATTAAACCTTCACATTCAAGAGACTGAATGTGTAACCATGATTCAATCTGGTCAGGTTCCCCTGTGAACTCACGGAGGTCAGATGGCGGTTGCTCCACTGTAATAACGTGATCTGCCAAATCCTAGATCATGATCATAGCGCGAACCCCTCCCGAGTTCAAGCACGCTACTCTAATTACCTGATCTACAAAATCCTGGGTGGTGGTCAAAGCGGACCCCGGGACCTACAACCGGGAGCGGGAGCGGGCGCGAGAGTACAACCGGGATATTAACGCCAAGATTATTATTTTTTACATGCAACTACTAAGCTATAAACGCTTCTTTTGGCAGCTTACCACACGTAAGTAAACAATGAACGTGGTAGAACGTCATAGCATCCCCGAAGTGGCCATTCTGACGTCAGAAGTTGCAGCCCCAGGAGACTTCTCGAAGTGGGTAATATTATTTATTCTCGGCCATATTTATTTACAAGTTGTGACCTCTCCCTGGGGCGCCGTAGTTCCCGCTTTGCGGTAAAAGGAGTTGACAGCTCTCCAGCCTCAAAGCAGGCCGGGTAGATGGATATACGTACGTATTTCATTATTTGCGATAGCTTTCTTGCCTAAATGTTGTGGTGTCTATGCAAGGCTTGCTAACATGATAATAAAACAGTAGAAAATATGTGTCAGTACATTGAATATATTTATATAAAAAAAATGTTGGGCGATGAACAAATAGTAATAAAATAAAAAATGTTAAACACGCTAATCTCCGGAACTACTGGACGGATTTGAATGAAACTATGTTTGTTGTATAGCTATTAAGCCTGAGCAACACATAGGGTATAATTAATTTTGTAATATGACCTGGAAGTTGATTATGTAAGTAGTAAGGTGCGAAACGGCACGGATGCGCTTACAATTATTACCATCCAGAGCGAAATTTTATGTCTGCTTACTGTGTAACCGAGTCTGTCTTTCCCGTGTTGGGCTATACAGTCATCAGAGAAAGTGCCGTACACAAACCCCTAACGATAACGCTATTTAAATCATCTGCAATAGATGTTACGGGTTAAGGCCAATGATGAAGGCTTTCTAAAATATAGTAGAATATTAAATAACTATTTGAGCTTGTTTGCGTTCTACAATGAAATCAAAGCGAACCCTAAGTTACGTTAAATAATACTATGGATATAGCTATATACTATACTATTGATTATATTATCGTATATTGATAGTCATGTGTAACGATTGATAAACATTATATGAAAAGAAGATCCATTTAAATCCAAGGGTACTAAAGTATGTTACGTGTATATAACTATGACGTCATTGAATGCTATTTATTGTAGCTACTATAGCTACTTCTGAATCACAGATCAAATATTTTATTTATTTTAACTACAAAATGAGACTGTCCCAATTACTGTTAGAAGACTTTGTGCAGTCTGGTGATGTCAGAAAATTATATTATGTATAAAAATTTTGAAGCAAATTTCTATTTTTAATTTCATTTTAATTACATAGTACCTACACTTTAATATGCTGGCAACATTTAAAATCTTGTAATAAACTGAACTTACGCCAGCTTTATTATAAAAATAACTAACCACATAATATTAATAAGCATTAGCAGAAAACAGTGATTTTCTTGTCCATTAACGTTATTCGGCTTGTAATTCTCGTCATATCTTGAAGCCCTTGCACCGTATGAAGTGCCGCCGTGATACCTAATAGAACAATTATTATCGTCAAATTATCACAATAATCAAGATCATGATATAGATTTGCTACAACGGAACACTGTTTAGTCTGTGAAAATGTGCCGTGGGTTAGAAATGTAAATCGAAAAATGTTTAGAGCGATTATAGCTTTAATATTGCTTTTTCTTCAGTTAGGCCACTGCTCGCAACCTTTCCAAGTGACAAAATTTAACTTCGAAAACGACCACGGATTGTGCAAGGACTATCCTACATGGAAAGAGTTGAGGATGGAGAATGGGACAGTGTTATCACCAGGAGGAGTGTTCAGTTGCATCCAAACGGGATCGTTCGAAGTGGAAGGTCCAGGAGTGATGGAGGTAGAAGCCGAGGCTGACGCTGCAAACGACGACTTCATGTCAGTATTGGTGTACCAGATCAACTTGACAGGAGATAATGACACATTTGTGGACAGAAGTGACATGTCTGCGTTCGATCCCGAGTTCGTTAACGGTTCCGTCACTTTGACAATCGAGTTCCCGCAAAACATGCAGTACAACGAATCGTTTTATGTGAGTTGCAGTTTTCATATGTTAATATAGTAGGACCACGATAAGTCCGAATCGCTTTTTAAAAAGAATAAAATAAAAATCTCTGTATGGCAACTAATGCCATGTCTTTTATCCGTCATATAACGTCATTCATAAAAATCATAACAAAGAATTTGACTGACTTGAAAAATATTGCTGAGGCGATTGGCACATTGGAGCGAAATTTGGAAATATGTGTAATTTTTATATTGTCTAAAAACAATAAAAAATTTAGGAATTCTCCAAAATGTTATAATCTTTTCATAAAATTATATTATTTAGGCAAACAATAATTTGAGAACTGAGTAACGGAATACCTATTTGACAATCCTGGAGACCTCACTTCACAGCAGCCTATTTGACGCCTTTTTATGCAGAAAGTACAGCGCCAAAAACTTATCTGACCCCCTGCCCGTGTCAAATGTGTCAAAGAAAAAAAACGATGGATCCGCACGAACGCGCGTGGATGCGCTTTCAGTGTGTTCGACTATGAGTAATTTCCATAGAAACCGATGACAGCTCAAATAACTTTATGTCACGCACTAACGCACGTCACGCACAACTATACGGTGCTGCGTTCCAGTGTGCGGATCGCCTAAATAATAATGGACAAGGACAGATTATCCAATAGATATTGCCATATCTACATTTTATATTTTCTACCACTGTCAGTTGATTCGGACTAAGCGTATTCCTATTATAACGTAGTTATTAATAGTATCGCAGGCGCCGCGACTAACCCCGATGATGGCAAATCATTCTAAGGGTAAATCCCCTATCAAATGCCCTACGTGCGTTTACAGAAGCCATGACAGAAGACCAAATTATTTGACGACGAATAAAAGTACTCGATGCAACTCAAATAATCTGGCAAGTGGCAGGTTTTAGAAACCCATAATTAAGTATATTAGAGCCCCGCTGATTAAGTGTTGAATGCAAATAATTGCTGGATCATTGTGTTGCCTAATTTTTTGCCGGTCATAGAAACTTTCTAATTTCCTGTAAGTGTTTTCTCACATGATATCTTGTGAGAAACACTCACGATCTGTACGTACCTATTACTTCATTCGTCCAGACACTAAGCGAGAACAACATTCACTGATCAAATGGGTTATTCGGAATGTTCCTAAAAAAGCTGAGTTCCGAAGTTTCAAGAATATAGGAGATAATTGTGGATGTATGCGAGGCTAGGGTGATGTGTCAAGACAGAGAAAATTGACGGTCTCTGGCTACCCCACCAGTCGGTCGAAGGCATGAATTTGTATATGTGATGTATCATATGAATGTATGTAGGGAATGCAATCCCGCAAGATAATTTCAATCCAGGTATTTGCGGGACTGAACCATCTTAGTCCCGCTGGATCCAGGTATTAACGGGATCCCGCAGGGTTGACTTAGACCCCAGAAATCAATCGTAATAAAAACTTTATAGTCCTCGTTTTCAGGGTTTTAGTTTTAACCCAAATTCACAAGGTTTTTAGTACATTTAAAATTGTTGTTTAGTACTTTAGACATTCAGGGGACTTGGGGCAAATTTTTTACCTATTTAAGTAATTTTAAGGTTTTTATTCATAGGTAGTTTTAGTATGTAATAATACAGGGTGTTTCATAATACATGTATAAAGCCGTGAACTGGATGGAGTGCTAAACGTATTAAAACGATAGGTACAATTATTTTTTTCGTGCGTGGAATAGTAAGCGAGAAAATGACTATCGAACTTTTACCTTTTCAATGTCGATAATCGACATTTTGAAAACGAAAGACCGCATCTCTAGAAATCAGTTGTAAAAGGTCACTCAAGTTCATAGTACTAGGCGCAATGGGATATTAAGGAGATCTAAATTAGCCGTTTTGTATTTTTTGGTTTGAGGGTTCTGTACAAAAAAATATTGTAATTTTAATTTAATAGGTTCCTTAATAGTTTTTTCGAAAGTGCACCACCACCTAACTAATAGCAAAGTAGTCTAATTCAAATTACTGTGGCATATTAATGTAGCAAACTCTAATTAATGTAGCATATTTGTCTTTATAAGTTTGCTTTCTCATGTCATGCCTGTCAGTCATGTTTCAGTGTCGCAAAGGTAATCGTACCTATCTGCTATGAGATTTTTCAGTAACTACACACACATATTTTTGTATTAAATAAAACAAATAAAATACCTTAGTGTAATGAATGAAACATAAATAAAACAAAGACAGTAGAGAGTGGAGTTTAAGACAGAACCCTCCACTAATGTGGGGAAGGCTTAAACTCTCAGAGGACTGTTATGTTAAAATCCGTACGATTTCACGAATATTTCTCATCAACAAAAATTAACTAAATGAATCTTAGTTGACGGAGCTATACCTGTAAATATCCCATGCTTCACCCAGTTGGAGAACCTAGGCAGGGGCGCAACAACCGCCGTATCAGCCGTATCAATGATACGGGGTCCCAAATCGTTTGTAAGCAAAAATACGTACTGTTATCCTCAATTTCAGTTAAACCCTATTTCCCGGAAAAAAAAAATTCTTTAGTGATTTTCAGACCAGGGTCGGGGCCCCCTCCACCAAAGATGCAAATGAAATCAAGTGATACAATCTGTTTTCGTTCCCCTTTCGCTTAGAGATAATTAACATTTTAAATAAAAAACAACAACTTAGAGCACTCACTCATTACTTCATTGAAATTGTGTAAAAATGCACCTATAGCAAAAATGAGAAAAATCTTGATCTCATGTACAACATATTCAGCACTATCGGTGAGATCATAAGATTTAAGAAACTCCTTACACTGTTCATTGCTCAACGGGTCAGATGGACCTGGCTCATAATAAAATCGTTTTGGCCCACACGATTTTCGAATGTGACTGTTTTTAAGTTAATCGTGAAAACTTTATAGCCAAAATGTCAGAAATAGAGCTCGCACGCTCATTCATTAATTGTTTGCGAAGTTAATTTTATTATAAACCAGATGTCAGAAATGTCTACATCGTATAGTCCATTTACTGATTTTATGTTATTCGCGCAAGTATTCTGAAGGGGTAGTTTGTGAAACTATCGAGCTCGCTACGCTCGCTTATTCAACAAATTATGACATTTTTATATTTATCACGCAAGGTTTTAATATACCAAAGTCAAGGGCCAATTTACAAAAATTCCGATGTCCACCCCGGCCTTTAAGGAGATTCTTGTCATACAAACTACCAACATAAAACATTAACAAATTATACACCTAAATCTTCCTCAATAGACAAAGTAATTCCACTTTGTCAATTGGTGAAAACCGCATGAAAATCCGTTCAGTAGTTTTTGAGTTTATCACGAACAGGCAGACAGACGCGGTGTGGAACTTTCTTTCATACATATGTTATTCTTACTATTAAGGTGATTCAACGCCCATACTAAATTTCTCTCGATATTCTTTCATTTGTTTGAGTGTTTAGTGATTGTATTATGATTTCTACTCTTAGTAAATGTATTCAATGGTGCGCAAAGTGGTTTTCTTTTCAAAAGCAGTTAAATCGAAAAAAGCACAAATCGCCGCTTGATGGCGTTGTTTTGTGATTTAATTATTTTTCTTTTTCATTGCTTTGTTTTACATTATTAACATGTGGAAATCTATTTCGCGCACAATTGAACATATTTTCTAATAGCCAATTGCACAAAAACGTTACATAAAAATTGTATGAAAATCGTACCGCCTTAACACGCGAATGGCTTGGATTTAAGTTACTCATTAGCATCCCTTGTAGCCGTGTGGTGACCGGTAGAGTAGAATAGCACCAACCCCTTACACTCGTGGGTGTCGTACAAGGCGACTAACGTTTAGAGGCAAAATATCTAGTCTCCATAAACTGGAAAATGGGCAGCAGCGTTTTTCATTGTTATGTTTGCAACACTGCGATCTCCAACCCGCCTGCCAAGCGTGGAGATTATGGCAATAACCTCCCCTTTTGCGAGAGAGGCCCAAAGTCCTGTAGTGGACTGTTATGGGCTGTGATGATGATGATGATGATCCCTTGTAGTTGGGGGTACTAACTATGGGGCCCTAGACAGCTATTGATACGGGGCCCCTGGAAGGCAAGCAACGCCACTGAACCTAGGTCACCTAGGTGAAACACGGACCCAAACACAATTTTAGTAATTACTGTCTGTACAAATTACCCAATAAAATAGTGGTAAGCAAATGTATTCCATCACCGACATCATACGGATTATTATTAGTCCACTGTTGGACTTGTTTGAGCCTCACTTTATTAAATAAACACAATCAACATTACGATGCATCTACCAGGAGAACATAAGAGGCGAAATAAGTACGACCCCTAACACGCGGATCCCTAAAGCCAGTGTTACCAGCAGTAGTTTCCAAAAAAGTACGTCTGGGCTCTTAAAATAGTACGAAAATGGCTAAAAAGTTACGATTTCTTCTTATTATCTTCTATATTTTATCGGCCTTGGGGGGGGGGGATGATTTTTAGTCAATTAATGACGTTATTTTGTTGCCGGTGGCTAAAATCAACCCTTCCTTCCCATTATTTTTCAGTATTTTGCGCACAGGAAAGGTGAAGTGACTACCCCCCTCAGCTAAATTCAGCATTTTGTAAAAACGTACTAAATATTACGATGTGGAGCAAAGTACGCTTAAGGTACGACAGTCGGCCAAATAGTACGTAAATCGTACTAAAAGGTACGATCTGGCAACGCTGCCTAAAGCGCTGCCTGCTGCCACGCCTCCCGCCACCCGCGCCCCGTGCGCCGCGCCGAAAGTCGCGGGAAATACCTCGCCACGAGGCCCATGTGTCGACACGCCGGAGTTTTGGCAGTGTGCGTGCTGCACTTGGGTGTGTCGTTTGATTGAACCGCTGAAGCCAACAGCGTGGCTTTTTGTGTTAAAATGTACCTATTTTCGAGTCGTGTACGTTTATTCGGTTTTTAGCTTTTCGCGTGATCGGTGTGATTGTTTGTTGCGTTGTATGTATAGGATACCTAAGTACTGAGAAAATAACTGTGATAAGACTGTAAACGATATGAATGAATGAATGATTTATTGCTTCAGGTACCAATATTAACGTAGTCTTGTTTGTGTACAATGTTCAACAGTTTAAGTATTGTGATAATCATTATTCTGTGCATGAGTGCAACCAAGCAGTAGGCCAAAGACCATGTTACCTACCTACTTACGTATTGCATAGCAACCAGTGCATGCTGTAGTGTTGTGTATCTGTGTGTATGAGTGTATTTACCTATCGGTCATCGAGCCACAAGAAAGCAAGAAAGTGTGGTTAACTGCGCTGGCACCTGACACTGTTTGTTTCCATAAAATAACGTTTAAAAGGTACGTACCTACATGCTTTAAAGGTCTAGGTGCTAGCTAGACTAGGAGACGCTACTTACCACCTAATAGTGACGTTAGAAGCGCAATCGCCGCGCTCGGTTCTTTTCCGACGGGAAATAGGTAGAAAAGACAACGCTTTTATCTTTTCATAAAAACATGTAGGTATTTAGTGGAACCTGTCT